>JACYFF010003369.1:75582166-75636325 GCA_017589665.1 Selenicereus undatus
CACAGAGAGGCTGAGATACCTGAAGAGCGGCTCAAAGGTTCCAACTTTCTTCACTTGACTTCTGAGAAAGGCCGCGTCTTGGCACCTTGAATGCTCGGAGACTCGGAGTGTAGACTTGGCGTCGATCCCAGCCCGGTTCTTGTTGTGGGCCGTAGGTTAGTTTTGAGTTTCCATCAACCAAATGCGTCGTTCGGTTCAGTTTCAGTGGGATGGGTTAGGGCATGTTATTTTCATTGATAAATAGGGTTCAATAAGTAGTTAAAGTCGATAATAATTGCTAAAAGTGAATTTTTTTTTTAGAATAATTGATAAAAAAAATTGATATAAGTTGATAAAAATTGAAGGATATTTTTTTGATAAAAAATATAAATAAGTGAAGATGTTTTTGTACCAATGTTTCAAGGAGAATAGTAGAAGTTGGTTAGAGTAAAAAATGATTGAATTTTTTTAGAAGAATTAGCAGAAGTTGGTAGAAGTTGATGATAGTTGATAAAAGTAAATTTGCTAACGAAAAGAAGAGATCCTTAATTTCAGGTATAATAAAATCATCTCAAATGCACATTACATATTTTGGAGCTCCACTTTGTACATTAGGAAAAGTTCCAATATTTTGAAACTTTTATTCTTTTACTTCTCCAACCCGTGATACTTCAATTTAGATCACCAAATAAAATATTTATCGTAGACACATTTCACAATAACCTTATTTTTATGACGAAAAAGAAAAGGTAAAATAGAAGAAAAAAAGTAGAAGGAAAAAAGAAAAGTCCCAAAAGGCCTTGGGTTCCACACCCAGGAAACTACGGCAGCAAATGCAAAGGGTGGGATGTAGGCCCCACAAGTAGAACTCGTTCCACTTGCTGCTTTTGCTCCAAAATTCAGTTTGAATATGTGTTGAATTGGTTGATATCTGATACAATAGATTTGTCATTCAAAGAAAGATAATTTTAGTGGAAAATATATAGGTCGGATGTGATTCACTTATGGTCATATTGAGTTTTAGCTTTCTGATCAATTGTTTTGGAATGTCAGTTCGGATATTAATTTGGGGCCTTTAATTCATGTCACTTTTACCAGATCTAATTTTAACTCATCTTTGAATTTGTTTAAGTCAAGCAAATTGTTTTACTTATTTGCCAAGGTTGTGTTTCTTTTTTTTTTATATTCTGGTGGTAAAATAGCTCATCTATTTATTTAGATATATATAAAATTGAGTGCTAGCATCTTCTTTTGACAAGTGTCTCAAAATTAATGGCTAATACCATATTTATACTTTATCTTGATGTTATCTATACTATACATAATAGTAATCTTTCCCTAACTGTCATTTTCTGCACTGAGAGTGAAAGTCGGAGGCCTATATATTTTCCACCGTTAATTAAGCTCACAAAGTTAATATCCACCGTTCATTAGTTAAAAAAAAAAAACTAAGCAAATTTCCTCAAAAAAGAAAACCCCAGGATATCACGTTTCCCACAACTTCCTACATGTCTCTTTCTCTCTCCGTTCACATTCAGGCTCATCTCTTTCCTCTTTCCTGCTTTTTCTCTCTTTCTCTCTCTCTCTCTCTCCCCTTCTCTTTCTCTTTCACTCTCTCATATGGGCGAGAGTTTCTGAAACTTCAATATTTGCCCTAAGAGATCTTTACAACTCCAAGTTCTTTATTAATGATTTCTCTTGATTTTTCATCTTCTCTCGAATTTATTTTGATTTGAGCCTGATTTTTTGATGTTTGATTTGTCTGCAGAGGCAAGCACGGTGTTCTTAGGATTTCTAGAGGTATTTATTAATGGCTGCTGAAACTGCAAGGGCTCGAGCCGATTATGATAATCTTATCAAGTTTCTTCTAATTGGCTATAGTGGTAATGTATTTGTGATCCTCTTTTGGCTTGCTATTTCATGTGTTTGTGATGTAGATCTTCCTTTTCTGGTTTTGAATTGAATTAATCGATCGATTGGTTGTTTTTGCATTCTATGCGATTGCATGGATGGAATGTTGATATATGTGATTTTGGCATTGAAGAACCAAGTGTTTGTCAAAGTTTACAACTTTAGCATTATTTTATTGATGTAAATGGTTGAGTATTGATGCAGGTTGGTTAAGCAGTTGGTGTTCAAGATCTTTAATTGGATAGTGTTTAGTTAGATGCCTATGTTGCATCTAGAATTGGGTTGTCTTCTTTTTCCTCTTAATTTCCAATGCACCCAAGTCAAGATGAGATATTCAAATATGAGTTCTCAATTTTGAGTTAAATCTCTCTCCATCGTCCTCCCTGTTTTGTTTTTATTCAACATATCTTCTGGATTTTTTGTTTTACTGGAAAAAGAAAATTGAGTCAGCAATTTGATTGTTTTTTCCCTCTTTACTTTTAAAATGTAATATAAGTTGTTGAAGGTAGGGGGGCACTACAAAGTGTGACTTTCGTTAAAATGAGAAGCCAATGAAGTCTTTTGGAGACCTAAGACTTTAATATTGAGAGTCATAACAATGTGGTTGAGAAGGGGTAAGTAAAACAGTAGGATATATATGTATATATGTGCATGCATATACATATCTTACTTCTACAGTGTTACTAATTGTGAAAAAGTGATTGTAATAGTAGAATCTATTGTTGCCTTTCTGGTGCTACTCACTTTCATATTCCTATTCCTTATCTGTAAAGGTCCAGTTTGATTTTTACTTTTTTCTTGCTCTTTGTTCGTGTGTGTGTGCCCGAACATAGAGATTTATCCATGTTAGGACAAGAGATTTGTCCATATATGTTAGGACAATTAATTGGTTGGATGGAATAGAAAAGGGAGGGACTGTAAAGGGCTAAAGAAATGGTGCTAATGGGGCAAGATGGAGAAGGTGAGAATGTCGATAAGGAGACTCAAAAGTAGGAACCTGTGGAAGAGTTAGGGGTGTTCTGGGTTGACTCGAATGTTCTAGGAAACTAGAGAATAAAGTGTTTTTCTTTGGTCTTTTAAGGGGGGTTGTTTGTGAGTTATGGTGCTTTTTTATTAATCACTGCTCAAAAGTTGAAGATGTTGGGAGTTTTGTTTTGATGAGACAACTCCTAAAAGAGATGCTGAGGAATGTCTTGGTGGTCTTTCAAGCCTCTAACTATTTGAATTTCTACTTGGTAACTGAGCATCCTGGATTAAAGCAATGCTCGCAAAGTAAATAATAGGTCCACTATATTATAGGAAAGCTTTGTGATTAATTTGGAGTTTTTTTTCGCCGGGGGCGGGGCGGGTTTGGAAGGATGAGAAGATGGATGTTATTAACTTGATGTATGGGCCATTCATCTTTTTTCATATAATGATTGTCGGAACATTAATGTTTTATTTCCTTTCTTTAGATTCCATTTTTTCTAAAACTCATACTATAGAGATTTCTCTTTTTTTCTTTCTTTTTTTGGGGGATGTTTGGATCAATTTTCATGCTGTAGATATTTAGCAAGTGGTAGCAATGGGAGTTTTGTTTTGAAGTTATGGTTCTCCTCTTTCAAGATTATAGGAAGCTCCTTGACAGTGTCGTGATAGCGCTAAATGTGAAATAACTTTGCTAGAGATTTTTGCTCTACTTCAACAGACCTTGTAGCCTTTCATGGATGCAAATTGGCAGTCACAATCTTGAAGACGACATAAGACTTTGAGCTAGGAATACATAAACTAATCACAAAAGACAACTTATGAAATCTTTATATAATAAATAGCAAAATGATGGTGCCTAAAAAACTTTCCCTCATTCATTCCAAGCATATGGTGCAATCTCGCCTAATCTTGAGATAAGAGTAAATGTAGAAAATGTGTCCAATATGTGCCATTGATTAATGACAACTCCTCACATCTCCATCGTTGATTGAGAGAAAAAAAAATAGAAATAATATGCTCAGAAAAATAACCCCCCACGTTCCCCCTAATCTCTGCCTCTTTCTGCGTATGTCATCTCCCTACTCCTTTAACTGATGCACATCCCCATCTTAAGAGGCTCAGAGTATCAATATTATAGTCTCTCTCTCTCTCTCTCTCTCTCTCTCTCTCTCTCTCTCTCTTTAGGATTATTCAGTTTGTTCCATGATAGATAGTCGCTGACAATCTTCTCCGGTGGAATTCCACGACCTTCGCCCTTTTTCAGTGAGTATTCTCTGTCTGTCTTTTTTCCGAGCGCATGTCAAGCTTTGATTCCGTAGTTGACAATGAATTCTCTGTCTATCTAAATTGTGTTTGTCATTTGTCTTGGAATTTTTCTTTAAAGTTTCATATGATCCTTTCTCACCAGATCAAGAAGAGGGATAAGATAGTGCATTGAAATCAAATCAGCCATATATGCCCAACAGGTGTTCGACAAAATGCCCCATTAATGTGTTTATACCCTTCTAAATTTCTATTTTTTTTTTGCTATAGATAAGCACATAATCTATGCAGTCTCTGATTTTTTTTTTAATTTTGGGTTTGATTTTTTTTTCTTTTTCAATGTAGGTATGTCCACCCAGGACCAATGTGGATGATGCCTGATTGGTGATGATTGAGAACTACTATGGCTTATAGTATGAAAAGAGCAAGTGGAGTGGCCAAGGTTAAGAAATTGGGGGACAAACAATAAAGGAAAAAAGGGGAAAGGAAGAAAGAAAAAAGAAAGAAAGAAAGAGAAGCTAAACTTGGGGAAATTGATGTATCATAGCTTGATAAGCCATAAACTATGGCTATGGTTATAAATGGTCCACTCAGAAATTTGATCAGAGACTTCATACAAGTTGCTAATGTAAGTCAATCTCCACCTTTGTTCATTCCAATCTTTTTTTTTCCCTTTCTTTTTGGGTGATCGAACAGGAGTAGGATGTGGTGATCAAAATAGATGTGAACTTTCTGCATAAACTTCGAATTTCCAGGAAGAAAAAGAAAGATCTTACTTTATTTGTGTGCCTATTTAGCATTCTTGAATTCTATCATAATTTAACGTTTACTTCTTCTACTGCCTTGCCATTCCTATTATGAAGTTCGTTTTTCTGTTCTGTTATGTTCTGATTTCGTGCTTCTTCATTCTAATATGTTAAGAAATTTTTAATTTTTATGTGAGACTGGAATTACTTCCTGATATCTCTTTTTAGTTCAACCGGCTCCTCCTCCTCAGGCATGAAATTGGTAATCCACTTACGTTGTCTTCCTCACCCAAGTTGTAGGATTGCAGCATTCATGGCAATAATCAGAGCAATGACAATGAAATTCAAAAGGAAAGCAACATTTTCCACAAAAATGATGCGTACAGAATGGCATGGGCGTTAGATTATTGTTAAATTGTAAGTGACTTGGTCTTCTATCTCTCTCCAATTGGATTTCCATTTCTATTAGTAGTTCTTTTCTGGGTGCTGGACTGTTGGATTTTCCTATTGTACACTTGGGTAATTGAGCATTGTACATGTCGACTGGACTGGTCTTATGCATGCGAAATGAGATAGGCCAAATGCTCACTTTGTTTTCTGACTCCATTATTATAACAGCATGGAAAGTCATTAGTAGTTCCTCTTATTTTTTGGTTCTACAATATTATTAGAGCTATTCCTACATTGACATCAAATTAAGCAATTCAAGATTGTGTCATTGTGCTGCTTATATTTTTATCAAGCTGGATTGTCTAGATAGGAGCTTAGGTGATGTTTTCTTCTCACTCAGATGGGTTACTTAGCTTGGGAAGAGTACATACTTTAGGCTGTTGCTTAACTAATAAGAGGTCTAAATGAAGTGGTTAAGCCACATTGTTGTGGTTCCAATGGGGGAAAAAGAAAAGCTTAAGAAAAGCACATTTCTGAAGTCAGATATTAAGGTAATGCTACATAAAGCATAGTTCCTTGGTTCTAATTTTGATGTGTTTCAAAAAAAAAATTGTTCATAAGCCAGCTAATGCAACGAAGTTGCTCATTATCTTCAAAAATATGTGGACTAACTAAGTTTTATCTTAAGAGCGAATCATAAAGTTCTTTTGCATGTGAGGTCTTTAAGGTCTGTGTGGTCCAATGAGTTTTACTAGCATCCTAATAAATTTAATCCCCCTAAATTCGAGTTCTAATAGATTGGATCTTAAAGCTCTATTCGACTTCTAGCTTTTCCTTCAAACTTATACAATTTCTCTCTCAGAACCTCTTTTCATGAGCTCTGTTATGATTTCAGTTTGCAGTTTTCCTTAGTTCCAAGCACAAGTTATAATGAGTCTATAAGTGGTTGTCTTTGTGTACTAAAGCCCCTTTTTGTGTTGGTGTGGAAGGGATTCGATGGGAGTATGGCTGGAGCTGAATAAGATTCCACCAGAGATTAATATGTCGACCTATGATCACCACTATTTGTGATTCATAAGATTTTTTGCTCATAATATTTTGTTGGAAGGGTTATTTTTGTATTTAAATTTGTTACTTTGTTCAATTTGATGTCTGATGATCCATGGTTTGAAGTTGGAAAATAAGATGATAGTTTGGCAGAGTAAATCTCCTGTTTTTGAGGTTTAGGTTATTTTTCGCATTAACAAATCATTTTTTTGTTCCATTGATTATAACTACCAAGCTACCACTACCTCAAGTAGAGGAAGAACTACATCGAAGAGGATGGCGACAACATAATTAATAGCAATAGGGTTTGGTTAGTGATAATTGTTTTAGGGTTTGGTTTTGTTCAAATTTTGTCTTAAGTTTAAATTAACTTTGGTTTTAATTTCGTATGTCTTCTTTTATGGCTTTTTCTATTTTCTATGGATTTTTTTCCCAGTTTAATTTCTTTGCTAATTGTTTCCTTTCGTTCACAGAAATTTCGGTCCCATTTCTCAACTTGCCCCTGTCTTCAGTTGAGGTTCTATCTCTCTCACTCTTTTCTTAAGTCTCTATGTATTTCGCAAGGTGTTTTTAGGGATTTCAATTTGAAGATTTACTTGTGGAGTATGTATTTGAAGAACAATACTTGAATAAATATCTAAGTCTTCTCTTTGTAAATCTATATGGATACATAAGTTCGTATATGCAAGGGACAATTCTGGATCTTCTGCTTTGAACTTCAACTCTGGCAGTGTTTAAGTATGGCTCAGGGGTATATAATTCATATGGTAGGGGTATGTAATTATCATAAATGTTGATTGATCATATGGGCAGAGTATGTCAAGTGTAATACCTTTTTTTGATCTTTACCTATCCATTTAAGTAATTCTTGATTAAATTGGTTCCTGAAAGTTATACTAGAGCCATTAAATCATCCACCTTCAAGCACAAATTAAAGGGCCATTCGTGTGATTCCTTTGCTATTGAGGTGTATTGACATGTGCGATGGATTTGCTATTGAAAATCTAGCTCTTAACCTATGTACATGAATGAGATAATAACAACTCCTCTCCATGTGGATCCTGCTTGCTCGAGGTCATGCACATGAATGAGAGTGTCAATTATCATGTCGTTTACCATAGTTGAAGTAGTACTGTCCTTTTCTATTCATCACTTATTATCATCAAACATATCTCTTTTACCATAGTATGTTTTCTAAATTATTTATCCCGATCATTTTTAAAGTGGTCATCGATGCATTTTTTTCATTACATCTTTAAAAGATATATTGTATTAAGTACTGTGCAAAGTACGGGTATATACTAGCAATTTAAAACTTTATTTTTTGCGTAGGTATAGGAAGAGCATGTAGATTTTTCGTCGCTGACTTTATAAATTGACTTATCATTATATCATTTAGTGTGATTTTTAGTATACTCAATACCTACTATCTCAATTATACTTGCATCATATCTTTTGCAATAATAGGATTTCAAATTGTTAATCCAAATGGTTATGTACGAAGTTGCTATCTATTATATTTTTCAGTGAGTTATTTTATAATCTTTTCTAAATTATAGTATCAATATGTCTACAATGGTTATTCATTTATTCTTAATAATATATATCTATAAAATTTATATTCTAACATGCACCGTGCAAAGCACGGGTCTAAACTAGTATTTTATAA
Source organism: Selenicereus undatus (assembly GCA_017589665.1). Taxonomy (NCBI): domain Eukaryota; kingdom Viridiplantae; phylum Streptophyta; class Magnoliopsida; order Caryophyllales; family Cactaceae; genus Selenicereus; species Selenicereus undatus. The sequence continues at coordinate 75,590,141 of JACYFF010003369.1, forward strand.
TAATTAACATATCTCCCTATCTCTAATTTATTTCTTTTTACTCTTTGCTGGATTTTCATATTCTTCAATTGGTTTGTTTTAGTAAATCGAATCAACCTTTCATTAAATGGTAATAAATATAAAGGCAAAAGGAATAATTACCTAAAAGTTTTAGTTATAAACATGGGACATGATTGAAAATCTAATAAGGCACATAATTTTGTGTTTGTGAAATTTTTTAATTTAATTGAGTCATCGATTACCAAATCATTATGTGGAATATTAGAGGAGTTGTAGATTAGATGATCATAATATCAAATATATGATTCATTTAAGCATCATTACATAATACAACCTAATATGTCATAAAAGTGCTACTTTCGCATCAACAACTAATACTTTCATAACATATCATTATGTTTGAATGCATACAAAGATGTATCACTTATAATAAATGAGCAAATTTCACATCTGTGCAACGCACAACACAGGTATCACTCTAGTCTTACCAAAAATCACAACCACTATATGACAATTTATTAACTACTAGATGTCTTAATCAAGTAACACGCATTGACTCGTACATCAATAAATTAGAGAAAATTTGTCAACATTGATAATCCTTAAGAGACTCTTCGACACCCCTACAACTACTGTTTCATCGCCAATAACTTTACCGTTAAGTGACTTTTCCATATTTAGAGCTTCTATAGCCAAAAGCCAACTGCTCACTGGATTCCAAAAGTGCAAAAGAGTCATCTGAAATTCTGAATTTTGAGTGAATTGTCTTCTTCGATAGGGTTACTTTTTTACCCTTTCTCCCACTTTGTTTATTTCTTGATGCAGCCTTATCTTTTCCTTTCTTTTCCCTCACCTCTTTTGGACCAATTTTGTCATAAACATGTGAACCAATTACTAAGGAAACACATTTGCATAAGTGGTGTAGTATTCACCTTCTAAATGTGAAGTTGGGCGTTCAAACACCACCACCTCTACAAGGATTGCTAACCCTCTTTCCTTGCAAGTAGAAAAACTTAACTTTTTAAAAAAAGTATAATGCGAACCAATTTCTAAGGGTATATTTAGGGGTGGCAATGGGTAGGATATGGATCGGATCTACTTAGATCTATATCCATTTTAATTTTTTGGGTCTGGGTTCAGATCCAGTCTAGATCCATTGGATCTTAAAAGTTGAGACTCATTCGTAGACCCATTGGGTTCATGGATCTAAAACAGATCCTAAATAGATCCACAACTTTACAAATATATATTAGGAATTTAAGGTATGTAGTAACCATTCAATAAACACATTAACATAATTTTCAATAAAGACAATAAACAAAACATGAGATATAAGAGCAAATCCAACGCTTGGCCCGCGCGCGAGAAATGGGCCTTAACGAGCCTGTGAGCCGCCCGTGCACCTGCAGCAACAAGCCTGCGCGTGAGATCTGGGCGAGCGACCTACTTCCACGAGCGGCCCTCGCCCAATTTCCTTGTTTTTGTTTTTTTGCCTGTTGGAGTATCCAAAAAAAAAAGCTAGGCAAATTATTTTTTTGGAAATATTATGTTGCTAATTTTTTAATAAATTCAACTCTTAATTTTTTAATACAAATTATGACCTGTAATTAACTAATTGTTAAATGAAAACTCTAGTGTTCATTTTTTTTAATACAAAGCAACCCAAGCTTTTAATTTATTTTTTTTTTGAAAAATAATTTCAACTCTTGTGATAATTTTATTGTTAATGGAAACTCTTGTGTTGTTTTCTTTTTTTAATACAAACTATGACTCTGTAATTAATTAATTGTGTTATTAAAATATTACATGCAAATTATTTTTTGCAAAAAAAACAAAGTCAAATAACAAACAAACATGTAAAAACTAAATTAATTAAATATGGTTAGGTGTGCGGTTCTTATGTATTATTTTATTTGGTGAGCCAAAATGGTAAGCCCTTCATTGGAGAAAGTGATGATTGTGAGTCAAAAAATTGGAGAGAGTGATGATATGGCAGTGGTAGACTCTCACTACCGGCCACTGGTGGGCCAAAAAATAGGCTCACTACTGGGTTTACTCTAAGATGATAATAATAACTTCACTGTGCCAACCAGTGAGAAACGACAATTACAATAGCACCTCATACAACCAAGTCTCCTTAAGATCATATTTCAGCAATCGAAATACTAAAAACAAGTTCCACGATAGTTCATAAGATCCATAGAATGAATAATAACCGATATTTGTTATAGTGGGGATATATATTGACTAAATTATTGTAGTGAATATAAATGCTAAATATATGAATACATTTTGAACATAAAACTCAGAATCGAACTTCTTTTCATATTTATTATTAGTAGTCAAGTTCCAATCTAAATTGTTGAAGTTGAATTTTGCTACTAAATTCCAAATGACCTCACAAGAAATAGATTGAAAAGTGATTTATTTTAATTTTATTTATTATACAACATTATGATTGGCCTTTAGTATTATTAATGGGTATATGGATTGAGTGGGTAGGGTTGGATAATTATTCACTGGGTACACGTGCCTATATCTAGAAATGAAGATTAGTAATGTACGATATGTCGATGATAAATAGAAAGGGGGCAAGTTTAAAAGACTTGTTTGTTGGATTTTTAGGTTACAAGAGTACTGGGTCCAACAAATCGGATCTGGATCTAAACAGTGAATACATCTTTAGACCTTTTTAAGATCCATATCCTTTTTGAGATCCATTGGATCTAAAAATAATGGGTCTAGATCAATCCAAATGAAACGGATCTGATGAATCTGAATCGGATCCAAAATCCATTGCCATCCCTAGGTATATCAAGTACCCAACCTTCATAAACATCAATATACCTCTCACAATCAACATCTTTCAACTCACTTTCCTTTCTCCATATACTTTTTTCAGATTGGGTGAAGAGGGGCTAACATTCTTTAGTGGTGTTTTCCCACTCCCTAGACCAGATGAAGGTCCATGCTAGGCTGGCAAAAGTTCCATATTTTCAAAGGACAAAAATAAAAGTTAATTTTTATCAAAATCTGTGGTACTTAAAATGTAGTATAAGTGTGAAGCGTCTATTACAAACAGTTTTAAGTGTAGAACTTAAATTCATAAGAAAGTTTATAGATTTTTATCTTCTTATTTAATTTAAAATGTCCAGGTGTCACTCCTATGCTTAAGATCAAGCGTTAAATATAGAATTCACGACAAAACAAGTCCAAATATAGACTAGTGTTCATTGGGTTTTTTCACATTCTGTGATTGATGTCGAAATACGTCTACTTCATTTCTCTCTTTCCGCTTAATCTTGCCCTCACTTTTCATCTTTCTCTTTACTCTGTATTCATATGTTTATCTAGCAGAAAATAACATATGGATATGTTTTGACTTCCATTCTGATCTTCAACATTCAAGCATGGGATGCATTGTTACTTTGAAAGGCATTTGAATAATCCAGGGACACTCCCTTCTGGCTTTTTGTCTAGACTTCCAGTCGACACCAGTATAAACTCAGCTATTATGAAGCAAACAGCATAAAATTGGCATGTGCATCCATACAATTATGGCTCAAAGTCGTGATTATGAATTTAAAACGAGTACATCATCCAATTCGAGTAAGGATCAATGGTCAACACTGTTTCTCTGTTCTTCTAACCTAGGACTGAAACGTCAAAGCTCACATACACTGCTAGGAACCCAACTAATGACTTGATGCTGATGCTAGATGGTCCACAACGAAGCAAGAAACCGCAGCCTAACATCAGTCATACAAAGTTCCAAGGATATCTTCATCTCTGAACAAGTGATACCTGCATTCCATGATTGAGGGTGAATTAGCCATCATGAAAAATAATTGCAATAACAGTATAGCTTGAGAAATCCAAACCCTGTTAAACAAGTATGCTTATTGACATTGCCTTTGAGTACCATCAAGACCAATGTTTGAATCCACTGGCAATTAGCTCAAATTCAAAGTCGTAAGAGCTAGTGTCGTAGTAGGATCACCAAAGGCATTTGGGCAAAGCTTGTAATTTTCCCCTTCCTCAGTCCAATTGCTATCCCACCAGTGAATTGAGAAGGAAAGCTAGTAATTTTCCCCTTCCTCAGTCCAATTGCTATCCCACCAGTGAATTGAGAAGGAAAGCTAGTAAGGCAGTTAGAGACATAATTGTAGAGAAAGGTCTGAGACTATAAAGTTGTATGGCAGTTAAGTGAATACTTGATAACTGTAGAGAACGGACAGTATTAGACTTCTGTTCAAATGAAGTGACTTGTGCAGTTATGCAAGACTAGCTAGACATCTATGAGATACTTGGTTGCACATAATGTAATGACCCTGTAATGCAATCAACCTTGCAATGCAACCATAGTTAATTTGTCAGAATTATAATTATAAGGTAGTTCTTATTTGCAACACTCCCATATAGCCAATCAAAATAATGAAAGCACAATTAGAAACTTGTTTAAATTACAAGGTTGTTTACATCTATTGTCAATTATATTCCAATGCAAGTTAAGAATAAAGCATATCTAAGTGGCTATAACCTACTCTAACAAGAAAGAAAGGAGATATGTGGCCGTCTACAGCAGGGATGAGTGAAGCCACAGAAAAGATGAAGGTCATGACAATTTCGATATTTCTTAAGCCTCTCAGATCCCATTATTGGCATGAGAAATCATGCCCAGCGATAGTCAAATGAAGCAAGCTGGACTGAAGGTTTTGGCTTTTCATAGGAGTTAGTTAGGATGACTGTCTTGGTAAGGTTTTAGACATCTTTGACCAGTCTATGCTAATCCTTCCTAGGTTTCTATTATAGTTGGATCAACAAGCCATCCGCTGACAGAATGGCTCTACATAGCACCACTACAATGTGTAGAAATCAGTATCTACACATCCTGAATGCACTATCATAATGCAAGAGTTCCTAATTGGGCATAACAAGTTAGATCTATAAGATTGACATGCCTACAGGCTTCGGTTTTTCACTCTTGCTCCTAGCTTAGACGATAGACTAATAGCTGATCAGGATGTGGAGAATTCTCGACATGAAAGATGAGTACAACAATGCAGAATCCAATATAAACATGTAACCCTACCTTTAGACCTTTAAGATAAAAAAATAAAGCTTCATTCTATAACCCATGAAAATTTCAGGAGGAAAGAATGAGAACATGCATTTCAGCACACCTTTCTTGAGTCATCCACACAAGCAAAGAAATATGCATGTCGTTTACAGGTTCTAATACGAAGCCCGGTTTCTAGCAAATCCTAACTTGTTACCTGTCAAGGTTAGACAAGCTACTGCCCTTTTACATTCCATATTTTCATGAGGAACCCCTCTGTCATAGTTTATGCCAGACAAACTAGGGCCTCTTCTACATTCGATGCCTTTATGAGGAACCCCTCCCCTTTGATCAAGCTTCCTGATCCTCCCCGACTAGACTAACACTAGGTTACTAGTGACTGTCTAATAAGACAGAATATGTCCAAATGCTGGGGGATAGCTCACTTTAGCATTTCTACAAAGACATCAAATCAGTTTGAAGAAGACAAATGCCGAGGTTTTTTTCACCTCTCAGGGCTAACTAGCCAAGAAGGACATCGAAAAGCAAGAAGGGTTTCCCGATTATTGGCTAAGACAACTATCTCAATGAAGGAGAAAATAAAAACAAGATCTCCTTTGATCTTGGACTCAATTGAAAGTCAAAACAAAGGCTAAAGTGGATTGCAATGTTACCACAACTGCAAAGCATAAAACTGATGATGCAATCACAGATGTTCAGAAATTTTCAATGTTCAAACACAACTCTACATCAAAACCACATATTACAGCCAAGAAAAGGTTAGCAAGTTCACTTTTACTAACGCCACAGAGCGACAGAGCAGCCCACATGCATGCTCATGAGTCCAATCCATTAAGATGTATAAGGATTGAGGAAAAAGAACGCTCACATTCAGAGTTGCGTAGGAATCAGAGTTGTGTAGGAATAAAGGAAAAAAGTTAATCAAGCAGCCTAAGTTAGCAAAATAAATAATTCTTAACAGAAAGAAAAGTGAGAAGCTTACTCTTTTTCACCAAGCTTCACTGAGGTTCCTCCATATTCAGGTAGGAGAACAGTGTCCCCTTCCTTCACAGAGACAGGAATAATCTGCCCCTGTTTATCGCGAAGCCCAGGACCCACAGCAAGAACTTTTCCAGAGTTTAGCTATATCAAAGCATAAAAGATCAAATTACAAATGCTTCAATTAACATAACTTACATAAAAAAAACACTGCCTGAAACCCCACCGCTCAATAACGAATATGCAAGAAAACAATTATAATGAACAAAAGCTTGTAACGGCAGTAAGTTCTGGCAAATGCTTCATCTTGCTAAATCAGATCAACTGATGATTCCACAATTTTAATCAATCAAGAATATTTATACTAATGGAAATGTCATGGGCACAACTTTTCAACTCAAAGGACATCAAATATTCAAATCCCATCAACTCCTTTGATCCATAAGATTTGGTTGACCCAACCAAAAAAAAGAAAAAAAGAAAGCCAACTTGATCATTTCTATAATCCCATTGAAAAAGGAAACACATTTACACTTCCACCAAATTATTGAAGGAGACTAATCCACAACAATGCAGTAACAAGTAATGAGATAGAAACCCCACAAAAGAAAAAATAGCATTACACCAAATGAGCAATAAAGCAGGCCCATGGAGCATCAAATCTGACAAAACTCTCAATTTCTTCCTTACATCTTTAGTAATCGATTCAAAAATGCAGAAAATCTACTAATTTTCAAAATGCTCCTCAACCAAGATCCCATTTTTATAAGAAACTATCCCCTCAAGTAAACAAAAAGAAACAAGCAGCAAAAAATTATAATACATAAAAACTAAGGAAACCCGACAAAAAAAATTTAGGGGGAAAAAAGAGGGATTACCTTATTGCTTGTCTCAGGGAGCAAAATGCCGGCATTGGTCTTGGCCGGGGGAACAATTTTCTCAACCAAAACGCGGTTCAACAATGGCATCAGCCGCTTCGCCATTTTCAGTGCGGAAGAGTGAAGATTTGAATCGAGCTGTGAGAAACTAGAGCAGCGAAAAACCCTAACGGAGGATTAGGGTTTAAGGGTTTATCGTCGTCAATTTAAATTGGAGGAAAAATGGGGAGATTCCCCTTGCACAGAGATACGTTGGCCGCTTCTCCAAGAAAAAGAAGGTTCTAGTAACTTTTAGTCAGTTTGGGCCGGGCTTTAATGTTGGACTGGGCCACTTGATCAAACACTCTTCTTTCCTAAGTTAGTGTCGTCTACTGTCCTCATCAAATTAAAAGTGTGTTTGGATATCAGATGGGGAGGGCAGGGGAGTCTTATGAAGAGGAGGGAAATGGAGAGGAAGGCAAGGGAGGGAAGGAAAAATATATTTACCTTGTTTGAATTTAAAATAGAGAAAAAAAGAGATTAACTGTATGTATTATGTTTGGACTAGAAAAGGGAGGGGAGGGGAGGGGAGGGAAAAAATTGCTATTATTATAATTAAAATTTTTATGTCACTTCCCATCCCCTCCATTCACCCCCAATTGGGAGAAGTAAAAATTCAATTATGGGGGTTAATGGAGGTGAAGTGTTCCCCCTCTTTCCCCCCATTATTTTTTTCCCAAACAAGGGGAAGAGGGATTAATTAACCTCCCTTCCCCTTCCTTCCCCTCCCTTCCCATCCTCTAACCCCAATCCAAATACAATGTAAAGGTACACTTGAGGACAGTGAAATGATGAAAAATGGACAGAGAGCAAATGGGTCATGGTTCGAGGACTTCTTCCATGAAGTTGAAGAAGTTTGGAAGATTGAAGAGAGGGCAGGGCTTAGTGTTTATGGTGATGAAAATGTAGTGAGTTCAGTTATTAAAAAGAACCTTAAAAAATATTGAAAAGAAAAAGCGGTTAAAAAACACTACAGGCGAAGAGTGAAGAACTGGAATGCTTGAATGAGGGATGGGCGTAAGGCAGGTTCAAGGTGGGTTGAACTATACCCGCATCCATATTCATTTTCGAAAATCATGCCCATAGTAATTGGCGAATTCAAAAATCAATTCAAGCGAGGTTGAGACTCAAACACACATGTGATTTGAAATTTGAAATTTAACAATAGTTATAAAAGCGAAATTACAAAGCTAACTTAATCAAGACAATTGTCCTCAGCAAACCTTCATGTTTTGAAAGCGATACATGATATCATCATTTGATACTATTTCAAACAGATCATCATCAAAATAAGTAATAACAGTATCATTTAAAAACTCATTTGATATTTTGTTGCGCGGCTTGATGATCTTCATCGTTGAGAATACCCTTTCTATAATTGAAGTGGAAACTGGCAAAAAATAAACCCAACTTCACAAGTAGATATAGGCTAGGAAAGCTCAGATACTTCTTCGTTTGAAGCAATTTTCTTGAAAGCTCACCAATTCCCTCAAGTTAGAGAACCTCTTATCATCATGCACATTGATAATAAAAGTATCAAGTTCACAACTAAGTGCCTCAATGCCCAACTCATCAAAATCATCTAGATACAATTGAGCCATTCGAAGTATTTTTTCCTTATCAAAATTGGAGAATGAATCTACTGGGTTCAAACAAGCTACACCAAGAAGCAACTCAGTGCTGGCTTCAGGAAAGTGACTATTAAGCTCTTGCATCTGGATATCAAGAATTGTGTAGAACACATCAACACGATAGTAATGTTCATTTCACACTATAGAAACTCTGCGGTTTACTCTTTGTCCCCGAATAACATGGAAATCATCCATAACAGGAATCTCAATATCGTACTTGTGACAAAATGCATAAGCATTTTCAATCAAAGTTTCCCATCCTTGATCCCTTGTCATTTGTAGCTATCACTTAGCTGAACCACGCAATGATATAGCATTGACAATGTCTTGATCTCTTCTTTGTAAAGCTTGACTGAGAGCATTTGTAATTCTTAAAATCAATTTCATCAAATGCAACAAGAAAGCAAACTCAAATTTTTGCATGTCATCTAAAGCACTTTTAACTTTGACCCTATCTTCTAGATGATTAGCATAATCTCCAATCACATCAAGCACATCAAGAATTGGATCCAGCATGATAATAATATTGGAAAATGTTTTAAAATGAAAGCCCCAACGAGTGTCTGCTGGTTTTTGTAGCCTAAGTTCTTGATTTAAACCTCGCCCAGTTTGAAGCTCACCCATACATAATGCTTCTTCAACCTTTTCTGCTTGTTTTTCTCGAAATTTGTCTCTACGTCTATAGGAACCTCCAATCACATTCAACATGACACCCACCAAGTCAAGAAGCCATCCAATATCATTATGATCTCTTGCAACCGTGACCAAAGTTAATTGAAGTTGATGAGCAAAGTAATGAATATAATGGGCTGATGAACAATCTTGCATAATCAAGCTTTTAAGCCCATTAATGTGACCTCACATGTTACTAGCCCCATCATACCCTTGTCCTCTTATTCGAGATGGACTCAATGATAATCCAGAAAGTAATGAATAAATAGATTCCTTTAATGCCAAAGACCTAGTATCTTGTCCCCTTGTCCCCTTATTGGTGGCTGCCAGCGAATGCCACCGATGGTGGACGGCTAGACTGGCTGTTGCGTTTTCGTTTCTGTGACTGGGCAGTGGGGCGAATAGAATGAGGGGAAAGGGAGAGTCGCATAATTTAGTCCGAAACTTGAGCAAAAAAAAAAGAGAGATAGCTTGTGAGTGTAAACACCAGCAACAAGATTCAAACTTGGGACGCATGAGGAATGCTATGTCAAAGTTCCACGCCCTCTCTACCATCAGAGCAATCTTGTTTTGATGCACTAGTCCATCACATATGAGATATATATGTTAGTTATTGTTTTTAACTTAACTAGCAATTTTTTTTTTAAGTAGGGACGGTTGACCCCACGTGACCCCACCATAGCTCCGCCCCTGCCCGTAGTTATAGCTATTGGGGGATTTTTCGGTTTTATCCATGTTATTTGAGTACATATAGAGAATGTTCACTCATATTCAACCCATAAGAGTACAAACTATATTTGCTTAGCAATTTCAAGGGACGCTGATAAAAACTATGCCCAAGCTTTTCATTCCTACATAAATGGAGATTGATAATGGAGGTCAATTTCGCCACAACTAGAATACTATTATGCCAGTTGAAACAAAAAAAATTGGGAATTCTTGGGTAAAATCTAAACATATAAAGGAGAGGCCACAATGACTGAATAATAAGAGTTTTATGTCTACTATTTGAATTCGGGTTTAGTTTTTTTTTTTTTTTATAATCAATAGGGGATAGAAGTAATAGAGACATGTACGTAAGCCTATGTATGAAGGTACACGATGCACATTCATTTTTCTTTGCCCACATTGAAACAAGAAAAATATCCCCACGGTGAGGGATGACTATGGATTGAGTATGGATTGGACCCACAAAGATCCAAACCCATTTATTGTTTTGAACCCGGACCCAAATTTATTGGGTCTAGAAAGATCGGACCCAGACTCAAATCCTGTGACTCTAACGGGTCCACGGGTCCTTAGTGGGTCATAATCATTTTTTAAATTAAACAATTTTTGCAATGAATTTTTTATTTTTTTCAAATCCAAACATAAATTCTCATATTCTAATGACAAAGAATTGTATTTAAATGATATGACATTTGATAAAAATAATGATCCTTCAAAGCAAAAGATTTTGATCGAGTAGGCGTGAGAAATTGAGAGACGCGATTGAGTGAGGAGAATAGAGAAAGATTAAGGAGTCGTAATCGCAATGTGAGGAGGTGGCGCAATGTAAGGCAGCTAAACTCAAAAGATTAATCACTTAAACTTATAGTGTAGTCAATTTCCACATTTTAAAACATTTAAAAAATATTAACGGGTCTTAAATGGATCTCAGGTTGGGTCTTCGCCTCAATTTTTCATATCCAAACCCAAATCTCACCTAGGGCCACTTGGACCCAGACTGGCTTAACACCCATCCGATTCCGTTTGGTTGGACTTAGACCCTTTTGATTTGGGTTGGATCTAACAGGTTCGGGTTGCGTCCCAAACCCACTGCTATCCCAATGCATGACCCTATGCATACACGAAAAATTTATCATACTTTTTAGTAATAACTGTTTAATGAAATAGGTTTTTTTTTTTTTAAACAATGGTAAGCGGTAATAAAAAAAGTATTAGATACCTCTTCTTATAAGAGCGCATCCCATCACATCTGGAACCAGAATAGACATAAGCTTATTAGAAAGTGGAGAATATCAAGAGATAGCTTATGTAAGCATCTGTGCCTTGATAACTAATCAATTGTCATATTAACTTCCCAATGGATATGAGAGATGGTGATGTGGTCCATCATGTCCAAATGCATCAAAACATCACGAATAATTGTGACAATTTGCTAGGGAATATAAATTAGTGCTTTAAGTGCATGGATAACTATAGGGTTATCTCCTTCAATTACTAGTCATTTGAATCTTTCATTGACCACTCTGGATATTATCTCTTAATTAGTGCTCATGCATTTACTATTAAAATGGTAGAATCTCCATAATATGTTGTTCCTGCCTTAATGAGTTTGTTCGCCTAATTTTTGACGATGAAGCCTCCAGCCGCTGAATTGTAAGTAAGAGATGTGTTAAAGTTGATTTTGACGAATTATTAAAGAGTTCTCCATCTCACAGTAAGGTTGGAGCAGAATTAGGATAGCGATATCCTAGAAAGAATATCACCCAACATATAAGTATACTCAGCATTCTGCCTATGTTTCTTTAGCTCTAATTAATGAGAATCCTAATGGAACTAAAAACTTCTGTTTGATTAGCACAGTTACGTGTCTTCCTTTCCATATATTTCATAATACAAAAGTTGCTTTGTTAATATTGTTTAATTAGACAATGCTACATGCCTTCTTTTTTTTTGGCTTGATCAACTTTTGTCTTGTACTTTTATGTGGTCCAATATTTGTACCAACTTCGGTTCTGATACCCTTTACTTGTTCTATCAAAAAAAAGATACCCTGTACTTGCAATATAGTGTAAAACAAAGAAACCATTTACCTATGTCTTAAAATGTTTTGGATGATATATATGATATCACATCAGAATCAAGACATTTTTTAATCTCATTTTCTACTTTTTAATATTATTGTAATTCTAGACATTTAAAAATATAAATATAATTTGGCAACGGGCTCTAAATTGTAGCCTAACGAAAATTTTGAAATTATACAATTTCATAGGCAACAAAATGAACATATTCACAAGCTTCTAGCTTATACTAACTAGTAAGAGAAATGCGCATAATGCACACGGCACAAGGTTAAGTTGCTAAGAGACTTAGGTGCTTAATTAAAAATGGTGATTAAATAAAAAGGTAACAGAACATGCCTTCTCAAAATAAGGAAATATAGTGCCAAAAAAAAAAATGCAAACAGAATTTATTAAAATACATAAAGAAAACTATTTACTTTTAATGAAGGAAAGAGAGAGATGAGATAAATAGTAAAATAAAAAAGATTTAACAACTTATTACAAGTAAAATTAGAAGAGAAAAAGAATTACACTTGTAAGGTCGCTCTTTAAAAAGCTTAATACGTTATAAATAAAAGAACAATACTCATGTTTAGGCCATAAATAAAATCTTGTAAAAGGGTATACTATAATGAATCAAAGTCTTAATGGAACTTCTATGATGTCTGATAGGAGGAATATTCTCTACAACGATTTAATTACTTGTGTATGGTAAAAACCTAGATAGAATGTTACCTTCTTCACTTTCTTGGACAATAATTGGAAAATGGTATACTATCATTTTAACCTTCCTCAATAACCAATGTTAGTAACATATGGTGTGTGTTTTAAATGGAAAAAATACGGAATGTGTATTATTTGCCAACTTTAATAAAAAATACAGTCAAATATTCGTTTAAAAAAACGTTTACTTCTGTAAAATGTGAAGTTATATGTATTTGTTTATTGGTTGCTTTTGAAAAAACTTTGGGTCATAAATAGGACCCTTACTTGTTGACTTTTTAAATATTTTTACACATTGATTACAGTTAGATAATTAGACACATGGTTTTTACTTTGTAATTATAATTACTTCAGATCATGTGATATTCAAATCAAACATAAGTATTCGTTGAGCATAACAAATTGTCACAATATTATGAAATCAACATGAAAAAACACACCAAAAAATAAATTTATTTTCTATATGGGTAATATAATAAGTAATGTAACATCATGTAACAAATCTAAAATGCCAAACAAAAGGGGTAGTGATTTTTCGACGTGCCATATCACATCTTCCAAGGATCTTTGCATAATATGACTAAATTGCCCTCTTCAACTCAAATCAAGGAATGGTTGTGTGATCTGATGATTGATGTATGTGATATGATTCCCTTGCCTTTCTTAGTCCTCCCTTTATGCAGTTACTTGATTATGGATCATCCAATATTTTGTATCCAAAACAAAATATGCATTATCCAATGTGACATTAATTTCGTGTTTTACTACGTGATATGCTAAAATTTTTAGTAAATTTTTTTTGGCCTTTCATCTTTGTTTTTTTCCCCATATGCTAGCAATTTTATTTTTTATTTTTTTGGGAATGAAATAATGTGCTCCATGGAGTAAATTTTTGTCACAATAAAATCATTAACAATAATATCACACAATTTATTATACTAATAGTAATAAAACCAAATGTCTTTTCATTAAAAAAAAAGCCATAAGGAAAGTCATATGTAAATACTCATAGCAAGTAGAATTACAATTATATAGGAATTGAAAAAAGACATCCATCAAGTCGTTTTAGAATTATCTAGTTCCTTGGCATTTCTTCATAGAATCCTTCTTCTTCTTAAAAAAAAATGTCATATATATCAGGGACACCAACCACCTTGTACATGAAAACAATAAAGAAATAATGTAAATGAGTTAACTTCATTATAATGTCAATAAATATTAGTTGAATAAAAGAAATCTTACTTGACTAAATTTTTCAAAGGTTAAGACGAAGAACATGGTATATTGAGATCGATTCCAGTTGTAGACGTTTCCCCAACACTTTGTGTGTTAGTACCTTTCCATGTAGCTTCGACAATTTCAAATTCCGAGGGATCTCTTCTTGTAGAACTTGAGCCTCTTCCTTTTTTTGATTTTACCTTATGCTTCTTACGAGTTTGTACATTTGGCTCATGAATTAATAAGTCTTCCATGTTCAAAATACTCATAATTCTTCTCTTTACCTCTACCTTTTGAAAAGCAAGCCACTGTTGGTACATTTCATACATTTTTCAAGCAACATCTTGATTTCATCTTTATCATTGCTTTTCTCAGTTCCACCACCAAAAGAGACCAGAGATTTATTGTCTATCCTCCATTGAGAATGTGTATGACAGGCTGCTTCTTTCCAATCACTCATCATATGAGCATAAGGTAGTCCCATAGTAGCCATAAAATTCCCAGTACAAATAGGTTTCAATGTTCCATGTTTCACCATCTCATACTGTTTATGCAATTGTTTCAATGCAAATATTGAAACATGTGTAATAAGCTTTTTAAAATATGGAACATTATATCTATGGGCAACTCATAACCTTTCACTCTCAAGTTGTGTTTTAATCTCTTGAAACTCATTCTCAATAGCAAGACATATCTTGCCTTTCACTTGGTGAAGATTTCCAGTTGAAACTTGCAAGTATAGTTTGAGCTTTGCATGTGCACCATCTGCCCTTGAAGATGCACGATTTCCAAAGTGCATATACTTTTCTATCCACACACTCACAAATTTCTTTTTCTCTGGAATCCATGTATTTTTAATGTATGCGGTAGCATCCTTTTTATCTTTATAAAGAACTTGGAGAAGGAGCCAACTTTCTTCAAATTCTTTTTCTGTTTCTGCATACACCACTGAATTCCACATAGAAAAAAACGCATCTCAATATTCTTTTTGTCTGAAGCACCCTTTGTACTTGGAAACTATGTTTTTTTGAATATGCCAATCGCACAAAAGATGAGTAGCTTTTGGAAATACAACTTCTATAACACTTATTAAAGCCAACTCCCGATCAGACATAATGGCCGAAGGTTGAGAGTCGACACCCAAGACATTACTAAACATTTGCAAAGCCCAAGTATAATCTTTTGTCCTCTCTCTTTTTAAGAAAACAAAGCAAGAGTAGAAAGATTTGTTGAAACTTGACATCCCAATTATATCAAGTAATGGCATGCCACACTTGTTGGTCTTGTAAGTACAATCCATCACAAATGTACTTGAATATGTTTTGGCAAGCATGATAATAGACTTCGGATGTGCAAAAAATATATGGCTCAAGTGATGATCACTATCTTTCAAATAATGAAAGATGAAATTTTCTTGTTCAAATTCATCAAAAAGAGCTTGAATTAGAGACCGACCACCCAAATTATCTTTTTGAATTTTAGCATTCAAGTTGTATATAGTCTGACCTATAGCTTGGAGGTTGGGATTTTTTTGTCGCAAGGAAGAAAGAATATGATGAGGTTGAATCCCCGCGGTAGATATCTTCTCACTATCTTTAATTTCTTTAGGAGTCAAACGACAAGACAATCGGTGCCCAGACATTTCAGTGGAAGGATCATGATTATGGATCATGATTATCAAAGGCATTTTTTAATTCTAGAATCCAAAATCCTCCTTCCAGTCTCTTCCCTATAATTTCAAATGGACAGTTTATAAGTCGTATAGATGATACTTTCTTATTATTTTCCATCGGAAATTTTCTCCTATCTCTATAAGTACCACCTCTATCACAACAAAGAACAACATACTTATCTTTTTTTGAGTCTTTGATTGACAAGGCATACCCATTTGATGCATAATTATATCTCGCTTGTTGAATAAGGTCTTCACGAGTGTCAAATTTCTTATTAAATAAATCATCCATCCTCTCATATATTAGCCTGTAATTGAATTTCAACAAAGAACAATTAAATGAAAATAAAAACAGTGTTAATATAAGAGCAAAGAGAAATTAAATGAAAATAAGAACAATATTAATATAAGAACAAAGAGAAATTAAATGAAAATAAGAACAATACTAATATAAGAACAAAGAGCATTTTTTTTCATACACCTCTTGGATTAGGCTATTAGACTTTAGTAGTAGATGCACAATAGGAGAAGAAATAAATAAGGTTAATTTTTTCTGCTATAAGGAATGATGTGCTTTGGCTGTTTGGCATTAAATTTTGTGAAAATAGAGAACAAAATCATAAAAAATATTTCTTTAACTTTTAAATCTAGATATATAAGTAATAGCATAAAGGGAGGACTAAGAAAGGTAAGAAAATCATATCACATGCATCAGCCATTAGATCACACAAGCATGCCTAGATTTGAGTTGAAGAGGGCAATTTAGTCATATTATGCAAGGATCCTTGGAAGACGTGATATGACACGTGGAAAAATCAATGCCCAACAAAAGGTCTTGAATATAATGAGAATCATTATCATAACCTTCCTTATTTGGTACTAGTTGTATGAAATCTAAATGACAAACAGAATGTCTTGGCTGTAACCCTCAATTCTCTATTAAAAGTTCGTTGCTTTTTACCTTTTAATACATTTATTCGCATATATCAAGTTTAATTTGGTCATGCCAAGAATTCAAGCATTTTAAACGTTTGATACCTTTTAGAACATATTTATCATTTTATGACACTCAATACATTAATACATGTTTAAAATGCATATTAAACGGCAAATTATTAATAGCATCAATAAGCCCAAAAGCCCTCACAACCCCCCCCAAAAAAAAGGGAAAAAAAATTATTTCTCTCTCTTCTCTGGTTTCTGCAGCTAAGCAGTTTTTCAACACCTTAGTCCACTATGCACGTGTATCCCTACTTACATCCTTATTTTGTTCCCTTTTCTTTTGCCTTTTATTGGTGAGGGTTGAGGGGTTGAGTTCAATTTTTTCAACCTCGAAAGCTCGTAATTCCATGATATTCCTCAAACATTATGGTCCGACCGTGTATATTGACCAAGTAAATGAAATTCCATCAAAATGGTCCAAAGTCATGCATGAATGTTTTAAATTAATGTCAACTTAGCTATGCACATTTTTAGACTTGATTTAAGGTATCCAAGGCAGCTTTATGAGTGAATGATCACACAAAAACATGTCATGCTTTTGTAACATTTGCGTATTGGGTCTTTATTTTTGGTTTTTTACAAAAAAAAAGATAAATGTAGAATTATCAATAAAAAATGTGTTTACATTTGTTTTAGGAATGGTGATGATATGAAAGTCATAGAGTTCATGAATATGTAGTCTATTATGATTTTGAGACAGATGTAATAACTTTACTTTCTATGCTGAGTAAAAAAAAAACTTTTGACGACAATGTATTTCGGATTAGTAAGAGAAGAGTGTAGTTTTGGGAGGCTTAAACATAAACCTACTATTTTGTATTGTCCCATAACAATCTAGGGGGTTTGGTCATTTTTTTGAATACTAGAAATACTCATGCGTCAGTGCTTTTAAGAGAACAAAGAGCGTACACTTGTTAATTAACGAATCATGACCCAATCATTTAAAAACATTCAATAACTTCGGGGGTTTATGTACCATCCCAAGCTAGAAAAAAAGATAATATTTGGCAACATCTTAATGAATTGAATAATGTCATTAATGTACCTTAATGAGTTGCTATACCCAGTAGAAAAGAAAATAAGGAGCAAGTTCTGCAAGCAAGCAAAGTTAAGTGTTTTTATAGTCTTCTCTCTACTATTTTATGTACCAACTTCAGCAGTAAAATCTAAATCATTTCCTGTCCGTTTTCAAAATTTTTGATGTACATACCAACAAGTTGATACTAGCGCCAATAGAGCTTTGAAAGAAAATATTACAGGACCGACATGTTTAAACTCATGCAAAAACAGAAAAATGGAAAAAAATGAAATTACTGATTGACCGAAAAGAACTTTGGAAATTTGCAACACGAATTACAAAAATGCACAAATGTATAAATTATGTTGAGGAATATACATAATTAAATCTCAATATTCATAGACTTAACATCTTGATCTTAAGCCTCTTGAACCAAAAGCATTATTCAGAAATATTGGGGTAAACCTGCTAGAAAAGAATACTTAATAAAAGGGATAGAAGGGTGGGAACTCAACAAGGAACTCAACATTTTTTTCAACATAGAGTCAATTATTGTAGGTTAAGAAAACTCATTAAAGCCAATTGTAAGAGGAAAAAGGTAGTTGACAATCAAGTTAAAGGTTGAGTCTGCAGTTTGGTTAGGTGATTACAATCTAATTGCACAAAAAGTCACTAAAGACTACATAGACAAGTATCAACTATAGAACTGCCAAACTTCTTTCCTACAAATCTAGACTAACTGAAATTGGTTGTCTTTGTCATTTAACACAAGCAAAACACCTGGACTTGATGGTCTCAAAGCTAGTTTCTAAAAAACTATTGCCATCTAGTTACGAATGACTTGCATAACAATATTTTAGGATTCTTAATTTAGGTAGTGTTTGGTTGGTGGAAAAATGATTTTCTCAAAAAATAGTTTTCCTATTTTCCGTTATTTAGCACAATAAAGGATGAAAAATTATTTTCCGAGGAAAATGATTTTTCCCCCAATTGAGGAAAATGATTTCCTTTTTAAGAAGATAGGAAATTGATTTTCTTCCTTCAAGTCTTTTATGATATGATCAGCTGAATCTAGGTGAAAATTTTTGATTTTAACAGTTTGGATCAAAATTTGACTAACCGATAGAAAAGAATAAAATAAACTCAAATCTAAATTTTCAGCTCAAATTTCTTTCATTTGATTGACATTTCTCTACACCACGACAATTTAATTGACATTTTTTGCCACTAAAACAATTCAGTGAACTCGCGAGTAAAAAAGTTTTAACAGTTTAGATCAAAACTTGATCATCAGATAGAAAATATTAAAATAGACTCAAATTCATATTTTGAACTTGATATTCTTTCACTTGCTCAACAATTTTTTTCCACGACAATTCAATTGATATTTTTCACCCCTTAAACAGTGCTCACTATTTTTTCACTACTAGAACAATTTCAATAGTTTGGATTGAAACTTCATTATCGGATAGGAAAGATTAACATAGGCTAAAATTCAAAATTTGAGCACGACATTCCTTCATTTGGCAACATTTTTCTCCGCCACGACAATTCAATCGATATTTTTCCTTACTTGAACAATTCAGTTGCTGTTTTTCGTCACAAAATAATTTCCACGGTTTAGGTCGAAACTTCATTATCTGAGAGGAAGTATTGAAAAAAAACTCAAATATGAATTTTAAGCTCAAAATTCATTCATTTGGTCAACATTTATATCAACTAGAACCATTTAGTCAATATTTTTTGCCATTTAAAAAATTTAGTTGACGTTTTCCTCTTTTTTATGGAAAATTATTTATCTTGTTCCAAACAATGGAAAATGTAACATGAAAATCAATTTTCCTAGTAAAAATATTTTTCACAAAAAATAATTTTTAGGGAAAATTATTTTCCTTCCAACCAAACACTACCTTAGAAATAGTATATTTCTTATGGAAATCATACGTTCATAGCTATTAGACCATAAAAACAAAGCCGTTTCTAGACTACCCATTTCATGCCAAAGAGCTTGTGCACAACAATTTATAAATTTTTTTCTAAAATCCTTATAAACAGTCTAAGAGTTTTACTTGACTGTTAATTAATCTCTCCATTTCAAAGTTTCTTTTATTCCAAGAAGATCTATGATAATTAATATACTCATAATAGACATAAGTATGCATAAATTTAAAAACCTAAAGAGCAAATTGGATGGTTGGCCATCAGACTTGACACATATAAAAAAGTGAACTCTTGCTAAAAAAATGCTACTAAACGATCTAAAATATTCAGAAAGGCCACTTAACTTTTTTCAGTCATAACTGTCATTACGCTTTTTAAAAAATGCCATTACGGCAATGGCATGTTTGATACTTTTTAGAAAGCTAAGTGTTATTTCTTATATATGTTTTAAACAAGTTCAATGGCATTTTTTACTGGGAATAAGTGACATTTCTAAATACGTTTTAGATAATTTAGTGACATTTGGAGCAAGATCTAAAAAAACCATATGACAGAAATAAATGAGATTTTCTTCTTTTTTTTTTTTTTAAAGCAAAGAAGGAATATATTAATCCAAAGCCATACGTCATCTACATTATATATCATAAACAAACAAATTTAGTGTTAGACGAAAATAAATCTTTCAATTGAGAGAACTAATAGATACACTTATAAAAACTCATATTCTTCTTAATCGTTGCTTCGTGATACAACCATTAACAAGGAGATCGCAAAACTTATATAGTCTTCGCATTCAAGGATTGACTTGTGGTCCAATTTTGATGAATTCAAGTCAATTGTAAATGTGCATAGCGATCAATTAATAATTCAATCCCAAGTGACAAGACGATTAGAAAACTAAATTGCTAGGTACCCTTCAAAGGTGAGAGGTTGTACCACCCATAAGAAGAGGGTACGGATAAATTCTCACATATAGAGAGAGAATCTTTATTGAAAGAAAAAGTACTAGGAAGAACTAAAACAATTAAAAGATTAGGCCTTATGGGGGGAACTAATGGTAGCCCCTAAGATTCAAAGAGGAGACTAGGATTTTTCAGAGAAAAGAAAATGGAAGAAGAAAGGAGGTTTGGGTTTCCATCAATTTGAAGTAACTAGATTAAACAATGCATTTCTTTTGCTTCAATTATACCATGGTCAATGAAGAACTTATTGGGCTACTCAATTCCAACAAGAGGTTTATATAAAGGGGTTTTCTATCTCTTTACCAATTTATTTTGTGTATGGAAGTACTTAACTATAGGCTCGTAAGAGAAGCGTTTTAGAGCTTGTGCAATGGTGAGTCCATTTTTTGGCTCATCAGTGGGGAGCTTACCTCATCCATGCCAACTTTTGAGCAAGTTTTTTGGCTCATAAGTATCGCTCTCTTTAATGCAAGACTTATCACTTGGGCTTGCGAAATAAAATAATACCTATGGACCCCACACCTAAACATATTTAATTAGTTTAGGCCCTGTTCTATTTCGCGTTTTTTAGGATTTAGCTAAGACCTTACATCTTCTTACAGCTTCTTACATCTCCTTACATCTTCTTACATCTCCTTACATCCTCTTATATCTCCTTACATCTCCTTACATCTCCTTACATCTCCCTACATCTTCTTACATCTCCTTACATCTTCATTTTATTTATTGTGTATTGATTTTGCATTTTTTATTTTTAATTGTTAACTTTAAATTTTAAATTTTTTTGTTCTTCATTTTTTATTTTTTTATTTTTTTATTTATTTTTTATTTTTCATCTTTTTTTTTAAATTTTTTAATTTTTCAATTTTTGAATTTTTTTTATTTTTTTAATTTTTAAACTTTTATATTGTAATTTTTAAATTTTTAAATTTTTTATTTTTTATTTTTTATTTTTTTTGTTTATTCTTTTATTTGTCAATTTTCATTTTTCATTTTTTTTATTTTTTATTTTTTACTTTTTGTTTATAGTTTTTTATTTTTAATTTTTTAATTTTTTATTTTATAATTTTTTATTTTTTATTTTTAAATTTTTTATTTTTTATTTTTAAATTGTCAAAATTTTAAAAATTTTTAGTTTTATTTTTTTTTCATTTTTTTATTAAAAAAATAAAAAAGTAAAAAAGTAAAATTAAAATTAAAATTAAAATTTAATATTAAAAATTAAAAAATTAAAAAATTAAAAATTATGAATTAAAAATTAAAAATTAAAAAATAAAAATAAAAATTACAAATTACAAATTACAAAATTATAAAACAGAAAATTAAAAAATAAAAAAAATTTAAATTTAAATTTAAATTTAAATTAAAAAAAATAAAAAATAATAAATAATAATTAAAAAATAAAAAAATAAAAATAACGAAATAACGAAATAAAGAAATAAAACAATAAAATTAAAAAAATTACAAAATTACAAAAAATACAAGAAATAAAAAAAGTAAAAAATAAAAATAAAAATGAAAATAATAATAATAATAATAATAATAATAATAATAATAATAAAATAAAAATACAAAATACAGCTTCTTAAGTATATTATTTTAATATTATTATTTTTCATCTAAAACAAATTATATTATACAACTCTTTTACAATTCAACAACTCCTTATATCTATCCTTACAGCTTTCTTACAGCTCCTTACAGTTTCTTACATCTTCTTACAGCTCCTTACATCTCCTTACATCTCCTTACAGCTTCTTACATCTCCTTACAGCTCCTTACAGCTCCTTACATCTCCTTGCAGCTCCTTACAGCTCCTTACATCTCCTTGTATCTATCTATCTATCTAAAACGCGAAATAGAACAGACCCTTAGTGTTTATATTTTGTTTTGTTATTTGGCTTTATTGTTTTTGTGAAAAAAAATATTTGCACATAATAATTTGGTACACAACTAATTAAAAGCTCTTTTTTTTTTGTAAAAAAAAAATACAAGAGTTTGAATTTTTTTTAAAAATCACACTGTCTTGAATGAAATAAGTACAAGAGTTCGATAATAAATAAATAAAAGGATACATTGATTAACATTCGACTAAAAAAATATAATAGTTCAACATTCAAAAAAACATTACAATATGAATTCAACTATCATCTCTGCCGCCGTCTCGAATTCCGCTTCCATATTTCCTCAATCAAGTCCGCTTGGAGAGTTGCATGTGTGTCAGGTTCGCGAACTTCTTTTGATATTTGAAAGTACATCTTAGCATGAATGGTGCTCTTGGTTAACAATGGACTTTGCGGCAATACCCTTCACAACTTCGTAGTCAAATGCAAGCTCGTAGTTATCTCACTTGCTCTCTTCAATCATGTTATGGAGTATCACACATGTTCTCATTATCATACCGATGTCTTTTTCCTCCGCAAGATGTGCGGGGCCTTGTGCAATGGTAAATCGAGCTTGTAACACACCAAATAATGCTTGCTCAACATCCTTCCTAAACGATTCTTAACATTTAGCAAAGAGTTTTTTCTTCACCCTTTGGGGAAGTAGGATAGTTTTAACAAATGTTGCCCGTTTTGGATAAATTCCATTCGAAAGAAAATATCCTATCTTGTACTCATGGTTATTAGGGACATATTCACATTTAGGAGCCCAATTCTCACACAACTCTTGAAAAACCAGTGAGCAGCCTAGGACGTTTTTGTCATTGAGACTTTTGGGCAAACCGAATAACGCATGTTATATCCAAAGTTTGTATGATGCGACGACTTCGGGGAAGATAGTGGGCACCTTATAAAGTTTCTTTTGAAATGATGTCTTCCAACCAGCCGGAAAAATCACAGGCTTAAGTAACTTACAATAGGCGATCAACATCAGCTTGATTTGGTTTTCTAAAGCACTCCTTCTCGAATATTTCAATGACGCCTAAGGCAAACTTCTTTATGCATTCTAGTGTGGTGTTTGCACCAATATTTGAGTACTCATCAACGTGATCGGTCTCTATACCATAGGTAATGTAACGCCCCCAATTACTAATTACTCATAAATTGTTAATTAGCAGTGGAAGTATTGTTAATTGGAGGCATTACCGCCATTCCATAACGGAACAAGGCTATCTGAAATTACCTGTAACCTTACGATTAATTTAATTCTTGTCTCACCAAATAAGAGAAATAACACACACTGAAACTTTTATAAGGTTTCTAATGCACATAACGGCACGAGCTGGTGTGTTTACCAAATATTAACAACCGTACATCTACTAGAATATACACCTTCATGTTATTAGAAGGGCTAGCTTATAAACCACTATGAGTTTTTAGCTAGCGAAACCTCAACAAAAGGAATTATGACGCCCTTTCATCTCTTGCTACATCCTGGCTTGTCAGTGGGAGGACTGTTCACTGATCCCTTGCCTAAAACAGAAAACACAAAAATATTCGAAATGTGAGCTGAAACTCAACAAGCACATTCCCATGCAGCAAAATAAGTTTTTCAATAAATTAGTTGGGCACCCGCATTTCAAAACCTTTTGGTTTGCAAATAGGAGAGAGAGAATATATGAGTAAAACCGATTTGTGGGTTATTATCTAAAAGTGGGCCCCGATTAACGTCTGATACGATATTGAGATGGGTGCACACCTCTCAGGCCGATTGGAGAGCCTGAGTTGCAGCTGCGCAGGTAAATTGAAGGGCATGAGCCCTGATGATTGATAATTGATGGGGCCACTTGCTTATGTGACAAAACATTGTGTAAAACGATTCGTTATTTGATTATCATATTGATTTTGCATAGTTTGATAAACATGTGAGTTTTCGAAGAGTACAGGCAATGTACATACCTGGTTTTTGAGAATCTCTCTCCCTTTTGGTTGAAAATCATTGCTGGCAGCTTGAAGCGACTGATGTGGCCTCACTTCTGCTCCAATATGTAATTCTTCTTGATTAGTGAAAGATTTAGAAATTTTATCATCTTTATTATCTTAACGAATAATTTAAAACCTTGTGCCCTTGCCTTTTCTGTTTATTATTATGTAACAATCATTATTAACTTAACTGGGTTCCATTTTAATTTGTTTTTTTTTTTTGGGTTCCTCTTCCTCCTACGACTAATAATCTTTTAACACATATAATAATGACATAATAGTATGATTTATCTTGAGTTAATTACTAATAGCATCATCAATCATTATTAGTGTTAACATTATCAGTATCGGCGTTACCATTATTATTATCACTATTGTTATTATAGCCGTCTTCGATATAATTACGATTATTGCTATTATTATGGTTGTCGTTTTCCTTTTTAACAATTCATCTTTGCGATACGGTTTAGGGTGGTTTAAACTTTATGAATTTGGGCTCATGTTCATGTTGAATTCCAATTATAACATTACCTATTAGCGAAATAAAATTGTAAAGACACGCAACCCTTAATACCAAGCTTCTTACTTAGTTCATGACCTTCCAACACTTAATACCACTACTTCCCCTTTCATTTCCAATTGACACCTAATTCGTATCCACACAACCCCTCGTGCACCTATTTTCCCCTTTGATTTGCATACTTATCCTATTTAAACACAAAGAGGTAATATGATTAAAATGGACATAATCAAGGTAAATGTTAACCAAGAACCTAAATCACTATGTACATGATTATACACTTCCAATACATGTACAAACCATTAACCCCATTCAAACTACTTAGTATTAATTAAACATAATTAAAACACTATATAGTAGTTCAATTTCTCTTCTACATCTTAAACTTTCACATTATTTACTAATTTATGATAGCACACACCCAACTTTAATCACCCAATTCTCATTACTCTCACTCAAATATTCATTATATTTTGCTTAATCCAGCAATTAACCCAAAATTCACCTTTTATCTTCATTTAAATCACAACTCTCAATTACTTGGTTGGGGTCAAAATATAACCTTTGTTAACCTCATGTATATATATACTTATGTTCCTCTTTTGAATCACCAACTAACTAACTTAACACTAATAGTCCATATAATTAACTCAAATATACTCCAAGCCATAAAACCCCAATCCTCCAATTCATAATCAGAACATTACAAACATAATTCATATATAGAATTCACAAATTCTCTCAAATTCTTCATGAACCAATCTAATAATCATCGTCATCATCATAATCAAACTAAAACCAAGCATCATCTTCAACCCTCACTTATACTTTCTCCACCTCCAATTCAATCCATCCATTCAAAATAACTCAAGAAGTTCACAAATATATACTTATCAATGATAAATACACCATTTACAATCAATATTTCAACAGGAAGAATCAAAATTGAATGATGTGGGAGTTAGGGTTCTCACCTATCAACCCTATAAAACCACTCAAAAGCACTTTAAAAAGAAGGGGGGGTGGGCCGGCTGGAGGCGGCGATGACCGGAGACCTTGGAGGAGGTGAACGACGGCGAAGTGAACCGGGGGGGGGGGGGGGAGGGTCATAGCAACCCAACAGAGGCGGCACAGAAGGGGGGCGGGCTACCTGGGAAGAAATCAGGGGGGGATTTGGGATTTTGTTATTTTTATTTTGTTTATTTTGTTTACTTAGATTAGGTAATTTATGCTTAATTTTGGGATTAATCTTTTTCCTTTTTCTTTTTACCCCTTTTAGTAATTGACACATACCTCATCTCTAAATTTTTCTCATAATTATCCCATCCCCTTTTTATTTCTTGATTATTTATTTATTTATTATTATTATTATTCATTATATACATATATATATATATATATATATATATAGATATAATTATGTATTTATATAGATATAATTGAAGTAGTAATGTAATTAGAAGTAATAAAATTGAATTTTACATCCTTTAGGAATAAATTTGGGGGAGGACATTGTCATTTCCTTTTTATTATTATTATTATTACATTATTACTATATTTGTTTGTTTATTATTATTATCATTATTATTACTTTAATAAATTAGTCCTTTGACAGTTAGGCTATTTTATTTCATTTATTTACTTATTTATTTATTTTATTTTTATTATGTGGACATTCAAATATTTATTAGAATCTTGAAGGAATTATTGAAGGAGCATTACAAGGTTCATTTCGAAGCTACGTCGTCGTTTCAACCTGCGATGCGCATTATAAATGCATATACATAAACGATAAATTAAAATGCGGCGCCCAACTTAAATCAAGTTGTGATTACGGTAAATTGAAGTAGTTAATACGAATCTTAGGTTTGGGCCGCTACAGGTAAGCATTCGCATGACTGCAATACACTTGGTTAATCATCAACTCATGCTTCCTGGTCACGTCATACCTCCTGAAAGTACTCAGAATGATTGTCAAGTGCCTCCACAATGCGGAGAAATAAGTGCTTCCGCATTCTAAACCTATGACGAAAATAATATTTATAGTAGATTGAATCTTCTACGAAGTAGTCTTTGTATAACTCACCATGGGCAATTACTCTCTCTCTTAATACATCTCTTCTACGGCTCACTCACCAGTAACAAAAAAAATATTGAACGGTCTGCTCAGCAGGAAGAGCCGCTCGCTGCGCCTTGACTCGCGCACCGTCCCCAGCACTGCCATTCTTGGCTTGTGCGTGCACCACATCTTTTCCTCGGCTCGCGAGAGATATCGTTGCACATGGTCTTAGAAACAAATTGGGTTAGGAGTAGAACTATGCCTGAAAACTATTACCACTCCTTGCTTACTATTTTTTTAAGAAGATGGTCTTTTTGGGGGGGGGGGGGGGGCAAGGTAAAGCCAACTCAGCGAGTTCTTATCTTCTTAAAAACATTCTTGACAATTTATGTCTGCTTGTATGGAAATTGGTTGACAAATTATTTTTATTTACTCTCCTTAAGGTTTTGATAAATATTATTTGTACCCCTAAACTTTTTGAATTATCATTTATGGCCCTTCACCATTACATAACAATGCTACAAACCCTTCAAATTACAAAAATATCCTCGATGCTCTTTAAATTAGTTTGATTAGTTAATGACATGGTAAAAACATAGTTTGAGGAAACTAATTGGCACCTTTAACAATGAAGACACTAATTTTCTTGCCCCAAAATAGCCGGACATTGTGCAAGTGAAGAGAAGATGACAACAGAAAAACCTATATTGAAAGGTAAAAGAAGGTTCAAACTACACCACAGGCAAGCCTGGGAGGCTTGCTGGACCTTGATGACTTTAGCGGTGGTCTTGATGTGTTGGCAATGGTGTCTATATCCAAACGAGAGAGAAACTTTCTTGGGAGGAGGGAGGGTGGGAGGGATAAGAGTGTAATCGAGCAGAGTTGAGCTCGAGTCTGGCTTGATCAAACTGAGTTTGAGCCAAGTCAAGCTTTTACAATGAATTTTTTTAATTTTGTAATTCAAACTTTTACGCAACTCAACTTAATGGTTATTGAAAAATTCTTTACTTTAAAATACTATGAGTGTTTCTTAAAGAAAAGTATCAATTATAGGCTTTAATATTACACATTTACACTATAGATGTCCAAATTAATACAAAGTCTATGTATACCAATGGAACATGGACTATTCCCCACCTAAAATACCTAAACGAGCTCGATCGAGTTGAGTCGAACTCGGCTAGGCTTAGGCTCGACTCAGCTCAATAGGTATCCAAGCTGAATTGAACCGAACTTTGCGGTTAAACCAAGCTCGAGTTTGAGCTTTAATGAAGTTGAGTTGAAGGGCTCATTGAGCCGATTCAATTCTTTTATAGCCTTGGGGGCGTTGTGGATTAGAAAAGTTAATGAAAAGGATGAGGGGTTAAAAGATTAATTAATGCCTGAAGTTATTAATACTGTACCGATGTGAACATAGGCCCTGTTTGGCAATTAGTTGTTAGCCGATTGCATTAGCTGTTAGCTGTTAGCTGTTAGTTGATTGCATTAGCTGTTTGTGAAAAAAGTGTTTGGTGAAGTTAAGTTGTTTCTAACAAAGCTATTTGATAAAATTTCACTTATGCCCATTACCTAAGTTCATTATTTTGCGAACAAAACAATTTTTCATTGGATATTTATTTTTCTTTTCGATATGAATTATGAATTAAGACTTATGTGGTATATAAAATTACATTTATACTTTTTCCTAATTTTAGTACTTATTATCAAAATATATTTTTAATGTTAAATGTTTTCTTTTTTAATAGCAATTGAGATTATGTATTATAAAAAATATTTATATAATGTAAGACTAACTAAGTATTTGTCAAATTAAGAAAACATTAAAATTAAAAGCATTATCTTCAACATCATGACCATCCACAACTCTTGTCCCAAAAGAGAAAAACAAAAAATAAAAAATTTAAAGCATAAGCATAGAACATTCGAAAATATCATTTGTGAATGACGTGTAATGTAAATTTGTCCAAATTATAAAGTTAGTATGGTCATCATAATAGTAAATATCAAAAAGTTCTTTGAAAAAGGTATCCCAAAGAGTTTTTGGTAAAAGAGCTTTTTGGGTATAAAAATCTAATTTAAAAAACTAATCAACTAAACACCCCAAAGAGCTTTTTGACCAGAGTCAAGTAGCTAATACCCCCAAAAATCTCTTTTTGCACCCAAAAAGCTCTGTACCAAACATGACCATATGCTAGTTGTCAATTAAAACAGTACTTGAATGCATCAAGTGATCAAATAAATGAAAAGCAGCCATGACAATAAAAAGCGTAAAATATAGGTTAGTTATGTATTTTGAAATGCTTGCCTCCTGAAACAACAAACCTACCTTTTTTTTCGGATTTTTCCATTGCAAAATTAAAATTCAATGATTTTTTATCTAACAATTCTTGCAGAAAAAGTCTCATTCATGACCTATTCTTTTCAACTTATTATAGATATTTATCATCAATATTTGCACTGATAAGCACTCATTGACACCAATCAATACTGATAAGCACTTATTAATAGTAAACACTCATTACCATTTAGTCATATTTCCTAATTATAATTTCATCCTTAATAAATATTCATTAATATTTGTTCGGTCCCAAAATATCATATTTGCTACCCTCACTTACTCAAATTTTGCTGGCAAAATATTATAATTTCTAGTATATTTATTTGGATTTGGCTATTTTGTAGGAAATAAAGTTGATCTAAAAGTTGGTGGAAATTGGGTTCAAAACGGTGAAAATTGAAGAAGTTAGAAGAGAGAGATCACGGCTGCCAGTGACGATGTCCCTCCTGTGGCGAACCCTGAACAATCATGGAAGCCATGCCAAAAGAGCCAAGAGGTGGTCAAGGGCTATGGTGGTGGTCGCGTCCACCCAACACCTTTTGTGAGCCTAATCCGCTACGACCGCCCATTGCCACCCCAACTCCCGTGCTCCTTTGGTGGTTCAACTACTACTTAAAAGGAGCTTTTGGGTGGCTTTGGGAGGGGGACTTTTAGGAAGTGATGCATACTAAGTCTGAAACCAACTTTTGGCTACACCCACATCCACACCAAAGTCCAAACAATTCTTCCTTGGTCAAGATGATCACCGCTTCTCACCATCCAAACGATGTCTAATTGGGGGTGATCTATGCTTCATTGAGAAGCTTAGGCAGTTACTTAAGGGTTATGCAATAAAATCCCGAGTTGGGTTGCATTTTAATTGCCTAAAATGATAGGAATCCCAACTCATGCAATGCTAATTTTTGTCGCAAAATTTGCTGACTTCGGGCCGGGTTAAAATCCTACCTGACGAGGCCCAAAGGAAGCAAACCCAAGTTTTTTTGATTCCCTAAGATGTCTATTTTAGCCTCCTAAGCTAAAATTTGGCATTGTTTTCAAATATTGGGAGAAATGACCCAAATATGTGGAGTGTACAAAAAATTTCAATTTTGGAGCAATATGGAATTTGGCTCATGGGGTGATTTTACACATATCAGGGAAGATTTGCCAATTAGAGGGGCCCTCATTGGAGGTGTAGAGCCTTCTAGAAGGAGAGGGAAGAATCTTGAAAAAATGCAGCTCACCGTGGTTGTAACTATCTTAGTAATTTAATTTATTTTCCTAAGATAATTTGTAACACCCTATGGGTACACACGCCCACTATTTTAACAGCTAAAGTCCCCCAATTTTGGTATTTATACACATAATCTCCATGTAAACTGATCTTGAGTTAAATTATGAGTCAAAAAGGCAAATTACTGTTTTTTTTCCCACTAAAATCTCTACATCTTCATCTCTTTAATCAAGAGTGGTAATTAGAGTTTTTCCTTTCGAATTTTTCTTTGGTGACTGAGAGCATTTAGGAGAGGAATTCTCCTGGGCACAAACCTTACAATCCTCTTAATTGTTTGAAATTGAATCTAAGAGGAGCATCCTTAGGGCATGATTATCCCCTTATTATGTTGATCTTAGGAGGTTGAGGAACCACCCTCATCAAGTTGGTATCAGAGCCAAAAGTTCTTTCATCTTGGTAGGCACAAATCTATCAATCTTTGTGCTTTGACTTGCTTAAATTGTATTCCTTTCCATCCTATTTTTACCTTTGGTTCTCTCTCTCTAAGTCTCTTGCTTAGTCCATAAAGAACCTTAATTATAACCTAAACACAATCCATAACCCAAACACATTCCTAAGACTCCACAAAAAGCCTTCACAAAATGTACGTCAAAAAGTCACCCAGGTAGAAATTTGGCACGACTACCCATGCTGCGAGGCACGATCGTGCCACTCTCCTACACACAAAAGAAATTTCCAGAGGTTTAGCATGATCACCCCATGCCCCCTATTTTCCCAGTTTCTTATCAGTATCACCCGTAGCATGCCTATGTTTCCCCTGTTTATGTCATTTTCCCTCTTTTTACCTTACAAACTACTACCAACCATGGTTAATGAGGGAGACGCTTCTTACTCTAAGGGTATTCCTCCAGAGCAAGCCCACAAGATGAGGAGGGATAAGGCTATTATTGAACTACAAGTGCAAGTGAAAAAGCTCACTATGGAGCTTGAACAAATAAAGGGATCTAGACAACGAACCCTTTACCATCAGGCTTATGATTTTAATCCTATTGACATCGCATACTTTTCCCCTCATGAAGACTTTGATGATGAGGAAGGAAGGCCTAGCAGAAGAAGACATCCAAGGGATGACCTTAGGCAGGGGCGGAGTCAGGATTCAAAGCAAGAGGGTCGAATTAATAATACACATAACATAAACTTGAATAGTTCTAACAATGAAGTGCGTAACTAATACATTCAAGAAAGTTGTCCTCGATGAGATCTCATGTTTTGAAAGTAAAGTATGATATCGTCGTTCGACATACTCTTAAAAAGATTCAAAAAAAAATTACACAGAAAGCAACACAAGGAGTTGAATCCGTGACCTCCCACATGAAGCAATAGGCAACCAACTAGTCTGCCATGCACTCCTTTGTGAATTATCTAAAAACTAATTAATATATATCTATTTTTTGTTTACACCAGAATATCCCACATTTAATTTTTTCCCCCAAAAGCTAGGGGATCAATTGACCCCCCTTGCCCCTTTGTGGCTCTGCCACTAACCTAAGGGATCTCAAGTTGAGGCGTTGGAATTTGATGGCAATCTTAACCCAGAGGCCTATCTTGATTGGGTACGGGCCATTGAAAGGATCATTTAACTCAAACAATATAATGTTGAAAAGTCCTTTAAGTTAGTTATCCTCAAATTGAATGGGTATGCCTTTCTTTGATATGAGCATTTGAAGAAGAATCAGGCTAGAGAAGCTAAGGCCAAAATCAAGACATGGTCTAAACTGAAAAAGTGTATGGACAAGAGGTTCTCACCATCCTCTTATAAACAAGAGCTCTACCTAAAGATTACCTCTCTTAGCCAAGAGAATCTTATGGTGGAAGAGTATATTAGGGAGTTTATAACTCCAAATGAGGGTTGGATAGGATGAAGAACACAAACTCAAGATTGCTAGGTTCCTGAAAGGATTATCTCATAGCATTACTAACAAGGTGGATTTATAACCTTACTTACCATTTGATGATGTATGCCAACTAGCTATCAAAGTTGAGAAGCAACTTAAGTATATGGAGTCCTTTCACACCTTCCTTACTAAAAGCCCCTCCACTCACATTGAAATTGAAACCCCATCCCCACAAGTCAAAGCTCTTGACAAGAGTAAGGGAATTGCTAGTGAGCCGCCTAAAGGTTAGAACGAAACAAATGTTTTTAGTGTTATGGTTTTGGGCATATTCAAGCCGATTATGCCAATAGAAGGGCATGTACCATCAAGGAGGTAGAAGAGATTCGATTCATTGAGGAAGAATCAAGTGAAGAAGATGATAAAAAAAGATGGCTTTACGTTGGTGACCCCCGACATTGGAGAATTGTTGTTGATGAAAAGGTCATTCCATGTCACAAGGGTTCCTTACAACGATAGCCAACGGGAATAAATCTTCAACTCAAGGTGCACAATTGGAGATAAGTTTGTGGCTTAATTATAGATGGTGGTAGTTGCACCAACATGGCCTCTAAGACACTTATCAATAAGCTGCAAATCCCCACTAAGGAGCATCCTACTCCATACTCTCTTCAATGGTTAGGACTGAACAATGAGGTAACTATTTCAAAACAAGCTTTTATTTCATTCTCAATAGGTCCTTATTATGGTGAAGTATTGTGTGATGTCCTCTCTCTGGATGCACGTCATTTGTTACTTGATAGACCATGGTTGTATGATAATCATAGGATTTATGATGGGTATGCTAATACTTATTCACTCAAGCACAATGGCAAAAGCTTCACATTGACCACCTTTACCTCCATCCGAACCTCACAAAGCTAAATCGAGGAAGGGAAGTAATAAAAGCCCTTATAAGAGTAAACGACAGGAAGGGTGTGCTATTAGTAAGAGCAAGCCTCGAATTGCCTTACTAATGGTGAAGCCAAACATAAGTGAGGGAGTGGAGCATTTACTCCTTTTAGCTTGCTAAGAGCTCGATGATGAAATCCCAAAAGAACTCATCTCCAAGGTCCCATTGCCTATCAAAATGGTGTTGGGAGAAAGCCCTTATGAGGTTGATCAAGCCACAAGCGACACCTCTTTTAAGTATGATGAGTTTGAGTTATCTTGTGATGAGTATGTCGAGATCTTCAATGTGATCATGAGGCGTATGAGAACTACTCATTGCTTTAATACTCTCCCAAAGATCCTTAAAAACTCCTACAAATTAATGAAGATACGAGTCCTTAATACTTTGGGTGTTTTCAAACCCAAGAATGGTAAAAGGTATGCAAGGTTGTTGTTAATGAATTCTAATCCCAAGGATTTGAGGGCAAATCCTTCTCAAGAGGGGGAATCTGATGCATACCAAGCCCCAAACCAACTCTTGACTACACTCTCATCCACATCAAAGTCCAAGCAATTCTTCTGTGGTCAAGATGGTCACTACTTTAGCATTTCACTCAGTTTCAACTTAGCTTATCACCATCCAAACAATGTCCAATTGGGGCTGTCTATGCTTGTTCGAGAAGCTTAGGGAGTTAAATTTAGGTTATGCACTACAATCTCAAGTTAGGTTCCATTTTGAATCCCTAAGGTGACAGAAAACCCCAACTCCAACAGTGCTAGTTTTTGTCAGGAAATTTGCTGACTTTGATCCGAGTTAAAATCCCATCTAACAAAGCCCAAATGAAGCAAGCCCAAGTTTTTCCGATTCCCTAAGATGTCTATTTTATCCCCATGAGCTAAAATTTGGATTAGTTTCAAATATTCGGAGAAGTGGCCCAAATATGTGGAAAATGCATAAAACTTTAGTTTTTGAGCAATCTAGGCTTTGACCTTAATTGAGGAGGATACAGGTGCTATCTTTGAGATTAATTAGCATAGAATGATTCTACACATACCAAGGAAGATTTTCCAAGTGCCTCGACACCCATTGGAGGTGTAGAGCTTCTAGAAGCCTTCTAGAAGGAAAGGGAAGAATTCTGAAAAAATACAGCTCATCTTGGTTGTAATTATCTTAGTAATTTAATTTATTTTTCTAAGATAATTTGTAATCTTCCTATTGGTACACTTTTTTCACTATTATACTAGCTAACCACCCCCTGTTTTGAGTATTTATAGACCCCATTACCTGTACATGAACTCAACTTGAATTGAATTATGAATTGAAAGGTAGATGGTTGTTTTCTCTCACTAAAATCTCGACATCTTTATCTCTTTAATTAACAGTAGTGATTAGAGTCTTTCCTTTATAATTCTTGTTTGATGGCTAAGAGCCTTTAGGAGAGGAATTCTCCTGGGCACAAACTGCACAATCCTCTTTATTGTTTGAGATTAAATCTAAGAGGAGCATCCTTAGGGTGTGATTATCACGTTGTTATGTAGGTCTTAGGAGCTTGAGGAACTATCCTCATCAAGTTGGTATCAGAGATAAAAAGTTTCTTCATCTTGATAAGCACAGATCCATCAATCTTTATGTTGTGATTTGCTTAAATTCTACCATTTCTATCACATTTTTTCCTTTAGTTCTCCCTCTCTAAATCTCTTACTTAGTCCATGAAGAACCCTATTATAGCCCAAATGCAAACCCTAAGCTAAACATATCCCTAGAACTCCATAATAAGTCTTCACAAAAAAGTCTGTCAAAAAATCACCTAAAATTTGGCACGATCAACCTGGGCTTGGCACAACCATGCCACCCTCATGCACCTGAATTTTTTTTTCCTAGAGATTTAGCATGCCACCACGTGCTCTTGCCCCCCATTTTTCCAGTTTCATGTCCATGCCACCCGTAGTACGGTCGTGCTTCCCCTATTTTCATCCAATTGTTGGCATAAATTTGGTAGATTAGGGCTTGGATTGTCTTTGATGGTGCAACCAACCCTCTCCAATTGTCGGTGTAGGTTTGGTAGGTTAGGGCTTACCTTGGCTACTTGGTTTATCAATAGGTGAAATCACAATCCCAAGCCCTCTCTTTTGTATTTACTAGTTTAATTTAGTTTGTTTTTCATTCCCTTTCCACTTAGCCTAGATTAAAACACTTGAACTAACTCCGGTACTTAATACTCACATCTCTGTGGACGATACTCCAAGTACTAGGTGATAAACCTTGCACTTGATGGTATAAATTTAAAACTTAAAGTCTTCGTATTAAGTTTTTAATGCCGTTGTTGGGGAGTTGGCACTTTTCAATATTAGTCTTTGATTGAACATTCTAGGCTAGGCCTTTTAAAAAATCCCAAAGAAAAAGGAAAAATTTAAAAAAAAAAAAAATCAAAATGACTTTTCATTTACCTTAATTTAAGTATGAATCTTTTTTGGCAATATTTGTTTAGATTGAACGATTATCATGCTCAATGTGTGCATTTCACCTATAAAAAATGAGAAATATGCAATGTCGTGCTTGCGGAGATAGCACATGTAACCCATGTCACTCGAGTCTATATGTTATATGATGGTATGTGCTCGTTAACTATTGATGATAAGTGAGACTCGTTTACGTCCTTAGATTGATAATAATGGTAAAGTGAGAGAATTGGTGAGTCTTTTGTGTGCCTTTCCCCACGTCCTATGATTTGCACGCTCAAACTCTATGTGTAGATCAACTTAGGGACCTAAGTCATCACCGTTCTTCTTACCTTCATGTTATGTGCTCTTATTGTTAATCTTTTGACTATGATGTGAATGCTTGTCCCTATTATGATATTTCTGATGAATATTATGGTAGACCTAATGTCATGATACAGACATTGAATGAGCAACATAAGCACCTTGTTAGTGAGATGAGAGAGTGTAATCTATTACATGAGATTGACCTTATAGTCTAACTTCCTAGACTTAAGGTTAGTCTCTTTGATGATTGTGACTCTTCCCCTTCCCCTAGAGCTCAGCTTATTGTTGATACACTTTTTATCAGCTTAAAGGAAGCCTTTGGCCTTCCCTTGACTTCTTTACCATTTGTTACTCTATCCTTTTCTAGCATACCTAGAAACACTATCATTGGTGACTTGATGTTACCTATTTCTTCCCTCCCTTCACAGGGTTAAAGAAGGGTGAGCTTTCCAGGGGGTGATTCTAATGTTGTTGAGGATAGTTTACTTACTTGATCAAAAGAACTTACCTTGATTGAGCCGTATCATGAGGAGGCTCTTTTTGGGGAGCTATGTGGTGATAGTGCGATGGTTGGTGTCACTCCTAACTTTGAGCATATAGACCTTATTTGCATTAAGCCACTTGACTTGACCCTCATTTCATCTCATTACTTCCCACCACCCCCTCTTATTTATGTGCATTAATTTTATGAGTCCTTAGGTGACATTAGAGGGTATAATCCATTCATTGATCGTTATAGTGCATACCTAGAGAACGTGCCTACGAAAATCATATTGAGTACTTTCTTTGATCATGCCTTCGATTTTTCTGTGACATTTGATAATTTTAAGAAGACATTAACTATACTTGCTACGTCATTGCTAGTGTTCTCCTATCGACATGATTGTGATATGCATGCACCGACCTTTGACAAGATGTTGCGAGCTTTGACCACATCTGAGTTGAAGACTCGAGTTTTGAGAAGTGAGGAGCAAGTGACTGACGCTCCTCTAGCCTTCGAAGCACTATCTTCGGGAGGCATAGTTTGGATACGATCTTTCCAACTGTTCTCCCTTTTTATCTTCTTTCTTTTTCTTTTTTTTTTAATTATGAAAATTAGGTTGTGATTTTGTTGGTGATCAATTTTGAGGTGAAACTTGGGACATTGTTGAGCCAATTGATTGCTAAGATCACCACTGTGTGCATTGTGTATATTTTTTGTGTTTTGTTGTTTGTGACATTTTTGGTTTTGTACAAATTTATCTATGGTGTTGGTCATATAGCATATCAATTTTTGATGCCATCATTATATGTTGGCATTGGTTTGTAATCACAACTCTTCTTTTATGTCAAAAGGCTAAATTTATACTATTTCCTTTTGCTTGCTCTTTTCTAGGAATTTATTCTCTTTTATCTCCATTTCCTTACAAGCTTCATTGCAAAATGACTTCATTCCTGTGCACCACTATGAATTTTTCCTGAGCATGTTTATCGTCGATTACGTGTTTTATGGAACATAGTGCATTCAGGGTTTGTTTCCTTCCCATCTTAATTCATAGAGGCAAAATTAACATCGTGGCCATACTTAAAATATCTAGCTCGCTCTATAAATCATAATATAATTTTTGCTTATACATACGTCTAGTTACAAGCTTGCTATGGCAGAGAAAACTATATGAATCTTAATCTTCAAATGTTAATAAACAGGCTTGTCATTAATATGTCCTTTTCTTTCGGTCCAAAGTTGTTTTAAGTGTGAGCTTGAGTGTACCATTGAACTTTGTAGATATAATCACTACCTTTGTGAAGATAATTAACTAATATTGACTAGCTTTGAAGTCAAAGTAACAACAGCTAAGTAGGAGCATGTGAGATCTAGATGGCTTGTTTACAATTTGGTATTCTCACGCGTAGGTGTGTATTTTTTTGGGGGCGGGGAGGGGGTGTTCATGCACACTTAGGGGTCCTGATAAGGTGGATGGAGTTCAAGGTCAGGTCCTTATTACCAGTGTATGCATCTAGAGACCTTAGTTGCTAATAGGTAACACATAGAACATAAGCTTCCCTCACCAACGAGGATTTTTACATGGAGAATGTGATGAATAGCAAACTAAAGTTATATGGTCTTGGCTTTGCTTTTAGTATTGCAGCGTTACTGCTTTCCTAGATTTTAGCTTTACTGCTTTCTTGAGTTCTTTATTAACTTGGTTGCTACTACTTTTCGCATGATGCTTGCTTTTCTTAGCTTAATGCTGAAGGGGTGATTACTGCTTGGGATATTCTGCTGAATGTTGTATTGCACTTTTTTCCCTTTCTTTAACCTTTTGTAAGTCTTGTCTTTGTGTGAGCTATACAAAAAGGAAATCGAGAGTAGTCATTAATAATCTGAACATATATATCTTCTTTTCAGGGTATCTTAAAATAGCAAGAGTATTTCCTAAATATTTTATTGGAATCCATTCCTAGCGAATCCATAGCCTCACTTCTTGGAAATATTGGGGTCATTTGCAGAATTTGTAAGTTGATTGTTCTTTTTTGCAAGATCCATGTCCTTGTGACTTCATTGCCATCTCCATTTTGTTGCTCACATGTTATATGTCTCTATTAATTTGTTGCCTTGATGTCTAGACAAGCAGAATGCTACATACAATCTATGTGTATCTATTTGTCCTCATAACCTCATTACCATCTTGAATTTGCTACTCACACATGTTCTATGTGCCTATTTATTGTTGTCACATCTAAAAAGGGCAAAATGCTGAGTACAATCATATGTAGTTAAAATGTATTCTATTATTCTTTACGTCTATTTGTTGCCTTGACATCTAGTCCTGGGTGTGATTTGTTCTATTCTTTTTCTTTACTGGTTAGGTAAGGATTCAAGATGAAATTTGGTTTAATATATAGTTAAAATTTATTTAAAGGTCATTGTTTAATAAACCATTGTGTTTTTGTTTTCTGTCCAAGGTCGTAACTACTTTTGATATTATCATTTCATGGTTATGGATCAAAATTGGATGAGCTTACCTAGAACTTCATATAAGTTTAAAATGTCATTGAGTACCTTTCTTGATGATATGTTCTTTATTGGTAATCAAATGTTGTCCTTGCAAAACGTATGCAAGGCAATTTTTCATTATAGGGAGAGTGTATATGATCATTTGATTATGAATGAGTTTTTTAAGGGTTTCAAACAATGACTTTTCCAAAGGGATCAGTC
Organism: Selenicereus undatus; assembly: GCA_017589665.1. NCBI lineage: Eukaryota > Viridiplantae > Streptophyta > Magnoliopsida > Caryophyllales > Cactaceae > Selenicereus > Selenicereus undatus. The sequence continues at coordinate 75,629,530 of JACYFF010003369.1, forward strand.
ATTTATGACGGACACAACACATGAAAGTGGGGAACAAAATGATTATGATGATCTTGATGGATTACTGTATGACACCTTTAGAAATGTGGCTAATGAGTTCAATGGAAATGAGGTGGCTACAAATGAGCTGAATGAGAAGGTTAGAAAATTTTATAGATTGGTCGAAGATGGAAAGCAAGAACTCTACCCAAGATGTGCAAATTTTTCTAAGCTTTCTTTCATCATCTGTTTGTCTCTTTTCAAATGCCATAATGGTTTAAGTAATGTGGCATTTGATGATCTTTTAGACTTATTGAAAGAGGCATTTCCTTCTGCAAAACTTCCGAAGAATTTTCGAGAAGCTAGGAGTGTTATAAGGGATTTGGAACTTGATTATAAAAAGTGTGTCATTCATCCTCTTTTGTTTTGCTTTTTTCCCTCTTCCTCCCAATGCAATGCCACAAAAAGGCACCATTGACATTTATTATTTGAAAACAAGCTAAGAACAACCAAAATGCAGGTCCCAATTTGTCTAGCATCCACTTTGGATTTGATTTGTCCAATTCCAAGCCAAAAAACTAGTGAAAAACCAGAAAATAACTTTTAGCTCTTGAGGTGATTAAGTGTTAGCATATTTTTGTCTACCATGAGGATTGAGTCTAAAGGGGTGTGGTAACATCTGTTTTATATTTTTTTTTTCCTTTATTCTTTCCTTTTTGGTTTTTTTGGGGGGGGGGTGCATTGATCCAAAAGTTGGGATATTCGGCTAACCTGTTTAGTTTTTTGGTTCCTAAGTTCAGGCTTGGGTCTAATTTTTTCGATATAAAATCCAAAAGAATGATCTGGCCACAGGCTAAACTCTAGTTATATGAAATTGAGGTAAGCCAATCTGTAGAGTACTTTAGGACAATTACCTACTTATGAACATACAAGAAATAGCTTAAGTAAAACTATGCATCAAAAAGTTATGCATGAAAATTTTCATATATTGCAATAAGACTAATTATAAAACAACTACTAATTTAAGCCAACTTGATTGATTGTATCCAAAGTTATGGTATATTAGTTATTTGGCAATTTTAAGTAAGTTAACTAGAAATGGATCTCTATTGCTTATCTACAGGTGGACTTTTGCAATGGCTATTATCTATTTTGTGGTATGTGACAAGTTAAATAACTGTCCATGTAATTTTAGATTGATCTGAAATTTGTTGACCTTTTCTTCTTTTGGGGTGTTCAATGCATATTTGATTTTATGTATTGTGTAGATATTTTGGTCATCCATTCCCTCTACACGCAAGAGCTCTTGTTATGAAGGACCTCGTGGAAGATATTTGTTTGTTTTACCTCCTATTGTTATTTGCGAAAAAAATCATTGTATATGAACTGTACATAATTCAAGGGGCCGAAAAATCATTGCCCCCTTTTATTATTTGGGAAAAACTAATTGTCTATATATTTTTGGATTTTGGTATATATACAGTAATTCGAGGGATTTGATCGACATTATTGTGGATTTTATTAACGGTTCACTTACAAATGTGTTGTTGACGTTTGATCAAATTGGACGCCGATGTTTCATTTACAAACCACACATTTGGAGGCATGATGTGTATACATGTGGCTTCAATGAAATTATAGATTGTATGAACATATGATGTCCTATTGGTATTTTTAGCTTTGACAAGATAGGCATTAGGTTTGTATTTACTCAAATCGTTGTAATAGATGAAAGATAGGTTGCTTTGTATCTATTTAAAACTATTGCCATAGATGAAAAATATGTTGCCTTAGTATCTACTGAAAACTGTTGCCATAGGTGAAATATATTTTGCCTTAGTATCTACTCAAAACCATTGCAATAGCCAGACTTATGGCAACACTTTCTATGCCTTTATCCAATAGTTACAAAAACTATTACCTAAGAATCAAAAACTATTGCGTTAGACCTAATGCAACACCCATTAAAGGCAACGGTTGAACAACTATTGCATTAGCCATGTGACAACGGTTTCATTTGCTATAGTAACGGTTTTGTCCGTTGCCAAAGCCTACTTTTGTTGTGGTGTTATAATTATGTTCATTTTGTATATACCCCATTCTTCCATTCTTCATTTTCTCTGGTCTCTTGGTTTTGTATATATGTGGTCTTGAAATTATCATGTTTTGTTGTTGGTTGTGACTCATCGGCTCTCAATGAAGCATTGTTAGATTTAGGGGTGGGGATAGGGGAGTCATCTACCCTTTTTATCATATTTTGTGAAAAATTTTAAATTTTTTTTATAGATTTTCTTGGTTTTGGAGACTTTTGTGCCTTTTAAATTGGTTTTTGATCTCTAATTGCTTCGTTGTTAGCATGTATATAGGTAAAATATGCATAATGGAACATTTGTCTGCGGTGTAATTTTCGGTTTTTCATAATAACTTTATCTCACATGTGCGATTCTATGTTTACCCTATACACTTGACCATGGACTTTTGGTGTTAGTTATTGAAGTTTGGGTTTGAGAACACTCTCCTTAGTTAGTTGACTTTTGGCTTTACCTTCAAAAAAACCAAAAACAGGGAAAAATATGGGAAAAAAGAGAGAAATATATTTGGAGAGAGCGTAACTCCGATGCCTCTATTTGGGCTTGAATAAGTGCTATACACATCTAAATTAAAATCATTACTAGGGAAGAAGTTCAAATATGTGCTAAGTTGTTCCTCCGGGATTTCAAGGTCTAATAAGTCAAGAACTACCCCCTCGCGCGAAAGAGTATATGAAAACAAGCTATAAAAAAGGCCAAAAAAAAGAAATTAGAGAGGAATGAAAAGAGAGGTGACATTGATAATCTAATAAAGGAAGTCTATTAGCTAGCCAAGTAAAGATGACTTTTTGGCCCAATTTTAGCCTAACATTAAGAGTTAGTACATTTTGCACGGAGCACTAAGGTGTACATATCATGTCATTGCTTTGTGTGGTGTGAAAAAATGACAGTCGGAGCACATTCATAGCCTAAGTGTCTCTTCATTGTATGTTTTGCTTGTATATGACTTAGTAGCTAGATTGCTAGTGTGATAAAATCGATTTAGATGTGTACATATTTTCTCTTTGCCTTGTATTTTTGCTTTGCTTTTGAAAAAAATCCAAAACTATTTCAAAGATATTGTTGGTATATCTTCTACAAACCCTCATGTCCACTTGGAAGAACCAAGGGGTTTAAAGGGTTTGTTGAATATGTTAAATGCAATTGTGATTTCTAAGAAAGTGAGCTAGGTCCTTAGGTATTTTTCTTTGTTTTACTTGAGGACGAGAAAAAGATAGGCGTGGGGGTATTTATGTGGTCCCGGAATATTGTATTTGATACCCTCATTTACTTGACTTTTTCTCGCAATAAATTATAAATTTTAGGATTTTTATTTGGTTTTGTCTATTTTGTAGGAAATAATATTGATCCAAAAGTTGGTGAAAATTGGATTCAAAACGACGAAAATTGAAGAAGCTAAAAGAGAGGGACCAAGGCTGCTAGTAGACACACCCCTCTCGTGGCAAACCTTGCAACAATTAAGGAAGCCAGGGGGTGGCCAAGGCCTGTGGTGGCGGCCATGGCCAACCGTATCCATTTCCACTTAGCACGTTTTCTTAGCCTAATCTGCCACAGTTGTCTATTGCCACTCCAACTCCCGTGCTCCTTTGTTGATTCAACAACTATTTAAGAGAAGCTTTTGGGTGGCTTTGGGGAGCTTTTTGGGAGAAGCATTGGGATGTTTTAGAGCTAGATTATAGTTTAGGGTTAGCCACTAAAAACTCCATTAGTAGGGGGTTAATAAATTAGGTAGATTAGGATTTATTTTGGTTGATTTTGATTCAAGCTTGTAGATTTTGAAGTTCATTCAAGCAATGAAGACTAAGGTTTCTTTTCCCTTTCTCTCTCTATTTCGTATTTTGTGCTTGCTTAGATTATGTTAGTTTAGTTCTTGTATTTGATTTTGTTTAGTGAAGTGCATAAGTTTTATTGTTAATGCATGTTTATTAGTTAGATTATATATGCTAGATTAATTTTATCTCTCTAGTTCATGTTTGTGTATATGGATGTCAATTTAGTTGTAGTTAGGTTTAATTGTGCTTTTATGATGATTAATGGCTATTTTTTATTGTCTTGGATTGTGATTAGCCATTTGATGGCTAATTAGTCTTGGATTAGGCCCAACCATAACTAATTTATGCTTGCAATTAAAAGTTTGGATGTGAAAATAGTCTAAATCCTAGCTAGTTCCGGAGTTTGCTAATCTCGTGGTCTAATTAGACTAACTCCATGAAAATAGGCGGTGAGACCAATTAGACGACAATGACCCTTGGAAGAGGACTTGGGTGCTCTTTAATGGTGCAATTGACCATCTCCAATTGTCGGCATAGGTTTGGTAGGCTAGGGCTTGCCTTGTCTACTTGTTCGTCAATTGGTCAAATATCAATTCCAAGTCTGTCTTTTGTGCTTACTAGCTTAATTTAACTTATTTTTCATTCCCTTTCCACTTGGTCTATATTGAAACACTTGAACTAATTCCGACATTTAAAACCCAACTCTCTGTTGACGTTACCTCAAGTACTAGGCAATAAACCCTGCACTTTAGGTTATGAGTATAAAACTTAAATTCTTCTTATCAATATTAATCAACACCCCTTAAAAACTAATATTGCAATAAATTATTTATGATAATTTGAAAAAAAACATATAGTGACAAACTATTGTTTACAAGTTTCAACCAATGCTCAACTACAGTGGTGGGAAAATAGGGACACTTAAACCATAATCTTCTCAATGCATCATTCTCTTCCATGGAATTTTGAGTAATTGACCGATGGCATATACCAGGCAAAGTGGAAGTCACACAAAGTGGCATAACGCTAGTTGAGAAACGCAATAGCATGCATAAACGCCACCTTAACCTTATGATAGGAATTGAACCAGCATTCCTGTGAAGCTATAAATAATTAGGCCAATTACGTTGTGTCAAGAAAGGCAACTGTTGAGCTATAGTATTAGCTTAGCTTAGCTTAGTTATCGTATAACTTTAATTAAAGACAAAATGTTAGAATCTCAAGAAATTCGCTTTGGATTTAGATTCATTAATTAAAATATTATTGTATGTCTGTTGTATCCCAAAAATCGTGGTCCATATACCTAGCATAGAGTTAGAGGATAATTTCTTCTAATCTATAGATCTATATAACAAGAAAGTTAGTTACAGGAGCTCGAAGAAGTAAAATGTAGTCTTAAGAGTGTATGCAGCGCTTGATCTACGTTCCAAAATTTAGCTTGTAATCCAAGAGCAGCCGCGCAGCACATGATCCGTACAGGTGGATTGCGAGTCGGATGCTGGATTGATTTGCTCACTCGCCTACATTTTCCCCTCTCGCTAATTAAATTGATCGATCTTTTTTTTTTGGTGCTTAAAAAAAGTTGTACTATGAAGTGGGTTCATTGGGGAATATTTTATTGGATAATTCGAGGTGGTAATCCATGAGATGTGCAAGTAAGGAATTGAGATTTAGAAAGTTGGATCATGAGATGATATAGAAGCGTTAGACCCACACTTTCGATCCAAATTTTAAATTCAGAATTGCAAATGCTCTAAAGTAATTAGATAGGGAGCTCACCATTTGACCTGGATGCGATTCTTTTGCTTAGAGAATGATTTCATACTTGTTTTAATTCGTTGAGGAAAACCATATAAGAGTTGATCTCACCAGCCAATCGTGTATAAAAACTCATATACATATGTCAAGAGTCGGAGAAAGAAAAAGATAATTGAGATATAGGGGGTACCAATTTGTTGCCGTCTTCATATTCTTATAGTAGAAAAAGTGCTAAGATTTCATATTAAATTTCAGTATGAATTGTTGCATAAGTTTCAACCAGGTAATCTTGAACTTGAGTGGTGTAAAAAAGATAGGTCACATAAACCATAATAATCCCAATTCCCTACTTTTTCACTCATGGATTTGACCAAGAATTATGATCATGATATCGCAAGTCACAAGAAGTGGCATACAGGCATATGCTAGCTAGTTGGAATTAAAACCTAAAAATTTTTTTAAAAAAAACTGTGGCAATAAGTAGACCACTTTAAAAGCTAGAAAAATCACCACTCCTCTATTAAAAACTACTAGTTCATAACTGAAATAATAAAAAGGGATTTGAAGGGCATGATTACCAATTAATGAGGTCAGACACATTAGACATACCACCCCCTATAATGAGAAAATTCAAAAGGGGTTGTAGTAGTTGATGTTCTAATGATGCTGAGGCCCATGGCTTTGACTGATGAGAGAGAAAAATTCCCAAAAACATAGAAATAGGAGGAAGAATATTATATATAGTTGATGATACGTGTCTTATCATAAGACACTTTGGAATATCTTACCTTAACTTAAATTAATATATTTTATGATTTAAAGTCACTAAATTTTTAATAATTATTACTTATTATGATTTGTAAAGTTTTGATATTCGTCGGCTAAGCCAATAAATATAAAGTGACATTCTAATTGGATCATAGCCATCTGCGAAGGCATATTACATGTGTAATTTTGCAAATTTGAAAAATTATGAATAAAAGGTTGATTTTACACAATTTATAAGTTTTGACATCCTCTCACTATTCAATCATATTATTTTTTTCCGATTTAATATGCGGTATTACATATTTTAAGTGAAAACAAGATATTTTTTAAATGTCTTTTAGTAAGATGTTGATCATTTTGCATTATATATATATATATATATATATATATATATATATATATATATATATATATATATACATATGCAAA
>JACYFF010003369.1:75636425-75668925 GCA_017589665.1 Selenicereus undatus
CCCCCCCCCCCCCCCCCCCCCCCCGGGGGGGGGGGGGGGGACAGGGTCCCAAGAAAAAGGTAATTGCTTGAAAGGCAAAACTATATAATTCTTCACCCTAATGATGGGGATGATGTACTCATTAGGACAATCTTCACCTGGATTTGATCTTTGCTGGGCATTTTCTTTTTTTCTCTCTCTTGCATTTCAAAGGCTGTACCCACACATCTCTCTCAGTCTCTCTTCCGCTCTCTCTCTCTACGTTACGTTATGTACAGGAAGAAGGGGGTGGTGGTGGGTCATGGAGGTGATCTCATGGGGGAGAGAGAACAGGCTCTTGTGCTGACCCTTGAGTTCTTTACCTTATCATCACATGTATTCACCCACTAGAGAGTTTAATAGATTCTTTAAATTTGTGCACTGTCACACTAATTACATATATGATGGGTGCACTCTAAGATTGTTCATAAGACCAGTCATAATGGGATTTTTTTTCCGGTTATTATACTTTCTTATATACATAATTTATAATTGACAATCTTTAATAAGAATGTGAACTTATTTAAAGCCAAATTGTGATAAAATTTGTTCTAGAAATCAATATACCGACTTATATTACTCATTATAAATTTACTAAATAATGGTAACACTTGAATCAAACATTCATAATCAACTCACTCTGACCCGTTCTTCCACCCTCCTCTTCAAACCCGTGTAGTTGTTATTGTGACCTAAGCCATTGTCAGTAACTGTTTCTCTATCTTCAATAACTTCCTTGACATTGTCATGTTTAGTATGTTACAATAGAAGGTTGAGTTGAAGTATGTATAGATAGATGTTGGGGCTAGTCAAGTCAAATTGAGTGTCGCTGCTTGCCTTAGCTTATTAAGCAACCAAATCAGGATCCAGTATGAGCCGAACTTGGTGAAATTGAGGGGAGGGGGAATAGAACTTGAGATCTAATATATTTAAGATTTCAATTTTAACTACTTGAGTAAGATCTCATCGGTATTTTCGATAGATTTTTAATGATCTTAATTCGTAAATAGCAAAATCAATGTAAAAAACATAGAGGCCTAGCAAAGGATGAAAATGTGAACATAACACACTATTTTCCCATGATATCCCTAAAACTTATAATGATCATCAATATTTGTTCCTTTTAAGGCATTAAGAAAAAGTGAAGAAGAAACACCATCATTTCCCCTCAAGAAAATTAAATTTGATCACCTCCCTTTGGTGCACCCTCTCACTCTTTCATTCCACTGCACCTCTTTTACGTCCCCACCTCTTTTCCTTAATTCTTTTTGTCCCTACAAAGTGCAATTATAACTATCCTAGATTTTTTGCAATAAAATTCAAGACTAATTACGATTATACTCAATGCTAAATGCGAAGTCAAATAATTGTTAGTCAAATCTACGCGCGTGTACATAGACAAACATAATAGTAAAACTAATACGACTATACTTAGCTAAATCCACAAATCATAGCCGTAGTTGTTGAAAAGTTGTACATACATGTCCATGATTAATTGGACTCAATTACATTAAACTAGTTTTAGGCCCCGTACAATGCAGAAACTGATGATAAATTGTAATATTTTGATACACTTGCTCATAGATTTTAGGTGAACGTTCCTCTAAAAAATTTATTAAATATTGTATAAAATTTAATTTCGTACTTTAAAATAATATTATGAAATGATAATTCTCGATTATATGAACATTATATTGTCTACCAATTAGATCTAAACCTTTAATTTGCTTCTCATTAGCTAAATAATAAGCCCATTTTTATTAATGTAAACTTATTGATGTCAATGAATTAATGTCATGTTACCTACCTATTTATAGATAATATACTCAACTTACATTATTTGATAGCAACTTGTGAGGCATCCTCAAAACCTATATATATATATGTGTGTGTGTGTGTCTATCTCCTTTTTTTTCTTTTTTTTGAAAGAAATGCTTCCAAAGAATAGAAGGACAACAGTAATAATAAATGACTAAGTTTATAAAATTAATTACAGAGAGTCAGAGATTTACATCCAACATATAGATGTCGTCAAAAAAAAATAATAATCCATGGATAGATGATAAGACTTCATTTGTACTTCTCTCAAATATCAATGGGAAAATACTGACGATAATTAAGTAGACAAAGTAAGACTAAACACGTCATTAATTTCTAATTTGTTAATTCAAACTATAACTTTGTATTACAACACCAAGAAGTGAATGTCATTTTACAATAACATGTTAATTAAGTTGTAGCTTGGTATTAAAAAACAAATGTGAAATTTAAATTCGTAACACGAAAATACTTGTAAACTCAGTTAATCAAAAGATGCATAATTAGTTAATCACATAAACATATATGGAATAAAAAGCAACTTTCATAGATGTTAGGTTAAAATGTTTTCACATAAATCAAATTAATTAACGTCAGTAGTACATGTTGACCCGCAATATAATTCTGCCATAACTCACACTCCCTCCTTTCCACACTCATAGTCGCATTTAGGAAATGTGTAAAAATAAACATTAAATGCATTTACATTGTTGAAATAGGTTTTTGACAATGAATATGATACGGAGGGAGTATATATCGCATAACATGGAGTAGTGTACCATAGAGCTAGCATGTAATTAAGATAACAGAAGCTTAAAGAATTTATCCTTTTTTAAAAAAAAAAGAAAAGAAAAGAAAGATAGCAAAGACACTGGGTGATGTTTTGAAGAAAACAAATAAGTTGGTGCCATTTTTCCCCCTTTTTTTTTGTCTAATTTCCTTTTTAATGGATGCAAAAATTATTATAATAAATGAGTAGTTGAATTAATGTCTAAGAGAACCAAATCCATATAAAACCAACCCACTTAAATTATCTTTATTTTCTTAAATTCTGGGTCCCCAAAAACCTGATTTGGGGCAACTTTTTCAGGAGAAAAAGGCCAAATTCTTTTATGCTAATGTAATGTTCCCTTTGGATTGTACACCTATTACCCCAAAACAACATTATAAAGGGGCCAACTTTCCCTTGTAGTACAAGCCATCAAAACTAATTTAAAAACATAAAAGTCCCACTTCTTCACAAAATCATATACCATAAAGTGCTTACCTTCTTCTCGTCCTTGGTAATTACATGAAAATGAAAGTAAACCAAAAAGTAGAACCTCCCTAATTGAAAATCATTCATCTCACATGTCCCAAGGTTCAATACATATTTTTTAAAAAAAGAAAAGGTGTCACTATTTTGCTTTGAACTATTCGATAATAGATAAGTATTATTAAGTAGTGCACTCGTATTTAATTAAATAAATTGAAACAAAACAACATACTTATAAATAAAAATGGCACCTCCAATATAGTGCAATATGGGCTCTTATTCTTTTAATTGATTTATTTTTTAAAAAATATTTTAAATAAGTTTAGTTCCAATAAAATAATTTTAGAGTTTGAATATATTTAGTTTAAAAATAAGTTTAAATGAGTTCAACTTTACATAATTATCTTTGCATTTTAATAGCCAAATAAGTCATATAAATTTGAATACGTTCAATTTAAATAAACCCATTTAAATAAAATTTAACTAAAATAAATTCCATTCAAGCAACTTTGTTAAACATAAGTTAAAAGACTATATATATATATATATAAATATAAATAGAGGTTATTATATTATTATCTATGCCCCTATCTAAGACCCATATGTCAAACATAAGACACAAGATTAATGGGTTAGTTTAGTGTGAATTAAGCTCTCAATTTCGAGCAACCAAAGTCTCATCAAGACTAATCAAGTTGTTTATTTGAGTTCTCTCTGTCTCTCCCTTAGTTATCTCTCTCTTCTCATTTGGCTTCTCTTCCTCTATGGATGTGCCTTAGAGATTAGTGTGTAGCAAAAAATTAGGCTCTGAAATCAGAACCCAAAGAAGTTTCCAACAACAGCCTTCAGCTCCAAGTCCCATACACATTTTAAAATTTTTTTAGCATCACCAAAACCTATGCCCTGTTTGGTTTTTTTGACCTCCTCCCTATCTCCTTCATCTTCTCGGTTGACCACCTAGCCTTCTTTCTCTACTCTCTCTTCCTCAAAAAACTCCCCATCGCCCCATTAATACAAACATCCAAACAAACCACTACAAAACAGAGCAGAGCTTGTCTCTCTAAAAACAACCATTAAATTCTCTTTGATTTCCGCAACTAATTAAAGCCCTCCTCCCAAAATTACTTCCTTGGCAACTTTCTCTATTACATGCTTTTAGAACAGATCCCATTTGATCTGGGTTAGAGAGAGAAACAAGAGAGAGAAAGAGATGGGTCCAAGAAAGCAGATTGCTTTTAGCCTGTCTCTTCTACTGTTGATTGTTTTAATCCTCAAAACTCCAAGCTTCGCAGATGGGTATGGCAGATTCAGCAAATTCTCAACTGGGTCTTCCTCATCTTCATCATCCTCTGTGTCTAATCAAGTGAAGCAGCACAAAGTAGATCATGAATTTCTCTCTCCTCACGGCAATAGTAATCATAATAATGCAGAGGAAGATGGTGATGAGATTTTTGGGGTTGATAAAAGAAAAGTCCACACAGGTCCCAACCCACTTCATAATAGATAAGTTTCAGTTCTTCCTCCCTACTAATTCTCTCCATTTTCAGGATTTTTTTTTTTTTTTGGTTTTTGAGGCTTGTATGTTAGGAATGTATATGAAAGTTTATTTTTTGATCTTTGTTGAGGGATTGCATCTTTTTTTATCTTTATTTTGCTTGGAGTTTCATATATTATTTTGATTAAGTTTTTAGTTGGTGTATGGAAAATATATTTTGCAGAGGATGATCACAAGGACATTTAATGGGCATTCATGAAGGGGTTGTTGGTTGCAATCAATATTTTCTCTTTTTTTCATCTTTCAGGTTGGTGGGTGGGAGTGGGAGCATGATCTTTTCTAGTTAAGCTGCTAATGTTGAAATTAAAGTTCAAACCCCACTAACATTTTTTTCCGACTGTTGTGATCAAGATTAAATCTCAACAAATTTGTACATTTCATTCCCCACACCTTGTCTTCCAAACAAAAAGAGAAGGGTTGTTACTTGTTAGGAGTTGAGGGTTTTTTTTTTTTGGGGGGGGGGGGCGCCCTTCTTTTTCCTGGTTGTGATTGTACATATGTGTGCACAAAATGCAATGATCATACTACTACTGATCACACTAATTTGTAGAACATGAGGATTTTGATCCTCTGTTTTTTGTGTGTTTTACTCAATACTTCCAATTTGATTGATCTTGATCGTATGGAAATCTTGATAGGAAGGTCCTTCATGAGCTTTTCTAAGTACAATTTTGTCAATTTTTGGTATATGTATGTGTACAACTCACAAGTAATTAAATTAAGTCCAGCAAGTCATCCTTTATCATGAGGCTCCCATGAGTACGAGCAGATCAAATATATTTGCCTTTGGAATGGAGAAGCATATCATTTTAAATTATGTAAAGAACGAATGTGTAGTTATTTGAAGAATAAAAGACAACACTTGAAGTTTGTTGTAGAAACCAAACACAGCCATATCCTGCTCGTTCTTCCTCCTATTGAACATAGCCCAATGAAACGTTTCAGAAGCTCGGTCTACGGTCTGGTTCGGTCCTTGATCAAATAATGAACAGCCCTAGCTGCTGAAGCACAGCATAACGCAACTGAGAAGTCAGACATCATTAATTACCATGGTCTAAAAGAAATACCACATAATCTTTATTTTTATTCAACCTCTTTTCTTTTAATATGGATGAAACTTTTGGGTACTAAAGTAATTAATAAGGACACATGAACAGCAAAAAATTGGTGGGATAGCTACTGAGGTCTTAATTGCTTCATAGTTGAACTATATATGGAGCATTGTAGAACTTTGAATTTGGATACATTTAAAGCTGCAACATATACTATGAGATGAGATCGACGTCAAAATATGAATTCAAAATCTGTCCTTTTAATGTGCCCTCTAGTAGATCATTTATTGAGTTGAACAGTCTTCCTAAATAATAAGTGAATGATACAAATTAAGGTCAATATGCAATATGAAATGTCTTTGACATCGGAATTTGCTAGTTCAGGTACCGAAAAAAGGGGGCTGAGGGTGTATACGAAGTCACCTTCCCTTATCCTAAATAGATATCGAGACACTCTAGACTCGAACCAGTTATGTAACTCCTTAGAATAAAGATATTAACTAAGTAATTAACAACAATACTAATTTTTCTTCCTCTTGTGATTTCCATTTTAAGAGATTGGATGACATTTTGAGAGATTGTATGAGGTGACAGCGTCAAGCATTAAATCCAAAGGCAGGTTTAGTAGTACAACAAAGAGATGAAAACAGAGAGACATTATTGGAGAACCAAAAAGGTAAAAAAGAACCAAACCTTTTGAAAAACTGAATCCAAAAGCAGAATCCATGAAGCAATTTGGCAGCCAAAATATTGACAGGAAACAAAAAATAATAATGCTATATCTGAAAGAGGAAACTTTAGCTGCACGGCATGCAAATGTGAAGAGTAATTGTTTTGTTTTGTTTTTTTGTATTTCTTTGTTTTAAATGGAAATTAAAATCCCAGATTCCCTAATTGACAGTGCAGAGAATTTCTTCTCTGGCCATAACATCCACGACTAGGACCACTCTTGCCCAACTGCTCCCATGAAAGCCCATTTTTTTCCATTTAATTATTATTTTATGTGCTCAACTATTTACTTATTTTCTACATTTTTGGACCCTTTCCCTCCTTGGTGTCTGGTAAGTAACTTTTTCCTTGATTTTCCTGAAAATAGCCATTATGACACTTCACATTAAGAAGTGCATGTTTTGATCTTTTTAGACATATTATAGTGAGATACATAAAGAGTCGAAAGTTTTTAGATAGTTGAAAAAGTCACTTTGAGCAGCTTTTTAGACTTGAATTACAACAGTTAAATTAAAATATATATTGAAATATTCCTCTATATCCTACTCATGAAATAATATGCTTTTATTAATTTTTATTCTAATTAGGTATAACGGAATTAACTTTTTTATATGACATAACCATCAGTATGCAATCTAAAGTTTACATTTGAACTTGACAAATGTCATCATATATGCAGCCAATAAGCTTAGTAAGGCCTTAAAGACTAGCTCCAACTGTGGCATCTTAGAATCAAGGATTCGAGATGTGTGGACCTGAAATATGGAGTTGACTTTTTCATGGAGTTTTTTTTTTTTCTTTTTGGTTTTTGGGTCCAATTTGAATACTTAAGTAATATACGTTCTTTCTAAGCTTTAGAGGATCAAACATAGTCATGCTGGTCAAAGACAAAAGTTGGAGTATGCATTATTACTACCCTTTGACTCTCAGAGCAATGCCGTCCATCATTCCAGCTTCGGGGGGGAGGGGGGGTGGGGCTTTCTAGAATCCAAAGCTTACACAACATTTTGTTTCCAAATTGAACTGATCAATCTTCTTTGGTTTTACCAGAATCCATATGAAGTTTTTTGTTGAACATATCAACTTGTTTTTGCATTAAAAAAAAAAAGAGTGTTGAACAAGAAACGAATCAGTTCGATAGTTGAACTAAGTCGCAAATTTTAATTAGTTCATTTGTCTTTACCTTTCTCCTCGACATTGTGCTTATATGGGGTCTATGTATTCGCTTTTATAAGTACTCTGTATGTAAACATATAAGGTGGGGACGGTATGTTAGAAAAGATGATTAACATGTTAACATATTTACGCAAAATTATTTTTCATTTGACAACAACAACAACAACTCCTCCTCTCAGTGTGGGTCCCTTTTTTGCTGGGTCTGAAGAGACCCAGATGTAGACAGTCTTACTCTTATGCACATAACTGCACATAGAGAGATAAAGATTTAGAAGTTCACAAGATTTTATGGTACAAAGAACTTAAAAACTCTTTGTTTAATTAAAAAAAAATAATAATAAATATCAAGAGATATGTCCACATGATTATTATTTCCATAAATGAAAGTTGATACTTGATATGAGAGACAGGCGAAAAAATAAAAAGAAGAAATTCCAAGATTTTAACGCAATAATGAAGCCTAATTTTGAGTATAGTCATGCATGCATGCATGCATGCTGTTGTCATATTGATTAAACATGACAAACAGAGAACAAGAGAAATCCCAAAAATTTTACCCCTTTCCAAGTTCATGATTTTCTTGAACAATGCATTCTAGACTTCGAAACAAAAATTAGGAAATGTGAAAAGCAAATTGCAGCAAAGAAACTTGAAGAAAACTGAACTAGTTATTTTCACAAAGAGTGGCAAAAAACCTAACAACTACTCCCCCCAAAAAAAGCTACTTCTGACCACTAATTTCTACCCGAAAGGCCCCACAGTCCACTAGCCTATCAGAAGAGCTCAGGTATAATTATTCAAATTTAGGCTCCGTTTAGACCTTGAAAAATTTGATGGAATTTTTTTTTTGGAGAAAGATACTTTTTTTCTTGTGTTTGGTTCAGAGAAAATCACAAAGGAAAAAAATATGGAGGAAAGTTATGTGGAAAATTTTTTAGAAACAAGTGATAAAATTTTCCTCATAAAATTGTGAGGAAAGTTTGAGGAAGATTCTCAACCTCCTCCAACCTCTCATGCTTAAATGACATCAACATGATTCAAGTACTTCATCAAAATTCAAATTTCTCATCCAAATTCTTGTGTTTTTTCCTCAATCCAAACAATAGAAAAAGACTCATTTTCTCTCTACTTTTTTTTTCCACTAAATTTTCTAAGGATCAAATGAAGCCTTAGTGAGTTACAAACGTTTAAAAAAAAGATTTTGGAAAAACTATGAAATTTTGCTACTGAAGATTACCCCCAAAATTTTTACATAAATTCAAGACTTAGGGCATGTTTTTTTTGTTGTGAAATATGGGTTGGGTGAAGTTGGTTGAGATTGGTATAAGTGAGTTGAAATATGTTGAAGTTGGTATTTTTTTTATTGAAGTTGGTTGAATTTTTTATATGATAAGTAAAAGTTGGTTAAAATAGTAGGAAGTGGGTTAAAATTAGTTGAAGTGAGTGAAAATTGTTATTTTTTTTATTGAAGTTGTTAGAGTGAATTGAAGTTGGTTGAAATATGTTGAAGTTGGTAGATTGAAATTTATAAGCAAAACGAACTGAGCCTCATACAAATATTAGGTTAAAGAGGCAATCTTGTCCAATTTTCTCAACCTTCGTTCTAAATTGATTAACCTTTAATATCTTAATGATCTACTTTGACATTTCCAAAGCTACAATATATGTCACCTCTTAGATTAGATCTATACAAGATATATGTAGCTCAATATATAGCACAAGCAATTCCCTGCCTGTCAGCTCTGCTCCTAAGGTCCAGTCTAATAGCATTTCGAAGTTCTTAAGTGATGACTCTTACACGAATCCCTTTCGAAGGGCCAAACAAATGTAAGATCGTACAATATTTAAGTGACTCAGTAACATCCGCGTAATCCGATCTCAATATTTAGTAGTTAGAACCATTTAAACAAGTTTTGACAGCTTGAGTCAGAATAAATTCCATCAAACTCTTAACCAATATTCTCAAACTTATTTTTTAGTATCACAACTCAAACTTATTGCTATCACAACACAATGTAAGCCCCTTTTCATCTACACTTGACCAAAACAACCTACTAGTTTTCTGAAGCCTAAATAATTAATTGACTCGTAAACAAGTCAGACCCAACCCCACTACTGTGCACCACAGAAACCAGAAACAGCTGGAAGTTACATCACAATTCATGATTTCATATTTATTCAAGTTTGAATTAATGGTTGCAGAACCCAACCCAATTGATTTCTGAATGAATCTGAATCAGGAATGGCAAATATTCAGGTGCCCAGAAACCTCATTAAAACTACGACTAAAACTAGAAGGCCCATTTCTAAGGTTACACTTGCCTGACAACTGAGGCCTCATAGGGAAACGGGACAAAAATAACATACAAGAAAGAAATCCAAATCTCGACTTACTGAAATATGTAAGTTAGACCTTAAAGTTTTCTCAACTTGTTCGCTTGTTTTCTTCGCTCTTAAGTACTATAGCAATAGTCCCAACCTTGTGTCTCATAGGACTCCGAAAACAACCTAGCTTGAATAGCACTCTAAGATTATGGCCCACTTTAACTAATAACTATGGATGTTCAGTTAGCTCAATTGAATTTTTTTTTTTACGAATGTTAATAGAAACTTAGGTTCAAATCAGTGTTATAAATACCATACTATACCGTAAGGTACTGGTCGAAGTGTATTGTACCAGACAAGCAATTGCCTGGGGTTTATACCGGTCAAATACTAACTAATCAATGTGGCTCCATACTGCCAAATATCGAATGGTACCAGTATTTTCAGTCAAATACTGCTCGCTACACTAAAAGTTCAAATTTTTTGTACCTTGATTTTTTGTTTTGACATTGAAAACGGCACGAGCCCGGTACAACGGTACATTGGTATGTCTTGTTCCAATGAAAAAAAGGTACAATAACCAGTACGATATTTATAATTTTGGTTCAAATTCCATTTGCACTGGCTTTCGCGACGAAAAAAACTTTAACTATTAGGTATTACTAATTAACTATTAGCTGATGATATTAACTGTTAATTTTATTACATTAACCGTTTGTGTTAGTTTTTTTCCAGAGAAAAATATTTGACAAAATTAGTTATTTTGAAAAAGTTGTGCAAAAAACTAATTTTTAAAAGACCCCGTTCTACAGAGATCACATTTTGAGGTTTTCCAAATTAAGTTCTTGAACTAAAAAAATTCTTTTAGAAAGTAAAAAATTTTAATCGAAAAAATCTCCGAAAAAAATAATAATAAATCCAGACACCCTTCAGCAAACTTAGGAAGCTTTACATTAATTATGAGACAAAGGAACACAAAATGAGCCATAAATGAAACAAGCAAAATGCTTCGGTTGACCGATGGCCTGTGTTTAGGCCAACATACCTAGGGTTTAGGTTAGGCTTTTGCTTTGGCTAAATGCTTTTCGGACTGAAACGAAGAAGACAGGGACCGGCAATCTCCTTAATTGCAAAAGGATCTCCTCAGAAAAGCAGAGGAGACCGATGGGAGCATTCAATACCTGAAATGAAATCACCTTATACATATTTATTACTTGAACAATAAATTATCAACTGAGTATTTCTTTATAATCTATTTATATAACACTGGTTGCTCAGTCTGTCTCTGCCTACGCTTTTCTCTCTCCGCAATTACAGTGTTTTGCATGCGGGGTTTTTGGCTGCTGCGTCCAGTGTCAAGTATAAACGATGCCTTCAAAAAGAAATAAATGATCAAATAATTAAACAAATATTAAAATAGAGAATTTCTGCTTTGTTATCAAAATTTATTGGAAACATGATTGAATAATGATGACTATTTTTTTAAAAAAAAATTCTTAATAGGCTTCCAAAGAAAAGAAAACAATCCATCTACATAATCTCAATTAAGCCACTAAAGTTATGTTCTTTTTGACTTATGGTAAGTACAAAATACTTACTGTCTACATGCAATATCATTTAGCATTATTTAGCACAATTAATCACTTTTAAATACTTATTGAAAATACTTAATTATATTTTCTTCAAATGAATTCTTTCAGCATATATTTTGACATATTTTAATATGATTTAGCATATTTCAGCAATAACCACTAATAAATACTTCTCATAAGTTGAAAAAAACATACCTTAGACTCTCCTAGAAACTAGCTCATAAACTGCTAAATCACCCTCCTGATGAGTTTAGCGAAGAAAATGAAGAACCTAAGTGGGCACTAGCTCTACCCTTTTTGTTGCTCCTCACGTGTAGTTTGATTTTCTTAATTACTTGATTATCATCTTCCCTTACTCTTAACCCTGCTAAGTTACCCACATCTCAAGCCATCTTTGTAAGTCGATCACGTTGCTTGGACAGTGTTTCATTAATACCCGATTGTTTTGATTATTGGCCATTTCCCCCCAAGCTTCCCTCCTTTAATTTTTGCAAATCTTTCTCCTTGTTAATGCTTTTACCCTTTTTATCATTGAACCCTTCCAACTTTACCTATACTTGAGGACCAAGACTGTCCAAGAAAGTTTTTTTTTCTTCTCTCAGAAAGGCTATTCTGAACAAGTTGCACTCCATCAAAATGAAAAGACCTTTGTGATCATAGACTCCATTGAACCTGTTGGAATCCAAACCATTTAAACCTTCAGAGACATCAAGGTTGATTGCACCAAAGAGATGAAGCTTTCTCCAAATTCCCCTTGCTCCCAAAAATGAAATAATTGAACTTCAATCTTAGCTTCAAGGACTTTAGTAGTTTAGTAGCTCTGCATTGTCCTTATTATCCACTGTGAAATGAATAGTAATGTTGCTTCCAGATTGTGGACCTGATAAGAATATTGAAGTAAATATGTGAAGAAGATCTCCCCCTTCTGTCTCTTGTACTCATCAATCACATAGTCTGTATATATACATATGCTTTCCTGGGTTGGTAATTGCTTCCCACGGCTGACTTGGAGTCAGAGAAGGAAACAATTTCCTAATTAACATAATCTCCTAATCCTAAGCCTTCTAAGTTTCCTAATCATGAGGGAAATATAATTTGCTTTCCTAAATATAATAGGAGTACAATTAATTACCATAACAAAATACATTGTTAACACTCCCCCTCAAGTTGGAGTATGAAGATCAAGAATGCCCAATTTGGACCATAAAAACTTGAATTGATCCTGACCAAGTGCTTTTGTAAAAATATCTACTGGTTGTTTCTTCGTATGAATCTTGAATAAGGCAAGTAGTTCGGCTTCAATCTTTTCACGAACAAAATAACAGTCTATCTCAATATGCTTGGTGCGTTCATGATAAACTGGATAGTTAGCGATATGCAAAGCTGCTTGACTATAGCAAAACAAACGTATAGGCTTGGTGGAAAATATTCCTAGTGCAGCTAGAAAAGTCCTCAACCACACTAACTCACTAGTAGCTGCAGCCATGGAGCGATATTCCGCTTCAGCAGAAGAGCGGGATACTGTAGATTGTTTCTTGGTTTTCCAAGAGATAGGAGAGTCTCCAAGCATCATAAAATACCCTGTTAGAGATTTACGTGAAAGAGGGCAAACACCCCAGTCTGCATCACAGAATCCTGTAAGTTGCAGGTTACAATCCTGGCGTAGCAAAATTCCTTGCCCGGCGGTACCCTTAAGGTAGCGCGCTACCCGACGTACAGCCTCCATGTGTTCTTCCCTTGGTTTCTGCATAAACTGTGATAATATGTGGACTGCATAATTAAGTGAGGTCAGGTCGGGTTATAGTTAGGTAAATCAACCGTCCCACAAGTCGACGATAACAAAAGGGATCATCTAACAATTTCCCTTTTGCAAGAGCAAGTTTATGATTTTGCTCCATAGGAAACTCAACGGGTTTGGCGCCTAGGAGACCATACATCAATTATTTCCGATGCATACTTTCACTGACATAAGAACAAGCCCTGAGGTCCTCTAGCCACTTCAATGCCAAGGAAATATTTCAAAGGACCTAGATCCTTGATACTGAAACAATCATTCAAATAGGCTTTGAATTTTTGATATGCTTGGGAATTATTACTGGCGAGAACTATATCATCCACATAGACAAGAAGAGTCATGAAAACATCTCCCTGCCGATAGGTAAACAAAGAATAATCTGCATAGGACTTGGTGAACCCGTACTCACAAAGCTTAGAAGATAACTTAGCAAACCATTGTCGGGGTGCCCGGCGCAACCGATACAAGGACTTCTTTAACTTACAAACCTTGTTTGGACTAGAAGCTGTATATCCATGTGGCAGTTTCATGTATACATCTTCATTCAAATCTCCATGTAAGAATGCATTGTTAACATCCATCTGATGTAACTCCCATCCTTTTGCAATAGCTACTGAAAGAAAGCATCGTACACTAGTCAATTTAGCTACATGGGCAAAGGTTTCATTGTAATCAATGCCTTCTACTTGGTGATCTCCCCGAATGACTAGACGAACCTTGTAGCGTTGAATAGTCCCATCGGAATTGTACTTCACACAATAAACCCACTTAGAACCAATGGGTTACTTTCCAAAGGGAAGATCCACTACGTCCTAGGTATCATTCTTGTCTAGAGCCGAAATCTCTTCATTCATCGCTTCCCTTCATTGATCTTGCTTTATAGTTTCATGATAAAAACGTGGTTCATGAACCTTCATAATAGCTGCTAAGAATTTTTGATGTGAACGAGAAAAATTAGTGCAAGTGACGTATTTATGTAAAGGATAGCACATACTTGAAGATTCCTTTTGATATGAGTTCGTAGTGGAGACGAGGTTTTTGATCTGAGCACTGTAACAAATATAGTCGTCCAAACGAGTAGGCGGTCTCCTAGTCCGTTTATCGTGCCTTGGTTCAGTTTCTGGCCCAAGAATATTTTGGGCGCTGTCTTCTTGCTTACTGGATCTAGGCGCAGTCGGCAGTCCAGGCCCCGTAAGCTCTTGTTGCTCAGGCCCGTGATCTTCACTCCCCCTTGGCCTAGACGCCTCTTGCTATCCAGACGCAATAGTCTTCTCCTGCCCAGGCCTGTGCTCCTCACACCCTCTTGCGGCCATACTCTCAATGATCCCAGGTGGCCCATTCTCTCCTGGTGGGCTAGAAATCTTTCTTTCCAAAGGGCTAGAAGGCATGATATCATCTCCATCAGCCCAAGTTGTTGTTGGCTAAATCATTTGCTCTACTGGTGCTATGTTGCTAGCAAAGAGAAAGTTATTTTCGAAGAAAACAACGTGCCTGCTATCAAAGAAAGCGTGGTTTTCTATGTCATACAACCTCCACCCTTTCTTTCCAAAGGGATAGCCAACAAACAAACACTTCTAACTCTAAGATGTGAATTTATCTTGTCCCTTAGTAATGTTCTTAGCAAAGCACAAGCACCCAAAGACCTTAACATGATCATAAGTAGGAACCTTATTATAGGCCAACTCATAGGGAGTTTTCCTTTCAACAACCGACTAGGTGTTCTATTTATTAAGTAAGCCGCAGTCAAAACACACTCTCCCCAAAATCGTAAGGGCAAATTAGCTTGAAATCTTAGGGCACGAGCCACATTCAAAAGATGTCTATGTTTCCATTCTACACGTCCATTCTGTGGGGGGGGGGGGGTATCCACACAACTTGTTTGGTGTACCATCTCGTGACTAGCGTGGAATTCCTTCATAGCACCTAATTTGATCAATTCTAACCCGTTAGCACTTCTAAGAATTTTAACAACCTTATCAAACTGAGTTTTCACCATAACTACAAAATTCTTAAGAACCTTCTCAGTCTCTCCCTTTTCTTTCATCATATAGATCCACACACCTCAACTAAAATCATCAACCACACTAAGAAAATAATGCGCACCACAAGAAGAAGAGACCTTGTACGGTCCCCATATATCAGAACGAATAATTTCAAATAAAGTTTCCGCTTTATTCTCACTTAAAGGAAACTGACTTCTAGTTTGTTTTGCACGATAACAAACTTCACTCACATCTTTATTCAACTCAAAACTACCATTGTAATTTAAAATTTTAAAAAGAGACATGATTTCCGTGGAGGGGTGACCCATACATTGATGCCATAGTTGCCCGGTTTTGACGACATTAACTTGATCCTTTTTCTCTTATCACTTCTTAAAGTAGTAAAACCTGCCTCGTTGCTCACCCATACCAATCGAAATCCTCGTAGTGCGGTCCTGTAAAACACAAGAATTATCATTAAACGTCAATGTACAACTCAAATCCTTGTATATACGAAACACCGATACAAGATTGCAACTTAAAGAGGGAACAAGCAAAGTTTTCTTCAAGATTAAATTGTCCAAAGCAATGGTGCCTTGCTTTGTGGCCACGGTTGTTGCTCCATTTGGCAGATCAATTAGTACCGGTGGTATGTATGTTACGTCCTTCATCAATTGGGCATCTCCTATCATGTGGGTGGAAGCCCCACTGTCGATTAGCCACGACGGCTTACCTGTAAGATTTTCACTAGCTTAGGGGCTTCGATGAGAGTGAGTAATTTCTGAATTTGCTCTCGAGTTACCGGGCACTACTACTGTTGTTGACTCGCTGCTGGGAAAAACAACATCAGATGAAGACTCGGCTAATGCTATGTGAGCTCCTTCTCTGCCGCCCCCTTGTCCTCTGCCTAAACTTGCTCGTCCACCTCTTCCACCGCGGCCTCCTCTACATCCTCCACGTCGACCCCGAGTTCCCCAACCAACTGGATAACCAATGAGCTCGAAGCATTGAGACTCTTCATGGCCAAGCTTTCCACAGTGGTTGCAGGACACTCTCTCGACTCCTTTGCCTGTTGGCTTAGTATTCACAGCAAAGGCGACAACTTTGGTCTCATCTTCACACCCCCTCACGACCAGTTTGTGACTTTCTTCTTGGCGCACAAGATTGAATATTCTCTCTAGATCAGGTAAGGGATCCATAGCCAAGATATGGCCTCGAAGAGAACCAAATTTCTCATCATTCAAGCCCATCAAGAATTGATGTGTTTTTTCTTCCTTTGCATCGTGAACCAGCTTCTTCCCAATCTCACACTTGCAATTTCCATAAGTGCAGTGATGGTGTGTGATGACATTGTCCAACTTGTTCTAGAGTCCTACAAGCTTATAGTAGTACTCCACAACGGACATTCATTTTCCCTGTTTGTAATTTGCAATTTTGGACTTCAAGTCATGCTTTTTAGGTATGTCTGAGGTCCCACACCTTTTTTTCAAATCATCCCACATGGTCTTGGCTACATTAGCATAGGCAATTCATGGGCAGATTTTAGGATCAATCACGTTTACCAACCAAGAACATATGGTTGAATTTACCATCTCCCAAGCATCAATTTCGGATTGGTCTGCACCGTCATTCAATTTGATAGTTCCATTCATGAATCCAAGCTTGTTCTTGGATCTAAGTGTCGTAGTAACAGCTTTTTCCCAAAGATCATAATTTTTGCCATTAAACATCATCGATGTGATTGAGGTTCCCGACGCTTCTGATGGGTGAACAAAATAGGGTGAGGTTTTATCAATCACAAATTTCTTTGTCATGATGGAATTGTGAACCTAATGCTCTGATACCATGATAAGAATATTGAAGTAAATATGTGAAGAAGATCTCGCCCTTCTATCTCTTGTATTCATCAATCACATAGTCTGTATATATACATATGCTTGCCTAGGTTGGTAATTGCTTCCCACAACTGACTTGGAGTCAGAGAAGGAAACAATTTCCTAATTGACATAATCTCCTAATCCTAAGCCTTCTAAGTTTCCTAATCATGAGGGAAATATAATTTGCTTTCCTAAACATAATAGGAGTACAATTAATTACCATAACAAAATACATTGTTAACAGGACTTCTTTAGTTTTAGGTCTCCAAACCCATCTGCTCCTTATGCTTCCCCTCTTATTAGACTACCTAAATACAACATTCTTATTTTGGTGTGTTATTTTCCTCCACTTTTGGATCCTAGCGTAGTTGACAAAGATTTGTTCCCTTAGAGCACGCATGTATTAAACCTTCTTAAAAACTACTAATAAGTGTCACATTTGTCAGGGGTCTCATGGGTGTTAGCTTGCCGTTTAATTTTAGGGTATATGCATGTTTGAGTGCTTGATGCCCCCTTTTCTACCTTATATTTGGGTTTTTCATCTTTAGTTTGCTTATGCAAATTATAACTTTGCGAACCTCATATTGATTTTGAGGTCATGTTGATCACAGATGGAAGCAAAAGAGGCCAAAAGGCAAGCTACACAATCAACCCGTTGCTAGAAACACAATCCAGGAAGTATCAATTGAAGCAGAAGAATTCAGATGAAAACAAGCCAAGCAATGGCCAACACACCTGCCCATGTTGGGCAACATGGACTGCCTAGGTTGCACAACGTGATTTGCTTCTTGTGTTTCGCTATATAAGGGACATTTCTTGGCATTGGAGGTGATCCATCTACCATCTATCCAGTATCTTATAGTAGGTTGGATCTCTTAGAGTGAGTTGAGAGTTAGTTGAATTGGAGATTTTGCAACGAGTTCACAACGACAATTCAAGCGTATTGCTTGGCTAAGCATTTCTCTTCCCTTCTATTCTCTTTTCTCATGGATTTTGTGCTTTTAAACAAGTAGCAAATTTATGTTAATTTGCAGATAATTGAATTGTGTTGTCATATGATTGAATCAATTCTTGTGTTGATCTGAAAGTGCTTCTGATTTGTTGGCTTTATTCTATTAAATCTTAGAGACTGAATCGTCTAGTGGGAAACTTTATCGATTTCTTGTTTAAATAGATGTTTGACGAAAAACTAAAAGGTAAAACTGCATGTTAGAAAAATAAGTTTCAGTTAAATTTGCGAGGGCTTAGGAAAGGGTCACCATTTAAAAAACCCATTAACTTTTGATAACCAGGTGCTTGATGATCTTACGTTAATAAAAAAATCCTTAAGAAATGTTTGTTGATTAAATTTAAGAATTTCACTCAACCTTGAAAGAGGAGCTTGATATTTCGATTATTAGTTTTTGAATCATTCATCAAAGAAAAGGTGCTTGATTAATTCTCGAATTGGTGAATTGTTTGATTTCACTAAATTCCTTAATTGTTCATCCATTACATTAGATTATAGTTAGTTTAATTTAAATTTCAAACTTTGATTGGCTTAGCGAATCTTGATTGAATATAGCCCGGTAGATTGATCTAATCATTGTGGGATCGACCTTGATTTGGTACAACGCTACTGTGCGTTTGTGAGCATATTAGGTTTTTGACACTGTTATCGGTGGCTAGTGTCGACTATTGAGTTTCTCCCAATAGGTTTAACTAAGCATTTTGTTTATCTTTGGGGAAAAAACCAAAAGAAATTTGAAACTGAAAAAATAAAAAAAATAATAATGGCAAAGTTTCATTTCCCTTAATTTGAGCGTGAATTGTTTTGGCGTTATTTTGATAGATTACATGCTTTTCTTGCTTCAAATGGTGATTGTTTGGGTAAATAGAAAGATTCTAACATTGTGAGTAAGGGTGTGAATGGCAAAACTTATGCTCTTTTTTAGCATTGGGGGTTTCTTGCTATGAACGTCGATGATGCTTCGACACATTTGGGTTTGAAAAGGCTTGTTGTGCATTGCAAATGTCTTATCTAGATCCATGTGCTTTCCATGCCCAAGCATATCCTCAACCCCATTGTCTACCTCCTTGTGCCCCCTTTTTTATGTTCAATTTGCATTCATCTGACCATGATAAGAATTTATATCCTAATTATGCTACTTCTGATAAAAGTTCTAAACTTAAAGCCATTATTACGACTTTTCTTGAGTATAGTGCTAAACTTGACAATGAGATGCAGGGGTATGACCTATAAATCAAAATCCAATTCAGTTTATTTTTTACTATAAAAAGATCACATTTTTTGTTTAGTAGTTTGCTTAGTTGTAAGATTAAGAAGAAATTGAGAGGTCATTCTAATTTCTCTTTTTTGTCACAAGCATACATATTTTACAAATTATCACAAGCCCAACTAATTAACTTATATAAGTTAAGATATGTCTTTCAATGTTACGGAACATCTTTATTTCTTAAGAATGAAATAAAAGATTATTTTGGAGGACAAGGAATAATTCATTCGAACTAAGCACTAAGAAACTTCCAAATTCTGAAAATGAATCAATGAAAACACTAGTTAAAAAGTAATTATCAATACGGTTCATCTCAAAGAAAATGGTCTCAGTTAGTACCACAAAAATGGCGAAATAAAATCAATTATTATTGTCGGGGTGAAAAAAAATGAAATTCATATGAAAAAGAACAATTTATAAATTCCAATTATCAAAATGCAAACGCCCCTTCATTGTTATTACCAAATGAAAAGGAAAATTTTAAAAAAACAACCATAAATATGAGGTTTTATCATATCAATTTCTTTTTCATGCAGATACCATTACAAGGAAATAAAAATAAAGAATTTTCTTATACTAATAATTACAACATATATAAAGGCACTTTAATTGATATTTGGTGGAGTATCCCTACCACTAATTATTTCAATATTATGAATATAGAGAAAAATACGGATAGAAAATATTTTGATTGAAAAATTATCCATTTTGATAATCTTAGAAAGAAAGGTCGTATTGGAGCCTAGATCCATATCAGTATTAGTAGTAATAAGAATACTAAGATTGAACCTAAGAATTATCAAATTGTTGATGAATTTGATATTGATCGAAGATGAAATTATTGATGAGAAAGAAAAAGAAATTGATAAGAAAGAAAAGACAGAATGTTTTGATGATAAGAATGATAACTTTTGTCACAAAATTGATCAAAAATTTAACCGATTGCATCAAAAGAAAAACCTTTTTGATTGGATGGGAAAAACCCTGGACTATACCAATTAATTTGCTTTTTTCAAATTTTGAAAATTTTAGTGTCAATATAAAGAAAAATGAGAATGCTAGTGTCAATATAAAGAAAAACGAGAATGCTAGTGATCCTCCAACTAAACATAAAAAAAACTCATAGGTCAAAGAAATCTTGGATCATATGTCTGAGATAACTTTGACAAAAAAGAAAGCATTAGTATACACGAAGACTTTCTTTGCGCGGAGCAAAAGTTTTTTAGTTTTCGAATGGACTTGGATAATTTTGTGGAGGATCAATACGCGTTAAGCAATATCGACCTAGGTGTTCTTATGTTGTATGAAACCTACCCTGGTATTAGTTCTAGATTGAACATTGGTTTATGTGATGATGATGAGTGCACCTTTACTTTAGAGGTTGCCGTTGACCCTGTCGTGACATTTATACCATTTGTTGTTGAATCTTTCTCTACCTTACCTAGAGGCACTACAGATGGGGTCTTCCCATTTCATGATCTCCCTTTACCTTTTACTCAATCAATAAGGTTTGGCGTGGGTGATTCTTATACGTTTGATGTTGGGTATTACAATGCCGCTAAATTTCATTGTTAATTTTGACTTATGTGATAATTTATATTTTATGTGCATATTTTGGGTTATCTATGTTTAATATGCATGTATATGCTTAAGTTAGTGTTAGTATTATTATTTTTGGGGAATAAATAGATGCATTCTTTATTAGTGGTATTTGCACTGAAATCAAAAGGAGGAAAAGGGAGATAGAAAATGGGGTATTTGGACCCACAAAAAAAAGAAAGGGAAAAGGAGAAGAGAAGAGGAGGAGGAGGAAGAAGAAGGAGGAGGAGGAGGAAGAAAGATTGAGGTTTCGATTTTGGATAGCAAATCAAGGTGGGTAATTCTTACTTTTTCTACCCTTAAAATTGATTAGGCCAAGATTTATTTGAGGATTTATACTTGAATTTGAGAAATTAATTTAGAATTGAGGCTTTCAATTTGATGTTTTAGGGTTTAGTAGATTAGAATCGTAAATTCATTTGTTGGAAACCCACCACTAAAAGTTTCATGTTTATTTGTGATTTTTGAGTTATGTGGATGTCGAAGATTGATATGTACGCGTCTGCTGTGAATTTATTTGTATATGTGCTGAATTATGGATATTTAGTTTGATTGCCTGTATTGGAAGAGCAAAATGGTAGAAAAAAAGATTAATTTTTGGATTTTTACAGAATTCATGAACTTTTTGAAATTTTCTGAATTATTGGATTCGTGAAAAACTCTAAAAATTTTACTGCAGGTTCTTCACTATCTTTGGCAATCTTTTCCAAATTTTTGTGAATTTTAGATGTTTTATGAGTTACGAATTTTTGATTTAAGCTGCCCTATTATTTAGTGCAAAAATTCAGATGATGTTTGAATTACTGTGAGCTATTGGGTTGGATAGAAATCATGAACATTTTACTGTAGAATATGCATGTTATTTGTCAATTTTTGGTAAAGTTTTATGAATTCTTTATGTTTATTTCATAAGTTATGAATTTTCAATTGAAATTGTCATATTTTAGTGCCTAATTTTGGTTGTTGTTCAAATTTTATGGCAATTGTTCGCTTGGCCTAAAATCTTGGAAATTTTAATATAGGTTCTTTATGATGTTTTTAACTTTTATGGAAATTTTCATGAATTTTAGGAGTGTACTTCATGGGTTATGGAGTTTTTTATTGCAACTGTTCTATTTCAACATATAACTTTGGTTGATGTTTTAATTTTTGTAGAGGATTGGCCCATTGGAAAATTTTCAAAATTGTCTGGTATATTCTTCATGATATTTGGTATTTTTTGCTGAGTTTCATGAATTGTGGATATGAGGTCTTTGCATTATGAATTTCTAAGTAAATTACCATATTTAGTGTAATTACGAGTTGTTCGTATGAATAAATTATAGATTGATCATGTTTGTGATGATTTTAGGCATTAAAACAGTAAGATATTGTTATGGATTATTGGAAACTTGCAAAAATTATTTTGGGTGGAATTAAG
This sequence comes from Selenicereus undatus, assembly GCA_017589665.1. Lineage (NCBI taxonomy): Eukaryota > Viridiplantae > Streptophyta > Magnoliopsida > Caryophyllales > Cactaceae > Selenicereus > Selenicereus undatus. Next base: position 75,658,895 of record JACYFF010003369.1, read on the forward strand.
TCTTGTTTTGATTATGTTTTTGTTAATATTATGAAATTGAGCTTCTTTGAAAAATAAAAATGTGATTATATGAGATATATGATTTCACTAAGCTATGTTTTTAGGAAAAGAGGTTCATGTCTTGCATGAGGCTATTACAGGGTGTTCTAGAGCTATGGCCATAAAAGTAGTTGTCTTTGTGTTTGGAGCTGTGTGGGTCATTGGTTGGCACCTTGAGTAGTCGTTGCCGAATCCGCCAATTGACTCATCAGTTTGTACTATTTCAAATATGTGTGGGTCCCTGGTACTCCAGGATGTGAATGTGACCCCACAGTTTGTAATTTAAGAGCATCTATGTACTCTAAAGCAATGGATGCCTGGTTGGTACCATATGAATGAATCACAGCTGGTCCATCAATGGTGGGTACCATATGAATGAATTGTAGTTGGTCCACCAGGATGTGTTTGTCACCCCTTATGTTGTGATTGTTCTTTGTGTGGACCATGAGTTGATTTTCCCTAAACTAAGAAGTTTTGCATTTAGTTAAGAATATGTGATATTTTATGAAATTGGTTTTGGCTGGATTTGGACTTTGGATATGTTATGAAATTAGTTTTGGGTTGGATTTGGTTTTGGATTTGAAGGATCATTTAGAATATTTATGAAATTGTCATTGGTTTTGAAGCACATGTGTGATTGCTAAGTACGTTTATAGAAATATATCATGTGTGGACTTTTGAAAGAGATATATTTTATGTATGCGTCAAGTATGGTTGTGGATGGGTCATTAGCTTGATTTAGCAGGCTTTGCTTTCTTTTTGACTTCAGTGAGGATTAGGAGTCCAAAGGACATGGTTGGTATGGAACAACCATGGTTAGCTTAGTGAATAGATTAACAGAAAAGTTTGTTTAGGGAGTTAAGTGAAAATAAGGGCCCTTGAATCATATTTGGTATAGGACAGGTACGACTAAATTAGTCTAATTGCCCCACCATGACGTACATATGTGTATGTATTTTGTGAGGTTGGGAACATGTTTGGCATGAAGAATATGAGTTTATTTCGCTTTCTAAAGCATACATATGTTCTCTTATCGCCCTCTATGTGCCATATGATATGTTCTGTCTATATGTCATAAGATATGTGTACTCTGTGGCTATGTGTTAATCGGTTAGTGTGCAAAGTGTAACAACAAGGGAAGCTAAGGGTTATTCACTGGCCTCGGAGAGTTCATGATCTCACCATTTTTAAGGTTTTTGCAAGCAAAAAGGGACCACAAGAGCATTAAGGGAGTTAGCTAGTTGTGAAACACTTTTGAAGAACCTAGTTGGAAATGCAGACCCTATTATGTGTTTATGTTAAGAGTTATGTTTAATAAATATAAGTACGAGCGTATTTTTAGAATTGCACATGTGTAAGAATATTATAGATATGGTTTAAGTATGTATCATTTATGTGATGGCCCTTCCCAACTCTAGTTAGATTTCGATAAAAGCTTCCCCTGCTATCACCTATTAATAGGTTAAGTATGGTTAATGAGTTTAAATAGCGTTATGGGTGTTTCTAGTGGGACATCCATTACTACAAAAATACCACAGATCTGCGACGGAATCACCAACGGGAAAAGTTGTATTTTCCGACGGAAAATTGCATTTCTGATGGAAAATACGACGCCAAAACTCCCATCGTGAATCACCGCGTTGCATAAATTTGTCTGACGGGACTTCCAACGGAATGACCCCGTCGAAAATTCCGTTAATCAATGTTTGAGGCATGCAGGGAAAGGGATTTCTGTCGGAACTTCCTTTCCCTCCAAAAAAAAGTTTTTGCTACTAAAACATAAAGAGCTTAAATATATCACGATCACCACAAACAACATATGTAATTTTGTCCAAATACAATTTTTTATATCTGAAAATTAAATGTGCTAAATTAAAAATTAATCATAACATCCACAATTGTTTTGGATATGTAGGTAGATCATATAAATTAATCAGAATCACATAAATTGTGTGGTATCATTGCCATCATTTTGAGAGTCCTACTCATCATCAGTGTTCAAGCTTATTTGGTTGGAAGAACATGCACTTTGTCCTTTAAGAAATCTCAAAAAATTTTTCATAATGCGCTCTGTCTTCCCCTGTTTCTTGGCAATTTGACTTATAGCCTCTACTTGCTTGGTAATGTTCTAATTGAGGAGTTGCGCTTGCTCTCTTGGATCAAAGTGCTCAGCTAATGAGTAGCGGTAGTTGCAATTATAGCTGATTTCTTCAACTTGACCCCATCTGTGTCAAAACCGTATACACGGTTTTTTTGTCCAAATTTTCTTTAATCCAAAACTCTTCTGAGGTCATGGGGGCAGTCGGGACCCCCTTTGAGTTGCAGCTTGAGTGTACTCCTCCCATTTTCTTGTGGTGATCCTCCTGAAAGTTGTCAAAAATAAAATTATTATATACTAAGGCAACAATTAGAACATATGAATAATGTCTAAATAAAATGTGTCAAACTTTCATATTTTTTTGCAGATTTTTTATCAATGAAAACTTCATCTTTGACCTTGCAATGAGTGTCCTTAAACAGTTTTTCACATGTGAGTTCCCTACCTAATGTTTTGGCCTACAAAAATAAAATGTAACGAATGATCAAATGTAAAGAAGGATCAAATCCCCAATCCTTACTATACATTATATATCGAAAATACACTTATCAATAAGTACATTACTTACCAAGCGCCCTTTCTTTCCACTAATCAGAATTGAGCCACATGTATGTAACGAAGGACCCAAACCTTCTGCATCACTCAATCTATTCTTTTTATTTTGTTGACTTAATTTCTTAAACTTGTCATTCTTACTCCAATGTTTGAGCATCTCATTCCAAACACTAGGTGGTAATTACTTCGGCCTTTTATTGTACTTCCTGACATATCCAAGAATGTCCTTAGGTCAAGTGGCACTTCTATACTCAAAGTTACGCCGTATCTGGATTTCATTGTCTGGATGCCAGTAGTAGTGTTTCTATAACAAAGTTAAAGTATATTAGTAAACATCTCAAACAATCTAATGACGACATTCAAATTCATTGTATAGAAAAATAACCTTGAATTCATTAAATCATATGTCTCACTGAGATTGTGGAACTTCCCCCCCACGTGGTCCAAGGACGTGGGTACTTACCTGCAAAACTTTCACCAATTTTTTTAACTACGCCCTAATATGAAACAAAACTAAGAACAATTTTTTTTTTATTAAAATTAATTACTGTAGCCATTAAAGCAATATGATTACTGAAGAAGAAAATTTATAATGAACTTATGTATCACCATCAGGTTGTAAATATATCTCATTATTTGTGCTTGCAGCTTAACTATCAAATGTAGGACTTTGTTTATCTCTTCCTGCCCCTTCATTTTGGACCCTTTCGTTGTGGATTGAGTGGCTTGGCATTCTAGGCTAACCAACAATCTGATTATTGTTGTAATGTGTGCTAACAGTGCCAAACTGTTGATAAACTAATGGGGTACCTGAAGTGCCACCGATGTGAGGATTATTGGATTGAATAGGTGACTTTATACCCATACCAAAAGAAGGTGGTTGCATATATGGTTGCTCATTCATGCTACCAAAATAATTTCCGAATGGCTGAGTTTGATAAAAAAAACCTCCAAACATCCCACTGAAGGTGTTTATTTCATAGTTTTCAGTAGGATAATTCTGTAGCATCGGTTGTGGTACTCATCTACTCGCACCACTCCTAACTGTTTGGCCTCGACTACGTCCACAATTTACTCCGGACATCTAACAAATAAAAACAAAATAGATACAAAATACAGTAGTGCAAACATTCATAGTATTGTCAGTGAAAAAATTACAGTACACATATACAATTGTTTTTCCTAGCTTGCAATTAAAAAAAGTACATAGACATGCTTAAATATCCGTATAACTAAAAGATTAAATCAACCATTGTATGACACATTGTCATCGTCATCATCATTACTTTGCAATGTCATATCTCATTCATCATCATCATCAGTGTCTTCAGCTTCATCCTCCCATTCACCTTCTTCGTCCTCTTCATAATCATCATCATGTTCACCATCCCCATCATGATTATCAGCCCAATCATATCCATCAATATCATCAGCTTTTGCAGTTTAATCGACTAATGTTGTGGCTATTACGTTATCCATATTCATGGTTGTCATTCCTAACTGTTGATAAGCAAATTCTAAATTATCCTTATCTTTAGGGGCACCGCGAGGTTTGTTCGGTATAGCTACCCACCAATTCGCTTTTTCTGGTATCCCCTCAGGGTACTTAAGGTATACCACTTGGGTTGCAGTATCAGCAAATATGAATGGGTCAAAATTTCTGTAACATAAGTTATGATTAACCTTGGGATATGGAGTAAATTTAGGATAACATAGCCCCCGAGGAACATTCGGATCAAACCACTCACAATTAAAAAGTACACATTTTTTAATTGATTCACCTGTAAATTCAACATGAATAATTTCATAAAGTATGCCATAATAATCCCCTGATATTTCATCACCTTCGCTAAATCCTTTCACATACATGCCACAATTATATGTGGCTTTACCTTCATTCCTAACCTTTGTATGAAACCGTATCCATTAACTTTGTACGCAGAAAAACATTCCACTACCATAATCGGTCCATGAGATAAGTTCACCAAAAAAATTTGCCTCTCATCATCAAACACTTGGTAAGAATTGACCTATGAAGAAAAAAACAGATAATTCTCTGTAGAGTTACAAAATATTTAGTACGAATTGAAGATTAGTTATCAAAAATTACTTGCATTGTACTCAAACCACTGTGTAAAATTTACCTCGATAAACAAGTCGACTTCTACATCACTCGCGTTTGGATTATGACCACGAAATTGATGTATGAATCAACTGTATTTCACGATTGAAATCATTTAATTACTCAACTATTTATTATGTATTCAAATGAAACTTTCAATAACTGATAAACTTACTCCAAATATGGTGCACTTCATCTCTATTTCAGTAAGATGTGAAGACGAGCGACACAGTACTCCGGCTCAATAAGATATCTTTTTCTTCGATTTTCAAATGGAGTACCCTTATTATTGAACACCGAAAGTGTTGGCATTTGTGGATCAGATTGTTGCATACCCTCATTACGCCCGATTCTTGGGCAATGCAAGCTTGACTGAAAATAATACTCAGCAAAATGTTTAATCTCAAATGCTAAGTATGCCTTAACCATGGATGCATCTACACGAGCTTTATTCTTTGCGTAGGCTTCAACCAGCCAAAATATCTCTCAAAAGGATACATCCATCGATATTGAATAGGACCACTCAATGAATTAGCTTCTTCTGCTAAATAAATGGGCAAATGTTCCATGACATTCCAAAAATCAGGAGGGAAAACCGTCTTCAATTTACAAAGAATTATAGCAATGTTCTTGTTTATCTCTTCAAGCATGCTAACATGTAATTCACTGAAGCATAGGTTTCTAAAAAATTCACTCAATTCGACCAAGGGTACCAAAACATCTTCCGTAAGAACAGCAAAAACTACTGGAAGAAGATTCTCCAAAAAGACATAATGATCATGATTTTTTATATTTTGAAACTTTGTGTTAGATGGGTCAACCCAATTTTTCATATTAGAACAATAACCATCAGGCACATGAACCTCTCGCAACCATTGGCAAATAACCCTTTTTTGAGCTAACGACAGTGCAAACTTGGCTTTCGACTTACACAATCTATCAGTAGACTCTCTTGCAGCTAAAACTCTTACCTACTGCACAGAATAGACATATCAATTCTTATTTTTATATCATCATTTGTTTTTCCCGAAACATCCATCATTGTGTTTATAATATTTTTACTGAAATTTTTCTCAATATGTATAACATTAAGGTTGTGCCTCAAAAGTTGATGCTTCCAATAAGATAACTCCCAAAAGATACTTTGCTTTGTCCAATTATGTTCATTTTTCTGAAATCTGAGAATTTGAAATTGTACATCTGTAGTCACTTTAAGCAATGTGGATGCTACATTAAACAATATTTCACCAGAAATCCTTCGGGGAGGGTCAATGTGTATGCTCTTCCTTTTATGAAAATCAACTTTATTAGCTCTAAAATAATGATTCCAAGACAAGAACTGACGAAGGCAATCGAACCAAGATGGCTTTCGTCCATGCTGTAATTGGAATGCACAATTTTGGAGCATACAAAGCGGACATGCTAACAACCCATGAGTACTCCAACCGGACAACATACTATAGATGGAAAAATCACTAATTGTCCACATTAATGTAGCATGCAATCTAAAAGTTTTCCCGCATGAAACATCAAATGTATCCACCCTAACATCCAATAGCAATTTCAGCTCATCAATTAAGGATTGCAAGTACACATCAATTCTGTTCTTCGAATTTCTTGGACCCGAAATAATGCAACTTAAAAACATGTATGGAGTGGTCATACACATATCTGGAGGCAAGTTATAAGGTGTAATAACAATTGGCCACACAGAATACAATCTTCCAGATATGAAAAATGGTGTTAAACCATCAACACATAGACCTAACCTTACATTCCGAGGCTCCGCTACAAAATTTGGATACTTTTGGCCAAAGTGCTTGCACACTAATCCATCCGACGGATGGCAAAGAACACCCAGTTCTTGGCGGTGATTATTGTGCCATCTGATGCGGACGTCAGTCCTTGTTTAAGCATACAGTCTTTGCAATATTGGGATTAAAGGTAGGTAGTGTATTCTAGCACATGAAGTCTCCTTATGACCTCGTTGGTTGGAGTTCTTTGGTAATTGTCTTGCATGTTCACAAAATTTACATGCAAACCCTCATCTTGTTTATAATAAATCATACAACGATTCAGACAACAATCAATTTCCTGAACATCCATGCCTAAATCTCTCACTTTTCTGAGCTGCTGATGATAATTTTTTGGAATGCCATTTTCAGGAGGGCATATATCTTTCATCAGACCAACAACTTTGTTGAAACAATGTTGAGACAAGTTGTTCCTCGATTTAATACTAAGTAGCCTCACAGATGTTTCTAGTTCAGTTATGTTACACCCTTCATACAACGGTCTTTGGGCAGATTCAAACATAGTGTAAAATGCCTCGTGATTTACGTCATGATGGTTACTTATGTTCATTTCATTAACTTGGAAAGCAGCATGAAGTATGTTCTCTATATGATTACGATCATTGTGATCGTAATCAAAATTCATAGAATGTGAACTACTTACACCCCCTACTTCCGAATTATCTTCTTCACCATGACTTGTCCAATACCAATAATTCTTCACAAACCCCTTTCTATACAAATGAGACTTTACAATGTCATGTGTAAAATATTACATATTCTTACACTTCACACATCGACATCTGTAAACTCTATTAATTCTATACTCCTCCTGATTTCGTGCGAATTGATCAAACATATTCACTCCCATCAACCACTCATCTCTAAGCCTATGTCCATCAGGATTTCTTCTCCTATACATCCATTGACAATGCAACGACCCATCCATATGTTGCTAATTTGATACCCTTAATTGTTATGTATACTACAATTAATTTCAATAAATTTCTTTTAGAAATCTATTTAACCAGTTCAATATTTGGAATACAATAATAAACTTCTACACTAATAGTACCACAATGTTGAAGCACATAAATAATTATACTTAACAAATCAAACAACTCATACAGAAAATTACCCACACGTCAAAAAAAATATACTTCACATACACACCAAAAACTAATATACATAACAAATCAAACAACAAATAAACATACTTAACAAACTTGAATCATTTATCAAAACAAAACACATTATACATGTTTACCTACTTACAACTATTTCATTTATCCAAATCAACATACAGTACAAATTAAATTAAAAATTAAATTATTTACTCGAAATTTTATATTCACCAATGACAATAATAAATTTATATATATTACAAAAAAATAAATTTAACAACAATAGAATTAAATATATATATATATATATATTTATATTAGACATACAACAATGTAATTAAACATATATATATATGTATTACAAAAAAATAAATTTAATAGAACTATTTTATTTATCATAATAAACCTAATTAAGCATCAAACACAAATTATACTATTTATTTCACACTTCATCCAAATAAACAAACCCAAAAAAAAAATACTATTAAATAAAAAATAAAATAAAAATACTTAACAAATCAAACAAATCATGCAAAAAATTAACCATACCTCAAAAAAGAATATTCTTCACATACTTATCAAAAATTAATATACACGACGAATCGAACAAAAAATAAACATACTTAACATACTTAAACCATTTACGAAAACAAGCATTTATTATACATGCTTATCTACTTACAACTATTTCATTTATCCAAATCAACATACATTAGAAATTAAATTAAAAACTAAATTATTTAGTATAAATTTTATATTCACTAATGACACAAATAAAAAAGCTTATATTCATATTTACTTCACATTTTATATGCCCGAATTCCTTAAATAAATTTTCACAAAATGTAAAACAAAACAATGTAAATAAACATATATGCTAAAAAAATAAATTTAATATAACAATATTATTTGTCAAAATAAACCTAATTATACATCAAACAAAAATTAAACTATTTATTTCACACTTCATCCAAATAAACAAACCCAAATAAAAAAAACAAAATACTATTAACATACTTAGCAAACTTAAATTAATATATACTTAACATACCTCAAAATTACAAAAATAAAATAAAAATTCTTAACATATCAAACAAATCATACAAAAAATTAAACATACCCCCCCCGCCCCCCAAAATACACTTCACATACTTACAAAACATTAATATATAGCACAAATCAAACAAAAAATAAACATACTTAGCAAACTTAAATTATTTACTAAAACAAAATATATTATACATGCTTAACATACTTCACCATTTTATAATAGTTATATAATTATTATAAATGTACATACTTAACATATTTGATTCCACTTATTCAAATAAATATACTTCATAAATTACATAAAAAATTAACATAATTCAACTCCATATTTTACGAAAAAAATAAATTAAATAAACTATACAAATATGCTTCAAAATTAAATTTCATAAAATTTAACAACATATACCAAATTAATATAATTTCAAAATGCAACAATTTCACTAACCTTTAAATACCCGAAAAACTAAGCGGACTACCAGGGACGGCGGCGGCAGCACTCTTCAACCCATTCATAACAAATCAACCATCATAAAAAAAAACCCAATTAACTTAAATATTTCAATTTCGAATAGTAAATTAACTCAAAACAAATGACTTACTGTTGAATTATAAGTAACGACAACAATTTTTTCCGATTACCGTAAACCATGAACATCTCCCTCTTTCTCTCCCTTCCTTGATCCCTCTCTCTCTCTCTTCGTAGCTCGCTTTCTCTCTCTTCGCGGTTGAAATGGAACGAACGAACATCTCCTTCTCTCATCGAACAATTAAAACCCAGATCCAAATTTTTTTGGAAATCGCGCTGGGAAAAACCGTCGAAAAATCTAACATCCTCCAACGAATACCCACGTCGTCGCTTTTTCGTCAGAGATGAGCATCGTGTTTGTAGTGATGGCGGTGACGCATCTACTCCATTTGGGCGAGGCGTTACAGGTATGATGATGATGCTTACTATGAATCAGTTGACATAATGTATGAGGAGAATTCTAAGGAGGTTGTAGGTGGATTTATGTCATGTAGTCTTGTGCTTGGTGATCATGTGTTTCCTACTCTTCATGTCTTGATCCATTCTTCTCCTTCTTGTTCACCACCCTCCCCTAAGTCTTGTTATGTGGAGGAGCCCATTGATATCTGTGAGGTGCATGATAATCATGTTGATGCTAGCTATGTTAAAACTTGTGTGCTATGCTTGAGGGCAATGGCATTGTAGATGAGTCCCTAGGTAACACTGGATGATATGATCCTTCCCT
>JACYFF010003369.1:75675664-75688424 GCA_017589665.1 Selenicereus undatus
TGTATATATATATATATATATATATATATATATATGTATGTATGTATATGTGTATATATATGTATATATGTGTATATATATGTGTGTGTGTGTGTGTGTGTGTATATATATATATATATATATATATATATATATATATAGATTCACTCACACACATGCACACGTATACATACGTACGTACATACATACATATATGTGTGTAATTTGAGCTAGGTTTGCGTGACTTTTCGGTTTCTTCTCGGTTTATGCGATTGGCTTCCTTTTTTTTCTTTTGAGGGACATTTCCAGGGATTGGAGAGGATACATGTACCATCTATCCCACATATTAGAGTAGATTACATCCATTAGAGTGTGTTGAGAGCAAGTTGAGGTGGATATTTTGTGAGGATTCCATAATGGATTTGGAATTGTGATTCAAGCGCATTCTTTTGGGTAAACGTTTCTGTTCACTTATCTTCTCTTTTCCGTTCTCATAGATTTCATGGCTTTAAATTATTTTGCAATTTATGTTGGTTTGTATATCTTTGAATTCTGTTGAATTCACGTGATTGAATTAATTCTTGTGATGATCTAAAAGTGCTTGTGATTTGTTGGGTTTATCCTATTGAAGCTTGAAGATTGAATTGCCTAGTGAGAAACTTTATCAATTTCTCGCTTAAATCATATGTTTGGTGAAGGATTAAAAGGTAAAACTAGATGTTGAAAAATTAATATTCAACTTAAATATGTGACATCTTAAGAAATGATTACCATTTTAAAACCCCTGAAAATTTAATAATCGGGTTCTTAATGATCTTATTTAAATAAAAAACACTTGAGAAGTGACAATTGATTAAATTTAAGGATTTCACTTCGTCTCAAAAGAGGGGTTTGATATTTCAATTATCGATTTTGAAATTACCCATCAAATAAGGTGTTTGATTAATTCCTGAATTGGTGAATTGCTTGATTTGGCTAAATTCTTTGGCTGTTTGTTCATTAAGTTAGATTGTAGTTTAGTTTGATTCAAATTTCAAACTTTGATCTACTTAGCCTATCCTTATGTAATATAGCCTACTAGATTGGCCTTGTCCTTGTGTGATCAGCCTTGATTTGTTGCAACCCCATTGTACACTTGCAAGCCTCTCACCTCGAAATCCTGTTCATGAGATCGGTACGTTACAAATCTCATCTCACTAGCATGCATTAGCTGGTGGATGAACACTTTAAGCTCCGGCCTCCAAGAAAGGGCGAAGCTCCATTTGGTGACCCATGCACTCGAAGAAAATGCTCACTGTCTGTCTCATACTTTTGAATCTTAGGACTATTTATAAATTCGTCAAAGGAACTGACTTATACATTTTTTTTTTTAAAAAAAAGGGGGAAATATGGGAATATTTACTAGGAGTATCATAAATCAACGTATCAAGTACAAATTTATACATGTCAACTCATAACCTAGTCAAGGCAACTAAACTGAGGCAATCCATATTGTATTTTAGGTGTAATATTACTCTCAAAAAACCACATGACATATTTTATCCATGTATAAGCAAGTTTTAATATGTTTCTAGGAAAATATATTTCTAGAAGTATGAGGTAAGAACTGATACATTGAAAGTATCACTGTCATCATACAATATTGAACCGCTGAAATGCAATAGGAGGCAGTTGACATCACAATTGGAATCAGATTCGAAATCATTTCGGGCCCTTGCGTCTTGTTGGTTCGAAGTGACAAGAAGAGGAAGATAGACAGCTTTATAATAAGATGTATTTTTGAGACTACTTATAAAACCTGACCTAAAGGTGACGTTTTCGAACAGGATGATAACAATCAGATGTATCTTTTGATACTACCTGTAAAATTTAAACACTTATTAAACATAGCCTGCATGGGGCTTTTTTGGGTAATTACAAACAAGGCTGTAGTACTTCCAAGTTCCGATAGTATTGATGACTAAAAACAATGATTCTTCCTTTCTTAAAAAAAATAAAAAGAAAAAGATAAGTTGTCTATTCATTGGCCCTTTATACATGGCCTACATAGTTTAGTGTACTTTTTTTTTTGTCCTTGATGTTTTCTTAGATTAAACGTACATGAATCTCCCAGAACTCAATTTGACAGGGTCTCACTGAATTGCTAATATTGGTATTCAGGGTGCTCGGCGGTCAAATTCAACTAGACTGGATAAATTAGATCAGATCAAAACTTAGAATTTCAAAAATTATGGACGGAAAACCCAACTGAAAAGAACTTGTCCTAAACCAAAACCAATCCAGTTAAAAATTAAACCGGACTAGATTGGACTAGACTGAACCAGACCAATTGTTTTATATCCAATCGGATTTATGATATGGATTTAAGTTTTTCTGGATTTAGACTAGACCGGAATGGAACACAAAAATTACAATTTTTAGGCCCAGAGATGAAAGCAAGTTTGATTTTTCGGTCCGAGTTTTATTGAAATTTCAATCCTGTCCGAAATATGAGCACCCCATGTTGGTATCATATCTTTATCTTAATTCCTATAGTTTCAGCTAGTTTTCATACGCTTTTGTGGGAAGCAAGTGACAATTATCCAACCACAAAAAGCAAGGGGGTATCGAGGCTTAAGTTCGTAATTCAAGCCCTCGGCCCCTTTTCAGACAAAATGGGTTAAACATAGCCAGTTGGAACACGTTGTCTTTAGTTATAGTCCCGTCCCAGTGACTTGAGTAGATACTAGATAGGCTAGCGACCACACGCTCACATGAACTAAGGCAACCACCATAACTCACACAAGTTTTGCGGTTCTCCTTTGGATTAGGGTTTAGAAAGAACTAAATGTAAAGCCACACTAATTCTGAGGGACATTGAGACTGTTTCACAAAAACGAGACCTGCCATGTAATACAAAGAATCTGCAATGCGAAGTTGCATTCGAATAAATGACCTTTCAAGACCCTATATATTCAACTAGGAAAAGTTCGGCATTTTGATAGCCTTAAGAACGTCATCACTGGCAGCAATGAAGTGTGGAGAATAAAAGATTCCGAAGCAAGTAATGATCAGATTGACAAAGCACCAGTCAAATTGCACACAGAAGGAATGAGATGAATAAGACCAATGGTATAATATGCTTCATGATTATGGAATTTTCCAACATGACGCAGACAACAGATAGAAGGTAAATATATTTACAAGCAACACAGAATAGCCGTACATATCTTACAGCTTGGATGCATGAGCTAGGGTTTTCATCAGGGCAGTGGCAGCCTTTGAACCAGATGGGCGGCGGAGGTGCTTGGAAATGAAATCTCCAGCTACCAAGAGCTTTTGAATGTCCACATTAGTCTTTACCCCAAGTCCATTCAGCATGTACACCACATCCTCCGTGGCAACATTACCGGATGCACCCTTGGCATATGGGCAGCCGCCAAGACCAGCGATGGATGAGTCCACTGTGCTGATCCCCATCTGAAAAGAAAGTGAATTGGGGTTCATGATCTAGTTTAAGGTGCGGTTGGGTGATGAAGGTAAGTCCAGGAAAGTTAAGTAAATTCATCTTCTAGACTCGGCAATTAGTGAAACTAACTCCTCCTAGATGCTTCCTCAGAACAGCCCAAAATCAGACCAAAAGCAAACCCAAGATAAGATAACCCAAGTTTCACCAGAACTACAATTCACTCAACCCCAACCAAACTACCAAAGAGAGCATTGCCCGATTGGCATTCATTGCATTTTCTTGGCAGATTTACAAGACAAACCGGTGGCAAACCTAGAGTTGACCCAACCCAGAATCACCTAACATGAATCCAACCCAAAGATGTCATCGAACCAGTTCTAACATGCTATGTTCCTAATTTAAGCTGAGGCCAGTCGTAGAGAGTAATTCACCCAGTTCTATTAATGACAGAAGCCCCCCCCCCCCTCCCCTCAAAAACACCCTTTGGAAATTCTACAATTTAGCTCTCATGAATATAAATTAATTTTATACGCATTTTATATTGGGTGGAAGACTAGGCTCATACTCATGTCTCTACACTGAAGTACTTTATGCATAAAGGAAATACTACATGAAGGTGACTACTTACCTGAAGAGAGATGAGGATATTAGCGAGAGCTTGTCCATAGGTGTCATGAAAATGGACAGCAAGCTTTTCAATAGGGACAACCTTGATAACAGCTTCTAGCATTGGAAGGACAGTGCCTGCAGAAAGGGAATAAGTAAATCATATCAGTAAAATAGCATACAAATAGGAAAGGGGGAGCAACAAAGTAAACAGAAATGGGCACGGAAGATAGAATAAGAAAGACAAACACCAAGCCACTGGAAAGAAACAGTTCTGTAAGTTAAGAGCTCCATTCTAGCAGAAATTAAAGCTCAAACCACTCAGAACAGAGAACGTAATGCAAGAGGTCCACCCACATGGAAAACAGTGCTTAAAACCCACTACATGGAGATTGAACCCCTTTCTTAGAGACTTTAACAAAAAGAAGCAAAGTTTCTGTTGACATTAAATTTTGTAGTGGAAGCAGAAACATATAGCTATCAATAGATATCCTAAATGACCATCTGCAAAATAGGTAACAACTTTAGATACCATTACTAAGAAGCTTTTCCATACAAAAACACACTTAAACACATATTTCCATTATCTTCCTAAGAACAAACTTCATTCCACAACCCCCCCCCCCGGGTCCCACCGGGAGGAGGGGGGTTTGGAATCCCATCCTTTTGTAACTTCTTTCGACAAAGATAATGCAATACATCTGTTTCTATTCTAGGTAAGTCCTCTTCCATTTTATTGTATAAATAAGCACAATAATCTCTATATGCTATTCCACAACCAACACTGAATATGGATCAGGCTAAAGTGATCTTCAGGTCTTCATTTGGACCAATTTCAAGCTCGTCTGCATCATTAGTTTTTGCAATTACTTGGCAATATTTTTAGCAACTCTCAGAAACATAAATTGTCCATTTTTATGTTCTCGAGAACATAACACTCACACAGAGGCAAATTTGCATAATCTTGTCTTTTCTCTCCCGCCTTGGTCAGACAAGGCAAGTTTTTTTTTCTTTTTTTCTTTTTTTGGGAGGCCATATCAACATGCGAAGTCTGTACTCCGTCCTCTGTCAATGTCTCACATAAGTTGCTAAGCGCACTCATTTGAAACAAGAGAAAAGGTAATCGACTTGTTGCAAAAGCTTGGAACAAATGAGTAAAGAAAAGAGGCTTGATGGATGAAACTAAAAGCAACCACTTTGTTTACTTCTCCAGATTAATTTTTTAAAATCATTAATTACTATAAAGAAGTACTAGTATTTGATCAAGAAAATTTCCCTGCAACTTTGAGCTCCATACTCTACATTTGAGGTACTGACACGTGACTGACGTGAGATAGCAGAAAAGATGATTCCAAGAAAATCAGAAAATTTTGTAACATGATGTACTCATAACATGATTCAAACCAAACTATCAACTAAGCAAATAGCAAAACTTAATTTAAGGGGAAAATGTGAAATCGAGCAATACCTGGAGTTCCAACACCTATTGTATCACCAAGAGAAATTTCGTAACAGCCCATACTGCACAGCTCTTTAGCAACATATGCTACTTGAGATGGAGCAATTGCTCCCTCCACTGGACAGCCAACAACACAGGATATATATCTGTGCATATTTTCAAGTATCAGCCACTGTAATTAGAATACACCATTCAGTAATGCTTTCTTCATAAGGAAATATGGGTAAACAAAGCACATTTTTCCCGGGCACAAGAAAGTCAGCTACCAGTAAAATATTGCAACAAAACAACTGGACAACGATATCTGATCAATGTAACAGAGTAATTTTTTCTAAAAAAAACAAAAGACTTCAACACCTCGCTGCGTGAGCCAAGTAAATGGTCTTAAAAGCAGAAGATTTTCGAGAAAAACAGAAACCAGAAATTGCTGAAAGTTCTCATGTGGGAAGCTGGTAAAATCTCACTAACAAAAAACAGTTGTCACTTCCCAACCAGAATCACTGGGAGTCAAAGAAGAAGCATTCCTCCATAGAATTTAGTTGCTGGTATCATTTTCAGAACCTAAATATGTCTCTACAGCATGAAGCAGAACAGAAGCAAGATGTCAGATTCCCCAGCTGTCTGTACAATGCAACAAGTTCTTCTTCCAGCCATAGGTTACTATTTTATGTTCATTTCTTCTTTATTTGTTTATTTTAAGCTTAAATATATTCATAAAGATCATCATGAAAAGGCAATGGTGTATTAGATATGCATTTGATTGAGTTGAGTACTTCCAGTTAATTTTACTCACTCAACAGTATAAAAAAGGCGGTGTCTCAACCTGTTGGGTTAACATGAGAGCTGCAAAACCTTAAAAACTTATCCATGGTCTACCCAAACCCCAAATAAACCCATCTGTAATTACCCAAAACCGAGATAAACTAAGACCTGTGTTTTGCTTGCCCACACAAAGTAACTGCTTTCATGGTTACCATATTGTAGGGACAAACTTTTACAAATCCTCAATTTGTCTTAATTTGTACAACTTTTTACAGTTTCATACCAGTTTCACACGGATTTTTAACATTTTCTTTTTTTTCCAGAGTTTTTCTTTTCCGAGATTTCCATAAAATTTCCATTTCATAAATCTTCACAACTTGCTCGATAACTTATTGACTCCGAAGCGCAAAAGAAAGGAATTAGTATATGTTCAAAAGTTGCTTGATAACTTGATCCTGAGACCTGAAGATCTTATATACCGGACCCTGCTACCTAGATATATTGAACCCCAAAAAACACAAATCTCATATATAAGATTAGGGCTATATTTTGGGGGGGGGGATCTTATAGTATAAGATTTAAGCATTCGTATGTACTAATGTATTTCTGACGTCTAATAATTGGTCAAAGAATTTCAAGATACAACAATCATAAATACCACCCCGTTAATAGAGCTCAATGAAATAGGTTCAGCTATATTCTATTACATATACAATCAAGTCCATCATATCCATGAAAAAAATTAATATTCACAAATCAGGGTGTGAATTAAAGAAAAGAAAAATGCAACTAACTGATTATACAAATATGAAATACATATATACATTCTTAGTTTACAAATGCCCGCTTGAGGCATGCCTAGGCACACCTTGGCATGAGGCTACTAGGGCCAATCCGCGGAAGGGATGAGATGCGCTTGAAGGATGCAAGACTACACCTTCCCCCTCTTCCCACTTTTTCTTAGCCTAATCTTTACTTTTTTTCTTATTTTCTTTCCCGAGGAGCTAAAAGGTGAGTTATGCTTGTGCGGTAAGTGTTTGCAAAGGGGAACTATGATGATAAGATAATATATCTTGGTGTTAGTAGTTATATTGATGTCTAATCACTGTTTTAATGCATTTAACTAACTTGTCTCTCCAAAATATGCTTTGTGAAATGTGAAAGACTTTTTAAAAAAATTTGCATAGAATTGCACCTCACATCCATGATGCATGCACCTTCGTCTTGCGCCTGGCGCTTTGGGACCCTATGTGACTGAGTACGCTCACGCCTTTTAAAACTAAATATAAATTAGAATTATTTATAAAGTTGTTTCTCTAGATTTACAAATTTCTAAAAGTTTTAGATGGTTATCTTATGTTCTCCCAATTCTTACAGATTCTTAAGCATTTGTACAGATATCTATAGATTTCAAATGCATTTCGTAATCTCTACAGTTTCTTATGGCTACAGTTTTGGGGGGGGGGGTAACATATTTCTGACTACATTTAAGTAAACTAATGATTTCATACTTTCCTAGAGAGCACACCACTAGTGCCTGAAAGCAGTGAACTGCTGCTACTCTAGATCTAGTTGCTACTCTAATGTGAACACTGGTGGTCCAGCAGCAGGAGCTATGAGGTTCTGAGCCTACATTTTGGGAATAATTTATTCCCCCTAAAGTGAAGCCTTGAAAATCCCATTTATCAACTACATAATCCAAATTCACAATGTTGACAGCAAGTAGAGGGGAAAGAATACCCCCCCCAAGGACAATTACATAGAACGAAGAGACTTAAGTGACAAAGCTACCAGTCGATATCAACGAGTAATGTGCAATCTGGACACTCAACTGCTAATCTCTATGAAGTACTCAACACTACGATCACAGGACCACAACTAAAGTAGATATGTCTAAACAGCCACAAGTATATAACCTTCAAAACCTGAAAATCCCACAGGCCCTAGCAAAGCTTAATGAAATAACATAGCAGCAAGAATTTCCAAAGCAAGACAAATAGTCTCAATCAGATGATGTGCTAGAGCCACTTCCTTGTTAGCAAGAACTTCAAACTGAAATTTACAGGCGTTTATGTTTTTTTCCTTTTTTTTTTTACAGGGGGGTGCGTATCAAATTCAACAAGAGCAATAAGACCCATGAAGTGATAAAGTAAAAACAGCCGTTTCAAATGTCAAAATAGAGATACTTTTCCAAAATTCTCATAAACATTCACCTTCAAATGATTTGTTTGATTTGCTAAAACTAATGCAATATAGATAAAAAAAAATGTGCGCACCCGCGAACAGGCAAGGACAGTTTTCCTGCAGCAAGAGCTACTTCTCGGTATCGAACAAGGCTCTCTTGAACGCTGCAATTAATATTCGACATTGAAAAAGACTCTGAAGCTGATGCAAAAATTGCTACTTCTTTAGCACCAGCTGCTATAGCTGCTTCAAACCCCTGGTTGCAAGCATAAAAAGAGCTACCAATGTCACAACACTGTATAACAATGAGTAATCCTATACACAATAAGAAAAGAAACTACCTTAACATTAGGTGTCAACACAGGGAACTTTGCACCTTGTAAATCTTGGATTGCTTCCATTACAAACTTTGCATCTGCAAGCTAAATTACATGAAGCAAATAGTAAAAACCCAATGCAATTTTCCCAGTAGTATATTTATTGAAGAAAAGAGGGCTCTTATGAACTGAAAATTTTACAACAATAATTTAGTTGTCTCCCCGAACCCTGTCAGCAGATCACTGGCTACCTGCTTTTCTGGATCAAATTGGCTAATAAGGAGACCAGAGATACGCAACATAAATTGGGTGCAGACAAGAAAGTGAGTTCAATTATACTAATAAAACAGCATCTTAATGAAACTGCTAAGTCTAGCAGCCAAAGACAAAATAACATATAATGCAGGACTTTAGCTGACTGGATCAGTGAGTTGTTTCTTACCTGAGGTACCCATTTTGGTGACACAAAACTGGTGGCCTCAACAACAGGCAGGCCAGAGGCTGCGAGCATCTTAATCAACTGAATTTTGACATCTGTAGGTACTATGTCTTTCTCATTTTGCAGCCCATCCCTCGGACCAACTTCTACTATCTTTACATATTCTGGTATCCTTTGCAGCAGCTGCACTGCCATAAGCGTCAAATGATTACAGGAAATAAAAGACAAAGAACATCAAAGTTCTTTCATCGCATTTCAAGGAGGCTGAACTGCTGACAGCTGATTTTTATAGCAACAAAATATACGAGATGTTAGACTTTGCATACCTTGTTCTGATGATTTTTAACAAACATCTCCTCAAAAGGGGAAGTGTAGCGGCGAGCTTGCAGAACCCAAGGAACTTCAGGACTTACAACTACTCTCTGTGTCATATCTGAGGCAGTAGATGCCCTAGATATGTATTGTCCCCAAGAGGCTTTTTTTCCTCCATTTTCCCTTGACATGTCTGTTCTTAGAATCTTAGAGCTGGAAAATAAAAGGAAAGAGACAATGTCATAAAGGTTCATTGCCATATTCACTTACGAATCAGCTTTTTGGGAATTACATAGCTATTTATAGAGTTCTTGGAGTAATTGGGGAAATGTATAAAATGCGGCATAACCTATGCCAAAGAAAATCATTTCCATATGTATTGCTATCATAAGAAAACAAGAACAGAAGTATGGAATACCATGATTCAACAAAAAGCATGGCAACACCGCCACAAAGGAGTTAATCAGCAGGTAAACTAGCTCAAAAAGCAAGTTCTATTGGACCATATCAGAAACACAACTCCTGAGCAGAATGCAGGTGAAGAGATTTTCACTAGCACTTATCCTTGTGAAGATATCTAGCACACTTTGAAATCAACAAGGTAAACGGAACTAACAAAATAGCTCTTTTCCATAGTAGGGGAGAGGCAACCACGTGTTTAGTGATACTTAGTGAAAGCAAAAATGAATCTTTCATTTGACAGAAACAGAACCATGAATTCACCAAACAGACACGTCGGAGACAACATTAATCCATATGAAAAAAGAGCATTTCAACAATAAACATGTACATTTTACTTCTATACAATTATTTCACATATAACAAAAAGTATACCCAGAAAACATCAACGAAACATTGACTAAACAAAGAAACCATATTCACCTGCCACCAAGAGGAATTTGCCGAACCCTGGATACATTGGCACTGTGAGATAAGCTCCCTGGCTCAGCACCATCCATGCTCACCCCCTTAATGGAACTGCCTTGATCCTTAATGTTTGACATAAACGGGGAACAAAGAGACGAGCAAGCCCTCTTCAATGAAGGTTTATTCTGCACTTTTGAGAGTAGCATCATAGATGTGGGAGCAAACACTAAGAATTTGAGTTAACTACACATGAGAACTTTTCCCATACTTATCATCAGGCCTGTAATAAACACAGAATTGCCCATTTCAGCCCAATAGTAGAAGAAGAAAAATGAAATACGAGACTCATAAGTAGATGGGCAACAAGTGTTTCAGCACATGATCAATTATCATCGAGTGCCAACTAGCAAAACTAGGTTTACCCGTGATATCATCATACCAAGTGGCTATTGACTCCAACTTGTTTATACCCAAAATTTGAAATTGATCAATAAATTTAAAAGTCTTGAACTTCATCAAATATAGGATGTAATCGAATCGAAAATATAAAGGAGTTAAGAGCACCACGCAAACCATTTATTCAACGATCATGGATGTTAGTAAAAATTGAACCAAGTACCCTAATCTCCCAGTGCAAACGACCGCAGAGTGAAAAAGAGAGAGAGAGAGATTACCCGTTTCAGCATCGCCCAAATGAAATGGTCAGCAAATCAGCAACTAGAAATCAGATTGAATTCTGCTCAACCCACGTAATGCACATGTGGGCAATTGAATTCGGCCTTTATCTCAACAACAACAATTCGTATATGATAGACCCACTTTTTTAATGATATAAAATGCACTGAACTGGGTGCTGAGCTGTTGATTTTATCATGATGCAAAGGAGGAAGAAAACGAGGAATGAGAGAGAAATCCGTCTGAGTTATGAGCTGAGCTATTTCTTGATCGGGTGTTTGTTTCTGGGTTTGGTTGGTTTGGGCATTCAAGATGCAAACCTGGCCCATTAAAATTGTACAATAAACTTGGTCCAGATCCAACCCAACTTTATCCATGGAAATAAAACTGTCTAACCTTTTCTCTCTCTTTTTTGGCCTTCTTTTTGGAGTGATGACTTTTTTCCTTTCAGATGGATAAATTTTTATACACCACACAAGTTGGTGAGAATCAAACCCTGATTTTACTTTTAGAAAAATTAGTTATTTTGACATTAAGTCTCTGTTTGGATCTTGAAAAATTTGATGGAAAGAATTTTTTTTTGAGAAAGTTACCTTTTTCTTGTGTTTGATTAGATAAAATCACAAAGAAAAAAAAAATATGGAGGAAAGTTGGGTGAAAAAATTGTTAGAAACAAGTGATAAAATTTTCCTCATAAAATTATGAGGAAAGTTTGAGGAAAATTTTCAACTTTCTCCAACCTCACATTGCTTAAATGACAACAACATGATTCAAGTAGTTCATCAACATTTAAATTTCTTATCCAAATTCTTGTATGTTTTCTTTGATCCAAATAAGAAAAAAAAAAAACTCATTTTCTCCCTACTTTTTTTTACTTCATATTTTTTCCTTCAACTTTTCTTTGCGCCAAATTTTTTAAAGACCAAACGGAACCTAAATCATCCCAAAGGGAAGAAAACCATTGACTATTGATACTAGAAAAAATGATTTCTTATTCAATGTCAAAGGCATTAAAAGAAAAGATTATGAGAGGTCTTAGATTAAAGAAAAAAATGTTGGTTTTAGTTTAGCCTAGATTCATTTACTACCCTCCAAAATCATCAAATTGTTCCTAATTTCAAACGGTGGTTAATTATTAATTGGAAAATTCATCGTCTATATATTAATAAAATATAAAAGGCACCTAAAATCAACCAACTACATCACTAAAACAAGCAGCGCACATGTGATTTTGTAGTGGAGTGAATGTACAAGTAATTTGATGATTTAAAATTCAATCTTTATAATATAAATGTAAAAATGAATGGTAGCCTAAGAATGCTTCCCTCCCTCAATTCAAGTTTCTTATTAATTCCGTCAAAAATACTCAAAACAGTTGAAGTTAGTTTGATTTTAAATTTTCAAATTCATAAAAATCCACTAATTGATCTCTCCCATTTCCCAACTTTCCCACGTCACCCTCTTTACCCTCAATAACCACTAAAATTACATTCCTGCGAAGAGAGGATTGGGAAGATGTGGATATGGAGGACGGTTTCGAGTGGAAAAAATAAAAAAAAAATTCATATTTAATTATCATTTTTTTTTGGAGCGGATCAGAATTAATTAGCAATCTTAGTATGCCATAACTTGAATCATTAATTTGTATTTAAATACGCTATGTAAAGTATATCATATGATCATAAACTTTTATTCTACATTTCTTTTTTTTT
>JACYFF010003369.1:75688824-75745877 GCA_017589665.1 Selenicereus undatus
ATATATATATATATATATATATATTCCATGTATCTACTTCCTTCACACAGTTAATCTCTCATTCTTTCCAATCACCGGCCCTATAACCAAATTATCCTTGACCATCATGAAAATTGTACAGTGGAATGGGGTTAAGATGGAGAAGATTGATGATTACCTATGGTGCACTGGACTTAGTGATATGAGATTATTGATGAATGGATGAAATTAGAGTTTTAGTCAGTAAAGATGGTTTTTTTGATTAATTATAGTTGATTGTTCTTTTATTTATTTTTGGTTCAATGTAATAGGTTTAATGTTAGTTCTTTCCACTAAAGTTTTTTCGCGCTATTTTATTTGATTTTTTTCAGGACATATATTTATTCCAACTTTCATTCCATGAGATACAAAGCTTGCAGAACTTTTAATCAAATGGACAAAAGGCTTCAGCATTGATACTTTGTTAAATTTGTTTCCAAAGATGTATTTTAAATGTAATGGAGCTGATCATCTTGGTACCCTTCCACATCATCATTCTTGGTATTTGGATTTTTATTGTTAATTTAATAATTTTTTCATTCTTTAATATTTTTATTTGTTTATTTTACCTGATTTTGCCAACAAGACATACTATAAATATGTACATTATTCTCACTATCTATATTCACAAATGTATAGTTTCAATTATTTTTGCACGAGGATATGCATTTGACTGGAGCTAAAGGCTTTTAGGTTTGCTAAGGAAGAGTCTCATATATTAATTTTTATCGTAAGTTTTGGTGGAAACTAATGCAAAATTTTATTAGTTAGATCACTATCTATAAATCAACATCTTTTTTTTTTGTTCATTTAATTAAAAATGTTTAAATCTATATTTTATGTTTATGAATGAATCAATAGCTTTTCCTTTCTCATCAAATACATTTTGCATATATGTAGTTTTGTTTGCTTTATTTTTCTAATCTTTTAAATTGCTACTAAATTATTATGATTTTTGTAGAAAGCAATACTAAATGAAGAAGTGTGTTCTAATCTTATTGAGGTTAATATTTTGGGTAATATATTGAAGATTTTGATTCTTATAGTGAAGAATATGTAATTGCTATTATGATTGTCTCCTCCACCCCTTTTCTTATTATATTATCTTCTTCAAAATTTTAGAAAAATTAGTTTCATTCTTTATTTCTCTACCCTACGTTCATATCATATTTTAAATAATTTTTAATATCCTTCTACGAGGTACAATATTTTCAATCCAGAATGTATTGTGTTCATGATACTATTGTTAGTAGAATAAGCATAACCTTTAGTATCCATCCCTTCTTCTAATAATTTAATGAGTTCTTCTTTACTTTTAATCTCTCCCTACTTCTTTTGTGGTGGATATTGGAAGCACAACCAAATAATTATAGGGTTCCATTTTTTTGGTTGTATTCACAAGTTTTTTTATGTAATTTTGTTCGTCCTCCTTCTCATACAACTTGCAATCTTTTAAAGAAACAAACTAAGAGACAAGATATTAATATTTTAAAAACATGAGAAGACGTGAGTATGAGATTGGTGGGATACTACAGTAGCACGACAATTGAAAAAGGATGCGAAGACTGCATAACTTTTTTTTTTTGGTTTGTTGAAAGGCCACATAGTTTATATATCCAAATTATGTAGTGAACACTACATAATATGTATATACACAATGGTGAAAATAATAAGAGGAGACACCCAAATTGAAAGCACTAGAAGGCATAAAAAAAATTGTTATTATTATTAATTTTTTTACAGGGTAGACAATCTAGATCATTTTCACTCATATTATGATTTTGTGTTTCAAAAATCAATATATACTTCTTTTCTTATTGTTCTCAACTCATTTTCTATAAAAAAAATATTATCAACTCAATTACCTCATTAAGAAAAAAAAAGAAGAAATGATCAGCTTGATATAATTTTAACAAAAAAGGTTTTTTTTTATATAAAAAATTTGATGCAGACATAAAGAAAAAATATATATAGTTCAAGGTTTAAATTATTGATTATAAAATTTAGAGTTAATTAAGATTGAAAAAAAAAAGTCCAAACAATTTATAGATTTTTGAATACAAAGTGTCCATTTAATTAAACATTTCAGTGAAATTTTTTACTTTTTTTTATAACTATTATGTGTTTTTGTTTAAAAAAAATTCAAACTTCTCTATTATCAAATTATCTTTCCTTCATAGATTGCTTTTTAAAATTAAGCACCCATGCAAAAGTACGGGCACACAAACTAGTATTTATTGAATGTCGTAGATCATTCCAACTAATCATAACCCTTAAATGAGGAAAGACTAAGGGAGTGTTTGACAAACAATTTTTTGAAGAGCTTTTTGGTCAAAAAGAACTTTTTTTTTATACCAAAATTAGCTATTTGATCAAGTAAAAAAGCTAATCTTGGTATTTGGTGAAAGAACTTTTTAGAAGAGTTTTTGGGTCCAAAAAGCTAATTCCATAAACTTTTTGGAAGAGCTTTTTGAAGAATTAGTGTTTTGTCTCACAACTTTATCAGAAACAGCTAATTTTACTAAACAGTTTTCCAACAAATAGCTAATTCAAACAGCTAATACAAACAGCTAACAACTAATAACTAATATAAACAGCTAACACTTATTTGCCAATCACCTAAAACTCCTAGCAAACAACAAAAGGCTCTTACAAACGAAGAGGCAAGCTTTTATTTGTAGAAAACTAAAACTGACAATTGGTATTGAAATCACTCATAACGGGGCTTGCTGTCGATCAAAACCATCGATGAAAGCCCATCCATTATTAAAGTTATTGTTATTATACACATTTATAAACATTTTAAGAATATAAAACAAGTTTGATTGCATTCTATAACTGACAGACAAGCAACAAAAAGTGAAAGTTCATTCCATTGCTTCTTGTTGTTTTTTTTTTTTTTTTTGGCCAAACTCATGATTTTATAATTTAAGTCTCATCCTCAACCCTGATTACTTTCATTGTGTCTTAGTTTTGCTAGTCCAACAACCAAAGTTATAAATATTATACCGGTCATCTTAGTATTTTTTACTGGAATGTGACATACTGTATTTATACACTGTTGTACTTGGCTTGTACTGTTTTTGAATTTCAAAAAATTTAAAGAATTAAAGTACAAAAAATCGAAATTTTTAGTGTACTAAGCGATATTTGACCTAAAATACCGGTACCGCACGGTATTTGATGGCGCTGAGCGATATTGATCGGTATTTGATCAATATAATACCGGAGAATAGTTTGTGCTATTTCTTGACTCGTACGATATGCTTCAGCCGATACCAAACGGTACAATACTGTATTTATAACACTGCAAACAACCCTTTACTATAAGCGAAAAGAGAGCTAAAAAAAGAAAAAGAAAAAGAAAAAAAAGTGATCCATTGTAGGACGCATAAAGATTTCAACTAATAAGTTAATCCTTTGCCAGAAAAATGCCCAAAATTTAATTTTTCACCATCCATGCGACCCCCACTATGCATTAGTTGTCTCTGTTTAACGTTGAAAGAGAACCTTGAATTGGATTTTCCTTTCAAATTTGGACACAACCGCGTGAATAATGGAGCCCAAACGTTGTTTGATCGTAACCAGATTATCTCTCATGAATATATTTCACGCCAAAGTGCTCTAGGTGATAAGTCCACTCCAGATTGAGTTGAAACAAATAATACTCGAATCGATGCCCAGAGATCTGTTTGACGCATGTTGCTATTTATTCGATCTAAATTGAACCCAAAGTGAAGGAAAACAATGAACAACGAAAGAGAAAATAAGGTGATACCATTTAACACGGTTAATATAGTATCAAGTCAACTAGCACACTTAAATTATTGATCTAAAAAGAATAAACGATTAACAACTTGAGATAAAAACTTTACATAATTTAAACACTAAAATAAATCATTTATTTGAAGATTTGTGTTGTGTTTGTTTCTTTGTATGCTTATATAAATATGGGTACTTTACCTTAGTTTTTATTCATTCATTGAGCAAGTAATACAACCAAATCTTTGAGAGTATTATTTCCTTTTCCTCCATTCTGTTTTCTTGTTTACTTTCTACCCAACAGCCAGCGATTCCTTAAACACAATAAGCATAATTTTTATAGCTTTGACGAACAACCTTCCAACTCAATGGGACAAGCTTTTTGCCCGCTGCGCCTTCGCTCCACAAAAATCTATTGTGAAGAGATTCAATCATAATAGCGTACAGAGGACAAATATATAATTTTTGTATTCCCTAATTGATATATATATATATATATATATATATATATATATATATATATATACATGCCAGGTTCCCTAATTGGGGTAGAGCTGTGACTTACTCTCACATGGTATCAGAGCCATGAAAAACCTAATTTTTTGTTACTTCCTCCGGAAGTAACTACTTCGTGTCTTCTTTCCTCTTCTTCCACACCCTAGCTGCCGACCCATGTCCACCAGTGAGTCTTCTCCGGCCACTCCTCCACCGCTTTCTGGTGCTTCAACCGGCGGTATCTCCCCTCCTTCTATCCCTTCGACACCCTGCAGTGAGTTTCTCGAGTGCACCATTGCGCGGCTCCCTATGTCTTCTTTTACTCTGTCGCCCCTGCCGCCTTTCAATGCTCGGTTCCTTGGTGTTCCTCAGCCGCTGCAGTCAGTGGTCAACCCTTCTTTTGGCATGCCGTCACTATCCGTGCCTTGGCTGCCGATGTATCCACCGCCTGTCTCGGCCTGTTCGTCGACTGGGTTTCCTCCGTTTTCTTTCGACTCCTCCATACCTAGGTATTCTGCGTTTGCTCCAGAATCGACTCTCCAATCGTGGTTGCCTATGGGTGGTAACCTCCCTCCTCTTCATCTGAGTTTATTTACTTTGAACGTTAAGAATTTTGTTACTACTGTTTAGACTGCTGTGGAAAATTACTTGTCTTGGCGAACTCAATTTATCGCCTTCCTAGTTACACAACAACTTAGTGGTTTTTTTATGGTACTATTGAAACTCCACTCCCTTCCATTCTTGATTTCCATGGTACTTAACAACCTAATCCCATGTATTATGTTTGGCTTCGGTTGGATCAACTTATCCGATCCTAGTTATTTGCTACTATTTCTCCTTAATTACTCATTGAGGTTCACGATGTAATTCACTCCAAACAAATTTGGGATAGGCTTTCTCAGTGGTTTAATACTGCTAGTCTTGCTCAGGCCATGGGTCTTTGTCACACCTTAACTAATCTTTCGAAAGATTCGAAACAATCTATGGAAGAATATCTCAGATAGATTAAACATATTGCGGACTTGTTGGCTTCCATTAGGCACCGGTTTCAGATATTGATTTGGTTCAGCTTACTTTGAATGGTTTGGATGAGGATTATCATACCTTAGTCACTGCTCTTTCCTATGGCACAAATTTACTTACTTTTGATGATCTTCATTCTAAACTGATTCATTATGAGCAACGTCTTAAGTTCTTAACGTCCAAGGATGTCCTTGGTGTACAACATCAAGCTTTGGCCACCTCTGTTGCTTCTACTGATTCTGGTGCCTCTAACTGCAATAATACTTGTGGGAATAATTATGGTGGTGGTAAAGGGAAAGGGTGCAACAACAACAACCAAAAGGGAAATAAGAATCAAGGGGGTGGTAATCGCAATTCAAATCAGCCTCAACATCAGTCTGCTTCCAGGAGTACGCATGCAAGAATTACATATGGTAATACTGCATATCGTTTCTACAGGTAACAATTCATCTGAAGGGGTCTTAGGTTCTCATCCTAATGCCATCTGTTAGATTTGCTTCACCCCAAGACATACGACAGTAGGTTGCCTCCAGCGTTATATCCCCTCTCAATCTTCCTCCGTTCCCGTTTTTGCTACCTTCAATACTGTTGATGCCAATGAATCAGTTTGGTATCCTGATTCGGCTGCCGCCTCTCATATGACACCTAATGAAGGTAATTTACTCACTAAATCTATTTACAATGGTACTGATTGTGTTCAGGTTGGGAATGGATCTCTCCTTCCAATTAAACATGTTGGGTCTCGCCATGTTTCTACAGTCGATAAGCCTCTTGTCCTAAGGAATGTTCTTCTTGTTCCCTATCTCCAACATAATTTATTGTCTGTCAAGCAACCGTGTCATGACAATAATTGCATAGTTGTGTTTGACGCTTCTTCTATTTGTATCAAGGACAAAACCTCGGGTAAAATTCTGCTGCATACTTCCTCAACTGGTAATGTCTACCCCTTAATGTATCTTCCCCTTCGGCCTTTGCTTCTCTTCTTGATCTTACAACCCCATGGCATCGTCTTCTTAGACATTGTGGAGTGAGGATTTTGTCTTTTCTTAAAAGCAGAAATTTAATTTTGTTCCGAATAAGTTTCATGATTTTCGTACTTCATGTCGACTTGCAAAGTCACATAGAATGCCTTTCAAATTAGTAGAACATCGTTGTCAAAAACCTTTGGAATTAATACATTTTGATTTGCGGCAATCTCCTATTCTTTGTAATTTGGGTTATCAGTATTATATCTGTTTTGTGGATGATTTTTCTCGTTATACTTGGATTTATCCATTAAAATGCAAAACGGATGTTCTTCCTGTTTTTTGTGCTTTTCAGAAATTGGTGGAAAACCTATTTCATACCAAAATTAAAATGTTCCAAACTGATGGTGGGCGTGAATTTGATAATACTCAGCTGGGTGCTCATTTTTTAGCAAATGGAATTTATTTTCGAAAATCTTATCCTGAAACTCGAGCACAAAATGGAATTGCTGAATGCAAACATCGACTTCGCAATGAGATTGCTCGTGCATTTCTTATCGAGACTACTATGCCTGCTAGTTTTTGGGTTGAGGCCATTCAAACTGCAGTTTTTGAAGCAAATCGTCTTCCTACTCCTAATTTCCAAGGTTTTTCCCCTTTTGAAAAATTGTTTCATCATCCTCCCGACAATAATTTTTTAAAAACGTTTGGTTGTACTTGCTATCCCAATTTCTCTGCATCATATTCTAATAAATTAGCACCGAGATCCAAGCTTTGTATTTTTCTTGGCTATGCCCCCTATTAGAAAGGATACAAGTGTTTTGACCCTTTAACGGGTCGAACTTACATTAGTCGACATGTTATATTTCACGAACATCATTTTCCATATTCGGAATTGGTCTAAAATTCTTCCTCCACATCTCTCTCGAGTTCGGATTGTCTCATTGCCTCGTTGCCTCGTGTTAGCCTAACCCCTACCCAATCTCCTCACCCTCTTAGTGAGCCCAATCCTATTTTTCCTCCTCTTCCCAGTCCGTTGCCCAGCTCCAGCCCGCCCATTGTTGTCATACCAATAGCCCAGCCCACAACACCTCTTAAACGACCTGTGCTCTCTCCAGCCCAGCCCGTTCCCTCCTATTACCAGCCCAATCTCTCTTCCCCCCATTTCACTCTCTGTCGCCCACTTCCTTTCCTCAGCCCACTGGGCCTCAGGCCCTTTCTTCGTCTCTCCCTGTCCTACCCACAGACCCTGGGCCTGCTTCCACGCCCCCCTCCTCGTCTCAACCCGACTCCTTTCCCCGCTGTTTGCTAATCCGACCTCATTACCCATTACATCCCCTAATCCCCTTCGCCCACCTTCTAATAATCATCCCATGATTACTAGGGCCAATAGGGAATCGAAGGTTCTTTTGTCACTTGACACCGACATCGTAGGTCTCGAACCTACCTCTTTTAAATAGGCTTCCAAATATCCTAAGTGGCAAGAGGATATGACTGAGGAGTATAATGCTTTACTCACTAATTGGGAGTTGGTTCCACCTTAATTGGGCATAATTTGGTCGGTTGTAAATGGGTTTATAGAGTCAAATTTAATTCAGATGGGTCTGTAGAACAGTACAAGGCAAGGTTGGTTGCTTTAGGCAATGATTAGCAGGCTAGCATTGATTACCATGAGACATTCAGTTCAGTTGTTAAGCCCCCCACTATTCGCCTTATTCTCTCTTTAGCTCTCACTTTTGGTCGGCCCATTCGACAATTGAACGTTAAGAATGCCTTTCTTCATGGCACTCTGACTGAGAAGGTTTACATGCGACAACCCCCATGGTTTGTTCATCCTCACTATACTAGCCATGTGTGTAAACTCAAGAAAGCTATTTATGGACTTAAATGGGCTCCTCGGGCATGGTTCCATAAATTTAGTAGTTTTCTTTTGTCTCATGGTTTCCTTTGTTCTCCCTCTGACACCTCTAGGTTTGTCTACCATCATGGAACTACTACTTTGATTTTGCTTCTTTATGTCAATGATATCATTCTTACTGGTAGCTCCATATCTATCCTTCATAATTTTACCTCCGTTCTCTGTCATCAGTTTGCTATAAAGGACTTGGTTGACCTACATTATTTCTTGGTTGTTCAGGTAGTGCGAACTTCTAAGAGCATGTTTTTGACCCAGCAAAAATATGTTCATGATCTCATTCATAAGTTTCATATGCATACTGCTAAACCCCTTCTCTTTCTAGAACCTCCTTGACCCTTACAGATGGAGAGTTACTTGCAAACCCCACTGAGTACAGAAGTATGGTAGGTGCATTACAATATTTGACTATGACGAGACTTGATATTGTTTATGCAGTTCGTGTAGTTTCCCAATATATGCATGCTTCCCGTACTACTCACCTGCACGCTGTTAAGCATATTTTAAGATATTTACAGGGTACCTTGAGTTATGGTTTGCAGCTTCGTCCTGCTGCCACTCCTTTTGTTATTGTTGCCTACTCTGATGCTGATTAGGCGGGTTGTAAGGATTCTTGTCGATCTACCACAGGTTATGCAATGTTCTTTGGCCTCAATCTTATTTCTTGGCGCTCCAAGAAACAACCCACTGTGTCGAAGTCTTCAACTAAAGCTAAGTATTGCGCGGTTGCTTATACTGTTGTGAAAACCATATGGATTAGGAAGCTACTGCATGATCTTCGTATTCATCTCTTCGCTCCTACTAGAGTGTATTGTGATAACATCAGTGCTTCCTACATGGTCGTCAATCCAGTACAACATGATCGCAGCAAACATATAGTGGTAGATTATCATTTCGTACGTGAGCGTATCGCTCATGGTGATCTTGTAGTTCGCTATATTCCTACTATGCTTCGGTTAGCAGATATTTTTGAAAAAGTATTGTCTTCTAAGGTGTTTGATTTTTTTAGAGACAATCTGTCAATACGTCCATCCCTAACAGATTGAGAGGGCGTAATAGTGTATAGAGGACAAATATGTAATTTTTGTATTCCCTAATTAGTATATATATACATGCCAAGCTTCCTAATTAGGGTAGAGCCGTAACATACTCTCACAAATCACATCAGTACATAGGAACAACAAAAAATCGTTGGTTCCATTGCTAGCTTTCTTCAACCATTTTTAACCATCTATTTGCAAAAATAGTTTTTTTTAATTGCTTTTAAAAGAGAGAAAATTTTCAATACTAATATGCCCTATGTTGATTCTTGACCCGTTAACCAGAGCAAAAAAAAAAAATCCTTAAATTTTTCATATGCATACTATTACGATTTCAAGCTATCTTGGCAAATATTGTCTGTACATATTTGATTTTATTTGATGTCATTTATTATCTTGTTTCCATATTTGTGTAGCTTGTTCAGGTAAGTAGAATATTTCTGATTGTACATTGTAATGTATATATTGGAATTGAATGAATGGAAACAGTAGAGGTTTTTCTCTCCCAAATTTCTTGATCCTGTTATGGTATTAGAGCCATCATGACAAACAACAAAGACATATCAAAGAATGAACTTGCAAAGAAGACATCCTTTCCATATGAACTGAACTCAAATGACAAACCCAGGAAATGTTATCACTCAAGTTCAATTGAAAGGAGATAACTATGAAGAATGGGCAAGACACAATTCAGACTTCCTTATGGGCTAGAAGGAAGTGGGGATTTATTGAATGAACAGTTACCAAACCAGACAAAAATTCTCTCGATTTGGAGGATTGGCGAACTGTTCAATCTATACTTGTTTTGTGGATTTTAAACACTATTGAACTGACCTTGCGTTCTACCATATCATATTCAGAAAACGCTAAGGACTTGTGGCTAGACCTCAAGGAGCGATTCTCAGTCACGAATGGACTCCGAATCCAGCAACTGAAGGCAACGCTGTCCGAATGCAAACAACATGGGCAGTCCATCGTTGAATACTATGGAAAGATGAAGACTTTGTGGGACGAATTGTTGGACTATGATAAGATTGAGACATGTAGCTGTGGAAAATATGAGTGTGAAGTTGGCCCAAAGCTTGTCAGAAAACGTGAGGAGGAATGACTCATCAATTCCTCATGGGGCTTGACGAAACCTTGTATGGAACGGATCGGTCTAATTTGCCAGTGTAAACACAAATTTCGAGTCTAAAATAAATAAAGACAAGAAATTCAGAAACAAATTTAATTTTGTATTGATGTAGTGTGTAGGTACAATCTCTGAATTTAATACAATAAAAATGATCCTCTGATTCGATCTCCTAATGACTTGAGTATTCCGAGGGCTTGATGCTTGATCTCGGTTGATGCAAATCAACTGAAGAACTTTGAAGGTTGTTCTTGATTTTGATCTGCAAGTGGCTGATTATGGTTTTTGAAACTCTGCAAGTCTTGATCCTTCTCGCTTGGTAGCTGGATGTTTCTTGCCGTCTGAGCTCTCAATTCTGCAAATACTGAATGCCCCAAATGAAAGGAGAGAACCCCTATTTATAGGCTCTGCCAGCTAGGGTTAGAGCCATATTTTGGGCCCAGGCCCAATAATTATTTTCTTATTTTTAAATAAAGAAAATAATTACTAATTTCTGCATCATCGACGACACGTGGCAGCTTTTGATTGGCTGCACTTAATTTTGAGCAAGCGGGTCCACCAAAGTCAACATGACACGTGGCACTTTATGGTTGGTCCATTTTTTACACGTGGCATCATGTGATTGGTTGTAGAATTTTTTGCCTTCTACAGCCAGCAATCGGGCCATTGCCATCTTTAAATAGGGTATACGACTCTGGTTCAAGAAGAACGAGTCAAAGCTATCACCCATCATGGCCCTTGCAGCACAGATTGGTTTCAGATCAAAAGGACGAGGAGATTCAAAGGACAAACCCGTGATTTGTACTCATCGTAAGAGAACAGGGCACGATGCCGCAAGCTGTTTTCAGCGAATTAGCTATCTCTAGTGGTGGGGCAATCGCCTTCGTGATGGAAAACAAGGTGGACGAGGCGGAGGAAGCGTAGGTGGAGGCTACGAAAGAGGGTGTGTACTACGGGCAAAGGTGGCTCGGGTGATAACAGGGGGTAGCTTGGCGACAAGTGGACCGCTTGATCTAAACCAAGAGCAATGGTAGTCTTTGCTTGAATTATTAAACACCCGTAAGCCAACTCAACTGAGAATATGACTAGTAAGATCAAAAACCTTACCTGGATTATACATACGGGAGCCTCAAACCAAATGACGGGAAGCTTGGATAATTTGAGTGACTTACGACACATTTCAGCTTGTCCTGTGGGCTCGCCGAATGGTGGTCATGTGATGCCTACTAAAGAAGGAATAACAAAACTTGGTGAAAATTCAGTTCTCAAAAATGTTCTTTATGTGCCGGGTTTAGCTTGCTATTTAATTTCTATGTCGCAAGCTATACATGAAACTGATTGTATTGCAGCTTTTTCTAAACATATGTGTGTTTTACAGGACCACAATTCGAAGATGATGATTGGTGCAGGTGAATGGAAATATGGACTTTACTGTTTTCGGAGCAAGTCACACGTAAAGGCTCATGCAGTCAATGGAATGGGCTCGCTTGGATTATGGCATGCCAGATTGGGGAACCTTCTCTTAAAATTACCAAGTTAGTTCCTACAGTAGATTTACAGACAGGTAGTGATGTCTCAAATAAGGACCGTGATGTTTGTCATCGTGAAAAACAGACTAGAGATAGTTTCCCACTTAGTGAAAGTAAAACTTTAGATGAGTTTGAATTAGTTCATTGTGATTTATGCTGCTTCTTCTTGTGGTGCATATTACTTCTTGACAATTGTGGATGATTTTTCTCGTGTTGTTTGGGTAAATTTGTTGGTTGATAAGCAAGATGCTTCACAAACCTTGAAGAACTTTTTTTTTTTATGGTTGAAGGACAATTTAACAAGCAGGTTAAAATTGTCAGGAGCGATAATGGTTCAGAATTTACATGTTTGAAAACTTACTTCTTGAAACATGGGATAATTTTCCAAACCTCTTGTACTGGAACACCACAACAAAATGGTAGGGTAGAACGCAAACACAAGCATATCTTGAATATGGCTCGAGCATTACGCTTTCAGGGACATCTTCCGATTCACTTTTGGGAGGAATGTGTTCTCACTACGGGGGTTATTTGATAAATAGAACTTCTTCTATGGTCCTGAATGGCAAATCTCCATATGAAGTTATCTATGGTAGGGTACCTTCGTATGAGCATCTTAGAGTACTCAGATCATTATGCTATGCTCATAATCAAAGGACCAAATGGACAAATTTGCTAGCCAAAGTAGGAAATATGTTTTTGTTGGATATCCATATGAAAAAAAAGGCCGGAGGTTATATGATCTAGAGATTAAATAATTTTTTCTCATGTGATGTTGATTTTTATGAAAATGAATTTCCTTTTGGCTTCAACCACAATGATGCATGTCAAATGAGGGAAGTAATGAATGATGACCTTGCTGAAGTGGGAAGTATGGAAGCAAGGGGGGAAATGGTGAGTTTCCTTTGTCTTTAGAGGAAGGGGCTAATGAGGCCCAACCCATAGCCTCATGGCCCAGCGAGAGAGAAGCCAGCGGCACTAGGATAGAGCATGGCGTTGAAGAGGATTCTAGGCTAGTTTCTGGGCCCAGGAACCAAACTCAGACCATAGCTACAGATTGGCATCCCCAGGCCCATATGGAAACCCAATCTGTTCATGACACTGAAGAGGACACTAGGCCAGTTTCTAAGCATGTGCATGATGAAACACGACCTATACTAGCAGGTTACAATGAAGAATCTTTGGGTCGTGGACAATGAAGGAAGGCATCGATTTTACAGAGACATTTGCTCTTGTTGCACAAATGGTAACTGTTTGTGTTTTTCTAGCTGTGGCAGCGGCCAAACAATACGAATTACATCAGATGGATGTTCATAATGCATTTTTACATGGGAATCTTCAAGAAGAGGTTCACATGAAAATGCCACCAAGTTTTCAAGTCCAAAGTACCAGGAAGGCTTGCAAGCTTCAGAAAACTTTATATGGGCCAAAGCAGGCCCTATGTTGTTGGTTCGCTAAGTTGTCGACAACTTTGAAGGAATATGGGTTTCTTCAGTCCTACTCGGATTACTCATTGTTTACTTTGCATAATGGTTCTATTTGACTGAATGTTATAGTCTATGTTGATGATTTAATTATTTCGGAAAATGATCATGGAGCCATTGTGAAGTTTAAGACATATCTTAGTCAGTGTTTTAATATGAAGGATTTGGGAGTTCTGAAATATTTTTTGGGTATAGAGGTCACTAGAAACCCTGATGGAATTTTCTTGTGTCAGCAAAAGTATGCATTAGATATTCTTTCAGAGGCAAGAGCCAAACCTGCTAGTGTCCCTTGGAACAACAACATCGGTCACCATTAACTGATGGACGGCTTCTTGATGATCCAGAACCGTATCATCATCTTATGGATTGACTCATATACCTTTGTTTTACTCGTCCAGAGCTATCATACTGTGTTCACATTGTCTCTCAATTTATGCAGCAATCGAAGGAAGAACATTGGGATGCGGCCTTATGAGTAGTAAGATATCTAAAAGGGAACCCTAGACAAGGCCTATTCCTTCGCAGTAATTGTGATCTACGCCTTTATGGTTGGTGTGACTCGGATTGGGTAGGTTGTCCTTTGACACGATGATCCCTTGCTGGTTGGTTTGTATCTTTGGGTGCTTCTCCTATCTTATGAAAGACTAAGAAGCAACACACTGTGTCTCGATCCTCTGGTGAAGCACAGTATAGATCCATGGCGAGGGCCACTTGCGAACTGAAGTGGCTTAAAGGACTCTTGCTATGCTTAGGAGTATAACATAAGCACTCCATGCAACTTTGTTGTGACAATCAAGCTGCTTTACATATAGTCCTGAATCCTATGTTTCATGAAAGGACCAAGCATATTGAGGTGGATTGTCATTTCGTTCGTGATGAGTTCGTCAAAGGGGCTATTCGTCCAATTTTCGTTCCTACACAGGAACAACTTACTGATATCTTCACTAAGGCCTTGGGGAGATCACAGTTTAAGTATCTCCTTTGCAAGTTGGGCATACGGGATCTTCATGCACCAACTTGAGAGGGGGGGGGGGATTGCGATATCAAGCTATCCTTGGCAAATATTTTCTGTATATATTTGATTTTATTTGATTTCATTTATTATCTTGTTTCCATATTTGTGTAGCATGTTTAGGTAAGTAGAATATTTCTGATTGTACATTGTAATGTATATATTGGAATTGAATGAATAGAAGCAGTTGAGGTTTTTCTCTCCCAAATTTCTTGATCTTATTACATACATTAAGATTAATTGGTATACTATCAATCAAGTTTTAGAGAGTTCCAAAATGGAGCACGATTATATAAAATTGTTGATCAAAATGCTCATATGCTGCTACCAATTGATGAAGAACTCTACATACATCCAACTTGATTCCGGCTTCGCTTGGATTTTGGATCATTTGCATTTTATGCGATCGTAAGACCAATTGAGTAATCCTACAGTTTGTTGGAGTAATTTTCATAAAAATGGAAATTTAATAAAATAATTATTTCAATAAAAATAGTAACGGAAATATATTTTTGAATTATACATGCATAATAATCAATTATTTTGATAATTCATTATTGCAATGCACCTTTTGGTAAAAAAATCAATTTGATTAATTATTTATGAAGATGTACAAGTTAACTAACTTATGCCTTTTAAAGAAAAGACGCATTTCTTTCATGAAGAGATAGCTAGTGTGCACCTCTTACTTGAAAGGGTGTAATTATGAAGAGATACGTCTCCTATTTCAAAAGGTGTAATTATGAAGAGATATGTCCCTTTTAAAGTGGTGTTTTATGAAAGGATGTCATCCTTTCATGAAGAGGCATGATGTACTCTATAAATATAGAGGACTTTGGCATGCATTGGTATGTCTTGACGGGCATGACCAAGAGAGTTGTACGAACACCATAATCCTTGAAATTTCTATCATGTCTTGGACACTTACGTCCTATCTTCTTGATTGAAACACGCAGATAGGAGAGACTTCTTTGTATGGCAAACACCTATCTAGGCAGGCTTGTTGCATGCATGTGGGGCAAATAAAGTCTTTAAGAAAAGCGTACATACACCTGTTTGGAAGCATTGGTTAATTTGACACTGAATTTGTTTACACGAACAGATCTTTCAATCCATCAAACTGAATTTTATACCAACAATCTAAAGGCTCTAATTTGTCTAATACAAAGAAACCGATCATTATATATGTCAAATTGTCGATTTGATGGCCTGATAGTAAAGGGATGTACTTTGGTGTGCTATTATCTTCTCTTGATGAAATCAACATTAATGGTTTCAAAAATGTTGATTTGCTTGTAAAACAATGTATTTTGAGGCCTGCATATTGTTGTATGTCAAAGTCAATTATAAGTAGAGGTATTCATTAGTCCAGATCGGATTGGATTGGACTGACTTGGACCGAAGACCGAATAATGGGCGAAATGAGGACCGAGGACCGAACCAATGAAAACTGGACCGGACCGGGACTGAACCGAAAACGGACACCTTGCTTCTACATTTATTCACTTTGTGGATGTTATCTATTATATTTTGTATTTAATTTTATAAATTTGA
Source organism: Selenicereus undatus (assembly GCA_017589665.1). Classification (NCBI taxonomy): domain Eukaryota; kingdom Viridiplantae; phylum Streptophyta; class Magnoliopsida; order Caryophyllales; family Cactaceae; genus Selenicereus; species Selenicereus undatus. The sequence continues at coordinate 75,704,754 of JACYFF010003369.1, forward strand.
GTAATTGTTGAAAAAGAAGGTCACAGTAAATAAAAATTGAACAAAGAAGCTTTCAATTGACATTTTAGGGGACTGTATGCAAGAAAATTGCTAGATTTACTACACTCGATGACTCAAATCAAAGTGAATTCACATCCAAATACACAAACTGACACAAATAATTGAAATAAAAGAAAACCCATGACCTAAAAATGACAATTTCCCCATCTGAAGGCTATTAACAAAGAATGAGTGAATTAATTAGTTAAGCAAAACCAAAACCATTGAATTGAAAAGCTAAATTAACATTGATAAGCTACCGGGCAAATATGCAAACTGGCAACAACACCAAACTGCAAAACCAAAAACTTGAAAACTCCTAGATTTTGCTTTGGTCCAGTCCGGTCCGGTCCACCGATCCACCTAATCCAGACCAAGACCGAACTGGAGACTGAACAAGGCCAAACTTAAGACCGAAGATTGGATCAAATTCATTCGGTCCAATCTAGTCTGGTCCGGTCCAAATCGGTGTTCGATCTTATTCGATCTTGAACCAAATAATGAACAGTCCTAACTATAAGATCTTGATGGTTTTGCAATCCACTATAAGTTCGCTTGTTTCGAACTCGTTTTACATATTAAAAACACACACAAAAAAAAAAAGGAAGGTGTTTTGCCACTTGGCCGAAAGATTATCGACATTGCATTGGTAGTGGAGTACACCAATGTAATTGAATTCCACACATCTGGCTTACTTACCACAACCATTTTCATTAATAAGAAGATGGCGGAACCCGCAGGCTCATGATTTGCATCATTATTTCCATCTAATTGTTGCGGTGAATGTTGGGAATGAGGATGAATCAGCATCCCAAGACAAATAATGATATTTGTGAATATGCTTATTTTATTGATATATATATGGGTAGTCACTCCCACATATGACCCACGATGGGTTCGTTCATCTATATAATTATGAAAGTCCTAACCTATCTTATGGATTGGAAAGGACAAGTGAGTGTCTCCTTGAAGGGAATGAGATACTATACGATTTGTCTGCATTCTATTTTGAAGCATTCATGTTTTGAGATGGATGTTTGATCAAACTTTGGTATTTAATTCACATGATATATATGATTCATAAAATGTAGTGGCATTGTGAACCCCGTCACACATCCAAGTGGCTAGTTTTGTAGTGAACTGGCCATTACTCGTTAAATCCCAACACAGGAGTCAGATATATGGTGGATGGGCAATGGCGTACTAATAACAAGCTTAAGGCATTCCCAGCCCATTACCCGCGAGCACCCCCCCATCCCAACCAGTGCCACGTGTGCCCCTTCCCGCAAACCTCCAAGGCCAGCCGAGCCTCTATGCGGTCTCTCTCCTCTGTTTTTTTATTATTTTTTTCTTTTTTCTTTTTTTTTGAGGTTATAAATAATTTTTATATGATTAAAAAAATAGGTTGTGTGTTATGAAGTGGCTCCATGGTAAATTTTTTTATTGGGTTATTTAAATTGGAGTTCCATGGGTTGGAGAAGTGATGAAATGCAAGTTCTAAAAATATGAAATTTTTACTTATGTGGTAGGCCAAAGTTCCAAAGGAACTCTGACTGAGAATGTCCTAAGTAACTCTGGTGGTAGAGTTAAGTCAAGCTTGCTTTTATTCCAATTCATTATCCGTGTAATATAATCACTTGTCGTTTCTTTACTATTGATGCTATCTTCTTGAATTCCCGATGAAGCATATTATTTTCATGACATCAATTGTCTAACCAAAATTGATTTGGCGTACCATTACCTATTTTCCACCTGTTGGGCTTTATGGCCCAAAATCTCGAGTTTTGTCACGGGGTGACCATGCTGCATGGGCACGGGCGTGCCGCGTCGAAGAAGACCGAAGAACGGAGCGGACAGAAAATCGGCACGGGGTGCCCGTGCCATGAGGCACGGCCGTGCCAGGGCAACAAGTCATGCCGCCTTGAGATGGCGGCTAGGGTTCGCGTTGGTGTCAGTTTTTGGAAGGTGGCGGCTAGGGTTGTCAAGGGGAAACTCTACCCCACAGACCCTATATATAAGGGGGTCGAGGGCCTTGTTTCATATAGAAAAAGAAGAACAAACACATTGAGAGAGTAAGGTTATTTGAGCGAGAATACAATTGAGAGTATTGTAATTCTGCTCTTGATCACTGAAGTGATTGTGGTGTAATACTCTGCTCATAGTGAAATTTATCGGTGTGCTGTCGCCGTCCGTGGTTTTTCCCACATTGGGTTTCCACGTAAAAATTCTCTGTGTCCTTTATTCTTTTCATTCTTGTGTTGTGTTCTTGGTTGGATTTTGTTTGCGTTGTCACATCCTATTATCCTGGCTTAATTCCTAACAAGTGGTATCAGAGCGAGGTTATAGGATGTCTTCAATCATGAAGGTGGACATACAGAAATTCGACGGGGAGATTAGCTTTAATCTCTGGAAGGTACAGATGAGGGCGGTCCTCATTCAGCACGGGCTGTGGAAGGTTCTGCAGGGGCCTCACGTCAAACCCGCAGGCACAACGAATGAAAAATGGGCTGAGGAGCAGCAGAAGAGGGGTGGAAAGTTGACAGCAGAGGAATGGGAGGAACTGGAACTGAAGGCAGTTTCAGCTATACAATTATGCCTGGCACCTCACGTGCTCCGCGAGGTTCTTGATAAGGTAACTGCTATTGACCTTTGGGCTAGGCTAGAAGAATTGTATATGACAAAGAGTCTAGCCAATAAGATCAGGCTAAAAGAAAGGTTGTACACCTGTCGTATGGCTGAAGGTACGCCTGTCCAGAAACATCTGAATGATTTCAATTCAATTTTAGTTGATTTGGAAAGTCTGGACGTAAAAATTGACGATGAGGATAAAGCCATCTTGCTAGTTGTCTCACTATCCCCTTCATATAAACACTTTAAAGAAATCATGCTGTATAGTAACACGGATACTATATCATTTGAGAATGTCAAGGCTAATCTTCTTTCAAAAGAAAAATTTGACCATGACATTCATGCTGACCAGGATGAAGGACTGGTTGTTAGGGGTAGGACAACTGAGAAGAAGGGGAACGGTAATAGAAAGAAGAGTCGTTCTAAATCAAGGAATCCTCATGCTAATAAAACCTGCCACTTCTGCAAAAAATTGGGTCACATAAAGGCTAATTGTTGGAAGTTAAAGAACAAGAATGAGGAAAAGGGGAATACTGCTACTGCTGACTGTGTGGTAGAGTCTGAGTCAGATGGGGATGTTCTACTTGCTACTTCATTAGCTACCACTTCTGAGAAAGGGGTGGATGACAATTGGGTTTTGGATTCTGGTTGCACGTTCCATATGTGTCCTCATAAGGATTGGTTTGTCACTTATGAGTCTGTGGATTCTGGGGTGGTACTTATGGGCAACGATGCTGAATGCAAAGTTGCAGGGATAGGTACAGTTCAGATCAAAACCCATGATGGCACTATTAGAACGTTGTCTAAAGTACGTCATATTCCTTACATGACTCGTTGCTTGATTTCCCTAGGTACTCTTGAGTCTAATGGATGCAGGATCGTCATGGAGAATGGTGTCCTAAAGGTGGCTAAAGGAGCCATGGTAATGATGAAGGGACTGAGGCAGGGCAGTCTCTACATCTTGCAGGGAGCCACAGTTACAGGAGTAGCTGCTGTAGCTACAGCAGATGAAACAAAGCTATGGCACATGAGGCTGGGCCATATGAGTGAGAAAGGGATGATCATTCTAGGTAAGAAAGGTTGTCTTGGTAAAACTAGTACGGGTAAGTTGGACTTTTGTGAACACTGTGTATTTGGGAAACAGAAAAGGGTAAGTTTCTCAAAGGCTAGTCACCGTACTCAGGGGGTCCTGGACTATATTCATTCTGATTTGTGGGGTCCCTCTAAGGTACCTTCGATGGGAGGTAAGCGTTACATGTTAACTTTTGTTGACGATTTCTCACGAAAAGTTTGGGTGTATTTCTTGAGACAGAAGAACGAGACATTCTCTATGTTCAGAAAATTCAAGGCTCTGGTTGAGAACCAGACTGGCAGAAAGATCAAGAAACTCAGGACTGATAATGGCCTGGAGTTTGTTGAATCTGAGTTTGAAGAGTTCTGCGCAGCAAACGGCATAGCCAGGCACAAAACCTTGGTCGGAAAACCACAACAGAACGGGGTTGCAGAACGAATCAACAGGGCATTGTTAGAGAAAGTACGGAGTTTGCTTTCAACTGCCGGGCTTTGGGATCGCAAAGCTCTGTGGGCTGAGGCTATTTCTACAGCCTACTATCTGGTGAACCGATCACCACACTCCTCTATCGAGTTTCAGATTCCAGAAGAAGTATGGTCAGGTAATCCTGTTGACTACTCTAATCTCAAGGTATTCGGGTGTCCTATATATGCTCATGTAAATGAGGGGAAACTAGCACCTAGAGCTGTTAAATGTATGTTTTTGGGGTATGCTAGTGAATCTAAGGGGTACCGTATGTGGTGTCCTGATTCTAAGAAAGTAATACAAAGTAGGGATGTTACTTTCAATGAGTCTGAGATATTATCTTCTGGAAAGAATGCTGTTGTCCCTTCTACTGGTGCAGGTACTCAGCAAGACACCAGCATAGAGGTGGAGGTGGAGACTACTACAGTTCAAGGTGGAGCTGTTGAGGGGACAATAAGGGAAGCCCAGGTCACTGAGCCTGGGGCTATCAGCACTAATCAACCTCAGGAGGAGGTTGATCACTCTATAGCACGTGATCGTCCTCGCAGGGAGATCAGGAGACCGGCCCGGTACAACGATGATGAAGGGCTGATAGCATATGCACTTTCAGTCGCAGAGGAAGTGCCAGAAGGTACTGAACCTTCAAACTATACTGAAGCCATCACCTGCCCAAGTTCAACCAACTGGCTTCTGGCTATGCAAGAAGAAATGGAAAGTCTGCAAAGAAACGGGACTTGGGAGTTATGTAACCTGCCTAAAGGTCGACGAGCTTTAACTGCCAAATGGATATACAAGAAGAAGGAGGGCATTCCTGGGGTAGAGGATGCAAGGTGGAAAGCAAGGTTGGTTGTTCGAGGTTGCAACCAACGGGAAGGTATTGACTACAATGAGGTTTTTTCTCCTGTAGTTAGACACACCTCTATTCGATTACTGTTATCCATTGTGACATTGTTTAACTTGGAGTTGGAACAGCTTGATGTAAAAACAGCCTTCCTGCATGGTGAGCTAGAAGAGGAGATTTATATGAGGCAACCTGAAGGGTTTGCCGTTCCTGATAAAGAACACATGGTATGTAAGTTGAAGAAGTCCTTGTATGGACTCAAGCAGGCTCCTAGGCAGTGGTATAAATGTTTTGACACGTTTATGATTGATAAAGGCTACATACGTAGCAGATATGATAATTGTGTGTATTCTAAACAATATGGTGATGGGTCCTTTATATATCTACTACTGTATGTTGATGACATGCTAATTGCATTTAAAGATAAAAACCTGATTAGCATGCTAAAATCTCAACTCAGTAAGGAGTTCGAGATGAAAGACTTGGGTGCAGCAAAAAGGATACTGGGCATGGAGATCCACAAGGATCGAAAGGGGGGAAAATTATACTTGTCTCAGGAAAGATACCTTGAGAAGGTATTGAGTAAATTCAATATGAGGGACTGCAAGGCAGTGTCAACCCCTCTTGCTGCACATTTTAGATTGTCTGCGAAATGTTGCCGCAAACAGAAGAGGACATTAATAGAATGTCCAATGTACCATACTCTAGTGCTGTAGGGAGTTTAATGTATGCCATGGTTTGCACTAGACCAGACTTATCACATGCTGTGAGTGTGGTAAGTAGATATATGCATAACCCTGGGAAGGATCATTGGGAGGCTGTGAAATGGATCCTACGGTATGTAAAGGGAACTGTGGGGAAAGGGCTGGTATTTGATAAAAACAAGGCTGCTACTTCTGATGTAGTAGGGTATGTTGACTCTGATTATGCAGGTGATTTGGATAAGAGGAGGTCCATATCTGGATACATTTTTACCATGTGTGGGGGCGCCATCTCTTGGAAAGCGTCTTTACAATCTGTTGCAGCTCTGTCTACAACAGAAGCTGAGTATATTGCTGCCACTGAAGGAGTGAAGGAGGCTACCTGGCTAAGAGGACTGGCAATAGAGCTTGGGATACCACAATCTGTTACTGTGGTACACTCCGATAGTCAGAGTGCCATACATCTGACAAAGAATGATGCCTACCACTCGAAGACCAAACATATCAGTGTCAAATATCATTATGTGCGAGACACAGTTGCTGTAGGAGAAATAATGGTGAAGAAAGTTCACACCTCAGAGAATCCTGCTGACATGCTTACCAAGCCACTACCTATAGCTAAGTTCGAGCATTGCTTGGACTTAGTGGGAGTTCACAGTCATTGAAAGCCCTGCGAGGCATAGCCCCATAGGGGGCATCACCCTTTGGGGTGTGACGACGACAACGGTAATTGGAGACTGAAGATTTTGGTCCAAGGTGGAGATTGTTGGGCTTTATGGCCCAAAATCTCGAGTTTTGGCACGGGGTGACCATGCTGCATGGGCACGGGCGTGCCACGTCGAAGAAGACCGAAGAACGGAGCGGACAAAAAATCGGCACGGGGTGCCCGTGCCATGAGGCACGACCGTGCCAGGGCAAAAAGTCATGCCGCCTTGAGATGGCGGCTAGGGTTCGCGTTGGTGTCAGTTTTTGGAAGGTGGCGGCTAGGGCTGTCAAGGGGAAACTCTACCCCATAGACCCTATATATAAGGGGGTCGAAGGCCTTGTTTCATATAGAAAAAGAAGAACAAACACATTGAGAGAGTAAGGTTATTTGAGCGAGAATACAATTAAGAGTATTGTAATTCTGCTCTTGATCACTGAAGTGATTGTGGTGTAATACTCTGCTCATAGTGAAATTTGTCGGTGTGCTGTCGCCGTCCGTGGTTTTTCCCACATTGGGTTTCCACGTAAAAATTCTCTGTGTCCTTTATTCTTTTCATTCTTGTGTTGTGTTCTTGGTTGGATTTTGTTTGTGTTGTCACATCCTATTATCCTGGCTTAATTCCTAACACCACCTAATCCCTTTCTTATAAACTTCATAGGCTTTTCTTAAATTCTTCCACTCCCACGAGTTTGTCCGTTCACTTGGACGCTTAAACAAGTCTTCAAAGTTTGCGTATTTCAAGAGGATTTGGATAACCCAAAGATTGCCTAGTTCATGGACCAAATTTTCAGAACAGTTTACACGGGAAAGCAAGCTTAACTACCTCCGAACAACGAACTCCTAGCCCACCTAATTTTGTGGTCGACAAATCTTATCCCGTGAGATCATATTTTTTTTAGAAGAAAAGTTCTTCCAAAAGAAAAGTCTATTAACTCTATAGGCACTAAAAACATAATGAAAAGTGCCACATCATAAAATTAATATAAATTAATTATTTCGGGTTAGGCCATTTAATTAATTTAATCTATTTAAATAAATTGGATTGAATCGACTACCAAGTCATAACCTAAACGACTACCAAGTCAACAGTCAAATTGATAGTTAAATAGTAAGTCAAACGGACTAACAAGTCAAAGGCCCAATCAACGGTCCAAAAAAGCGAATAAGTTGCTAACCCTAGTAAGAAAATGGGGATTCTTTCTCTATAAATAGCGCACTACTCTCTCCTACTTAGGGGGTCGAAAATTCATTCATTCACTCCAAAGGCATTCTGAAAACACAAGAGCTCAAAAATTATTTCTAGAAGAAGACAACAAGCACTCCAAACACATACCATCCATTTTCAATTTTCAATGATCAAACTATTTTTTCGGCAGAGATTAAGCCTATTAGCCCCTCTCTTGAGACCAAATTCTTTGAAGATTATTCAAGGAGATCAAATGAGAGTATCTTGTTCTCTTACTTTACTGGCTGCAGACCCTATATGTTATGAAGATGTCGCAGAACAAATTGAATGGTAGAATGCCATGCTAGAAGAGATGCAAGCCATCGAGAAGAATTCAACCTGGTAGTTAGTCGATGCCCCAAAGGGGAATAATGTTGTAGGTCTCAAATGGGTATTCCAGACAAAGTATAATGCGGATGGGAGCATTCAGAAATGCAAAGCTCGACTCGTGGTAAAAGGGCATTCACAATAGGAAGGTATAGATTTTGAAGAAACTTTTTCTCTTGTTGCTCGATTTGAGACAGTGAGAGTTGTCTTGGCTTTAGCCGCCCAATTGCATTTTCCTGTATATCAGTTTGATGTGAAGTCTGTTGTCTTGAATAGAGATCTAAAAGAGGAGGTTTATGTTTCTCAACCTCAAGGCTTTGTTATCAACGGTAATGAAAACAAAGTCTACAAAGTAAGAAAAGCTCTGATACCACAAATGTTGGAAAAGGAGGAAGAAAATAGTAGAATTATGACTCAATTTGACTTGCTTTTAATTCCCACATAAAAAACCAACACATCAATGCCCTTTATATAACTAGAGCAGCAAAACAAATCTAAAGAAAAACAACTGAACACTAAACCCATGATCCCATTACTGATATCATGGCTGAATAATCTGACCCAACTAACTAACAAATCTTAACAATTGGGAATCCTAAAACTGAAAAATAGGAAACATAAACAGCATAAACTCCTAAAAATATGGCACTGTTATTTTGAATATATCAACTAACATCCCTTGGCCAAACACATATTCCTACCTTTAAGCCAAGTCTATGGAACATCACTTCATTTATGTAGTGGGTGGTTTTGGGGATAATTGAATTTAAGATGGCTTTGGTATGTTGGTTTATTGAGGGATTGATGATATTGAGCATTTGCTTTGGTTCCCTCTTGTTTGAGTTGTAAATATATATATTCGGTTGTGACTTGATAATTAGTGATCCTACGCCTTTCAATAATTACAATTTTCGTTTCATTTCCCAAAAAAAAAAACAATAAGGAAAAAATAAAAAAGTTATGTTGAAGAAAAAGAAAAAAAAGGTCATGTTGCGAAAAAGAAAACGACAAAACAAAACAAAAAAAAACCTAAGTTGATTGGCATTGGATATATAAATAGTTTGAATTTCCTTCTTTGTCAACTTATTTCCTATTTCATTTGTGGGATATGTTCATTGAATTGTTGGAGTTTGGAGTGTTGGTGAACTTGTTGGTTAATTGGTGTTTTGCTGGTTGCTCCCGAACCACTGGGCTAAGTAACTCCACATTGCCCAAATTCATTTGTCCATTCCTTTCCGTTAACCTTATAGCCCACATTACAACCCATATAAAGTCCTCTTGATTGTCTTGTGCGCATTGTATTTTAGTGATGGAGAATTTGAGAGTCTTCGTAAGCATATGGCAGATTACATCTTTGGAATGAGTCTTGAGTGAACTTATACTATATTTTAAACACATGAGGGGAAGTGATCCGCATTTCCCAAAAGTGAGGTTCTACCAGTCTATTTAGCTCGACTCAATCTCATGTGCTTGCATGACATACTTTGTGGTTCTTTGGGGGTTATCAAGTTTAATATTGGGCTTGTGGTCTTATACTTATTCAAAAACCTTCTTTTCCTTTTCAATTTTAAAAGTTTTGCGCAATACTTGGGTGTCGTTGATTCTTATTCTTGCTTGTGACATACTATGGTTTGCCTATTTTAAAGAGGTTGTTCTGTTACATCTTCCCTTGTCGGTTTTACCTAGTGTTTGCTTGATGACAAGCAACAGTTTAAGCATGGGGGAGTTTGATAAGTGCTTATTGTATGTAACATTTTAGGGTCAATTTCCTCCATTTTAAGGGAAAATTATGTGCTTTATGTTATAATTTAAACTCTTTTTCTCATTTTATGCTTTGGCATGGTTTTTTTTCTATGTTTTGCAGATTTTTGGACCTTTTTGCCCTTGCTTTGACCCTAAATGAGTGTATTTTGACTTCCCACGGATGCCCTTGAGTTGCCACACCCGTGGAAAGAAAGAATAACAGGATAATGTGGAGCCGGAGCTGCGCACGGTCGGTCCATGGTGTCTCTATTTCCTGCGAGGCTTTTTGTTTTCTCGCAAGCTCTTTGACTTTCTTGCGGTTATTATTCCATTATTACGCGTGGCTGTTCGTCTTCCAGAATTTTACTATAAAAAGGGGGGTCTCATCCTCACACACCCCCCCCATCATCTCATCTTATACTCATTTCCTCTCTTCAAGTAGATTAAGATTAGTTTAGATTAGATAGAATGTGAGATAGAGTTGAAGTAAAGACTTCCAAGGATTCCATCCCGAGTTTGCACGACGGTTCAAGCGTGATTTTTGGCTTAGCAATTCTTCTCTTTTCTCTTTTCTTTTCTCTTTAGATTTATCATTTTAAAGTAGTTAGATGTTTAATTTAATCACGTGTGAGTAGTTTTATTTTGTCTAGGGATTTAGTAGTTTTTGAAAGTGTAGTTGGATCATGTTTTAATTTAAAGAATTACGCTTATTTTCATGATTGGTTTGATTTCATTCTATCAAGTGTTTGATATGTTGTGAGTTGATTTTTAGCCAAAATTTACTTGCACACTTGAAACAAATGAGTGAACATTCGAAAGACAACATTTGGTTGTTAGGCTACTTGAATAGACTTAGCATAACTTCCTCTCGAAAGAGAGATTTATATGTTAGGAGGGCTAGTAAGTAATAGAATATATTAAACTTGGATTAAGTAAAATTAGTTTGAAAGAACGATGTTTGCTTAGTTTAGGCAAATTTGATTGATTTCGAAAAAATAGATCAAGTTTCTAGAAAAGATTGCAATTCCTTGAAATTAACCAATTAGAGACAGGCACATGTTTAATTTTGATTCAATTCCCTTTTATAACTACGAAAATTCCTATGCGTTTTCCACATATTTGATTTAGAAAAGTTTATTTGAAATTGTTAATTCAAAAACATTTGAGTTTTGATTCGCTTAGCATATCTTGAGGGGACATAGCCCAATAGATCAACCTAATCTCTATGGGATCCACCTTGATGTGCTAAAACACCACCGTGCGCCTGCAGCTATATCACAGACCATTTATTATCTTAATAATCATTTAAATCTTCATCAAATTGAAGATGCTCTGGGTCCAATTTCTCAAATAATTCAAGAAGATATTTCTTTCTTTTTTCTGATAACAATTTTTCGGTTCCAATATCAAAGAGATAATCAAAGATATCTTCTGAGACTGTTCCTTCCACCTTCATGTAATCTTTAAGCTCATTATCATAGGTGGAAGTTATGTTTCCGCAATGTATTAATGTTTTTCCTTGTTCAATTAATGCCCAACTTTGATAACAAATATTGTAAAAACCGATGACTCTTGATAAAGCATGATCAGTAACTATTTCTCGTCGATATGGAAACTATTCTTGTCTTTGATCATAGGGATCATCATAATCAACAATCTGAACAAGATAATGGGCTGCTTTGGCTTTTTCATTTTCATACTCAATTAGTGCACACTGTGCCTCCCTTTACACGCATCAATTATTTGGAATTTTTGTTGGGTCATCAGGAGATGTAAAAATCCAATGGATCTTTTGGAACATGCATTATTGAAATTTAGTTAGTGTTGAGAAAAATGGGAACTTTAGATCTGGGATTTCCGTGAAGTAAAGTACCATCCCGTATTTTCAAGCTTTAATGGCATGGTCATTTGGAGGGATTGAATTTGCTGGGAAACTAACACTACCAACTCCAGACCTATCGGGAAAGTATATTGTTGTACTCCAGGAGTCCCAAATATCATAAGAATATGATGATAATAGACGATGCAGGCTGCATACCACTTATTGAACCATATTTCTTGGACATAAGAACTTATTTTTTCTTGGATATCATAAGGACATCTAAGGTAATTAAGTTGTAACTCTAGAAGGGAAAATCTTTGGGTTATTAGGTATGCAGAACACAGCAAACTACAACGTATCTACTTTTGTATGGAATTGCAAATTATCAATAAGAACTTTACTAGAAGGAGAAACTCGTTTTAATAGTAATGACATTTCATTATGGATTTCCTCCTTTTCTGGTAGGAGTTATGTTCTGATGATTACCATTGACGAGTTCTCGAGTTAAACTGTCCACCAGAAAGTTCTTCGATCCCTGTATATGTTCAATATAGAAGGAAAATTGGTTAAGCCATAATTGCCAATGCAGGAGTCGCCCTTGCGCTTGCATATTTGATAAATTCTTTTTCATAAAACCAAGTATTCCTTTATAATTGGTTCGAATAAGAAAAGGCTTTGGGGCTAAAAAAATTAAGAACTTTTCAATTCCCATTATAATTGTAAGGATTTTTTTTCCATCATAGGATAGTTGCATTCTACCTTATTAAAACTTCCACTGCAATATCTACAGAGTTTTTCTCCTTCTTTGATTTTGAGTGCTGCACTTTGATGCTCATTGCTGGCATCTGTCTCAAGCACTAAATCATCTCCTTCATTAGGCAAATTAAGAACAGGAAGACTTCTACACATCTTTTTGAAATTTTGAACATTCTTTTTATCGTTAGTGGTCCATGTTCAACTTACTTCTTTCTTGAGTTTCTGCTACAATGGCTTTCTCATTTTAGTTAAATCTTTAATGAAATCAGAAGCATGAGTAAGGCATCCAATGAACCTTTCTAATTGCTTCCTATCTTCAAATTTTTCAAGGAAATTCTCTATTTTCTCTAGAATATGCTTTTGTAGAATGATTTGTCCAACTTTTATCTCTAAGCCTAAGAACTCAATTTCTTATTCAGCATAAATAACAATGATTTTAGAAAAAAAACATCATCTTTGTGTTGTCTATGGTTTTAGAAAAAACAAGGATATCATCAATATAAACTAAATAACAATGATTAATGTTTTTGAAGATGTTATCCATTCTTCCCTACAATATTTGATGTGTATTTTTAAGTCCAAATGGCATTACTATCCATTCATAATGTCCTTGTAGGGCACTAAATGCAGTTAAAGAAATACTTTCCTCATCTATTTTTATCTGCCAATAATTGTTTTTGCAATCCATTTTTGAGAACCAATAGGTGCCTTGAATTCCATTGAAAATGACAGTTTTGTTAGGAATAGAATAACCATTAAGGACAACATTATCATTAAGCTTTTTGTAATTGATTACCGTTCTTACTTTTTCTCTCTTTTGTTCAGCATGAGTTATTACCATGAAAGTCGAGCTGGTGTGACGACTCTTGCTATTCCTGATTAATCCTTTTTCCAGAAGTTCTTTGATTTGTTTATCAAATTCCAAAATATCCTGGTGTGTATGCACCATTTTTTTGACTCGAATAATAGTATTGGAATTTAATAGAGTAATCTTTGCAAATGTCTTATCTTTATCTCAAAATTTTAGTGGATTATCATAGCATAGTTCTTTACATAATTGTTCTTGTTGTTCAACAATTTGCTCTTTAATAGATAACTTGAGTAGTGAGATTGTCAATGCTATCTAACATTGTGCAGGCATTACCTTTTTACCACGATGGCTGTGTGTAAACTTAAATTTCTGATGAGTGTACGCCTTGCTTAATTTTTCAATAGGGACTGAGCGACCATTAATTATGAATATTATTTGATTTATGGTATGTGTGCATGGAGAATATAGTATATGAAAATTATTTCCAATAATTATATCAAGAGAGGGTTGATTAGTAGTCCACAGAAGTAGTATAATGCATTGGAATCCTCCTAATTCTATGGATAACCCTTCTATAGCCTCATTGTGACTCATAATGCTATTATTAGCTATTCTCACTTGCAAAGGATTTTTAAATCTTTTCCACATAAACTCTGCAAATAATGATCTTTTCCCAAAGGTTATAGAACAACTACTATCTGTGTATGCACATAACTAATATTTATTATATCCCACTAAGCATAAGTTTATTGGGATATAGATGCTATTAGAATTTGTGTTGGTGACTCCATTGCATATCTCCATAGTCATGTTTTTGACTAATTCATCATCATAAATTGACGCACTAATAGTTCTTGTTTTGTACCCAATGACCTTTCTATTTATACTCATACTTTGGTCTACGTTAGGTCTTGCAGATTCAAAACTCATTCTACTATTTTCACTAGTAATTAATTGTATCATCTTCTTTGAGTTCATCTTTAGCTGATGAAGATCCTTCTCCCCATTCTAATCTTGTACTCATGCTTCTTAATAATTGGGGTTTAATGGTTATTTTACCATTCTTATCCATTTTTATCACATTTTTCTTGTTGATTTTTGTACGGTTAGCAAAGCTAGATATCTATGAACGATTGTTAAGCCAAAAATCATGCTTTATTTTTATAATTGTTTCGATTATATTATATATATTATTTCGTCTAATTTGTTTTAATTTCTATATTTTTCAGGGCTAGTATTAATTTAATAAACAGGAGAAGAGAGGACGTAGAACCTCGGGTTTTATATACTCAACTATAAAGACGGTCCAAAAATAATAATTATGGAGAATATTATTTTCATAATTATTTAATTGGGCTAGGGTTTCAAGAGTTGGTGAAAAGCTAGAATTCTTGAGGAAGAAGAAGCTCAAGGAAGAAAGGAGAAGAAAACCCTAAACAAAAACCCTAACTCACCTTAATAAAATCCCCTCTTCACCATCACACATCCTACATGCATCATCCCACGGCTTCCTTTCTTCATCACCATCAGCCCCCTTCTTCACCATTTTCTCACACTCATTTGTTCATCCCCTCATCACCATGACCATCACCATCATCAGATTTTCATCAGCCATAATTCATCTCCCATAATTCATCATCATCTCAGCCTCTCCACGATTATCACCGAACATCCACCTTCTCATCTCAAGCTCAACACCCACGCCACACCTCACGCCTCCACCATCACCATTAACCTCCATACAACCTCACGACCAACCTATCTTCTTCATTCTTCCATCACGCCTTCTTCTTTTTCCTAAACATCATCATCATCTCAATGCACTCCATCACCATCTTCACGCACCCTTGATCAACGCCAAAGTGTAGTGTCCCTTTTTGTTTTCTCTTTATTTTTGTTTACTTTATTTTATTTTAGATTATTTTATCTTGTTTAGTTAATTATTAAACATGATTTATTTGGGTGAATTTTGTGATGTTATTTTTAATATGAATGAGTAGTTTTTTTATGCTTAGGATAATCTTCTTGAAGCCATGCTAAATTTACTATTTTGAAACAAGTCTTATGCTTTATTGCCTAGTTGATTCATATTCATGATTCTATAGCAATTAGCGTTTATCGTTTATGATATTCGTGTTAAATTAATTAGAATGCATGCTAGTTAGTTTAATACGATTTCGATTGATAGTTTAGAAGACTATAATACGTAAAAGTTATAGTCTTTTATGCTTTGGTATCACCCTAATTAATCATGGATGGCTCAAACCCTTCTCTTTTAATTAGGTAATCGCTTTAGATCTTTGTTAAATTGATTTGCTGGTAAATTGGTTACAAAATGTTAAACGATGTTTTTCTAATACGTAATGTGCTAATTTGATTAAATTCTTGTACTGGTGTAAGGGTTATCAAAACTAGTAGGGTTTATATTAGAGCTGAGCCTAATTAAACTAGAATCTAAGGAAAAACGGGGAAGACTCGCTGGTGGATATCTTATACAATTTAACTCATGAATGAAATTAACTTGTGTGTTAATGATAAATACTAATTTGCATGGTGGATTGAGATTATACTAAGCATTTTTCATAAATTTGACAACTTTTGATCATTATTTATTGCTTAGAGTTAATTTGATTAATTTGTTAATTTTTGTTCTATTTTTATTAGCTTCAATATAATTTCAATCGACTCCCCCAAAAGTATAGTATTTTAGGAGTGTCTAGGTAATTTTATATAGTTTAGATTTTGATTTTTACAGTGGTTATAATTTTAGATTGATTTATATTCAGTTTTAGTATTTAATTACCAGTTTGTTAGAAATTAGACTACAAATAGTTATTTTTGTTCTTTTTCAATTTATATCCATTCCTAGAGTTTATTTAGTGTCATAGTCTGCCCATATTTAATTTTGTAATTTTTGGAAGTTATTTGATAATTTTTCAGAATTATTTTGTGAAATTGATATGTGCAGGTTTTTAGGTTATTAATTCTGAAAATTTCGTTTTTAATTGTTAATTCAAGATTATTAGGTATTGTTAAGTTCAGAGAATTGTGTCCTAGAATTAGGGTAATTTTCTTGATTATTTTCGTATTTATATTTATGCATATTATTTTATTTCTAATTTCAGATTTAATATTCTGCATTGATATTCTGTGATAATTTTCTGATTTAATTTTTCTGAAATTATTTGGATACAATTGAGAAGTTATAAGCTTATATACCTGAAGGACAATATTTTAGGTTACTGTTTGACATTTATTTTCTGATTATTATTTGTTGTTTTGATTTTTAATTAGAATTTCAGTCACTGATTTTTTTTCTAGATTTTTATTTTTTATTTTAGAATTATTAAGTTTGGATTTAATAAATTGGATTAGTAAAATCATTTAGGATTAAGCTAGCCTTTTTAAAATAATCTTTCCTCATGGATCGATACCTACTTCTCTATGCTATAAAAAGTAATTAATAGCCGAAGTGGTGGTTAAATTTATAGCTCTTGACAAGCTTTACAAATTTTGGCGCCGTTGCCGGGGAAAGAAAATTAAATTGCTAGTCTACTTCTATCTAATTTTACTACTTTTATTGTTTTGTTTTTATTTTTTGGAGATTGCCAGTAAGTTTTAAGCTTAAAGAGGTAAGAATGTCCACTCTTCTGGAACTTGCAGCCCCTAACCTAGAAACCCAATCTATGTCTATTACTTATACTGTATTAGATAAACCCTTGAAACTGAACTCTAGATTCATCAATTTATTACCTAAGTTTCATGGATTTGCTGGAGAGAACCCATATCGACATATTAGTGAATTCCTTATTACTTGCTCTGCTAGGGTGCCTGAGGGAATTTCTGAGGACCAAATTAGATTGAGAGCCTTTCCCTTTTCTTTGCTTGGTAATGCTAAGGATTGGTTGTATTACATGCCTGCTAGATCTTTCTCTACATGGACTGCATTGCATAAATCATTTTTAGAAAAAAAATTTCTTGCATCCCATATTGGATTTATTAGGAAAGACATATGTGGAATCAAACAAATGAATGGGGAAAATTTTTGTGAGTATTGGGAAAGATTTAATAAATTGTGTGCTAGTTGTCCCCAACATCAAATAACTGAACAACTATTTATTCAATATTTTTATGAGGGTTTACTTCCTATGGATCGTAATATGGTTGATGCTGTTAGTGGATGGGCTCTAGTTCATAAAACGCCAGCAGAGGCCATAAATTTATTTAATCTAATGGCCCAAAATACTCAACAGTTTGGTGCTAGGGAGTCACAAGTTAAAAGGGTCAATGAGATTGGTTCTAGTTCATCTGTAGAAAATCAGTTATCTTATATTACTGCTATGTTAAATAAGATCGTTACTAGGGGTATTCAAAAAGCAGTAATATGTGGTATTTGTTGTCTAGAGGGGCATCCTGCTGATACATGTCCTACTCTACAAGAAGGTAATGTTAATGCTCTTTACTCTAACCAAAATCAAAGGAGGTATGATCCCTATTCGAATACTTATAATGAAGGATGGAGAGACCACCCTAACCTTAGGTATGGCCCTAAGCCTAATCCACCTGGTTTTGACCAACCCTTTCGTTAACCTTCTAGTCAAGATAAGACCAATTTCCTCCTAGAACAAGTCCTCAAGAAAATGGATGATAGGTTCCAAATTTTGGAAACAACTCTTAAGCAGGTTCAAGAGAAACAGACTACAACTGATATCATAGTTAGCAACTTGGAGGCTCAAATGCAAAATAGATTACCATCTCAGTCTTACCCTAACCCTAAGGAGAATGTTAGTGCCATAACACTTAAGAGTGGGAAAGAGTTACAAGAGCCTAGGAAGAGTGGAGAGGTTGAACCTGAGTTAGAGGGCAAAGGGGCTGAACCAGAATTAGATACAGAGTCTAATCAAACTACTAAGGAATTAAGAGAAAAAAAAAAAGAGAATCTTACAAGTCAATCCCACCTTTCCCTAATAGATTTAGAAGCCCCGCGTCTAAGGCAAATGAGGCTAACCAAGAGATTTTAGAGACTTTTAGGAAGGTAGAAATTAATATACCTCTCCTTGATGCCATTAAACAGGTGCCTCGTTATGCTAAGTTCTTAAAAGAATTATGCACTACCAAGAGGAAGCTCATTGGTAATGAGAAGATAAGTGTGGGGGAAAATGTGTCTGCTGTTTTTCAAAGAAAACTTCCCCCTAAGTGTCAAGACCCTGGTGTGTGTTCTGTTCCTTGCAAAATAGGAAACATTTGCTTTGATAAAGCTATGCTTGATTTAGGTGCCTCTAGTAATGTTATGTCTAGATCTGTTTATGACAAACTGAACCTAGGCGAATTAAAGAAAATTGGCATAGTGATTCAATTAGCTGATAGGAGCAACACTTATCCTGATGGAGTGTTAGAGGATGTTTTGGTTCAAGTGAATAAACTAGTGTTTCCTGCTGACTTTTATGTAATGAACATGGGTGAAGTATGTCATGATATTCCCATCTTGCTTGACAGACCATTTTTAAAAACAGGTAGGACTAAAATTGATGTGCATGAAGGAACATTAATCATAGAATTTGATGGTGAAGTGATTAAATTTAATATTTTTGATGCCATGAGATTCCTGCTGATGTGAGTTACGTGTATGCACTTGATGTTATTGTTGAATTGCCCCAAGATATGTATGACTTATCCAGTGAGGATGAATTTTTCACTGTGCTTACTAAGAGTCTTGATCATGCTGAGTTTCAAAAAGTTCCTTACTAGATTAATGATGAGTTACTGGAAGAGATCCAACTAGAGGATCCAGGAGTTTCATGAAGTCGAGCCAATGACAATAAACAAAGGCGCTCGTTGGGAGGTAACCCAACATTTTTAGAGAAGTACCCATTTAATTTTGCTTTTATTTTCATTATTTCTTTCTTTTTGCATGCATTGGGGACAATGCATGAATTAAGTGTGGGGAGTGCATCCTGTATTTAATTTTCGCAGTATTTATTCTTGAAAAAAAAAGTAGAAAGTTGAAAAAACAAAAAATTCTTTTCTTATAAATAATGCATGATATGAGTTTATGCTAGACTTGCTTGTTTAAAATTTTTTTTGTTTCATTAGCTATTTTGTAGTTTATTCTTTTATAAGTAAAGACTTCTAAGCATGATAGTTATCCTTTAGAGAAGTTTGAGTTGATCCTCATACATCTTTTTAATGAGTAACTCTCTTGATTATCCATCTTATTTAGTCATGTAATATATCCAATTCAGAGGCAATAAAATGACCTAGCCCATCTCTTAGACTATTGAATTAGTTTAATATTTCATTAAAATTGTGATTTTACTTGTATATTTTTTAGAGTTAAAGTTGAGAATGACAAGTACCCCTTTAAGGCATGTGCTATTGGGTGTTATCCTTTGAGGCAATACTGACACTGGAAAGCTTGCTTCCCATACTAGTGAGCCACTAAAATAAATAAAAGTAATGATGTTAATAAAATGTTTGCACCAGCACCTCTATTCAGGTGAGTGTAAGACAGGGAGTGTTTAATTTCTAAGACCCTGTATGGGCATCGAGTATGTGCGCAAGTAGAGTTTGAACAGACAAAGAAGAGGAAAATAAATACAAGGAAAGTTTAGGAATCAATTTAATAAAGTTATTCTACCTAGTTCAATTGTCTCTATAGCCAGTCCATGCCTAAATTTTTCTATCTTAAATTCTTTTTCGACCTCTTGATTGGTGTATGCATAATCAAAAAGAGATGGATAATTATTGATCTTGTTACATCATTATAGAAGTGTTGTGAGGTTGATAAATAAACTCCCTAAAGATAGTTGGATGTTTAGCAGTTCTTCACTTATTGAATGAAAAAACTAATTAATTCAGTAACACTGTTTTTCTAAAGCAAGCCAAGGCCTAGTATGAACATCATAGTTATGCATGTCTTTATAAGAAAGAAAGATGGTAAGTTTTTAGGTCGAGTCTAAGATTTCTTTGCACGAGGACGTCCAAAGTCTAAGTGTGAGGGAATTTGTTAAGTCAAAAATCATGCATTATTTTTATAATTATTTCGATTATATTATATATATTATTTTGTCTAATTTGTTTTGTTTTATATATTTTTCAGGGTTAGTATTAATTTAATAAAGAGGAGAAGAGAGGACGTAGAAGCTCGGATTTTACACACTCAGCTATAAAGACGGTCCAAAAATAATAATTATGGAGAATATTATTTTCATAATTATTTAATTGGGCTAGGGTTTCAAAAGTTGGTGAAAAGCTAGAATTCTTGAGGAAGAAGAAGCTCAAGGAAGAAAGGAGATGAAAACCCTAAACAAAAACCCTAACTCACCTTAATAAAATCCCCTCTTCACCATCACACATCCTGCATGCATCATCCCACGACTTCCTTTCTTCATCACCATCAACCCCCTTCTTCACCATTTTCTCAAACTCATTTGTTCATCCCCTCATCAGCATGACCATCACCATCATCAGATTTTCATCAGCCATAATTCATCTCCCATAATTCATCATCATCTCAGCCTCTCCACGATTATCACCGAACATCCACCTTCTCATCTCAAGCTCAACACCCACGCCACACCTCACGCCTCCACCATCACCATTAACCTCCATACAACCTCACGGCCAACCTATCTTCTTCATTCTTCCATCACGCCTTCTTCTTTTTCCTAAACATCATCATCATCTCAATGCACTCCATCACCATCTTCACGCACCCTTGATCAACGCCAAAGTGTAGGGTCCCTTTTTGTTTTCTCTTTATTTTATTTTAGATTATTTTATCTTGTTTAGTTAATTATTAAACATGAGTTATTTGGATGAATTTTGTGATGTTATTTTTAATATGAGTGAGTAGTTTTTTTTATGCTTAGGATAATCTTCTTGAAGCCATGCTAAATTTACTATTTTGAAATAAGTTTTATGCTTTATTACCTAGTTGATTCATATTTATGATTCTATAGCAATTAGCGTTTATCGTTTATGATATTCGTGTTAAATTAATTAGAATGCATGCTAGTTAGTTTAATACGATTTTGATTGATAGTTTAGAAGACTATAATACGTAAAAGTTATAGTCTTTTTTCTTTGGTATCACCCTAATTAATCATGACTGGCTCAAACCCTTCTCTTTTAATTAGGTAATCGCTTTAGATCTTTGTTAAATCGATTTGCTGGTAAATTGGTTACAAAATGTTAAACGATATTTTTCTAATACGTAATGCTCTAGTTTGATTAAATTCTTGCGCTGGTTTAAGGGTTATCTAAACTAGTAGGGTTTATATTAGAGCTGGACCTAATTAAACTAGAATCTAAGGAAAAATTGGGAAGAACCGTTGGTGGATGTCTTCCATAATTTAACTCATGAATGAAATTGACTTGTGTGTTAATGATAAATATTAATTTGCGTGGTGGATTGAGATTATACTAAGCATTTTTCATAAATTTGACAACTTTTGATCATTATTTGTTGCTTAGAGTTAATTTGATTAGTTTGTTAATTTTTGTTCTATTTTTATTAGCTTCAATATAATTTCAATCGACCCCCCCAAAAGTATAGTATTTTAGGAGTGTCTAGGTAATTTTATATAGTTTAGATTTTGATTTTTACAGTGGTTATAATTTTAGATTGATTTATATTCAGTTTTAGTATTTAATTACCGGTTTGTTAGAAATTAGACTAAAAATAGTTATTTTTGTTCTTTTTCAATTTCTATTAGTTCGTAGGGTTTATTTAGTGTCCTAGTCTTCCCATATTTAATTTCGTAAATTTTGGAAGTTATTTGATAATGTTTCAGAATTATTTTGTGAAATTGATATGTGTAGGTTTTTAGGTTATTAATTCTGAAAATTTCGTTTTTAATTGTTAATTCACGATTATTAGGTATTGTTAAGTTCAGAAAATTTTGTGTCCTAGAATTAGGGTAATTTTCTTGATTATTTTCGTATTTATATTTATGCAGATTATTTTATTTCTAATTTCAGATTTAATATTCTGCATTGATATTCTGTGGTAATTTTCTGATTTGATTTTTCTGAAATTATTTGGATACAATTGAGGAGTTATGAGCTTATATACCTAAAGGACAATATTTTAGGTTACTGTTTGACATTTGTTTTCTGATTATTATTTGTTGTTTTGATGTTTAATTAGAATTTCAGTTACTATTCTGATTTTTTTTCCAGATTTTTATTTTTTATTTTAGAATTATTAAGTTTAGATTTAATAAATTGGTTTAATAAAATCATTTAGGATTAAGCTAGCCTTTTTAAAATAATCTTTCCACGTGGATCGATACCTACTTCCCTATGCTATAAAAAGTAATTAATAACCGAAGCAGTGGTTAAATTTTTTGCTCTCGACAAGCTTTACAACAATCAATTTTTATCTCCAGTGGATTGGATTTTATCCTCCGAATCTTTTGCATAGGGGTAGGACTTTTAAATTTTTCTACCTCTATCATTGTGACCTTAGTCTTTGGATCTATAATATAATACTATCTAATTTGAAGATAATTTTCCAAGATATCCTTAAGGCGCATCCTCCTCTTTTCATATCCATCCCAACTGTTCTTATTTTAAGGGAAAGGAAGCTTTTAGCAAATTCATCTTTTAGACTCACATAATATCCAGATCAATAATTGAATCTTACGGATCCATTGCATAAGTAGGTCTTAATCCCTGTGATAATTTAGTTATTAAATTTGGTATGCCTAATATCACAGAGTAAGGCATAAAGATCAATATCTTTGCCATAATATTGTAATAGAGTAATTTAAATTTTGACAGTTCCAATATGGATATACATATGCTTTCTATTTTTGTTATGCTTAAGGATGTTTTCCTAATTAATGAGATTAACTTCTCCCACATCATACTCACACTCTTTGATTTCTAGATCTCCTTCCATCATTTCGCAAACACACTTGGTCTTTAATTGAAATATGAATTTTTTATAGATCATGTCCTTCTGGTTTATAGAAAGGACTCAATCTCCTTTGACTCCTCGTTATCAATATCTACAACAAATTATTCTCCTTGAAGATCACTAAGACTAATCGAGCTGCTTTCCATCATATAACTTGTTTCTTTATAATCACTTTTTTAATATTCATTGTTCAAGATAATTTCAACAATTCCTTTGTTGTTATTTAGGGTTAGGTCTAGTGTCTCATCTTCACTAAGGTCGACGTAATCTAGGTTGCCCAATGTTTCAATTAGCTTGTTATTCTTTCTGTTTTTACATTCATTGGCATAATGTCCTACTTCTCCGTATGCCCAACATTTGTAGTTATTTTTTCCTGTAGGACAATAAGCCGCTACTTTCCTAAAAAAATCTACGTTTTTTAGGACTAGGTTTGTTATAATATTTCTTCTATATTTTTCTCCTCTTTGCTTATTAAAGCTCCTTTTCTTATAAAATTTTCTTTTCTGTCTCCTTTCAGGTTCTTTTCCCCATTGGTAAGATGAATCCGATAAGTTATGAATTGCTTCTTAATTTTCGTTTGCTTTTGGAGATCAAGACATTGATCATTGACCCATTTTCTTAAATAAGAGATTTTCGAACCAAGTGTATCAATGACATCTGCACGTTTAAGCCATGCAATGTACTTTAAATTAATTATGAAATTTATTGGATATGGTAATTTGTCATAGAACATATCAAGATTAGTTTCATGATACCCAATTTTGTAATAATATTGACTAAATTCAGCAATATAATTTTTCAAATATCATATATCCCATAATTCTATATTGTTAATCTTTCTCTATCATTCTCTTGCCTTTTCTTCAGAATCAAGTTTAGCTTCGATAAACTCGGTTTTGATTTCCTTGCATAAATTTTTGAACATTGCACCAGGTGTTTCCATCAATATTAACGTATTTTTACCATTTTCATTTAATGAATCATACCAGTCAGCTACAGTGTCAAAGAAACTATGTTCGATGTAGTTTAGAAAATATGCAGCAATCCAGGTAGTATTTGGGTTTAAGACCTTATTCATGTCTCTTTTCCAATGTTGAAATATTTATTCTCTATTATGAGCTCCATCTATGTTTAAGATGTATCCCTTCTGACTAATTGGAGTAAGGTTAACTTTTTCAAAGATTGTAGTTTTTCTTGGGATGAACCCGAAGAAAAAATTGATTGTACGTCCTGCCAGAACATACATAGGTCTTATAAAATGAGTATTTCTTTTAGAAGGTTCACCAAATTCTTTAGGTTTAGGAACAACATTGTTAACCAGATTGGTCTCTATCTCACCTAAGTCGAGTTCTGCTACAATTTCATTAATCTCATCTTCAACAGCTATTTTACCATATTTTTTTATCCAATTTTCTTTGAATTTCTTCTAAGGGTACAACATTAAAATCTTCTAACTTGATTAGTTTTATCTGATGATATATTTATTCTTCTAATTAGACATTATAAGTCTCTTCATTATCATCAGATAATACGTCATATTTATCACTAATTGTATCCATAATTTTGTTTAATTCTTCTGGGTTTTGTTTTTTCTTGAACATATTCTGTAGTTCTTCAAGACTATACTGCTTATACTTCTTCTTCTTCTTCTTCTTCTTTTTCTACTTTTACAGTCGATTTTTCACCTGATTTTTCTCCTACTTCTTTTTGGATTTTTATATCATGCAAAGGAAATGGATTCTTATTTTTTGGGTTTTGGATATTTATGCTGAAATGGAGTACTAATACTGGAAGTAGCTTTTCTGCTATGTCGTACTTCGTTAACTAGAGAATGATGAATTACAGATAATTGCTTCTTAAGCTCATCGACTTTGGTTTTAATTTAAGCTAATTCTATTTTTAACTCTAAAATTATATCAATGATATAATTTAATTGAGGTGCTACTGGAGAAATGTCTTCTGGTGAGTGAACAATGTGAGAATAATTTAGTCCCGGGCAAGCAGATGATGACTCAAGTATTAATCATAGTTAATTACCTTAGTTAATCATTAATTAGCTTAATTATCTTAATTATTTTTTGTCACGTGGCTCTGATACCAGTTGAAAGAGGGCTTCGATTAGTAATTATAAGAAAATTTTCACATGCACAAATTTTAGATTTTCAAAAGAAAATTTTTAAGGCTTTGGGCTAAACTACAAATATGAACATTTTCAGGGCTAAAATGAAAATAAAAACAGTGAACGGTCCCATTAATATAGTTTCCACAGAATGTTGCCCCTTTTAAATATATTCTAATACCATGGTCTCCTAGTTATATTTTTTGGACCTGGCAAAACTGACCCGAGACCCGAAACCCGGACCGAATGACCCGACACCCGAAATATGCTCACCTGAAAGTGGACCCGAAACCCGAATTGACCCGACCCGAACCATACCCGACCCGAAATTTTCAACAAAGTTGCTTGTTTTGGCATGACAAAAGTGTTTCACCAAAAATTGCTTGACCCGAAATCGACCCGACCCGAACCATACCCGACCCAAACCGAAACGACCCGAAATGTCACTTAACCCGAAAATGATCCGACCCGTACCCGAACCGAATGACCCATTTGCCAGGTCTAATATTTTTCACACAAAATGAGGTATCTGGCAATAATATTTCCTTTTTATCGTCGATGCAGGTTTTCCTATACCCAGTATCCCTCTTTTCTCTTCCCTGCAGTTAAAAATCAACGGCTGGTTAAATTTTCTAGAATTCAAAATGGGACCTTTGTACCAATTTTTTTTAATCTACTAATATTGTTGTACCATACTTAATTAGTTGTGTGAAACTATTTTTCAATATGTCATTGTTATACTATGTGTAGTTTTTAAATAGGTGGTTAATGATATAAATTTTACACTAACTTTTCATTAACTAAAATGTCCTTTTTCTCACTTCCTTTTCCCCTCATAGAGTAGACATTTGAGCGGTATGAAAACTATCAGTGATGCCTTACCTAAATAGGTTTTCTGTTTTGTCCTTAACCTAGCTAAGGTCTTAATTCCACTATGCGGTTGGTTAGGTCTAGAGTTGTGGTGTACTAATAAATTCTTCAACATAGGAAATATATTCTAGTTAATAATAGGTTCATGATTTTAAACCTTTTTATCCGCCTTATTAGGATTAGTGAAGATAAAAAGGAATCTTTTCAAGTGAAGTTGCACATAATTCATGTCAAAAAGAAAATTACTTACGATGAAAACTCATATTAGACCTATCAATCTCACCTACATTCAACTTGAAAACGCCAAAAATTCAAAATCTCACCTACAGGTGGACCTGGGCGATGCTCCACCTAAATTCATCACCCACTTAACAAGACAATCATTGATCATCCATTTGCATTTCAGTTACTTCTTTTTTATTTATCTCTCTATATTTTAAATATTTCTAGGTAATTATAATCTACACCCACAAATCAATTTCAAATCTTTTTTGAATTCAAAATATTAGCAGTTACAAGTAAATAATTGAAAAATTAAAAAGATAAATGATCAGTTAAGGCTAGGGCTGAGCAAAAAAATCGGGTACCTGGTTTTGAACCCGGACCCGGTTCGGAGCCATCAGGTCCATGCTCGGACTCGGTGAAATTGGGTCCGGGATTGGTTCCGAAATCCAGGAACAGGCTACAACCAGGTCCAAAAAAAACTTGGAACCGGAACCGGACCCGTTACCCAGTTACTCGCTCCAATCAATTTTTTTTTAAAAAAAATTATGAGTTATCCGATTACCCATTGACATCAGGTGTTGTTCTTCCAATGTTGTCATAATTTCCGGCTATATATTGATATTATTAAATCTTTTTGCTAATGTATAATACTATAAGAAGATGATTTTTTTTCTTTTTAAATGCTTGGATGAAATGAAATGATATTTATTAGCTAACCAAGTGGACTTTAATGCATGATAAATGTCTAGCTGCTACTCTATTAAATTTGATTTTGAACGATCGATTAGCTAGCTTATTGGATGTATTGATTCTCTCACGAAGTCACACCCACAAGCCAAAAATTTTAATGAAATCAAATAAAACAAAATAGTGCAAAATTAGGAACCAGGTACCTGGTTCCGAGACCAGTTCCAAAAATCTTGGACCCGGTTCCAACTGGGACCGGGACCGGTTCCATGAAAATGGACCAGGTGCTCGGTCTTGCTAAGCCCAGTTAAGACACCCACACCAGTGCAAACTCTTGAAGCAGATAAACAATTATCTCCCAGACCATGACCCTGTTTGGCAAAATTAGTTGTTTAGGTAGCGGATCGTGGTTGAGCTAGTGGATAGCTATGTAGGTAGCTGATAGCGTTTCTAATTTCATTGTGGGCCGATAGTTATTTAGATGAGTGGTTGAAATGAGCATGTTCGATAAATTTGGCTATTGGGTTAGTTAATTAATGTAAATTAACACAAAAGTATATAAACAATTTCCGAATATAAAATTTCCAAAGGATGTTTTTTGGCCAAAATATGTGAAATGCTACTTCTGAACCGCAAAAGCTAATGCCTTTTAGAAACGCTGTTTAAAACACTAAACGCTACTTGAAATGCTAGTCAAAATATCAGGTTACTGAACACTAAAATTTAATCGATTAATGCATTGACACGGTCAAAACACTAAATGCTACTCAAAACGTTGTTGCCAAACATGACCCATATCACATCTCTGCCACCAAGTTGATGTACATTGGATATTGGTGTGATTGCTCTTTGTATCTCTGCTTAATCTCACCTCCTCTATCCAAATTTTGCCTCCTCCATTCTTGTCTGAGTAATTACTCCTAACTAATCACTCCGGAGGTTCACAGAGAAGATTCCAAAGCGAGAGAGAAAGACAAGCTTTTTGCTTTAGTTTCAGTCTTATTGTCCGCTCCTATCTTATGTAAGTATTGCACTCCAAAACCTCATAGTCAACTTGACAAAAGAGTGGAATAATTAGGATGGCCACTCCTGAAAGTACAAAACAATTGGAAGGATCACTTGGATTATTTTTAGGGGGTTTGAATCGATAGGTTGTTATGAGCGAAGACTAAAGGATTTGGATTGATCAGTGCTGGCGGGGTTTATAATAAGTGCAAAATGTGCAAGGGGTTGAGTTCAAATCCTAAGAATTCTCTACACTCCCACCCAAAACATTAATGCTGCATCTTTTTCAAATTCAAAATATTAGCAATTACAAGTAAATCATTAAAAAATTAAAAAGATGAAATGATATATAGGCAATTAAAACACTCACACTAGTGCAAACTCTTGAAGTAGATAAACAATCATCTCCCAGACCATATCACGTCTCTACCATCAAGTTGATGTATATTAGATATTGGTGTGACTACTCTCTATATTCCTCCTCAATCTCACCTTCTCTCTCCAAATTTCTCCTCCTATATTCTCATATGAGTAATCACTCCTGACTAATCACTCATGAGGTTCACAACGAAGATGCCAATGCGATAGATAAGGATAAGCTTTTTGCTCAGTTTCATCCTTACTGTCAGCTTCTCTCTTATGTAAGTCTTGCATTCCAAAGCCTCATTATCAACTTAACAAAAGAGTAGAACAATTGGGAGGGCCACTCATGAAAGAATAGAACAATTGGAAGGGTCACTTGGTTTTTTTTTTTAGGGGGGTGGGGTTTGAATCGATAGGTTGTTATGAGTGAAGACTAGAGGATTTAGATTGATCACTACTGGTGGGGTTCATGAAGATAAGTTTGAGATCATCGTTATTTTCACT
Source organism: Selenicereus undatus (assembly GCA_017589665.1). Classification (NCBI taxonomy): domain Eukaryota; kingdom Viridiplantae; phylum Streptophyta; class Magnoliopsida; order Caryophyllales; family Cactaceae; genus Selenicereus; species Selenicereus undatus. The sequence goes on from JACYFF010003369.1 coordinate 75,733,588, forward strand.
AATTCATTCAAAATTGAGAATTTTTTTAAGCGATTCTCTCTCTTTTTTCTCTCTCTTATTCAGTGATTTGGGTGAGATGAAACAAGGGAGAAACAGAGGATGTGATAATCCATCAAATTATACCTGCCCTAATTAAAATATGAGTTTTGGAAAATACCCAAATGAAAATTGGATTTGACCAATAGTTAGTTCAGAATATGGATGTCAACGGATCGAATTCGGATCAAATATTGGAACATTCGAATCCTTATCTGATTATATTCGGATTCAAAAATTCAATGTGAATCCGTTCTGACAAATCGAAGGAGAATCTCCGGATCTAATTAGAGTCGGATCGGAACGGAGTCGGATTTAATCCGATCCGAAATAATTTCTTTGGCCACGCAATAATTTTGTACATTTTTTCTACATTCTACCCACCTATCAATGCAATGATGTGTGTTTGTATATCATATTAACTGAATCTTAAACATTTAAGCTAAACGAAGAATAGAAGAAGGAACATATTTCAAGCTCAACAAAATGACAATATGTTCCAACAATTACAGGTCTTAACAACTACGAGATAACAGAGAGGGGCGATGAAATGCTCGTTGTCGGCATCATAGAAACCAGTGAAAAGATAGAGGCTTAGAGAGAGAGAGAGAGAGAGAGAGAGAGAGAGAGAGAGAGAGAGAGAGAGCAGCGGGGAGTTGGAGCGAGGAGCTGAGGACTAAGGGACTACTCCGACAGTCCGACTAGTGAGTAACGAGAGGTCGAGAACGACTAGCGATAGGCCGAGACCTGAGAACGACTAGCGTGCTGAGCCATAAGAGCAACTGGCGAAGTGGCGAGGAGAGCGAGTAGTTGGGGAGAAGTATTAAGGTTTCAACATTTTAATTGTTACATATTAACAATAACTATTGACCAAAAAAATCCACATTGGGTTGGGCTCGCAGCTTGGGGCCAGGGGGAGGGTGCGTAATTGTGTAGGTTTTATTTCTAAAAATTTTAAAATTTAAACTTAAACTTGAAATTTGAAATATTTAAAAAACTAGCAAATCAGATTGAAAGTCGGATTGGATTTTATTCTTTCTTCGAATCTGATCCGAATCCGAATTCGACCCCAGTTTGGATTATTTTTATCGGATTCGAACTCAAATTTTTCTATCTCGAATTCAAATCGGATAATTTTGTCTCAAATCGGATATGATCTGCTTCAAATTCAAATGTGATTGTCATCGCTAGTTCATAGCACAAGACATAGAAAACTACCCACAAAAGCAAATTTGAGGGGAGTTCTTTTTTTTATGGATGAAGTTGATTTAACAATTTTTTCTAAGTTTTGGGCTTCTACTGAATTTGGCTGAACAGAAAACAAAGGTGAAAGCTAATTAAAGAAGAAATAAATTGAGATTCAGATTGTTTTAATGTTAACTTTCTTTTCTGCATAGAAGAACAACTCATAAACCAAGAAGTTACATTTTCTCTCTCCAAAAAAATGGGAATCTCTCAAACATGACATTTGAAATCTCTACTCAACCAATTCCAATAATGAGTTTGTGGGTATCATTGGAGAAACAAACCACAAAGGGGGGGGGGGGGGAAGAGCGGATTTTATGATGATCTTAATTTGATAATTCGGTTATTTCCTTTCCCACTAGCAAAGAAGAGCTCTCATGAAAGTTTTTAGAGAGAGAAGGAGAGAAAGATATCACCAAAGTGGCCTTATTGATTAGGAGGGCGGTCCAATAATTGACAGTTTTTTATTCCAAACAAAAAAAAGGAAGATGTGAGCAATAATAAAAGGATGAAAAAAGCGAAATAAATTAGATATGAAGAAGCATCTGTGTGACACTGAATGTTCTAATTTTGTGTTTTTCAAACATAATTCACCATTAAATAAGTATGATGATGTATAAACAAGAAAATTGCAAATATATTATAGTGTAAGTTTGTATAATTTTTTGTATGTATGACCAATGTTGTAATTTTTTGTCTGTCAGATATAATTCTTGATAAAATTGTTTTCTAATCATAGTTCTTGATAAAATTGTCGTCTGATTGCTTTGTTAATATATTATAAGCCGCTTGCATTATATATTATCATGAACATCACCATCATCATCATCGTTATTATTATACATACGTGTGTATATGTTTACGCACAATCGCACATGTTTGTGTGTGTGTGTGTGTGTGTGTCTATATATATATATATATATATATATATATATATATATATATATATATATATATATTCTACGAAAACATTGAATCGAATAAATCTTGAACATATTTAAGCACTATAATAATAAATCCTTTACTTTTATTTTGCAGGCCCCAACAACTCAAGGTGATAATATGTAAATAAATCATAATAACCTTTGGAGATGGTTTAATGGTAAGGTACATACGTATCTTATGTCTAAACAATTAAGATTTAATTGACTACAAAATAGAAAAGTTTAATTACTTGATTAATTTAAAAAATTACACTTCTTACGCTAAAAGTATAATGATATAAATTCAAATTCTTAGTTTTTTTGCCCATAAAAAAAAGTAGTTTTCCTACATATATCAAATAGTATAGTTAAAGTATTCTTTGTGGGAAATTTTATTTTTTATTTTTATTTTTGACTCATAGTATGCACTTTATTTATAATATTAATACATGCTTATATTAAATTCTATTATGTAGACATCTGGTGCAAATGCACGGGCACAAACTAGGTATAGGTAAAAGGTATATTAAGCATTTTCCCATCGAAAATCACACACACACACACACACACACACACAGACACACACACACACACACACACTGAAAGTTGGATACAATTGATGCGGTTGAGACATGTGGTATCTTACATGGAGTTTTTGACGAATTGGCTAATGCTAATTGGAGTTCACACTGGTTTAGTGCATAGTCATTTGTGTATTTCATTGAAAACAATGTTTAAAAAAATAGTAATCTATACTAATACATAATATTAATCTTTTAATAACTACCCTTTCATAAATTCTCATTAACTTGAACTTTTCAGTTGTTCGATTTACATAGCAACAAAAAAAAAGTAATCAGTCTAATGCATATACCTATCCACGTTCCACATACCTGGAAGTTTTCCCACCTCTCTCTTCTTTTCTCTCTCTCTTCCCCCACCCCTTTCTCTCCTCACCATATATCCAGAAATTACCAAGAATAAATTAATCAATCTAACACAGTCTACTCCCAATAAAGAATAAGCAAGTCATCTAATTTTCGTGTCTATTCTTCACTTGCAGTCTTTTCTCGCAGACGTGCTCTTGATATTGATATTTGTTGAAGATAGTTTGTCATGTTTTTGTATTCATTACGTTTGCATATCCTTCTTTATTTCTATTCCATTGGTTTAAAATTTCCTTGTGGGAATAATATGCATATATTGTTTGTTAATATTTTGGCTACTTATATGCACATATTTCATCAATGTATGAAGTATGGTATGCGCTATAAAAAAGATATCGCTGTTAACATGAGAACTTTCACCTGTCTATACAAATAACCCATTGTGTACATCTCCACATGAATTAAAACCAATATTTGATATACATAATATACTTACCTTTCGTTAAGATGGAAAACCTAAAAATCAACATTAAGAGAATAATAATTCCACGTACAAACATTACCACAATATTTAGGATGTAAATAATATATGTACATAATTAGTAATTACTATACTTAATATAAATAATATATGTATATAATTATTATACCACGTATTTGGTTACTACAAATTGTTTACTTACATTATTTATACTTACATATCAAGCAAATTAAAAACACCCTTTACATTATCAAACTTTGTGACACTCCTACAATTCCTTCAATGAATGATAAGTCCTTTGTGAAATAAGAGGCAGTATTCTCAATATTTTGCATAGTTCATTTCCTAAATATTATATACACAAACCATAATATACAACACAATGGAACCTAAAAGAGCATGAAATTAAGGAAACTTCTATACAAAATCATACTATATGAGTCATATATTGACACGCAGACAGATACATTTACATACCAAGCAAATTAAAGACACCTTTTACATTGTCGAACTTTGTGACACTTCTAAAATTGCTTCAATGAATAATCAGTCCTTTGTCAAATAAGAAGTAGTATAATTTTCCTTTGATTTTATCCCCAAATAACGTACAATACAATGGAACCTAAAAGAGTATGAAATCGAGGAAACTTCTATACAACAACATACTGTGTGAGTCACACTTTGACAACCAGTTAGATACATTTACATACCAAGCATATTAAAAACACCATTTACATTATCAAACTTTGTGACACTCATAAAATTCCTTCACAAATCTATACAAAATTATACTGTATAGGGGGGGAAATATGTTACTAAATAGTCTATGCATGCAACTACATATGCTTCACTGAACAACAAAATGATGAACTTTTACCTAATAACGCACATAATTTTTCTGAAGTAGTGATGGAAACTCCAACTGGAAGTGGTGAGAGCACTATAAATAGGCTTCGAGCTACTCTTGCTTGACAAAACGCAAGATGGAGGCTATTTACTCGGCGTAATCCAGATCACACACAATCACAATTCATTGCGGAGCGCGAACGCTATCAGTCGCAATCTAGAGAAATCCAACTAGCAATTGCACATAGCACTCCACCTGCAAGAAGGTTCTTAAGCCGTTGGAATTTCACGGGAACTTTAGTTTCTTGTGGCCACTGTCGAGCGACCATGTGGTTGGATGAGAGAGTTGCAAGCGGTAAAGTGTCACAACCTAGATTTGTGATATGTTGTCAAAGTGGACGACGTGTTATGTTGCCAGCATTGCCCCCACCTCCTCCACTACTAAACATATTGTTGAATCAACCTAATTTTCTTGATAATATAAGGATGTATAGCTCCATGTTATCATTCATATCAATGGGTGGAGCTATCGACTACTCTGTAATGGATAGGCATGGTCCTTACTCCTTCAGAATAAGTGGAAATAATTACCACCGAATTGGTTCATTACTCCCTACAGAAGGATAACGACCCAAATTTGCTCAGCTATATATCTATGACACACATGACGAAGTGCGAAATAGATGTCGAGCTTTAAACGGTCAACAAAGTATACGTGGAGTTGATGAGGAAACATTACAGGCTTTACAACGTATGCTTGATGTTGTGAACCCTTATGTGAAGGTTTTTCACAATGTACGTGATATCTTCGAGGATGACGAAGTGATTAATTTAAGTATTCGCATTATTAAAGCACATCCTGGAAGACAATACACACTACCCACTGCGAATGAAGTTACAGATCTCATAGTCGGGGGTGACGTTGGAGGTGAAGACCATCGAGATATTATTGTTTGAAAAATTGGCAGAAATTTACAGCGAGTATATGAAACACAACCATCGTATATGCCCCTTCAATACCCACTCCTATTTCCTTATGGAATAGATGGTTGGTCAGCTTACATTCCATGTGCGAGGGGATCAAGCAGTAATTGAGTAATGGTGACAACGAGAGAATTTTATGCATTCCTCATACAATATAGGCTTGACGAAGAAAAACATTCTACTTCGATGCAGCAGATTGTTCCTTCAATTTATTGTGGATTGTTATGCTGCGATTGAGGTTTGGAGGTTACTATATATCAAAAATCACCAAAGCACACCGCGAACAGAATTATATAGTGACTTGCAAGATGCTATTATTGCTGGTGAAAATGATGCCCATGTAGTGGGAAAAAGGTCAATACTACCTGCATCATTCACACGTGGGCCACGCTATATGAGACAACATTTTTTGGACGCAATGGCCATCTGTAATCAAATGGGCTATCTAGATTTTTTTATCACATTCACCTGCAATCCTAATTGGCTGGAAATCCAAGAAGCTCTATCACAACAACCAGGCTAATATGCGAATTACCGACCAGACATTGTTGCTCGAGTATTTCGCTTAAGGCTAAAAGAGCTAAAATGAGACTTCAAGGAGAGAAATCTTTTCGGCAAAGTTATTGCATGTAATGTTGTCAGCTAACTATGTCATGCATTTAGCAGATTATTAAATCTCTATCTTACTTTATTTGTTGGCATTTATTTTAATCGTCATAACCTATACTCATCCGTTACATGTGTAGATATACATGTTATTGAATTCCATAAACGGGGATTACCACATGCCCATATATAATTAACCCTTGCAAGTGAGGACAAGCCTACGTGCACTGAAGGCATCGATCGTATTATATGCGCAGAGCTCCCTGATGACAACACTGACCCCATCGAGTTCGAAACTGTTACAAGACATATGATACATGGTCCATGTGGCACTGACATCCCGTATGCTCCATGCATTGATGGTAACACATGCACGAAGCATTACCCTAAGAGTTTTTGTGATAAGACCATTATTGAAGAAAATGGTTTTGTGAAATATAAGTGCCGGGATGATGGTCGAAGTGTAACTATTCCTGGTAAGAGAATGGACAATAGATGGGTAATACCATATAACCATGATCTATGTGTCAAATATGATGCACATATTAATGTTGAGCGGTGTGCACAAAAGAAGGTCATTAAGTACCTTCACAAATACATGCATAAGGGAGCTGATAGAGCTACCATAGTGATCGAAGACAATGTCCAAAATCCTCAACAGGGGATTGGTCCTCCTAACTATGAAGTCGTCAATGAGATTAAACAATACTTGGATTGTCGTTATGTGTCACCAGCGGATGCTATTTGGATAATATTTGAATTTGAGATCACGCAATGTTATCCGTTAGTTGAACTATTGCAATACTATTTGCTGGGACAACAATATGTTATATTCAATGATCGTGATCGACTTCATAGGGTTGTGGAAGAAGGAGCACAGAGGGTTACTATGCTCATAGGTTGGTTCATTGCAAATATTAAAGATACTGAAGCAAGACGTTACACTTATGCAACATTCCTGTCTTATTATGTATGGAATAAAAGAATGAGGAAATGGACTAAAAGAAAATAAAGGGTATGCATCGGCTAGCTACCCTATGCTCACCCAAACATAGGCAAGAGATACTATCTATGAATGTTGTTGCACATTGTTCAGGGAGCTACATCGTATGAGGATTTAAGAGCTATCAATGGCATATTATATTCAACTTTTAAGAAAGCTTGCTTGGCACGAGGGTTGGTTGATGATGCTAATGAGTGGCATGAGGCACTAGCAAAAGCATCACTACGGGCAATAGGGGTTGAACTTCATAGTATGTTCTGTTCAATGCTTATGTTCTCAGAAGTGTCTGACCCCCATCGATTGTGGGAGCAATACTGGGAAGACCTTACTGATGATTTACAAATACGAATGGAGAGGGATCTCAAAAACCATAGTTTATAGATTACTGTGGAACAACTACAGGACCCTGGATTTTATGAAATTGAGATGATTTTGAATAAGAATGACAAATCATTAAGGGACTACCCTCCTATGCCTTTGCCGTCACCTAATCTGATGCATCAACTTGGTAACAAACTTATTGGAGAACAACTTGATTATGATCAAGAGCAAGAGAAACATAACCTGCAAATGTTGCTACCAACATTGAATTCAGATCAAATGCGAGTTTTCCACTCAGTTATTCATGCAAATGAACATGGAGGAGGAGGTTGTTTCTTTATTTATAGCAGTGGGGGAACTGGAAAAACATATCTTTGGAAAACTATTGTAACACAATTTAGGTCAAAAGGATTGATAGTGCTTTCCGTGACATACTCTGGAATAGCTGCATTATTATTACCCTTTGGGAAAACAGCTCATTCGATGTTTAAGATACCAATTGATGCAGATGAGACATCCACATGCTCCATTTCTAAACAGTCTTAATTAGCACAACTAATTATGGAAACATCACTTATCATATGGGATGAGGCTCCCATGACCCATTGTTACATGGCAGAAGCAGTTGAACGGTCTTTACGAGATCTATGCAATAAGAACCAACTATTTGGGGGGAAAAATGGTCATTTTTGGATGTAATTTTAGGCAGATACTTCTTGTTGTTACAAAGGGTAGTGGAGCCGATATCATTGCATCTTTAATATCAAGGGCAACCTTTTTGTCTTACTACAATATTCAACATCTTAGAACCAACATGCGCCTTATGCATTCAAATTTAAGTGACAATGAACATGAGCGGTTGCGAAGTTTTGCATAATGGACTTTGAATGTGGGTAATGTTCGTGTGCAAGGATACTCATTCTTAGGTGATAGTGAACTAGATTGGATAGAGATTCCTGAAGAATTTCCCATTAAAAATGACAACAACGGCCTCACGAAGTTGATCGAATTTGTGTATCCAGGTTTAGTGGAAAGATATAGAAATGAGTCATACTTTCAAGACCGTTGTATATTGGCCCCACTAAACACTGATGTGGATGAAATAAATTCCAAGATTCTATCAATGGTTCCCGGTTGTAGCCATACATACCTAAGTTCTGACACCTTCCTACCAACTAACATTGATTCCGTTATTGATGACATTAATCCACTGGAGATGCTACATGGTATGAACTTTTCAGGATTCCCGAACCATGAAATTCAATTGAAATTTGGTGTCCCTATTGTTCTACTAAGAAATATTAACCCATTAATTGGGTTATGCAATGACACTCGCTTGATTATTGAAAAACTTAGGAGTAAGGTTGTCTAAGCCAAAATCTTGACCGAAAGAAATATCGGGCAAGTGGTGACTATCCCACAGGTTAACTTGAGTCCTTCAGCTAAGGACTCATCGTTTGCCTTAAAGAGGAGACAATTCCCTCTGAAATTGGGTTTTGCAATGACAATTAATAAAAGTCAATGTCAAACATTAAAGAATGTAGGAGTTTATCTTCCAAACCTGTGTTCTCCCACAGTAAACTATATGTAGCTATCTCTCGCGTCACCTGTCCTTCAGGGCTGAAGTTCTTATTTTGCAGCAAAAGGGATGTGCCTCACAACATGACTAAAAATATTGTCTACCATGAAGTTTTTAATGGCATTCCTGATGCTTGGTTAGTCCCTTCTAATCATATAACGATGGTGTTTTTTGCATTACTATTATTTCCTTCACTATCATGATGTGTTTACTACATTGGATTATACCAATCTATTTTCTTTTTTTTGTTTATGAGTACAGATATGTCAGGTTTAGTACATACTTCTATGCATATATGTGTCATCAACCCTGGCAATAGAGCTGTCACCCTAATTGTTCGAATCGTGAGATCAATGACGGTTCGAGTATATGAGCAACGAACATTGTCGAAAGTTATATTCATGGACTATCAGGTATTGGTTTATTGCAGTTGCTAAAAATTTTCCTACCATGTACAAGTGTATTGCTTATCAATGCAGTTGATTGTTTTATAGTGTGATGAGATTTTCACCAGCATAGAAGGCGATGCTGAAATTAACCGATGGAGATCTGTACTCGATGTTGGCAAAGTTTACCACTTCTAAGAGCTTTTGGTTGATGATGCGACAGATGGAGAAAGGAATGTGGTCAACAATAATTTGAAGTTGGTTTTTACGCTGAGATCGAGACTTCTTGGTGTGGTTGAGGATTGTCTTGATATTCTTTACCAGCACCTACCACCTTGTGTGTCGTTCATTGATGTCCCTCGACATCTACGAACACGTGACAATGTTATAGGTACGTATAATTTACACGGTGAACTTAACTACCAATATTTCTATATGTATTTCCTCTCAAGTATCTATAACATTTTCATTTCCTTTTGTTGTTTAGACGTTTTCGGTGTGGTAGTGGCAATATCTCCTTTAGAAACGACAAGCAACAGGGGCACTGTAAGACATGAATTATCACTTTCTGATGTGCAGTATGTATTTCCATTAGTATAGATTTTTCTTTATGTTGCTCTGCCTAATATTACTACATCTAATTCTTATATGTAGGACGCGCCCATTAAGGCTAACTTTATGGGAAGATTTCGCAGAAGTTGAGGGTACCCATCTTCAGCAACATTTGGGTACTGAAAATATACTTCTTGCTTCTAGAGTGCATGTTAGAGATTATCAAGGCACCATCACATCCAATTGATATACTTTCACCCATCAAATTGTTTAACATCACTATGATGGTATACTTTATTAATATAATTTTTCCCATACAATATACTTTTAGGAATATCGGTTTCTACTTTACCAATTAGTAGATTACTAATCAACCCGAACATTCAAGCAACAAAAGACTTTGAAAGATGGTATATACAATCAATAACCTTAGTTTTAATTTCCATTTCCATTACAAGTTATAAACATTTGATATCACATATGTTACCCTCCTTACATGTATTAGGTTCTCTGGCACTAGGGGTGTGATGACCTATTTTGATTTCATGCGCAAGGGAACATTACATATGTACAACCTGGAGAAGTTGTTCGCCGCTTAGAGGATTATATTATATGAATATGCATCTACGCGAAATGTAAGCCAGGAATTTCCCTTACAAATGTAACTTTGTACTTACATATATTCTTTTAACAAAACATAATCTTTACAGTTCACAATATGCACGTCAGATATTGCCGACTTTTTGCATACATCATTGAAATTCACCAGTTGATTTACGATGCCTGCATTAATTGCAAAAAAAGTGATCACTCTTACGTATTCACTCTGAATGTACCTTACTGTACATGTTAATCTCCAAATTTGACACAAAAGAGGTTTGCGTACTTGATTGCCTATTGTTATGTAGTTTGTTCTACTTTTCCAAATACATGTTTGCATTATTATAACCTCTCTGTGCTATTTAAAATTATAGGTATATCTTCAGAGTTCTCTTGCAAGATAATACAGGCTATAAAGAGTTTACTGTTCTTCATGAGGATGCTCGAATTCTTTTGCATATGACGACTGCCTAGTTGGATGTGTATACAACACAGGTATTACAGTTTTCCCTAGGTGTCACATTTAACACAGTCTATTATTTTATTATTGGCTATCCTATGTTAATATTTTTTACAGCCATATGGTCATCTATCGCTTTATGCGATTATAGATGATTACATAGGTCAACCATTGGTATTTATCATGGAGCCCCCACGTCACTATGAAGTGGAAGTTCCTATCGCTTTTATTGCACCAGTTCATTGGGACGAAGAGGTTTATTACCTACGAAAGAGCAATGTTAGGTACACTAGGTAGATCACATGGAAATATAAACTTTAACCCCATCATTGTTATTCAAATTATTTCTAAAACTTTATTTTGCCTGTAGATATAAAAGGAGGAGGTGAATTCTTCGTTATTGGCGTGATAGATTGACTGCTCATCATGTTATTTAGCATATCTTTTGTCATAATCACTATCTACTATTTCTATTATATTATTATAGACCTTTTTCTAAGTCATGTCATTTTTAGTTGTTCATCCCAATGGCTATATATGAAGTTGCTATCCACATATAGTTTTCATTGATTATTCTGTCATCTTTCCTAAATTATAATATCAACTATGTCTATAATGGCTATCGGTTCATTACTTGCATAGTATATGTCACGAAATATCTATTTTAACATGCATCGTGCATAGCACGGATCCAGACTAGTTAATACAGAGTAGTTAATTGTATAGGACGATGATTACAAAACAACTTCATATTTGGTTTAAATTTATAAAACTAATTATCGATAGTTAATTGCACTTAAGGGTTTTCAGTTACAAGATAAGTTAATATTTGGTTTAAATTTTGTAACTTATGCCTTGTGATTAACTACATGGATTGCATCATCAGTGACAAAGATTAACTACATGCACTTAAGGATTGCATCATCCATCAAATTCATTATACGCAAAGAACTATTGCTAATGTCTATCAGCCTTGCCATTAAATAAATTCTTGAATCGTTTCTTCCAACCTTACCGACCAACCTCGAAAACAACATTTTCTCCCACCACAATCATGTATGAAGTTTCTCAAGTTCATGTGTTATTTTTGAGAAAGGTAAGATTGATTTGATATTTATCTACTTCATTTTATTTGATTTGGGGCACTCGACATTGCATTCATTAAATTTATTGATGAATCTTGAAAGATAGTCATATGAGTTTATCATTATTGAGTATTGACCTCATCTACGTCTACAAGTGTGTTTTCTCTCTCTAACAAGTGTGTTCATATATTGAGTATTGACCTCATCTACGTCTACAATTTATAGATTAGTTGTATATAGTGCATTGATATTTAGTTTTATCATATATATATATATGTGTATATATATATATATAT
>JACYFF010003369.1:75746277-75810108 GCA_017589665.1 Selenicereus undatus
TTAAATTGCTTTTATATTTTGTTTAAACTTGACGTTGTATCATATACATTAGGATCTCAAGTTAATTAACCAAACATTTCCATGCTCCATTTTAATGTACTTTTCACAAAAAATTCCAAAAAAAAATCTCATAAGTATTACAATTCAAAATAAGTTAATTAAATAGACAAAAAATATTAAGATTATATATACTTTGGAAGCGCAGACAAAAAACCTGGTTCAAAGAAAAAAGAAAAAATCAATTGTCTCAATTTAAAAAATAGATAATGATGTATAGTTATACATCCTAAATGCGTAGACATTATATTTTACATATTTCTAGATACTTATAATCTGCACCCACAAATCAATCTCAAATAGTGATATTAGAGCTGACTCAGGCTAATTTTTGATAGTAATTTGCAATAGTTTCTTATCTCTTGATACAAAATATCCACTTTGCTTGATCTACACAAAATTTTAATTTCAAAACTAGAAAAAAAAATATTTTTTTGTTTTTAATCTGCCATTAGATTAGTTTTTTTACCAAATCATTACCGACAATAGCAGATTCTACCGGCACTCAGTGACAAACTAGAAAAAATATATATTAGCCATAGTAATGTTAAAGGAGAAAAAAATAAATTAATGACTTTTTTGAAAAACAAGAGTAAAACTTAGTGGCATTTTTGAACATAAATACTTACCTATTCCTAAGTGGTTGACACAAGTTTCTTTAGTCCACTATACTATAAAGTTGAATGCTTGAAGATTTGTCATTAACTATTATTCAAGCAATTTGTTAAACAAGTTTCTTCAGTCCACCAAACTATAAAGTTGAAGACTTGAATATTTTCCCTTAACTGTTAAAGCGATTTTCCAATTACCTACGAAGTGAACACATAGTGCCTTTACTAAATATAATTTGTGGTATATCTTAGCGCCAAAAGTTTGAAATCATAATGCGTACTTTGCTTATTATACATATTGGTCATATAATAAATTTGCACTGTAATATAGGTTATGGCTTTAGAAATGGGCACATATAAGATTCGAGTTAGTTCTCATTGCACCTGGATTGTTTAAATTGTAAATAACTGAGAAACAAATGAATAAGGACTGGCTCAAAATTGGGCTAACAGAGTTGTACCATTGAGAACATTGGGCACAATAGATCCAACATTAACATTTTTCTTCGATACTTGATCCATGAATCTTCTAAATACATAACTGACAATATTTTTATTGTCGATGTGAGTATTACTATACCTGGTATCCCTCTTTTCTCTTCTCTATAGTTGAAAATCAACGGCTGTTTAAATTTTCTAGAACTCAAAATAGGACGCCTTTGTACCAAATTTTTTAATCCACCAATATTGTTGTACCATATGTAGTCAGCTATGTGAAACTATTTTTCAATCCGTCATTGGTGTACTATGTTTAGTTTTTAAATAGGTGGTTAATGATATGAATTTTACACTAACTTTTCATTTGCTGAAAATGTATTCTCCATAGAGTAGACATTTGAGCAGCATGAAAGCTTTGAATGACGTCTTGCCTAAAAAGGTTTTGCGCTTGGACGTTCTGATCCGCCTTATTAGGATTAGTAAAGATAAAAAAAGAACTTTTTTTAAATGAACTTGCACATAATTCATGTCAGAAAGAAAATTAATTTCAATGAAAACTCATATTAGACCTATCAATCTCACATACGTCCAATTCGAAAACTCCAAAAATTCAAAAGGTATGAATGATGGCTGGATCGAAGTGGATGGTTTGAGAAAACAGGTGGACTTGGACGATGCTCCACCTAATTTATCACCCACTTAATATGACAATCATTGATCATCCATTTGCATTTCAGTTACTTCTTTTTTTATTTATCTCTCTATATTTTACATATTTCTGGATAATTATAATCTACGCCCACCAATTTCAAATAGCGATATTAGAGCTAACTCGGGCTAATTTTTGATAGTAATTTTCAATAGTTTCTTATCTCTAGCTTGATACAAACTATCCACTTCACTTGATCTACATGGAATTTTTAGAACAAGCAAAAAAAAGTAAATAATCATTTTTACGAGTTCTGAATGGTAACACTAGATTTGTGCCCACATTTTAGTAGATAACTGTTCAAGAAACACTTTAACCAAAAGTTTTAAGCTTAGGGTTGAAGACTCAAGAATAGGCTAAACTGGTGTTATACCTGTGCATTGCACGGTTTGTTTTAGATTTATATGTGATAATCTGTTTGTGAAATTGATACAATCAACTGTAAATACATTACCTAATGTTTGTATTTTCTTTTGAAGACTATTAGTGTCGTAGGGGAAAAAGTGGTAGGAAGAGTGTATTTAAAAAATTAGCAATATATAATTGAAAGACTTTAAAGTATATCTCAATTTAAACGTTTGTCAAAAAAGTTGATGATGGGCAATGAGTTAATAAATATACTCAAATACAAACTATTTCTTTTAAAATGTAATTAAGAATTTTTACAATTAGTAGGATACTTTAATTGTTACTAGTATTATACAAAAGCATTATTATTCTTCGCAATGGATGTTGTCTTTTGGTTGTGTGTTTGAAGGGATAATTACATAAAAGTTTACCTTCCAATATTGAAAATAATCAAATTATACACACAGATTAGCTGATGTGTTATATTGAAAACTCTTGGACTGCTTCCATAACTAGCCTCCTCTTTTGTGCCTCATAGTTATTGATTTATTCATCTAGTATGCTTGTGAGAGTTTGCTTGAATGAGATGTATGTATTCAATATGAAATATTGCATTAATAATTAGTTGTGGCCTCTGAAATCAAATAGTTTAATTTATTTGCTTATATACACCTAAAAAATTCAAATTTCGGGTTAAAAAAATATGTATACGGCCTCTACAATTTTTATATAATAAATAAATTTACAGCACAATTTATTGTAAATAAAAAGGATTAGAATTGATTAGAATTGTTATAAATTTTTAAATTTTTTTCACATAGACTTTTGTTAGAGGACATGACTGGGGTGCGTGCAGTGAAAAATTGATAATGACATTATATTTTTCTTAACTTACTATTAACTTATGTAGTTAATTTTGTAAATTGTACTATAGGAATTTGTGATTCATCAAAAAAAAAAAAAAACAAAGGAATGGCTTTCGAGTCGAAACTAAATTTTTGCTATTTCTTTTACATGTTTATTGACTTATGAGTTGTTATTGTTTGTGAGAATTAATTTTAGCATTCAGTATTCATATTTATTTTGATGATTCTTTTGGTGCTAGAATGTCATAATAGATAATGACATTTATTAATTAATTATTTTAGCAATTATTTAATTATATAATTAATTTTATCACATATGAATTCCAATTTTGTGAGAATTCCAATTTTATCACATATGAAGACAAAAAACCTAATTCAAAAAAAAAAAGAAAAAATCAAGAGTCTTAATTTAAAAGATAGATAATGGTGTATAGTTATACAGGGGCGAAGTTAGCATGGGTGCAGTGGAGTCACCCGACACCCCTTCCCCCCTAAAAAATAGTACATGGTGAAAATTAAAAAAACTTTAACTTTAGTATAAATAAATGATTTGGTAGGTAGACACATGAAATTCCCCAGTGGTTGGGGTGTGCGTGTAGTGCATTCGTTGTTGAGATGTTGCAAGTTCAAGGCTTGTTACTTCTTCAATGCTTTTCTTTTTTAAAAAGATTAAAATGCTTTAATTAGTTGCCTAGAATTTTTTCAAATAATCGTTTCAACAATTAGTTTGAACTTGTTATTGAAAATACAACAATTTTTAAAAAGAAATAGTTAATTAATTGAAGCAATTAGTTGCTATGATTTTGTTCATGTATATAGAAGCAGTTCTTAATATCAAAAGTGTAGATATTTTAATTTTAATTTTTAATTGACTTAAATTTGTTATTTAATTATCTTATTTTAATTTAAATCTTTAATTGACTTAAACTTGCTATCTAAATCTTTCAATTTGTAGGTTAATTTGCTTTTCTTGTTTAATTTGTAAGTTTATTTGCCAATTTAAGTTCCAAATTTGTTTAATTTGTTGGTTTAATTTCAATTATAGGTTAAAATGTATAGGTATTTCAAAAAGATAGCTAAGGAATCATCATTACTTTCAAACTCTAAATCTGACAGCACTTTTTAGAAATGTTGACTTTGCCACTGTCGTTATACATTCTAAATGCATATATAGACATTAGTCTCGGTGAACTCTTTCTTTCGTTTTCTCTATAAACGAGGGCCTTAGGTTAAAATGACAATTTCTTATGTGCTCCCGGGAGCACATACTCTCGTTATTCACGTATAAATATATTTCACGCGTGTATTTGTCATGTATTTATTTTCTTAATATATATTTGATGATGTGGCTTGTTGGAGCAAATGCTCCCAGGAGTATGATAGACCTATTGGGTTAACACACAGGTTTCAAGTTGGTTCATTCGTAAGCTCTTTCGCACTTCACGCCCCCTCCCTGCAAATTCCTAATTGTTCTCATGATTTACATCATTTCTATTTGTGACATCAGATTCTTTTCAAAAATACAAGGTTGAGTTAGGATAACTACATACTGTTGGTTCGTATTTGTGGTATCAATTATGCACCAATTACAGATATTACTAGCACCACTTCCAATGCTACCAAAAACAATGCATTACACTATAATAAAATAAATGCACCAATTATAGATAATATATGTTTGGTTTCCAATTTTTACCCAAAATTTGGACAATCAATGTGGAATATTATAAACACACATAATTGCATATCTTATTTACTGTGAGGATACAATTATTATTATCAAGAAATAAAAAAGATATTGGATTTTCATTATGATTTTTTTCATATATTTGAATAATAATACCAACATATTACCAGCAAAAGGTACAGAATTGCTTTCTATTTTCAGAGCATACGAATTTAAGTAGTATCAATAGTTAATGCTAATAAGATTATCTTCCCTTTAATACATATTCTCAATATGATCAGTGAAAACATTCCAGATTACTTTAAATTTTCATAGTACCAAGGTACAAGTGGGTATTAACAATCTTTTTGTGGTAAGATTACCTTCTTTAACACAAATAAATTTCACATTATGGTCGTTCAAAACACATTTATTTATTTAATTCTAGATCTAATTATTTTTAACTATAGTGGGTTTTATTTAATTAAAAACACGTATATGTTTTTATAAAAATGTCACTGATTCCGCCAGGAATCTGTTTCATGATTGTGTTGATGACGTGGGGCGAAAGAACGGGTGTATCTGACAGCTGGTGATCAACACGACGTCGTCCCCGTCTCTTTGTCCTCCGACTTGCAAAAAAGGCCAACCCCGGGATGTGGTCTGGGGAACGCCTCTCCGACGGTCAAATCAATTAGATGTTCCAAAAGGTGTGAATGCTATAGAAAGTAAGTTCTTCGTGGTCAGCCTCCTCTTTTCCGAGGAAAACAGGTCACTATTTATAGCCTGTTTGTAAAAGGGGTAAAATAGTAATCTTACCTTAGCTGCTTGTTCGAGTCTCGGGTCCTGTAGCCATTGGGCCTGGAGGAAAGCCTCAAGGGTTGCGTTTCGGGCTCCTTGGGGTGTGACCTTGTGGGTGAACATAGGCTGGCATTCCTAAGGACTCTTGGCCCACATAGGGGCCTAATTGAACACACATATCCCTGGGCCAGGCCCAAGAGGTGATATATGTGTTTTTCCCAAATCACTTAGCCCCTCACATCTTACCTGACCTCTGTGCCCGGCAGATGGTCAGGTGAGATGTGGACCCAGGGGTCTACGGTAGAGTGAGAGAGGCGCATTATGGCCACTTGCCATACAACAAGGGATTACAGGGATTTGCACCCCTGGGTTGGACGGTTGCTACAACTGTAAAACATAAATGCACGGAGTTTCAGGGTGAGAGCTGTGCATGCACAAGGTAATTATGATCTGACGTAGTGGCCCACAACCTATGGATCTTCGTGTCTATCTTGCTTGCCTATAAATACCCCGTGGTTTTTGTTGGAGATAGATGCGATTGCAATTGTTGAGGAGCGAACCAACCATCGACTTGAGTCATGGCTTTCCCTCTCATTCGCAACACCAGAGAAATGACACTCTATCTGAGAGAGACGCTCGGATGGCATCGAAGGAATGCATCGCGCCCCCCTCGCCCTCTCCCCGAGGACTTTTCGGGGCTATGCCGGGACTTTTCCTTACCTGAAGCTGAGCTGGTTGCGGCGGAGCTTGGATTCCCTGAAATGGTTCAAGCGACCTTCTACGCAATGCTGCTGAACGATGCTGTCGAGTTCAGCGCGGCCCATGAATTCACCGGGGACGAGATGAAGTCTGTACTCATGGATCTGGAGCGGTCATCGTTCGAGAAGTGGATATACTGTATGGACGATTTTTTGAGAGCTGCTCAACAGAATCGTCTGGCTGACGAGATAAATATCTCGGACGTTGATGACGTTCAGGGAGGAGTTTCTGATTTAGGCAACCCCCCTTCCCCTTCTAGTGATGAAGCCTAACGGCCTTTTGTATCGATGTGCACCCCTCAGGGCATTTGCCAGGGGCCTTTATGCAATGAAACCTTGTTTTCTTTCACATCTGTATTTGATATTCCATCTGTCGGGCCCTCAGGCCACGCTTGACTGCCCTCGGCAACTGGAGGAGCTAAGCGCGTAGCGACCGGCCGTGAGGCCGTACTCGAGGGCCCTAGCCCCTAGAGGGGCCGAGAGCATAGCGAACGGCCATAAGGCCGTGCTTAAGGGCCCCTAGCCCCTGGAGGGGTTCAGAGCGTAGCGACCGGCCATAAGGCAGTGCTTAAGGGCCCCTAGCCTCTGGGGGGCTAAGAGCGTAGCGACCGGCCATGAGGCCGTGCGTAAGGGCCCTGAACCCCTGGAAGGGCTAAGAGCGTAGCGACCGGCCATGAGGCCGTGCTCGAGGGTCCTAGCCCTTAGAGGGGCTGAGAGCATAGCGAACGACCATAAGGCCGTGCTCGAAGGCCCTAGCCCTTAGAGGGGCTGAGAGCGTAGCGAACGGTCATAAGACCGTGCTTAAGGGCCCTTTGCCCCTGGAGGGGCGAAGAGCGTAGCGACCGGCCATAAGGTCGTGCTTATGGGCCTTTAGCTCCGAGGGGAGCCAAGAGAGTAGCGAACGGCATTTGGCCGTGCTTATGGGCCTTTAGACCCAAAAGGAGCCAAGGGCGTGGCGCACGGCATTTGGCCGCGCTCCTAGGCCTCCAGCCCCAAGGGCAGCCAAGGGTGCTGCGACCGGTACTTGGCCGTGCTCAAGGTCCTTTAGCTCCAAGGGGAGCCAAGGGAGTAGCGAACGGCACTTGGCCGTGCTCATGGGTCTTAAGACCCAAGGGGAGCCAAGGGCGTGGCGCACGGCATTTGGCCGCGCTCCTGGGTCTCCAGCCCCAAGGGCAGCCAAGGGTGCTGCGACCGGCACTTGGCCGTGCTCAAGGTCCTTTAGCTCCAAGGGGAGCCAAGGGAGTAGCGAACGACACTTGGTCGTGCTCATGGGTCTTGAGACCCAAGGGCAGCCAAGGGAGTAGCGAACGACATTTGGCCGTGCTCATAGACCTTTAGACCCAAGGGGAGCCATGGGCGTGGTGCACGGCATTTGGCCGCGCTCCTGGGCCTCCAGCCAAGGGTGCCGCGACCGGTACTTGGCCGTGCTCAAGGTCCTTTAGCTCCAAGGGGAGCCAAGGGAGTAGCGAACGACACTTGGCCGTGCTCATGGGCCTTGAGACCCAAGGGCAGCCAAGGGAGTAGTGAACGACATTTGGCCGGGCTCATAGACCTTTAGACCCAAGGGGAGCCAAGGCCGTGGCGCACGGCATTTGGCCGCGCTCCTGAGCCTCCAGCCCCAAGGGCAGCCAAGGGTGCCGCGACCGGCACTTGGCCGTGCTCGAGGTCCTTTAGCTCCAATGGGAGTCAAGGGCGTGGCGCACGGCATTTGGCCGTGCTCCTTGGCCTCCAGCCCCAAGGGCAGCCGAGGGTGGCGCGACCGGCACTTGGCCGTGCTCAAGGTCCTTTAGCTCCAAGGGGAGCAAAGGGAGTAGCGAACGACACTTGGCCGTGCTCCATGCCCTGGACACCCTTTAGGGACTGTGGCCGTGGCACCCTGGGCCTAGGCCATGCTGCGGAGAGCCCTTAAGCCGTAGCGATAGCGCCTGGCTGCAGCTTAATTTCCTCCTACTGGTGACGTGGCTAGTCCGCAGGGACCACGTGGCATGCATTGAAGAAGCGTGGTTATCGAAGACCGTTGGGGTATGTGAACCGTCTCTTGGCTCTATATAAGGATGGGGTCTTTACCACCTTAGTCATTTGCGCCATACTTCTACGACCAATTTAGAGAGAGAAAAAAGAGTTCTAGAGAGAGAGGCTCTGACATCCTCCTTCCTCCCACTCCCCAGATTGCCTGGCTGCTTCCAACCAAATCTTTATTTCTTCGACATTCACAGGTACATGCTCGCCCCTTTCGCTGCATTCTTTGTATGTTATGTCATCTTGTACATCTAGTGGGGGCGTCTCCGAGGAGCAGGTCGGTCCTCTCATGGAGGGTCGGCATCCGCAACTCCCCAACCTCCCGGCCCTTATTGATGGCAGTGTGGTGGCTGGACTCCCCCGAAAGACTAAACCAAGGGAGCCGAAAAAGGTCCCTTACGCCGTACCCATTTTTGAACCTGGCACTCCCTCGTGGTCCAGCTGCGAGCATTCTTCCACCCCTAGTATTTTAAGTCCCGAGGTGACTGTGACGTATCCGTGGGAGGTTACTATTGCTAATTTTGTACCCGACTTCCAGGTCCGCGGCATGGTGAAGACGAAGTCAACCCCCCGCATCCGGACTCCAGACGAGCTTTTGGCCGAGGGCTCGATAGGTAATGTTTGTTCAGCTCTTCCTCAGTCTAATACGGAGGTCCGAGTTGCCTCCTCCAGTTCTAGTACGTCATCTCGACCTGGCTCATCCAGTGGAGCCTCGGGGCGCACCTCTTCATCCGAGGAGGCGTCGACAAGCTCCTCATCCGAGTCTTCAGGTCCAGGCGATTCGGGGCGCTCGCGTCATCATTGTGCGGCACCCGTAACAGAGATTGTAGCTGAGGGGTTGGAATTCCCCGGGGCTCTAACTCGTTCGGACCTTCAGGACGGACCGGGAAGTCACTTCCCCGACCCGCGAGTAATTTCCAAGCTTAAGAGATCGGCGCTCGACAAGCAGTACCTTCTGCCGGCCGAATACGGCTTTGTAATGCCCGAACCGGACGACACAGTGAACGAGCCGCCTGCCAACTGTATTGCCGTGTACAGAGCGGCCCTAGATTATGGCCTTCGGTTCCCTTTACATCCAGTAGTCAAGGATATTCTCAATAAGTATGAATTGGCGCCCGCTCAAATTGTGCCGACGTCTTGGCACAACATCTGCTCGTTTGTGGCCACATGTGAATTGTGGGGTCTGACCTGCTCAGCGTGCGCGTTCAGTCTGGTGCATACGGTCCAAAGGGCCCCTAAAGAGGCCGGGGACCTGGGATTGTACTGTTTCAATAACCTCCCGGGCTATATGACTGCAATCGAAAAGAAATCCAAAGTTAGATACTGGAAATACGACTTCTTGTTTCTGCGCCAGGTGTCGGGTTGGGGCGACGTCCCTGATTGGAACGAGGGAAAACCGGTTCGGAATCCTTTTGGGGAGCCCACGGCCGAGGAACGGCGAACCGCCCGGTACTTTATGTTCTATATCCGTGAAGACGATCGCCCTCGGCCCATCCTCAGATTCATGAGTCAGGCCATTAAGGCCGTGAGAGGTCCAGAGAAGAGAAGGACCAAGTCTAGTGACCGGGAGCCATTGAACTGGCTGCCAAAACTGAAATTTTTTGCTAATGACTTCTTTCTCGCTGCAGCCGGTCTTCTGATCCTTAAAAATTTTACAAAGGGTACTCAGTTGTCCAGGCGTGTTTTAGTTTTGCGTTTTGTGCTGACCTGACCTGTTCATCTTTGTGCAGATCAAGCGAGGGCGAGACTGACGGTCTTTGAGACCGAGGATGCGACGCCCGAACAAGTGGCTGCTGCTGCCGACCGCAGGAAGGAGGAGGAGAGGCAACTTGCCGTCGTCCAACAGGCTAGAAAGGTACGATATGACCCCTTTAGTTGGTTGTCCTCCCGTTCACAAGAGATTAACTTAACCTTTTGCAGGCGCCTTCCCTTGGACCTCGCGGTAAGAGACCTACCGTGAGTCTGCCTCCGCCCTGCAAGAAGCAGAGAACTGACGAGGTGACCAGGGAAACTGATCACGAAGTTAATGCTCAGACTGCGAGTCGATCTTCTGGAGAGCGGGCGGCTGCCGAGCAGAGACGCCGTACACCCCCTCGAGGTACTGGTACATCCCCCGTGGCTCCGACTGGTGTTGCCCATTCCTCTCGTCCCTCAGGGAGCTTCATCAAGGCCGACCCCACTATTCGCCTGACCCTAGTTCAAGACATAGTTAAATCGTGGATTTATCAGCCACCGGTGTCTCGGATCCACCGCCCGTATCCGCGGAAGAAATTGGCATGGCAGAGGCTTTTGCCCGAGGTGTCAAGGCCGTGGCTGAGTGCCGACGCCTAGAGGGGATGGTAAACAGGTATCAGCGTCGGTGCGAACGGCTTCAATCGGACCTCGCGGCCAGCGAGGCCACCAAAAAGGAGGTGCAGCAGAAGTTGGAACAGGCTGTAGCTGATACGGCAAAGGCCCAAGAGCGAGGTTACCAGCAGGGCCATTCCGATACCTTGGCATATCTCCGCAAGGTCCTGCTAACTCTTGCAGGGGAATTTGATGACGACCGGTACTTCGAGGCATATCTGAAGTATGTTGATGAGCGTGAGCGGGCCGTTGCTGAGGGCCGCGACCTAGACGAAGTGGAGTTCGTCGCTCCATCTGAGGGTGAGGCCACTACTGATGAGACCACACACCCTCTGGAGGTAGCCGGTCTTTCGGAAGAGGAGCCAGCTGATGACAATGAGCCTGATGTATAGCCGGCGCTACTTTGTCTACTGTGTCCCTTGTAATTTTTTAATTTTGCCTTTTATTCCGACATGTGAACAATGTTTGTTTTAATGAAAAGGGGATGCTTCTCTTGGATTTCTGTTTGTGTCTAGTTTTTGCTCTTACTCATAAGGGTGGCCCCGAAACAGAAGGGCAAGACGCGCGAAAGTCCCTTAGCCTCTAAAGGAACCCGTAGTGCAGCGACCGGCAGTAGGACCGTGCCCAAGAGCCCTTAGCCCCTGGAGGGGCTAAGAGCGTAGCGACCGGCCGTAAGGCCGTGCTCGAGGGCCTTAGCCCCTGGAGGGGCTAAGAGCGTAGCAACCGACCATAAGGCCGTGCTTGAGGGCCCTTAGCCCTTGGAGGGGCTAAGAGCGTAGCGACCGGCCATGAGGTCGTGCTTCTGGTACCGAATACAAAGAAAATGGCAAGAGTAGTCATTCCCAAGCACTAAGGAGTACGTTACAACTTAAACGTGATATTTTCTCAGATTGCTACTGTGCCATGCCCGGGGAACAGGGGTGCTGTTAAGAGTTTCTAGCCGAAATGTGCCAGGACGAATTTGCGAGGCCACCTTGTAAGGCCCTTCCCAATTGGCTGTTAATTTGCCGTGTTCCGTTGCGCGGGCAACGCTCTCCGTGCGTCTGAGCACCAAATCAGCGACTCGGATGGGTGACATCCGGACTGTTCGATTGTGCATTCGTGCGATTCAAAGTTTATAGAGGGCTTCTCGGAGCATGGAATCGCCGCAGATCGAGGGGAGAAGATCCAGGGCCTCTCGTAGAGCCGCGTTGTTTGCTGCTTCCTGAAATGTAGTCAGACGATGAGTATGAAGGGCCACCTCCACGGGAAGAACGACTTCAGAGCCGTAGGTGAGCATAAATAGTGTTTCTCCGGTGGCAGTCTTTTCAGTGGTGCGGAGGTTCCACAGGACGCCGTGCAGCTCGTCTGCCCAGCTACCCTTGGCGTCATCAAGTTTTTTCTGAATACCATGGAGGATGGATTTGTTGGCTGCCTCGGCCTATCCATTAGTCTGGGGATGCGCCACAGCCGTGAAGCGAGCCTGACATCCTAAGCTACTCAGGTAATCGGTGAGTTTGCTGGTATCGAATTGCCGGCCATTGTCGAAGATCATGGTGCGAGGGACATCGAATCTGGTGACAATGTTTCGCCAGATAAATTTGCGCACTTCTGCGGTGGAAATGGAGGCGACGACCTCCGCTTCGATCCACTTAGTGAAGTATTCTACAGCCACGAATAGGTATTTGCGCTAGCCGGTGGCCCTGGGAAAGGGTCCAAGGATGTCCATGCCCCAGGTGGCGAATGGTAGGGGGCTAACAATCGGTGTCATCAGGGTTGAGGGAACGCATTGAACGGGCCCGAACCGTTGGCACTTGTCACAAGTCCGTACTAGCGTCATTGCATCTTCCCGTAGACTGGGCCAGTAGTAGCCAGTACGGAGGGTCGTTACGGCGAGCGCCCGCCGGCCGAGGTGCGAGCTACATATGCCCTGGTGCAACTCCTCCAGAACCTGCTTTCCCTCCGCTGGGGGTCGGGCAAAGGAACGCTTGTAGAGGATTCCTTCGTACAACATGAACCAATTTGACCGCTTTTTTATTTTCGCTGCTTCTTTGGCGTCTGTGGGCAACGTGCCATCAGTGAGATATGCACGGATAGGTTCCATCCACGTGGAACTCCGGTCCAACCATGCGACCTCATGCAAGTCGATACTCCTATCCATCAAGGTTTCCCACTGAATGTTCTTCGGCCGGCCGTTATCAGAGGAACTTGCGAGCTTGGACAAGGCATCTGCCTGCCGGTTTTCTGAGCGAGGGATGTGCGTGATGGCAAAGTGCTTGAGCAGCTTGGTGGTTTCGCAAACCCTCCTGACGTATGCGGCCATAACTTCGTCCTTTGCTTCATAGTCTCCGTTGAGCTGACTAACGACGAGTTGCGAGTCAGAAAACGCCCGGACGTGATCGGCCCCTGCAGTGTGACAGAGCTCTATTCCCGCAATGAGGGCTTCATATTCTGCCTCGTTGTTGGATGCCTTGAACATGAACTTGAAGGTGTGCTCGTAACGTGCTCCATATGGACTTTCCACAATGAGAACGGCCCCACTACCCTCCTTGGTGGAGGAGCCGTCGACGTACAAGTTCCAAGGGCGCGGTTGGGAGTGTTGTCCCACAGGTGCCTTATATTCGGTGAAGAAGTCAGCCAATGCCTGTGCTTTGATGGCTCGCCAGGGCTCGAAGGCCAGATCGTAGCGCGAGAGCTCCACAACCCATTTCAGGAGGCGGCCTAACGCATCCAACTTCTGAAGGACGTTTGTGAGGGGTTGGTCGGTTAAGACCAAGATTTTATGGGCCTCGAAGTAGGGCCGCCGCTTCCGACTGGCCATCACCAAGGCGTAGGCGAACTTTTCAATGAGGGGGTAGTTTACTTCTACGCCTGCTAAGGTATGACTTACGTAATGCACCGGTACTTGCTCCCGTGCTCGCTCGGCCACCAAGACCGCACTGACCGCATGTTCTGAAACGGCCAAATACAAAGTCAACATTTCCCCCTCTGTGGGACTAGCAATCTGTGGCAGTCGAGCTAAGTACGACTTTAACGCTTGAAAGGCCTCATCTGCCATTTCATCCCATTGGAAATTCGCCCGTTGAAGTAGAACGCGGAAGAAAGGCTGGCACCGGTCGGCTGATCGAGACATGAAACGGCCGAGGGCAGCTACGCAGCCTGTCAAGCGCTGAACTTCCCGTATAGTTTTGGGGGGTTGCATGTCCAGGACGGCCTGAAGCTTGTCTGGATTTGCTTCTATGCCGCGATGACTGATCATGAAGCCAAGAAACTTTCCTGATTGCACCCCGAAGACGCACTTTTTGGGGTTGAGCTTCATGTTGAACGCTCGGAGAATCTCAAATGTTTTCCGCAAATCGGTGGGGTGGTCGCTCTGGAGCTTGCTCTTGACGATCATATCGTCCACATACACTTCCATGGTCTACCCGATTAGCGGCTTGAACAGTTTGTTGACGAGGCGTTAGTAAGTGGCCCCTGCATTCTTTAGGCCGAAAGGCATGACTTTGTAGCAGTGGAGTCCGCGGTCAGTTATGAACGCCGTCCTTTCCTGGTCTTCGGGACAAAGGGGTATCTGGTGGTACCCTGAGAAGGCATCCATAAAGCTAAGCAGGGCATGGCCGGCCGTGGCGTCCACCAGTTTGTCGATCTTTGGCAGGGGGTAACTATCCTTCGGGCAGGCCTTGTTTAGGTCCGTAAAATCCACGCACATCCTCCATGCGCCGTTGGGCTTTTTTACCAACACCACATTTGAAACCCATTATGGGTACTGGTATTCTCTGATAAAGTCGGCTTCTAGCAGCTTCTGGACTTCCTAGCTCGCCGCGGCCGTGCGCTCAAGGCCCATGTGGCGCTTCTTCTGGACGACCGGTTTGTGCCTTGGATCTGCATTCAAGTGGTGCTCCATTACCGTGGCAGATATGCCGGGCATCTCACTGGGGCCAAAAGTAAAGATGTCCTTGTATTCTCGCGGAAGACAGACGAGGGGTTGACGCTCTGGGTCGGCCATACCGCACCCAAGCTGTACCGTGCACTCTGGCCGCCCCTCTTCCAATTGTATACGCTCGACTCCGTCTTCAACCTCTGGCCGACGTCGCGAAAGTTCAACGGCGACGGATGAATTACCAAGGTCTCGGGACCCGTCGCGGCAGGATTTCCCTCTGCCCTCTTTGCTGTTGCGAGTGGTACTGCGACCTTCCGCTCCCGGGGTCGTTCGATGAGGGGCTTTATGCTAACTAGATAACACTCCCGGGCCGTCCGCTAATCCCCCCGGAGCTCGCCGATGACTCCGTCGTTAATCTCTAACTGGAGCTGGAGGAGATAGGGTGCAACTACGGCCTTAACCTTATGGAGCGTAGGCCGTCCGAGAATCACATTGTATGCCGTGGGTACATCGACCACAAGAAAATCAACTTCTAAACTTCGGAAACGGGTCTTGTCCCCGAAGCGCACCGGTAGGCGAACGGTCCCAGCAAGACTCACCTCTTGTCCTCCAAACCCCAAAACAGGGGTTGTAATGGGATCGACTGCGCGCCCTGGGTGGGAAAGTTTTTGGACGCATTCCCTCGTTATGATGTCCACGGAGTTGCTGGTGTCTACGAGGATATGGCGCACCACCGCATTTGCAATTTTCATTTCAACCACCAGCGGGTCGTTATGGGGGTAGCTAACCGGGGGGCATCCTTGCCTCCAAAGACCATGGTGGGCGCCGTGAGGCTAGAATTCTGTTCCATGGTGAGCACCTGTTGTGCGCTCCTCAGCTGTGCCTTCCAGGCCGACCGTGTCAGATCCGTCATGTTGCCGCCCGCGATGGTTGCCACAATTTCTGTCGAGCAGTCATCATCCCGTGGCTGGGATGGCTCGGGGTTTTGCTCCTTCTGCAGCAGGCGCGACCCCTTTCTTAGAAAGCGATCGATTTGTCCTTTGTCTGCGAGCTCATGGAGAGCTTTCTTTAGCTCACTACATTCGGTTGTGGTGTGGCCGCTCTGTTCGTGGAACTCACAATATTTCCGTGCGTTTTGCGGGCGGGGGGCCATGGTCATTGGAGGCGGCCAACGCAGCATCGGATGCCCTCGTACCTCCATAAGGATATTCCTCGCATCCGTGGTGAATCGGGCATCTAGAGTTTCCACTGGCTGCCTTCTGTCCCGGGGAGCGGGGTTCCTTTCACCGCGAGTGAAACCCCTATCCCCTGGAGCCTTCACCTTCTTGGGGGCGTCTGATCCCTCGGCGCAGATTTCAGTGGCTCGGATGAAGTCCGCAGCCTTTCTCAATGCTTCAGCTAAGGTGGTTTCTTTCTGTTCCGCCAAAGAGAACTTAAAACGTCAACTCTTGAGACCGTTCAGAAAAGAGGTGTACGCTACACCATCTTCCAATTTCGGGATTAGGACCGCCTCCTGATGGAATCGTCTAACGAACTCGGCAAGGGACTCCTGCGACCCCTGCTTGATCTTTGACAGGTGGATGCTAGTTCGCCGTTCTTTACGATTCGCAATAAACTGACCAACAAATTTGTCGGCCAGGTCCTGAAAACAGGCTACGCTCCCCTGGGGCAGACCATTGAACCAAGACTGCACTACCCCCTTTAGGGTGGCGGGGAAGTAACGGCAATAAGAGGCATCGTCCACATCTTGGACGTACATTTGAGCTTTGTAGACCCCCAGGTGCTCCTCTGGGTCCCCGGTTCCATCATACAGATCAACCATTGGCATCTTCACTTTTCTGCATCTTGGGGCGTTCACGATCTCTTGGCAGAAAGGGGTTGAGAAAGAGGGGGCGGCCAAGCGGGCGGCCGTTCCCGATACCTTGATGGGAGTACCGTGGCGCCGTTCAACCTCCACCACAGAAGGACTTCTCGTGTCCCCGATGGGATGTAACCCGCGATGCGGGGAGCGATCCCTCATGCGGAGCTCATAGCCACCTGCTTCCCTCACCGGGGGACTCCGCGCCCGGTCTCGGTTACTGCGACGCTCTGGGCTGCGGCGACGACCACGCGACTGATCCCGTGTGAGCCGGGGGGTTTGTTCCTGCTCCTGAAGCCAACCGGATTGTCGCGAGTGAGTGGCGTAAGGAGTTGAGACGGTAGCAGAAGCTACAGTGCGTCCGCGCTCCGATCGACAGGCGACATCAAGTGTAGCACGGTCTTTCTGCCGTTCGTGGTATGACCTCCCCTCACGGGCGTGGCCCCGTGAGCGTAGGGACCCTAATTCCTCCCGGGGGGACTCGGCCCGTGGCCTGAGGTGCCCAGGAGGGTTGGAAGGGTTTCTTGCACCATTCATCTCCAGAGCCCTCTGGACCTGCTCGGTGACCTGTCTCGTAATGGCGTCTGCCATGGTGGACATGAGACCTTGGAGTGCGTCCACTGTGACGTAAGCTGGAGGTTCTCGCTGCAAGGCCCCCACTGGCAGAGGACCTGCCCTAGAACTCTCGCCGGCATCCTCAACCGCGGGCGGCACAGAAGGACCCATGGTTGGTGCGTTTTCTCTGCGCGTCCTCGCTCGTGTCGCATCGCTGACTACCATCGCTACCACTCTTTCCCCACAGATGGCGCCAAACTGATTCCGTCAGGAATCTGTTTCGTGATTGTGTTGATGACGTGGGGCGAAAGAACGGGTTTATCTGACAGCTGGCGATCAACACGACGTCGTCCTCGTCTCTTTGTCCTCCGACATGCAAAAAAGGCCAACCCCGGGATGTGGTATGGGGATCGCCTCTCCGACGGTCAAATCAATTAGATGTTCCAAAAGGTGTGAATGCTATAGAAAGTAAGTTCTTCGTGGTCAGCCTCCTCTTTCCCGAGGAAAACAGGTCACCATTTATAGCCTGTTTGTAAAAGGGGTAAAATAGTAATCTTAACTTAGCTGCTTGCTGGAGTCTCCGGTCCTGTAGCCATTGGGCCTGGAGGAAAGCCCCAAGGGTTGCGTTTCGGGCCCCTTGGGGTGTGATCTTGTGGGTGAACATAGGCTGGCTTTCCTAAGGACTCTTGGCCCACATAGGGGCCTAATTGAACACACATATCCCTGGGCCAGGCCCAAGAGGTGATATATGTGTTTTTCCCAAATCAGTCACCAATACTTTTATCATCATTAATATTTTCAATTCATTTTCCATCAAAAAAATTAGGTATTCCAAGTTGATTACGTTATTAAGTTTTTTAAGAAAATTAAATAACTTTTTTAACTACCATAATTTTAAAATTATTATAAATAATTATAGGATTACAATTTAGAAACATTTGTAAAGGTCCTTACAATATATTGTAATACATTGGAAAATATGTTTTCTCATAACTTGTGTCTGTTAATAGCTACTTTAACTTAAAAAGGCACTAAATATTATAAAAAATATTAAAAATTATGCATGATGTGGTTACTAAATGACTTAATGTAATTTTCATAAAAAAATTGCTATAACTAAAAATTTTATTAGATTACTCGTGCATCACACAGGTGTGAAAATATTAGTTATCCATATTTAAAAAATTATAGATATTGCTCCTTCATGTACTTTTATTAGATAAAAATATAATACATATATTAGTCATTCATATATTTTTATGTATATTTGCTTTAAAAAGTAATACATGTATTTTTCAATTAACAAAAGGGAAATAACACATTTAGTGTAAATTTTTAATCAAATATCTATTGTGAAACTAGAAAAGAGTGAGAAATAAAGAGATGGATACAACACAATGTGTATTATTAGCTTAAAACTTCACAGTTAATGTTAATAGTACGCTTCCATTCTTCTCATTCACAACTTTAAAAAAGGGAAAAGAAAGGGGCAATTAGTATACATGCATTATGACTTGGAAATGAAATATTCCTAATCACATAGGGCTTCCATGAGCGGCGCTAGGGTTACTAGTGACAGGGGACCGGATACTGGTGACGGAAGGACTGAAACTGGGCAACCTGGAGAGGACACAACGGCAGGACGGCTCACAGAGGCTACTGAGGAAGCCGACAAGCTAGACGTTCGACAAAAAAAATGAAACGTATGGCGAAAGAAGGGTCGTTGGAGCATGAGGCCAAGGAGGTGGATGCAGATAAGATGGAACTTGGGTCACCGAGTGTTCCCGAGATGCAGCAGCAGATGGATGGGGAGAATCGAACCCAAAATGCAGAAAGGTCGTACCGGGACATACTACAACAAAATAACCCTAATTTACAGCTTGAAATGAGGAACAACCCAATCTGGGGTGCTCAGGATTTTGAATGCATATCAGAGGATGATGAACCTCCCGAGACGAGGACCCAATGTGCTCGGCCATTTTATTGACTATGTAGGAGAAGCGACTGCTGCGGGAACCCTGGAAGAATGCTTTGATCGTAAAGCTATTTGATAAGGGGGTAGGATACATGCAATTGAAGAAGAGTCTATGAACAAAATGGGCATTGCGGGGAGATTTTTCCCTTACTGATGCAGGCTATGACTACTACGTCACCAGATTTACAAATAGGGAGGATTATAAGCGTGTGCTCATGGATGGACCATGGATGATTGGTGAGTATGGTGACCATGGATGATTGGTGAGTATGGATGGACCAGAACATAAAACTCATGGCATGGGTTCGGATTCCCAAGCTAGGAGTGGAATATTTTCACAAGCATTTCCTATTGAACAAGATTGGAAGGGTTATCAAGCTTAACAACACCATGGCTAATGTTGAGTGAGGTCAGTTTACTAGACTGTGTGGAAATTGATATCATGAAGCCATTGTTATCAAAATTTCGACTTAATGGACGCATATAGAAGATACAGTATGAGGGACTTTGCATGATCAGTTTAATTGTGGGAAGCAAGCGCACAAAGAGGAAAGGTGTCCTTTAAAGACAGTGGCCCAGGAGGGTAATTCAGTAGTGAGTAGTCAACGGGAGTCGCGGTCAACTACAGTAAGTGTGTCGGATGAACAGGCCACTTACGATAGCTGGATGATGGAGAGAAAACCAAGAAGGAAGTCGACTAGGGCAAGGAACCCACGTGGGGCTCAAACAACTGAAACTGGGGGAGAGAGGAATTTGGGGGATAACCGAGAGCGGAATGTGGCTAGGAGGGGGACAGACCCAGCCGGGTCAAACGTCCAGCAAGGCATGGCCCAAGCAGGATCCAGGTTCTGTATGCTACAAGAGGAGGCTGTGGATGCTGAAAATGACAAAGATGAGGAGATGCCGGAATTGGATGAGGCTGAACAAGAGGAAGAACAAGCTATAGAAACGATTCCAAAATGGACGCAGAGGAAAGAGTTCCAGAGGTTCAAGAGGCTGAGCGACATGCCAGAAGTACTGCACGAGATAAGGAGAATTCTCCTGAGGAAACAGGGAGTGAATTGTGTGGAGAAGGGATTAGGGTCCCTGGGGAGCAAGTCCAGCAACCCCTTGATACATTATCACTTAATGAGGTGCGCAACCGGAGGGGTGCAAAATAGGCCGCGGAGGGAAGAACCTTGGCACATAAAGCTTGGTCGTCAGGAATGTTGTCTTCTTTAAGGGAAGAGGGCTAGAGGAGACTGTCAAGTCAACAGGGATGTGGGGGTGGAGACACCCAGTCTCAGCAGCCTGGTAGGACTCGAGTGCTACTGGATCGCACTGAGCAGACTGCACTAGACACTGGGCCTGGGCAGGTCAGGGGGTAGATGAGGACAATGGAAAGGAGCAGAGCTGCAAGACCTGCATTGGAGATGGAGCCCAATAGGGATGCTTCTGGTTCCAAAGGAATTGAAGGGGCAGCTTTGTCACTGATGAATTGAACCTGTGGGTTTTCTGCTAGTCTCCTGTGAATAATTATGAATCTAGAAGGGAACAGTATTGGCACCACCACTTGCAGGCAAGGAGGGCTGCTTGATATGAAAATTTTGCAGGGAATATGCGAGGAGCAGGAAATCGACATTTTCTTAATGAATTGCAGGAACATGCACGTCTGTATAGGCCGCAGATTGTTTCCCTCCTTAAAACTCACATGAGTGGGGAAAGGGCACAGGATGTGTGCCAACATAGTGGGTACGACAGGTTACATCGTGTTGCGGCACAAGGTTTCCAAGGTGGAATTTGGGTGCTGTGGGACTCTAATGTAGTGAGAGTGGAAGTAATGCAACTGCAAGGTCAGTTTATTACAGTTCGAGTGATTCAAGTGAATGCTAAACCATAGTTGTTCACGGCTGTGTACGTAAGCCCCTGCTAGCAAGCAAAGGAGAGATTTTTGAGATGAAATGAGATGTTTTGTGACAACAATCCGTAGACCTCGGTTACTAGTAGGGGACTTTAATGACACCATTAACCTTGAAGAGCTTAATCATGGGGGTGTTAAAATGTTACGCAGATGTGAAAAGTTCAAGCACTGGATTGACAATAGTGAACTGATTGATCTTGGCTTCTCGGGTCACATGGGTTAGAGCTCCAGACACAAGGAAGTGGTGCAAGGTTAGATAGAGCGTTGTGTAATGCGAGCTGGAAACTGCATTTTAAGGAGGGTGCAGTTAAACACTTGGTGCAAAACTATTCTGATCGTTTACCTTCGTTAATTGGGTGTTTTGTACCACTCCCGAAGGGCCCTAAATCCTTCCGTTTTCAAGTAGCTTGGGCCTCGCATGCGGACTTTGAGTTGGAGGTGGAAAAAAACTTGACCTCGGAGGAATCGATAGTGCCAGCCCTCAAGAAATTGGCCCAGAATTTAGATACGTGGAATAAGGAGGTATTTGGAAACCTCTTTAGACGTAAACGGAGAATCTAGGCCCGCTTACGGGGGATCCAGAAACATTGGAATTGAGGTATGAATAATTATTTGCTGAAGCTGGAGGAGCAGGTAAAGGAAGAACTTAGGGTTGTCCAAGACCAGACTGAAGTATTCTTGCTCCAAAAGCTTGAGTGGAAGCAATTTGGGCTAGGGACCAAAATACGTGCTATTTCCATACTCGTACCGTGATCAGGAGGAAGTTTAATCACATTGAATCCATTCAGAGGCAGGATGGGCAGTGGATTTTCATGGACCTGTGCACAAAGCCCATTGATGGAGATAGTGTAAAGGACCCCTGGGGAACTTTCCCGAATCTAGAACCTACTCAAGTGGCTGAACTGGAGAAAGCATTCACTTCAAAGGATGCCTGGGATGCCCTAAAGACTATGGCTCCATTAAAAGCACCAAGGCCGGATGGATTCCATGCCTACTTTTTTCAGAAATTTTGGGCTGTAGTGGGTAGGGCTGTGTGTGATACTACATTAAGGGTCCTGAAAAGGGGGCCCATGCCAAAGGGGCTCAACGACACTTTTATCTCTTAAACCGAAAGTCCCTAACCCAGACATGGTGAAGCAATTCCGACCCATCGGACTTTGTAATGTAGTCTACAAGATTATCTCCAAGTGTGTGGTTCTCCCAACACTAATCTCCCCATTGCAATCCAACTTTGTGCCGAGTCATCAGATCAGTGGTAACATAGTCATAATACAGGAAGTCATGTATTCCTTGAGAAAGAAACGAGGGACGAAGGGATGGATGGTAATTAAAATAGATCTGGAGAAGGCGTATGATCAGCTTAGATGGTCCTTTCGCTGTGAAACACTAATAGGTATGCGTCTCCCCTCCTTTTTAGTGGGACAATCATGCTTTGTGTTTCGTCATGTTCTTTGAGTTTCTTGTGGAATGGTGAGACCAGAGAGCAATTTAAACCTACTAGAGGAATCAGACATGGTGATCCGTTACCACCACATTTGTTTGTTGTGTGTATGGAAAAATTGGCCCAACTTATTGAGGCTGAGGTTCGAAATGGGGCATGGGTTCCTTTCCCGACAAGTACAAGGGGACCGAAGTTGTCCAGTTCATTTTTTGCAGACGATGTACTGTTGTTTGCGGAGGCCTCAGTCGAACAAGCGACATTAGTCAAGATGTGTCCGGATAGGTTTTGTGTAGCATCTGGCCAAAAAGTGATCAATCCAAAATCAAGGGTATTTTTCTCAAAAAATGTGGCCCCACAATTTATGGAGGAGACTTGTGAAGTCTTGGACATGCAACCAACGGATAACCTAGGACGGTATCTGGGTGTTCCCATTTTGCGTGGAAGGGTAACCAAGGCAACTTATCACAGGGTCGTGGATGGAGTGAAGAAGAGATTAGTGTGATGGAAAAGTAAGTGCTTATCTTTAGCATGTCAGGTAACGCTAATTCAATCTACTTTAAATGCCATCCCGACCAATGTAATGCAAACAGCACGGGTGCCTAGGTCACTATGTGATGAACTTGACAGGAAAGTTAGGCGTTTTTTGTGGTGGTGGGGGGGGGGGGGGAGCACGGTTCTTCAGCGCCGGATCCATCTCGCGCGATGGGAGATAGTCACGCTGCCGCAGGAGTAGGGCGGGCTTGGGCTTCGCTCAATGCGAGCTCTTAACACAGCCTTGTTGCTCAAGTTAGGGTGGAGGTATCTGATTGAACCTGAAACACTATTGGCTAGGGTTTTGCAAAATAAATATGAGAGCGAAATAAGCATCCTCTGTGCAAACACCCAGCGGCAGCCGCACGACACCTCCAACGTGTGGCGCGGCATCACTGAGGCTGCTCCATATTTGCGCCGCGGCATGGGGATGGCAGTGGGAGATGGGAGGGCGAGCCACTTCTAGCTGGCTAGTTGGGCTAAGCCGTCACCGTTTTACATTTTTGTAACGCAATATGCCCCTCTTGGAGAGCCAGAGACAAGGTTTGCGACTATTGGGGGTAGACCTGGCAAAACTGACCCGAGACCCGAAACCCGAACCGAATGACCCGGACCCATACCCGACCCGACACCCGAAATATGCTCACCCGAAAGTGGACTCGAAACCCGTATTGACCCGACCCGAACCACACCCGACCCGAAATTTTCAACAAAGTTGCTTGTTTTGGCATGACGAGCGTATTTCACCAAAAATTGGTTGATCCGAAATTGACCCGACCCGAACCATACCCGACCCAAATCGAAACGACCCGAAATGTCACTTAACCCGAACATGACCCGACCCGATCTTGACCCAACCCGTACTCGAACCCGAACCGAATGACCTATTTACCAGGTCTAATTGGGGGCGGAAGGATGATGGATGTGGGATGAGTTTTCGGACATCCTTCCAAGACTGGTGTCGATAGAATTTATAATTAATAGTTCGTGTTCGTAGGTTGTTCTTTGTAATTTGCTGCGATTTCTTCGAGTTTGCTGTTTTCGTTAGGGTAAATATTATATTGTAATCGAATCACTGTATTTTGTTGTGGCCTACACTACCTCCAAGGCAGCTATGGATAAATTAACCAGGGTATCACACCCTTCTTGTGGGCTTTGTCCCCCCAATAAAAAACATATATACTAGTACATTATAATTTTATCGAACTCATGTCCATAATTGCCATTAAGTTTTGCATTTTTTCTCAAAAATGTCACCAAGTTATTTTTTTTCTCTTTATGTCACCACATATGATTAGTATTTTGGTGAGAGTACAATAGCAACAGCAACAACTCTTTATGTCCCGCTTTCGCAGAGTCTGGGGAGATTCAGATGTAGGCATCCTTACCTCGACCGACAATCCTGCCCGTAGAGAGGCTGATTACAAGACACCCACAAAAACCAGATTTTGTGAAAGCATTGTATAACAGAAGAATTTTGTGAAAACATTTTGTGGATAAAAACTAAGGATAAGTTGCAGGGAATGAATTAAGAAATACGAAAAAAAACGAAAAAATCAGGTGGCATTTCGGTGAGAGTATACTACCAAATTATTTGTTTGTTTTTAATCAGCCATTGCATTTTTTTTTTTACGAAATTGTCACTGACAATAGTAGATTCTACCAACACTAAGTGACAAACTGGAAAAAAATAAATACTAGATATATTAAAATTAAAGGATAATTACCATTAAGTTTTGCATTTTTTCTCAAAAATGTCACTAAGTTATTTTTTTCTCTCATGATGTCACTATACATGATTAGTAGTTTGGTAAGAATATACCACCAAGTTATTTGTTTGTTTTTAATCTGCCACTAGATTAGTTTTTTTACCAAATTGTCACTAACAATAGCATATTCTACCAACACTCAGTGACAAACTAGAAAAAATATATACTAGACATAATAACATTAAAGGAGAAAGAAATAAATTAATGACATGTTTGAAAAACAAAAGTAAAACTCAGTAGTATTTTTGGAGATAAACACTTATCTATTCCTAAGTGGTTGACACCAAAGTTATTAATACTGTCTCGTACTCCTGAGATACCGACAAAACATACCGCTTTGGCAACTATTCGTTACAACTTAGGCACAGAAAATGTACCATTAGGATCACGTTCTATACCGACTTATCTCGGATCTATTAGTCCGGATTCGAGTATACCAGCTGGAAAACTCTTTCTGCCAACACTGATTTGTTTTCCGGCGACAAATAATAAGTGATAAAGGAGAATTTTGTAGAAGAAAGGCAGACAAGCAAACATCTAGGGTGAGAAGTAGATAAAGATGGGTGATGTGTAGCTTCAAACTCAATAAGAAGCAAAGAAGTAGAGAAAAAGATGATAAAGAAGCAGATGAGCGGCGGAGAGAGAAAGTTGAGAGAGGGGGAAGGGGTTTAGGCTGTATCCGCCAAAGATAAAAAAAAAAAAAGAGAAGGGTGATAGGGGTCTTGGGATAGGTAGCCTAGGGTTTTTGGTTTCATTTCTCTTTCCACTTGAGTGGAGGGAGGAGAGAAAATAGTATGGGCTATGTTGTGGTCCTTTTAGGCTTGGAAGCTTCATGGATTTATCCTTTTATACAATAAAAATGATATACTAATAGATTTCTACTAAAGAAATGATATTATTCATTTTTTTTCCACCTTAGTTGAGGTCTGGTACCAAAATTTCAGTACGATACGGGACACACCATTTCACTAAAAAACCAGTACATAGTCGGCACGATATTTATAACCATGGTTGGCACAAGTTTCTTTAGTCCACTACACTATAAAGTTGAATGTTTGAAGATTTTCCCTTAACTATTAAGCGATTTGTTGACACAAGTTTCTTCAGTCCAGTACGCTATAAAGGTGAAGACTTGAAGATTTGCCCTAAACTGTTAAGCGATTTTGCAATTATATCTTAGCGCCAAAAGTTTGAATTCATGCTACGTACTTTTCTTATTATACCTTTGGTCATCTAATAAATTTGTAATGTGATACAGGTTACGACATTAAAGATAGTAATATCCGAGAAACTAATAGACAAGGATTGGCTCAAAAATTGGGCCAATAGAGCTGTACCATTGAGAACATTGGGCACAACAGATCCAGTTAACATCTGTTCTTTGATACTTGATCCATGAATCTTCTAAGTACATAACTGGCAATATTTTTATTGTCTATTCGGGTATTACTATACCTGGTATCTCTTTTTTCTATTCTTTGGAGTTAAAAATCTATGGCTGGTTAAATTTTCTAGAACTCAAAATGGGACACATATGTACCAAATTTTTTAATTCACCAATATTGTTGTCCTGTATGTACTTTTCTGTGTGAAACTATTTCTCAGTCTTTCATTGTTGTAGTGTGTTTAGTTTTTAAACAGGTGGTTAATGATATGGATTTTATGCTAACTTCTCATCTGCTCAGATGTCTTTTTTTCACTTCCCTCCCCCTCCATAGAGAAGACATTTGAGCGGTATGAAAGCTTGAATGATGCCTTACCAAAACAGGTTTAGCGTTTGGACTTCTAATTCGCCTTATTGTCCTTAACCTAGCTAAGGTCTTAATTCCACTAATAAATTTTATAAATATTAATTAATTTTTATGAGTGTCTATCTTAAGGATTGTATAAATTTTTCTAGAAAATTTTAGATAAATTTTTAAACTAACAAAAAATCTTAGGGTCAAAACAAGTGCATGAACTTCAACTCAATTCATTCTTGTTATAGTCACCATACAAATAGGCATCTAAAAGTACATTCATTCGATAGTAATTAATGATTATAGATAAGTATATCCTTATCTTTTGTGGAAGGGCCACAGCTCGTGATGCACATAATGTTTTCTGTTAAACACTATGAACAAATATTTATGCATATGAGTTCTTTTAGCTATGTTCTTATGTAGAAATTGAACACTGTGATTAATTGTAGGTGGTATCAAGTCTTCATTAGACATAACAGAGGAGGAATTCAGCACTACCTTGAGAACAAATTTGATGGGGTCTTGGTTGGTTTCCAAGTCAGTTTGCAGGAGAATGCATGATGCAAATATAGAAGGTTTAGTTATCAACAAATCGTCTGTTTCTGGCCTTAATAGAAGCAGTTTACTTGTGTAGTGGCTGTTCTGTATTAAATTGTCATATTTTACATGCCTCTATCGCCTAATTTTAGCTCGTATAGTAATGAAATCTTTAGGATTTTTACTTGCTTTATTTACTTTTGTAGGTAATAAGATGAATCGAGCAAACAATGCAAAAAGGAGCAAAGATGGACGAGAAAGGCATGGAAATTCGCAAGGCAAGAAGAACGACGGATGTAGAGGAGCTGACAGCACCAACCGTCGCCACAACCTACAGCTGGGTAGAAAGGGACGATTGCTGGCCGACGGCCTGTCACCGAGCGATGGCTTGTTGCCGGCCAACGGCTGGCCATCGCAGGGACGACAGTCGTCGCCCCCTCGGCATGCTTCTCCTTCTTCTCAGCCTGCTTCGATTCCTATTTAAAGCTCAATTTGGGGATTTCTTTGAGGGTTCCTTTGGCAGCTTTTAGGTTAGTTTTAGGTTAGGCTTTAGCCAATAAAAACCTCAATAAGAGGATTAGATTAGAGGATTAGATTGTATTTTGGATTCAAACTTGTGGATTTCAATTCATTCAATCAATTAAGCATAAGTTTCTCTTTTTCTCTCTCTCTTTATTTCATGCTTTTCTTGTTTCCTCTTGTTTTGATTATATTGGTTTAGATTGTATTTAGTGTAAATGTTTAGTTTTTATTATGATTTCATTTTTAATAGCCCTTTTCGTCCATGCTAGTTTAGATTAATTCCTCCATCTTCATGTTTGTTGAATTATTTGTTAGCATAGGTTTAATTTGGGGTTTTTATGTTCTGTTCATGATTAGTTGTTAATTTTGGTTGGCTTGGATTATGATTAGCCCTTTGATAGCTAAATAGTCTTGTATTAGGCCTAACCACACCCAATTTATGCTTAGAACTTAGAGTTTTCTCTCCTACCCACCAAGTTTTTGATGAAATGCTTGAGAGAGCTTTCATCTATATTTTTGGATGATTGACTTATGCCGAGAGGTGAGGACAATTAGCTAGTGTGGGGGGGGGATATCTAGGATTTGGACATGAAAATAGTCCCGATCCTACCTAGGTCCGAGGGTTGCTAATTTGGTAGCTTAATTAGGCTAACCCCATGAAAGTAGGTGGTTAGAGTAATTAGGCTAGATCATGACCCTTGAGAGACGGCTTGGGTACTTTTTGATGGTGCAAAGGACCATCTCTAGTTTTCTAAGTAGGTTGGGTAGGTTAGGACTTATGGCAATTAGTTGGTCCGTTGATTGGTCAAATCATGACTCCAAGCCTTTTTTCTTGTGATTATTAGCTTAATTTAGCTTGCCTTTCTTTCCTTCTGACATAGCCTAGCTTGAAACACATGAGCGAATCATGATACTTGAAACCCAACTCCCAGTGGCCGACACCCCAAGTACTCGACAATAAACCTTGCACTTGGGGTTAAAAATATTAAAACTTGAATTCTTCCTATCCAATCTTTGGTGCCTTTGCCGGGGAACTTGTTTATTTCAAAATCAGAAGCGACCAAAACACTCTAG
This sequence comes from Selenicereus undatus, assembly GCA_017589665.1. Classification (NCBI taxonomy): domain Eukaryota; kingdom Viridiplantae; phylum Streptophyta; class Magnoliopsida; order Caryophyllales; family Cactaceae; genus Selenicereus; species Selenicereus undatus. Next base: position 75,774,660 of record JACYFF010003369.1, read on the forward strand.
ATTAGGCTTTTTCCTTTTCTTTTCTTTTTTCTTCTTTGCACCTTGAGCTTTACTTGGACCTTCTTACGCTTGGTGTAGTTTGTGGCTTTGTATGCACATGCACAATCAAGGGAATTGATCGCTCGTTCCTTTTGACTCGGAGATAGAAGCCACTAAACGGAGACAAAGCGGTGTGAGAAAGAAGCAACAGGCCTAGATCATCATCGTTGAGAGAGACCCTAGGGTGCTGCGGAACTACGTCATACCGCAAGCAACCAGCATCACCTCTTCAATTATGAACCCGGTCGTTGAAGCAAACAACTTTGAATTGCAGCACATGGAGAAGGACCAGTTCGGTGGGCATCCCGAGGAGAACCCACATATTCACCTTCGCAACTTTCTAGCAAAATGTGACATGACCAAGCTTAACGGGGTCTCCGCTAACGCAATTAGGCTGAGGCTTTTCCTCTTCTCACTGACCGATAGAGCCAGTGACTGCCCCATAATGAAGAGTCCAATTCGTTCACCACCTAGGAGGCCCTTTCAAAAGCCTTCCTTAGCAAGTGCTTCCCTCGGGCAAGACTACTAAGTTGAGAGCGGAAATCACTTCCTTCTCTCAATAAGGCGATTAGTCTTTATATGAGCGTGGGAGAGGTTCAAGGATCTTCAACGCCAATGCTCCCATCATAGAGTACCCAACTGGCTCCTAATCCAAACTTTGTACAATAGATTGGACCAATCCTTGAAGATGTCCATCGACGCTACAGTTGGCGGCGCACTCATGGGGAAGTCAATTGAGGCCACGAAAGCCCTATTAGAGGAGATGGCCTCCAACAACTATCACTGGTGCAGTGAGAGAGTGACCCTGAAGAGGACCGGTGGGGTTTATGGAGTTGATGTTGTAGACTTGCTTATAAGCAAGGTTGGTGCTCCAGCGTAATGATTTGACAGGCTTGGGACTTCTTCTTCAGGGAGTCTAGCAGGAAGTTCTTCAAGTGCAATGTTTGAGGTTGTGGCTTTATGTGAGATCTGTGGCATTCAAGGCCATGTTGCTGCTGAGTGCCAATCTAATTTCCAGGGAGTTGAGCATGTCAATGCTATGCAAACCTTCAACCTACACCCACAAAACAATCGCTAGTCAAATACTTATAGCCTTGGTTGGAGAAATCACCTAAATTTCTCCTACCGTAACAACAACCCCGTTCCACCCAATGCCACTCAACCTCAACCCCCTGGTTTCCAATACAGGGCTCCCCATACCTCACCTCCATAACAACAGCCTCCCTAACCCAAGTCCAATATGCAGAGTCTTATGGAACGCTTTATAGCGACCTAAACCAAGATTAATGAGGTACTTCGTGAGTCAGTTGGTCAATTAAGGTCCAAATTTGAGACTATGACCACTCACCCGAAGATGATGGAGAACCAGATTGCCCAGATTGCATAGCAGGTTAGCCACTTATTTGGGCTCTAGGGGCATCTACCAGGTCAACTTGAGACCAACCCCAAATGACATATCAATGCCATCACATTGAGAAGTGGCAAGGAGTTGGAGGGTCATTCGGTGCCTATGAGGGAGGACGGGAGAGAGGTTGACGATGAGGGTAATGATGAGAAGAAGCCTCCCACAGAGACTCCTGAAAGGGTCCATACTGAAAAGTTAAAGGAGGTTCGAGCCGAGGACATTTCACCTCCAATGAAGCCTTACAGTTCTCCTATTCCATATCCCCAGAGGCTAGTGAAGACTCAGGAGGGGCACAAGTATGGGAAGTTCCTCAAAATGCTAAAGAAGTTCCACATCAACATCCCCTTTTTGGAGGGTATCACTGACATGCCATCCTATGCAAAATTCCTCAAGGATTTGCTCTCCAATAAAGGAAAACTGCTTGAGAATGCCACAGTATCTCTTAATAAGGAGTGCAATGCTATTATTCAAAACAAGCCCTCTCCCAAGCTTTCAGATCTAGGAAGCTTTTCCATCCCTTGTTTAGTTGGGGATGTTACTATCAGCAGGGCCTATGTGATCTTGGGGGTAGCGTAAGCATCATGCCTTATTCCATCTGTAAGAAGCTACAAGTAGGAGACCTGAAACCCAGTACTATTTCCTTGTAACTCACTTATAGATTCGTCAAGTACCCTATAGGTGTTCTAGAGGTTGTCCCACTGCAAGTGGACAAGGTTTTTTATCCCATGTGATTTTGTTGTTATGGAGATAGAGGAGGACTCCAACATCCCTATCATCCTTGGGAGACCCTTCTTGGCTACCGCGGGAGCCATGATTGATGTGAAGAATGGTAAGCTCTGCCTTCAAGTAGTGGACAAAAAAGTGGAATTCAGTTTACCACAATCCATGGCTTCTCTTACTCTAGACGACACGTGTTGCAGAGTACATGTGCTGGAGAGAGCACTCTGTCAAGAGGCCATGACTTGCCATTCTATAGAGGACCCGTTAGAAGCCACTTTGATCGGCTGTCAAGTGACTGGCTCCCATTCGAAGGAGAATGAGGAGTATGCTAGGCTCCTCAATACATCCACTGCCTATATGCATAGGCAGTCCACGAAGGAGATTCTTAGTGTGGAGAAGACCACCCCCAAAGAGTAAGGGTAGAGCACGCCAAAGGTAGAGTTGAAGCCCCTACCTCACCATCTCAGGTATGAGTTCCTTGACCTTAATCACAAGTTTCAACTCTAAATTTGATGGCCCCCAATTGGAAAAATTGTTGGATGTGCTTAGAAAGCATAGGGGTGTCATTGGCTATAGTATTGATTATATTAAGGGACTAAGTCCTCCACTTTGCATGCACCGCATCTTTCTTGGTGAAGGTCATCGACCCTCACGACAACCTCAATGTCGTTTAAATCCTAATAAGCAAGAGGTTGTGAAAAAAAGACGTTATCAAACTGTTTGATGCTGGAATCATCTATTCTATCTCAGATAGTGAATGGGTGAGCCCAATTCAAGTAGTTCCTAAAAAGGGTGGGATGACCGTCATTAAGAATGAGTGCGATGAGCTCATCTCGACTAGGACTATGACCGGGTGGCAAATGTGCATTGATTATCGTAAATCGAATAAAGCCACCCAAAAAGATAATTTCCCTATCCCCTTCATTGATCAGATGTTGGAAAGGTTGGCACGACACTCCTTCTTCTGTTATTTGGATGGATATTCTAGTTTCTTTCAGATTCCTATCCATCCCGATGATTAGGAGAAGACAACCTTCACATGCCCCTATGGTAGCTTTTCTTATGAAAGGATGCCTTTCGGGTTATGCAATGCCCCCGCCACCTTCCAACGATGTATGACTACAATATTCTCCGTCTTTGTCGAGAACATTGTGGAGGTATTCATGAATGATTTCTCTATCTACGGTGGTACCTTTGAATTACGTTTGAAAAATCTAACTAAGGTACTTCGGCAATGTAAAGAGGTCAATCTAGTGCTAAATTGGGAGAAGTGTCATTTCATGGTACAAGAGAGGGTGGTTTTAGGACATGTTATCTCTGCTAGGGGCATCGAGGTTGATAAAGCTAAAATTGAGATTATTGAGCGATTGTCCCTTCCTACATCAGTTAAAGGGGTGCAGAGTTTCCTTGGTGATGCGGGATTTTATCACCGCTTCATCAAGGATTTCTCCAAGATTGCTAAACCTCTCACCCAGCTTTTAGCCAAGGATACCCCATTTGTGTTTATTGATGAGTGCTGTCAGGCTTTTTGCTGAAGTAAACAAGAACTGATTTATACCCCCATCATACAATTACCTGAGTGGGATCTCCCTTTCGAGATCATATGTGATGCCAACGACCATGCAGCGTTGGCAATTTTGGGGCAGCGTAGGGACAAGAAGGCAGTAGTGATCTATTATGCCAGTAGAACACTTGATGCAGCTCAGCAGAATTACACAACACCTGAGAAGGAGTTGTTTGTGGTTGTGTACACAATGGAGAAATTCCGACCTTACCTTTTATGCTCCAAAGTCATTGTGTATACTAACCACTCCGCACTCAAGCATCTCCTTGAGAAAAAGGATGCTAAGCGTCGCCTCATTCGGTGGAAACTACTTCTACAAGAGTTTGACTTGGAGATTAAGGACAAGATAGGGGCTGAGAATGTGCTTATTGACGATCTCTCCCTACTTATTGTAGAGAGCCTGAATGATCCCCTGAATGATGCTTTCCCTACTGAGCACTTGATGGCCATCTCTACGAGCCGATCTCCATGGTTTGTTGACATTGCAAATTACCTGGCTTCAGGTATCCTTGCTACATGATCTGTCATCCCATCAAAAGAAAAAGTTCTTCCATGATGTTCAGCGCCATTTTTGGGAGGAAGCTTTTTTTTTTACAAACTGTGTAAGGATGGGATTTATTAGTATTACCTCCCTAAGGAGAAGATTCAGAGTATGATTTCTCTTTGTCACGATTCTCCATGTAGAGGACATGCTAGCACCTCCAAGACTGCCATGAATGTCCTTTAAGTTGGGTTCTTTTGGCATTCGTTATTCAAAGATATCCACACTTATGTTTGCTCCGGTGATCATTGCCAGCAGATGAGCAATTTCTCCCCGGAAGAATGAGATGCCCCTCAACTTCATCCTTGAAGTTGAGATATTCGATGCTTGGGGCATTAACTTCATGGGACCTTTCCTATCCTCCCGGGGTGAGAAGTACATCTTGGTCGCAGTGGATTACGTCTCCAAGTGGGTAGAGGTCATGGTTAGCCCTACTAATGACTCAAGAGTAATGGCTAAGTTATTCAAGAGGATAATTTTTCCTTGTTTCGGGATCCCAAGGGTGTTTATGAGTGATAACAGGACGTACTTCATCAAAAAGAAACTTGAGGCCTTATTGAAGAAATACGGAGTGCACAACAAGTATGGCCTTAGTTACCACCCTCAGACAAGTGGCCAAGTCGAAATCTCCAACCAAGAAATTAAGTGCATTTTGGAGAAAACAGTTGCAAGATCATGGAAGAATTGGACTGACAAGCTCGACGATGCTCTTTGGGCCTACCGCACCATCTTCAAAACTCCCATTGGCACCACCACATTTCGGCTCATCTATGGTAAGGGTTGTCACCTCCCGGTAGAGCTGGAACATATAGCATATTGGCTATCAAGCACTTCAACTTCGATTTAAAGTCTTTGGGGGAAAAGAGGTTATTGCAATTGAATGAACTCAAGGAGATCCGTTTGGATGCCTATGAAAGTTTAGGATTTACAAAGAGAGAACGAAGCGACGGCACGACAAGTTCATTAACCATCGTGAGTTTTAGGAAGGTGACTTAGTCCTCCTATTCAACTCCCGTTTGAAGCACTTCCCGGGCAAGTTTCTTTCTAAATGGTTGGGCCCTTTCAAGGTGTTAAAGGTCTATCCATACGGAGCCATTGAGATCAGCAAAGAGGCCACTAACACCTTCAAGGTGAACAGGTCTTGATTGAAGCACTACATTGCCAGTGAATCGCTTGAGGGGAAGGTTAGTTATGCCCTCCTCGGTGTCTCTTCCTCTTAAAGGCCCTTCACAGTCAAGCTTGAGAATTAAACAACCGCTTCTTGGGAGGCAACCCAAGCTTTACTTCTTTTGAAATAAAAGAGCAAAAAGAGAAAAGAAAGAGAAAAGAAAAAAGAGAACAACGAAAAGAAAAAAAAAAGAAAAGAAAAAGGGAGGCACAACTCCAAAGGGTCGGATTTGAGAGGCAGCAAGTTGGCATGGGCACCCCATGCTTGGTGGCACGCCTATGCCATCCCCAAATTTCAAAAAGAGGAAGGGAGGGGAGCAAAATAGCTGTCAGAGAGCAACATGGCACGGTGTCACTGTGCCTGGAGGCACGACCGTGCCAACTTAATTTTGGGGCAAAAGGCCCGATTTCATCTTCTCCTTCATTGTGAACCCATTCTTCCTCCCTATTTTCTGTCTCTAAACTGCTGCAACCTTCCTCTCTCTTGCCTCACTCTCTACTCCAATCCTACCCCAAATCTTTAGTTTTTCCTCCAAATTCTCAAAATCCACCTATAATCCCTTACTTTCCACCCAAATTTTCCCAAATTTCTCCCAATTTCATGTCCTTCACCCATCACTTTCCCTCTCTAAAACCCTAACCTTCATTGTTGAAGTTGAAGGTTGTAGAGAGCGAAAGCTTGCTTCCTCTTGCCATCTCCACCTTCCTCCCACTTCACAAGCACCCCAATTGTGTTCCAACCATCATTATGAGAAGAAAGAGAATTGGGGAAGGCTCAATGGCTCCCTCTACGCCTAAGAAAGCTTCAAGGGCTACCTCCTCTACTGCGCCCTCCACTGCTAAAGGTACTAAAGATGCTTACCGTTTGATTCTTCCTACCAGTACTAGGGGTTTGCATTTCGTTAATGATGAACAACGAAGCCTGTATGAAATTTTGACCACTAGGATGACTAGCGAAAAAAAAATTATTTCATGCAGACTCTTTGAGGAATTTGGGACTACTTGATGGCATGATGAGTCTGATCCGCAATTTGGGGTGAACGGAATACATTGGAATACAATGCACCTTTTGCGACCGCTGAATGTTAGGGTCTTTGAGCTCTTTAAATGTGAATTGAGATGGCAAGTATAGGGGTTAAGAGGTAGACATTTCGCATATTTAACATCGACCATTGGATGAGCTTACGGATATTTAATGAGTTGAAGCTTCTGGTGGTTGGGGGTGCATTTAGGGATGCTCCACCCCTATGGATATTGGCCCCCATTTGGTTAAGCATTACTTGCTCCAAACGGAAGACCTATATGGATAGATTTAGAAGACCTAGAGCTTTCAACCCCCATCAAGCTAAGGCCACTGACATTTGTAATATCAATCTTTGCTACGGCATTACCTTCAACATTTGACCGCGAATATCATTTTTGGTCACAACGACATCCAAAATGGGTGCCGGAAAGCGGAGTTGTTCATTATTTGGTGTGCATTATCGAGCACTCCCATAGACATCGGGGCCTTCATCATCCATCACTTGGCGGAAGTATTGAGGGTACCATCATCGCCACGCTATCGCCCTAGGCCATGGTGACAAGCTCTCCCATCTTGAGCCTCACCTCCTTGGAGGTCACTTCGACATTGGCACCCTCTATCACATGACCATAATAGATAACCGGGGTGGCACCATACATGATCCCTATCATAAACAAATCCTCTTCACTCTTCCTAATACTGAGTGCACCAGAGGATCAGGCAATCGATCATGAGGAAGGGGAATATGATGATGATGATGATGAGGATGATGGTGATGAGGGCCAAGAGGGACTTGAGCCTGGGGGTACTCATGTTGAGGGTGACTCCATTCCATCAGCACCACCCCCATTTAATCCATTACCCACCCTTGAGACCGGCGGGTCTTCCTTTTTGGCATATATGCCGTTTGATCCCGCCTTCCTCCAAACCTTCTCCACCCTCCAACTGGAGGTCTTCAGTATTCAAGAAGGGTGCATTGGCATGCGTGATGACATCCATCGTCTCTCTGGCCGAATGGAGTCCATTGAGGAGGGAGTCACATACTTCCAAGGGTTTATCGACCGCCAAGAAGACCATGAGCGGAGGTGAATTCAACGAGAGGAGAAGCGGGCAATGAAGGAAGCCTGAGAATACGAAGAAAGCAGGTAGATGAATGGGTTGATTTGGCAACAATCAGAGTCCATTCGGCAGTTGGAAGAGCATTTCCGCACCTTCCTGAGCGATCAAGGGGGCTCGTCGTCATTTCCGTTGTTTGATTAGGGCTATTCATCCACCTTCTCACGATTTTCTCCGCATTTTTGGCCGCCTCCTGAGGGGACCCAGTAACTGTAAGTTGTATGCCTTCCCCTTCACTTCTAATGTCTATTTTTTTCATTGGGGACAATGAATAGTTCAAACATAGGGGTGAGGTCATGAGCTCCATGATAATTGATGCATTTTTGGTGGGTTTGGGTATGACTTCTGATGGGTTGTAGTGTGCATAAATCTCCCAACATCTAGTGTGCTTGCATTTAAAATCTTAGGTTTCATTCTAGCTTAGGTGCATTCTTATGATGCATTAGTCGTAGTTTAATTTTCTGCACTAGGTAGGCATGCAGAACATTGCATTTAGGTAGGCAATTGTATATATCTTTCTCCTAACCATGGATCTAAAGTGGAGATGTGTTGAGTAGGGTTCCGCGAGACTGTGAGGTAAAATTAGGCGATAAAGTTATGTAAAATATGACAATTTAGTATCGAGCAAGTACCCCCACACCTATCATTTGCTCGTCCTCGAGCAAAACAAAATAAAAATTAACTTAGGAATCTAACTCACTTTAGTAGGAATCACGGTTGAATTTAGCATATGCAACAAGCCCTTTAAACCCCTTAGATCCACCAAGTGGACGAGTGAGGTCTCGTAGGATTTGTAGAAGATATGCCCATAAAATCTTTGAAATATTTTTGGATTTTTTTTTCAAAAACAAAAAATATATACAAGGCAATGGGGAAAATATGTACATATTTAGATCGACTCTATCACCCTAGCAACCTAGTTATTAAGCCATATACAAGCAAAACATACATTCAAGACACATTTTAGGCTATAAATGCATCCCGACTCTCATTTTTCACCCTACGTAACACAATGACACGATTTGTGCACCTTGGTGCTCTGTGCAAGGTATATTAACTCTTAATGCTAGGCCAAAACCGGGCAAGAGGTCATCTCCACTTGGCTTATGACTTCCTTTATTTTGCTCTTTTTTTCTTTCTTTCTTCTTTTTTTCGGCTTTTCTCCTTATGGTCCTTTGTCCAGGTTGGTAGTTCTTAGCTTATTAGGCCTTGAACTCTTGGAGGAACAACTTAGCACGTATTCGGACTTCTTCCCTATTCAAGGGTTTTATTTGGATATGCAAAGGACTTATTCAAGCCCAAATAGAGGTACCGGAGGTAAGTTCATTTTTGCAACATGCTGTTCTCATTTTTTTCCTTTTCTCATAATGAAGCCAAACTGGAAGTCAATCAACCAAATAGAATGCCCCCAAACACAAACTTTAATAACTAACACCAAAAGTCAATGGTTAAGTGATTAAGTGTACAAGGTAGGCACAAAAATGCACATGTGAAATGGGGTTATTATGAGAGACTAGAGATTACACTGTAGACAAGTATTCCATCACACATATTCAACCTGTATACAAGCTAGCAGCCAAGCTATCAAAGATCAAAAACCAATAATAAGGGCGCAAAAGTTCCTCAAAGCTAAAAAGAAACACTATACAAAAATTAAAAAATTCCACAAAATATGCGTAAAAGGGTATATGACTTCCTATCCCCACACCTAAATCTTACAATGTCCTCATTTAGAGCCTAGGAGTCACTACCACCACAAAAGCACACAAAAATAAAGAAAACAAAATCACAAACACACAAGACACACAAAACAAAACAAAACACATAAAAAGACTCAATGAAGACATATATGCACAAGCTAAAACAGTCACCCAAAAACACAACCTTACCCAATCGACAACAAGACCACACATATATACATAATCAATACCACGAACAAGGAATATGTATAAATCGAACAACATCACCAATAACAAGACAGAACTGTGGATAAAAGGCACACAAATGTGATCATAGCCATCAATCGGCTTCACAATATCCCAAATTCTACATCAAAATGATCACCAGCACAAACACAACCTAATATCCACAACTAAACAAAAAGAAAAAGAAAGAAAAGAAAAAGGAAGGAGAAGAGTGAGAACGTGTCTACAAATAAAGCCCTTGAATAGGGAAGAAGCCCGAATATGTGCTAAGTTGTCCCTCATAGTGTTCAAGGCCTAATAAGCCAAGAACTACCAACCCAGACAAAGGACCATAAGGCGAAAAACCGAAAAAAAAGAAGAAAGAAAAAAAAAGAGCAAAATAAAGGAAGTCATAAGCCAAGTGGAGATGACCTTTTGCCCGATTTTGGCCTAGCATTAAGAGCCAATATACCTTGCACTGAGCACCAAGATGCACAAATCGTGTCATTGTGTTGTGTGGTGTGAAAAATGAGAGTCGGGATGCATTTATAACCAATGTGTGTCTTGAATATATGTTTTGCTTCTATATGGCTTAGTAGCTAGGTTGTTAGGGTGATAGAGTTGATCTAGATGTGTACATTATTTTCCCATTGCCTTGTATATACGCTTTGCTTTTGAAAAAAAAAAATCCAAAAATATTTTAAAGATTTTGTAGGTATATCTTTTGCGAACTCTAATGAGACCTCACTCATCCATTTGGGGGAACTAAGAGGTCTAAAGGGCCTTTTGCATATGCTAAATTTAACTATGATTCTTATGAAAGTGAGTTAGATTCCTAGGTTAATTTTTATTTTGGTTTGCTTGAGGACAAGCAAAAGATAGGTGTGGGGGTATTCATTCGATACTAAACTGTCATATTTTACATGTCTCTATCGTCTAATTTTAGCTCGTATAATAATATAATCTTTAGGATTTTTACTTGTTTTATTTACTTTTGTAGGTAATAAGATCAATCGAGCAAACAACGCGAAAAGGAGAACAGATGGACGAGAAAAGCACGGAAATTCGCAAGGCAAGAAGAACGACGAACGTCAGGGGGTTGACAGCACCAACCGTCACCACAACCTGCAGCTAGACAGAAAGTGATGGCTGCTGGCCAACGGCTGGGCATAGCAGGGACGACGGTCGTCGCTCCCAGGCATGCTTCTCCTCCTTCTCAGCCCGCTTCGATTCCTATTTAAAGCTCAATTTGGGGATTTCTTTGGGGGTTCTTTTGGAGACTTTTAGGGTACTTTTAGGTTAGGCTTTAGCTAATAAAAACTTCAATAGGAGGATTAGATTAGGGGATTAGATTGTATTTTAGATTCAAGCTTGTGGTTTTCAAGTTCATTCAATCAATCAAGCATAAGTTTCATGCTTGTTGAATTATTTATTGGCTTAGCTTTAATTTGGGGTTTTTGTGTTCTGTTAATGATTAGTTGTTCATTTTGGTTGGCTTGGATTATGATTAGCCCTTTGATGGCTAAATAGTCTTGTATTAGGTCTAACCACACCCAATTTATGCTTAGAACTTAGATTTTTCTCTCATGCCCACCAAGTGTTTGATGAAATGATTAAGAGAGCTTTCATCTATATTTTTGAGCAATTGACTTATGCCAAGAGGTGAGGACAATTAACTAGTGTGGGAGAGGGGATAGCCAGGATTTGGACATGAAAATAGTCCTGATCCTAGCTAGGTTAGAGGGTTGCTAATTTGGTGGCTTAAGTAGGCTAACCCCATGAAAGTAGGTGGTTAGACTAATTAGGTTGGCTTATGACCCGTGAAAGAGGGCTTGTGTGTTTTTTGATGGTGCAACTGACCATCTCTAGTTTTCTGAATGGGTTGGACAGGTTAGGACTCATCGCGATTAGTTGGTCTGTCAATTGGTCAAATCATGACCCCAAGCCTCTTTTCTTGTGATTATTAGCTTAATTTAGCTCACCTTTCTTTCCTTCTCACATAGCCTAGCTTGAAACACCTTAGCGGATCCTGCTACTTGAAATCCAACTCCCAGTGGACGACACCCGAGTATTCAATGATAAACCTTGCACTTGGGGGTGAGGTCATGAGCTTTATGATGATTGATGCATTTTGGGTGGGTTTAGGTGTGACTTCTGATGGGTTGTAGTGTGCATATATCTCTCTACATCTAGCATGCTTGCATTTAGAATCTTATGTTTCATTATAGTTTAGATGCATTCTTAGGACGCATTAGTCGTAGTTTAATTTTCTACACTAGGTAGGCATATAGGACATTGCATTTAGATAGGCAATGCATAGTATATCTATTTCTCCTAACCATGGATCTATAGTGGAGATGTATTGAGTAGGGTTCCACAAGACTGTGAGCTAATCCTTCTAACCCCTCTCTTTATTTGTCTGCTTATTAATCCCTTGGTTAGGTTTATTGCTTTGAAAAAAAAAAACAAGAAATTTTTTTTTGTTGTTGAAAGCCCCTCTGGTGATGATGTTCAAGAGGTGATGGCCTGGATAGGTTATTGTGGCAACTTGTGGAAAATGAGACTTGATTGGGGCCAAAAAGCTTGTGAATTGGTTGTGATAATGTTGTGATTGCTGAATCTTGTGTGCTTGAATACTTGCCCTTGAGAGTTGCTTTGATGTAAAATGGTTGAACTTCGATTGTTGGCCAACCTTTTGAGCTAGTTTTGAACTGTGGTAGGAGACCCATGTAAGACCTTTTGAGCCTAACTATCCATTCATTTTACATGGTCTTGAACGTCCTTTCATGAATGTTACCTCCTTTTTTATTATGCATCTTTAGAACTTGGCTTTACTCTCTTTAAAATCGCATCTGGTATGTGCATAGTACTTAAATGATTAAGGCACTTGTTTGATTTGTAAACCACATGAGCCTAAAAGCCACCTTGCGTGGTCATAGCCCCTTTTGTGAACCCCTTTGAGCCTTTTTCTCTCATTTGGTTCACCTATGTCTACTTAACTCACGACCCAAAATAATCAGTCTTACCCTTTGCCACGTTAGTAGAGCAATGTTGCAAGTTCTTTTGGTTGAAAATTATGCTTGTTGGTGCACTTCAGTTTGGATTGCCTTGCTAGAGCTTTGCCTTTGGGGATTAGAGTTGAAATTACTTGTAACCTATGCCATTCCTTTCCTCTTTCAAAAAAAAGAAATAAAAGAGAAATAAAAGAAAGGAAAGAAGAGGAATAAAAGAAAAAAAAAATAAATAAAAAAACATGTGACTAAAATGATTAGCATAGGGAGTTCAAGTCATATGTGAAAACTAGTTTCACTCCTTCCCTTGATGTTGAACTGTGAAGTTAATGGCAATGATTGTGTGGTGGGTTTGGAATTATTGTTAATTGCTCACTACTTGGCCCATTAGCTCCTCCTTTCCCAAGTCATGCCCTTCCCTACCTTCAACCCCAACCACTTTGTGACCCCTAGCAAGTCCTTATGATTGGCATTCGTGCACTTGACTGCATTGATGGAGAATTGAGAGTTTCTGCTGGAAGAAAAGAAGAAAACCTACTAATGCTGATTGAAAGGAGGGCGAAGAAGATGAACTTCAAGACAAGGAAGAGGGTGGCCGGATCCAGAGGATTGACATGGAGACCCCAAGCCATGAAGCCCAGTCGTACCACGCAAGAATCTCAGCAGCGTGGTTCCAGTGAAATGGACTATGTCACTTTATTTATGTGCTACTTAACTTGTTTTCGTGGCTGTTTATGGGGATTATCTTGCAACTTCTTTAGAGCACTCGATAGAGGCAGCTTTTAGGTTTCTAGATTCTGAGTATTTTCACAGACTTTTAGGGATTAGATTTAAGAGTTTAATTGAGTACTTATTCTGGGATCGATCTTGGCAATCACTAGGAGTGCGTTTCTTTCTCTCTTCTCTTGCGATTTCAATTAAAGCTTGCACCTTTAGTAATGTTTTTCATATTTTTATTCTTGTTTGTGATTATCGATATGATTAGAGGCTAAATTATTCGTCTTGAATTGGGATTAGCCCCTATCATGCGTAATTGAGTCATGCTCTAGGTTTATGTGAATCATGCCCATGTTTGTGATTTGAAATCCTGCCTAGTATGCCAAATATTTGTTGAATTACTTGAGAGAGATTTATTCACGATACTTAATTGGGGTCTAGGAGATCAAGAAAAGTTGAATCCTTTATCCACAGTGCAAATTTGTGAGTGATTGATCTTCCTAACGTGAAAACAGTTAGGGTTTCAAATGGGAATATTTGACTACTCAATCCTATGACTTTGATAATCCTAATTTCATGAAAATAGACAACTAGGATTATTTTAGTCAGTCTATTGACCTTCCAGAGAAGGCATAGATGCGCTTTAAATTGTAATCTCTTCCACTTCAATTATTTTCATGGGCAGGTGTGTATGATTTAGTTTATGATTCATATAGTGTAACAGTGTGGTGAATTCCAATCTAAGACCTTTGTCATTATTGAATTAGACAAATTCATTAGTTTTTCAGCATAATACTACTGCTATCTAATATCACTCAACTAAAGTGAACTTTTGCCTAAATTGAGTGCTATAAGTCGAGTTTGGTGATTGGAAACAAGTTCCCTATGGACACGACTCATACTTTTGCCTAAATTGAGTGCTATAAGTCAATTAAAGCATTTAAATTGAGTGGATGTGTGTGGGCTCGATGAGGGTTGTCGGGTTGGCATTTCTGATATTGGTGGCAGGATGGCTGTTGGGGGGTGGTTGGAGTTTTTAGGACAGAATGTGTGTGTGTCGAAGGCCAAACGGGGGGTAGGTAATTGTAATGCAGAAAGTTTTTAAAAAATGAAAAATTTAAAACTGTCGAGGAAGGATTCGAACACGCCACCTTAGAAACAAAGCAAATAAAAAAAGTTTACCTCCCACAGCCTGTGCAACTATAATTTCGTGCAGGCATTTTAGCTTGTGTTATATTTATCTATATAAAGCTTTTAATTTTTTTTAATTTCTGCCTTTTTTTTGAGAGGGGTGTAAGGTGACACCACGCTAGATCCCCCCCCCCCCCAATTTAGTATTTTGGTAAAAATATACCACCAAGTTATTTGTTTCTTTTTAATCTGCCATTAGATTCTACCGACACTCAGTGACAAACTAGAAAAAGTATATAGTAGACATAGTAACATTAAAGGAGAAAAAAATAAATTAATGACATCTTTGAAAAACAAACCGAACACTTAGTGGCATTTTTGGACATAAACACTTGTCTATTCCTAAGTAGGGTGGCAACGAGGCGAGTTGGAGAAGGATGGCATATTCCTCGTCCCTGTCCCCACTAACAACCCTGTCCCCCGTCCCCGCCCCATTCGCCGTTGCGGGGAAAAAAATTCCCCCCATCCCCTTCTCCAGCAAGGATCTAATCCTCGACGGGACCCTAACGAGGATTTTTACCCACCACTTTTTTTTCCCTCCTTTGTGATAGCTATGTTACAAGTCTTAGATGAAAGCCTAATTTGTCATCCCCTAATCCTAACCCAATTAATTGTACAATAAGCTCATGTAGGCTCCATGCAACATAATTCTAACAAACTTCATTAAATTTTACAATCTAACCTAAATTAAAGCTTAACAAGTCCATACAACGTAAGTTTAAGAAGTAAAAATTACACAAAATAAGTTCATACAATCTACGTTTTTTTCAAATTAATGTACTGATATAATCTTAGTATTATATTCACAAATAAATGGCTCATATGTAATTTTAAATTAATATGCGAGGACGGAGATGGGGATTTTTTGCCAACTAGGGACGGGGAAACGGGGATAAGGATAGGGATATTTCCTTGAGAGGGAAAGTGAGGATGGGGTAAACTTTGGCCCCATCCCCACTCGGGGATTTATTTTTATCCCTTTCCCCGTGCCCATCCCTATTGGGGATGGGATTTTCCCCAATGTGGGACGTGGCCCCGACGATTCCCCGCCCCACTATCATCCCTATTCCCAAGTGGTTGACACAAGTTTGTTTAGTCCACTACATTATAAAGTTGAATGCTTGAAGATTTGTCCTTAACTATTAAGTGCTTGGTTGACACAAGTTTCTTCAATCCACAACACTATAAAGGTGAAGACTTGAAGATTTGCCCTTAACTATTAAGCGATTTTGCAATTTCCTATGAAGTGAACACATGGTGCCTTTACTAAACATAATTTGCAGTATATCTTAGCGCCAAAAATTTGAATTCATGCTACGTACTTTGCTTATTATACCATTTGGTCATCAAATAAATTTGCAATGTGATACAGGTTAAGGCTTTAGAGATGGGCATATATAAGATTTGAGTTAATTCCATTGCATCTGGACTATTTAAATCGCAAATAACATAGAAACTAATGGATAAGGATTGGCTCAAAAATTGGGCCAATAGAGTTGTACCATTGAGAACATTGGGCACAACAGATCCAGGATTAACATCTTTTCTTGGATACTTGATTAGTGAATCTTCTAAATATATAACGGGCAATATTTTTAGCATCGATGTGGGTATTATTATACCTAGTATCCCTCTTTTCTCTTCTCTGTAGTTAAAAATCAATGACTGGTTAAATTTTCTAGAACTCAAAATAGGCCAACTTTGTACCAAATTTTTTAATCCACTAATATTGTTGTACCATACGTAGTTAGCCGTGTGAAACTATTTTTCAATTTGTCATAATTGTACTATGTTTAGTTTTTAAATAGGTGGTTAATGATATTAATTTTAAACTAACTTTTCATCTACTGAAGTGCCTTTTTTCCACTTCCCTCTCTCTCCATAGAGTAGACATTTGAGCAGTATGAAAGCTTTAACGACACCTTACCTAAAAAGGTTTTGCATTTGGACTTCTAATTTGACATATTGTCCTTGACCTAACTAAGGTCTTATTTCCACTATGCGGTTGGTTTGGTCTAGAGCTGTGGTACACTAATAAATTCTTCAATATAGGAAATACATTCTGGTCATTAATATTTTCAGGATTTTAAATGTTTTGATCCGCCTTATTAGGATTAGAAAAGATAGGAAAGAATCTTTTTTAAAAATGAAGTTGCACTTAATTCATGTCAGAAAGAAAATTAATTTCAATGAAAACTCATATTAAACCTATCAATCTCACCCACATCCAACTCAAAAATGCCAAAAATTCAAAAGATATGGATGATGGCTAGATCGATATGGATGGTTCGAGAAAATAGATGGATCTGGGCGATGCTCCCCCTAATGTATCACCCACTTAACAAGACAACCATTGATCATCCATTTGCATTTCAATTACTTTTTTTTTATTTATCTCTCTATATTTTACATATTTCTAAATAATTATATACTTAATCTTGTGATAATTTTCAGATATTAAACATCACCAATGTCATCATAAGCTTTGTTCTTGTTCACATTAGGTACCACTTGGTACAAAACTTAGTACAATGATCCACAAAGTGAAAGAATAACGTGCAGCTCGTGCTAAACGGAAGATGTTGTTCCCAAATACAACAATATACCAAATCAAACAAAATGATTTTTATTCCAACTTTGAGAGAGAGGAAGATAGAATTTGTTTCAGTAGGGTACTGTTTCGCTAAGCCTAAACAATTTGTAATATAATCACTTTTTGTAATTTTGTTTTTTTTGTGTCTTGTTTGGTTATAAGAAAGTATTGCAAATAACATGTTAGAGTATAAACGTATTCATGGGTCTTCAACCATCAACTTAAACTTTTGGTTGAGTTAGTTTTTGAACAAGCTTTTGTTTGAGTTGATTCTTGAATATAATATCAGAGTCTTTTTGAGCGAAAGATCTTGAGTTCAAATCTTAATAACCCCTATATTCATTTATTGCACAAGGAAAGGGGAGTTTTTGCAACATCCGCTCTTCAAGACCAACAGGCACTCGCATGAGGAGTGTGTCAGAGTGTAAACCTATTACTGGCCTTTAATTATCGGTTTAAACTTTTGGTTGAGTTGATTCTTGAACGTAACAACTATCTTGTGACTATGACAAACTATTTAATCATGATTGCATAAAAATGTTGGTTCCATTAAATTATAATCAATCAAATAGCACACAGGTGACACACACACACACACACATAGTAACAGACATATACACACACGCACACACGTGTGTGTGTGTGTGTTGTATGGTCATATATAGAAGTAAGGCTACTTACATCTAGATCTCTCCAGACCATACGAAAGCAGGACCCATACTGGAAGTTGTTGTTATTGTGTGTATATATATGTACATGTGTGTGTGTGTGAGCAATATTAAACCGCTTTGATTTGTAAGTGAGCGCTATAGATATTATGAATAAACAAAAGATTGATATATGACCCATATACCTTGATCAATGCGATCCACACAATTGAAGCATTTTGCATGAGCTACTCCAACAATAACTCCCAGTGCCCTGCTTATGCGAGGGTTAAGAAGATTCCAATGTGGCCAGTCTACATTTGCAGACATCTCTACATGCAGAGAAACCAATGTTAAAATTCATCACATGCTCTTACCTATTCCAATCAATTTACTCTTATTGAGTTCTTATTTCACATCTATTACTATAATAAAAGCAAAACAAGGTTGCCCTCTACCAGAGTAATTTGCGGAGCATAAGTGACTTACAATCAATGATTTCCCCTACTGACAAATCGTGGCCATTCAAATTATATTACATTTTGTATTAAAAAAAAATTCTGAGTGTACTGCCGCGCCTCTCTCTCTTACACACACTCATTAACACAAACTCCCACAAAGTAATCGCAAAAATTCTATGGTATCTACCCATGTACCTAGCTACGTACATACATATATAAGAGGATGTGTATCATACTAAAATACATACGTTTGTATCTAAGAATTTTTGGAACACGGTACACACCCTCTTATATAGGTGTGTACATAGCTAGCTACATGGGTATGTATCATAGAATTATTGGAGAAGAGAGAGGGAGGGTTTAGTTTTAAGGATATTAATTAATAATATTTTACTACTATATTAACGAGGGAGAAAATATTGGCAAACATATACATATGTATTTTCATTTGCACAAAAATGATTATAATTTTTAAATTTCGGTTAAATTCAAGTAGTGTAATGCATGGCAAAGTTTGTATTTCTTGATCATCACCATGCACAAATCGAGATCATTGACTTTGTTGTGTCGTGTCAAACATTACTGTTGGGTTGATGGGCTTTGTGGCCCAAAATCAAAGGCGACTAGGGTTTGTCTTGAAGTGCAGTTTCTCCTGGCGGCTAGGTTTGTCTCTGAGGGTAAAATCCTGGTTTTCTAGACCCTATAAAAGGGGGTCATACCTAGGATCCAAAATCACTCCAGAATCATCCTTGAATCCCTAAACACATTGAGAGGTAGAGAATTGTGATAGAGATTACAAGAGAGGTTGTAATTCTGCTGTTGGATCAAATCACTTGTTGTGATTATGATCGTTTTGTATTCTCCCTACTCATATAGTGGATTGATTATGCTCGTCGCCGTCCGTGGTTTTTTCCCGCATTGGGTTTCCACGTAAATCTTGTCTGTCGTTGTTTTGTTCTTGTTATCTTTCTTTAAATTTCTTAACATCTGTTTCATCCTATTGCTTCTGTTATTAGTTTGCTCTAATTTCCTAACAAGTGGTATCAGAGCTTTGGTTTGGGATGTCTTCAATTATAAAGGTTGATATTCAGAAATTTGACGGGGAGATTAGGTCTAATCTCTGAAAGGTGCAAATGAGAGCAGTTCTCATCCAGCATGGGTTATGGAAGCTTCTGCAAGGACCTCACGTGAAACCCCAGAAGATGACTGATGAACAATGGGCAACAGACCAAAAGAAGAGGCGTGGATATTGCTGACAGACGAGGAATGGGAAGAACTGGAGTTGAAGACGGTTTCAGCCATTTAGTTGTGCTTGGCACCACATGTCCTGCGAGAGGTGCTCGATAAGGCAACTGTAGTGGATTTGTGGACTTGGCTGGAGGAACTCTACATAACGAAAAGGCTAGCCAACAATATCCGTTTGAAGGAAAAGTTGTACACCTTTCGTATGGCTAAAGGTATCCCTATTCAAAAACATTTGAATGAATTTAATTCTATTCTGGTTGATTTGGAGAGTCTGGATGTAAAGATTGAGGATGAGGATAAAGTTATTCTGCTTGTTGTGTCTCTACCCCCTTCTTATAAACACTTTAAGGAGATTATGTTATATAGTAATTCTGATACCATATCTTTTGAGGATGTCAAGTCTAATCTGCTGTCTAAGGAGAAATTTGACCATGATATCCATGCTGATTTGGCTGAGGGATTAGTTGTTAGGGGTAGAACTGAGCAAAAGGGGAACGGTAATAAGAAAAAGAACTGATCTAAGCCTAAGAATCCTCAATCCAATAAGACCTACAAATTACTGTGGTAAATTAGGTCATATTAAGGCTAACTGTTGGAAACTAAAGAAAAAGAAAGGGAAAGAGGAAAATGAGAAAATTGCTACAGCTGATTGTGTAGTAGAGTCTGAGTCTGATGGTGATGTATTGCTTGCTACCATATCTTTGGCCACCACCTCTAAAAAGGGGTTAGGTGATGATAGGGTTTTAGATTCTGGTTGTACGTATCACATGTGTCCTCGTAGGGACTGGTTTGTCACTTATGAGCCTGTTGATACTGGAGTTGTACTTATGGGTAACGATGCTGAGTGCAAAGTTGTAGGAATAGGTACTGTACAGATTAAAACCCATGATGGCATAGTTAGAACTTTTTCTAAGGTCGTCACATACCCGATATGACTCATTGTTTGATCTCCTTGGGTACTCTTAAGACTAATGGTTGCAGGATTGTTATGGAGAATGGTGTCCTAAAAGTGACAAAGGGAGCCATGGTGGTAATGAAGGGACTGCGGCAGGGCAGTCTCTACATCCTATAAGGAACTACAGTTGCAGGAGTAATTGCAGTTGGTATAGCATCAACAGATGCTAATGATATAAGATTATGGCACATGAGATTGGGTCATATGAGTGAGAAAGGGATTACCATTCTAAGTAAGAAAGGTTGTCTTGGTAGCGCTGGTACGGGTAAGCTTGATTTTTGTGATCACTGTGTTTTTAGAAAACAGAAGAGGGTGGGTTTCTCTAAAGCGAAGCATCGTACTCAGGGGATCCTTGACTACATTCATTCTTATCTGTGGGGTCCTTCGAAGGTTCCTTCTCTTGGACGTAAGCGCTACATGCTAACTTTTGCTGATGATTTCTCACGCAAAGTTTGGGTTTACTTCTTGAGGAAGAAAAATGAGACATTCTCCATGTTCCAGAAGTTCAAGGCTCTGGTTGAGAACCAGACTGGGAGAAAGATCAAGAAACTTAGGACTGACAATGGTCTTGAGTTTGTTGAGCTAGAGTTTGAAGAGTCCTGCACGATGAATGGCATAGCTAGGCACAAGACTTTGGTTGGTAAACCACAGCAAAATGGGGTTGCAGAATGAATCAACAGGACTCTACTGGAGAAAGCTCGATGAATGCTTTCAAATGCCGAACTTTGGGATTACAAAACTTTTTGGACAGAGACTATTTCTACAGCCTGCTACTTGGTGAATCGTTCACCACACACCACCATTGATTTTCAGATTCCAGAAGAAGTATGGTCTGGTAATCCTGTTGATTATTCTAGTTTGAGAATATTTGGATGTCCTGTGTATGCCCATGTGAATAATGGGAAGTTAGCCCCTAGGGCTGTCAAGTGCATGTTTCTTGGATATGCATCTGAGTTTAAAGGATACCGCATGTGTTGTCCTGAGTCTAAGAAAGTCATTCAGAGTAGGGATGTCACTTTCAATGAGACTGCTATGTTATCTTCTGGGAAGGAATTTGTTGTTTCTTCTACTGGTACAGGTGATCAGGAGGATACCAATATGGAGATGGAAGTGGAGCCCGTTGCAGTTCAAGGTGGAGCTGCGAATCACCCTAACAGGGAGACCCAGGGTACTGAACCTGACATTATCAGTTCTGAACAGCCTAAGGTGCAGGTTGTTTACTCTATAGCTCGTGATCGTCCTCAAAGAGAGATCAAGAGACCTGCTCGCTACAATGATGATGAGGGACTGATAGCATATGCACTTTCAGTTGCAGAGGAGGTCTCTGAAGGCCTAGAACCTTCAACCTATACTGAAGCAATCTCCTGTCCAAATTCACCTAATTGGATCGTAGCTATGCAAGAGGAGATAGAGCGTTTGCAAAAGAACCGAACTTGGGAACTGTGCGAGCTACCTAAAGGCCGAAGAGCCTTAACTGCCAAATGGATCTACAAGAAAAAGGAAGGTATTCCTAAAGTTGAAAATGCAAGGTGGAAAGCGCGCCTGGTTGTTCGTGGTTGCAATCAGAAAGAAGGTATTGACTATAATAAGGTATTTTCACCTGTTGTTAGACATACCTCCATTAGAGTGCTTCTTGCATTTGTTGCATTGTTTGATCTGAAGTTAGAGCAGTTTGATGTGAAGACTGCATTCCTTCATGCGGAGTTGGAGGAGGAGATCTACATGAGGCAACCCGAAGGTTTTGTAGTTCCTGGGAAGGAACAACTGGCATGTAGATTGAAAAAGTCCTTGTACGGACTTAAGCAGGCTCCTAGGCAGTGGTACAAAAGGTTTGACACCTTCATAATTGCACAAGGATACACACGCAGTTGATATGATAATTGTGTGTATTTTAGACAATATTCTGATGGTTCTTTTATTTATTTGCTATTGTATGTTGACGATATGTTGATTGCCTCGAAGGATAAATCCTTGATTGGCAAGTTGAAATCTCAACTCAGTGAGGAGTTTGAGATGAAGGACATGGGTGCAGCAAAGAAGATTTTACACATGGAGATTCAGAGGGATCGAAAGGTTGGTAAGTTGTACTTATCGCAAGGACACTACCTTGAAAAAGTGCTAGGAAGATTTAGTGTGGATTACTGTAAGGCAGTTTCCACACCTCTTTCTGCACATTTCAGATTGTCTGCTGAGTGTTGTCCATAATCTGAGTAGGACATAGATAGAATGTCCAATGTCTCTTATTCTAGTGCTGTTGGTAGTTTGGTGTATACCATGGTATGCACTAGGCCAGACTTGTCACATGTTGTGATTGTGGCAAATAGGTATATGCATAATCTTGGAAAGGATCATTTGAAAGCTATGAAGTGGATCCTTCGCTATGTGAAGGGTATTGTTAAAAGGGGGTTGGTATTTGATAGGAACAAAGCTGCTACATAAGATGTTACAGGTTTTGTTGATTCTGACTATGCTGGTGACCTTGATAGGAGAAGGTCCATATCTAGATATATCTTCACTATGTATACAGGTGTTGTCTCTTGGAAAGCATCACTTCAGTCAATTGCAGCTCTATCTACTACAGAGGCTGAGTATGTTGCTGCTACTGAAGGAGTGAAGGAGGCTACTTGGATGAGGGGCCTCGTTACTGAGGTTGGAGTTCCACAGGCTGCCACTGTGATGTTTTCTGATAGTCAGAGTGCTATCCACCTGACTAAGAATGATGCCTACCATTCGAAGACCAAGCACATCAGTGTCAAGTATCACTATGTTAGAGATATAGTTCCTGTAGGGGAAATAGTCGTAAGAAAGGTTCATACTTCGGAAAATCCTGCAGATATGTTAACCAAGCCTCTACCTATAGCTAAGTTCGAGCATTGCTTGGACTTAGTTGGCATTCACAGTATCTAAGCGCCTTCGGGGCATTGCCCCTTTGGGGGGGCATCACCCTTCGAGGTGCTATGACGGTGTTACAGAGTTAGTGATTAGAGATTTCGGTCCAAGGTGGAGATTGTTGGGTTGATAGGCTTCGTGGCCCAAAATCAAAGGCGGCTAGGGTTTGTCTTGAAGCACAGTTTCTCCTGGCGGCTAGGTTTGTCTCTAAGGGTAAAACCCTGGTTTTCTAGACCCCATAAAAGGGGGTCATACCTAGGATCTAAAATCACTCCAGAATCATCCCTGAATCCCTAAACACATTGAGAGGTAGAGAATTGTGAGAGAGATTACAAGAGAGGTTGTAATTCTGCTGTTGGATCAAATCACTTGTTGTGATTGTGATTGTTTTGTATTTTCCCTACTCATATAGTGGATTGATTGTGCTCGTCGCCGTCCGTGGTTTTTTTCCCGCATTGGGTTTCCACGTAAATCTTGTTTGTCGTTGTTTTGCTCTTGTTATCTTTCTTTAAATTTCTTAATATCTGTTTCATCCTATTGCTTCCGCAATTAGTTTGCTCTAATTTCCTAACAAGTACTAAATCCATCTTGACAGAATTTATGGAATTTGGGGTCAGTTCTATTGGTACTTCTTTAATTATGACTATTATTAAGAGTGATGTTGAGATTTCAATTCCATCATCGAAACCACCACATTAATAGAAGATGGGTTTAGCAATAGCAACCTTGGGCTATTTTATTAACTAATTAAATGGGCGATCGATCAATTAGTACGTATTGCTGAGAATTAAAGTTATTTAAAATTGTTGAAAGTTCTTGAATGTTACTGAAAGTTGGTTAATGTTATATTGAATGGAGTTGAGAGTTACTAAACTTAATGAAAGTTGTTGAATGCTTAAACAAAACATAATTAAGGCATTTTCAATAAATAGTTAATAATGCTGAAAGTTACTATAAGTTGCTAAAAGTTGCTGAAATTAATTAAATATGTTTAACTTTGAGGTTTATGAGTATTATTTTATGTAGTGAGTTGAAGTTATGAGCCTTGCATTATAAAATAAAAAAACTTGTGAGTTAAAAAATTGACACATAAGATAATATAGGGAGTATAGGCCCTCATTTGTGTGCCAAATTTTTCGCTCACAATTGTACATGCTCCGAACCCCTTTTACATTTTCACCTCTAGGGGCATGATGTTTCAATGAGAAATTGCTTTTAAATGGTATGATTTTAGAGCATGTTTGGTCTAATTTGTGAATAACAGCTTTTATTTTTCGGAAGTAATTTTTTCAAAAACTATTTTTGTAGGAATTAGAAAATGTTTGGCCTAATTTATAGTAGAAGTGTTTTTGAAAGAATTGAATTGTTTGGCCTAATTTTTGTGAAACTATTGTTTATTTTTTACATTTTCTATTTTGGTCTTGAAAAATATCAAGTTATCCACTGCAAATAGTAACACGTATTTCTGACCTTTTTTCGGATTTGATAGATAAAAAGGAGCAATCCATTGCTCAAAGCCTAAGTTGTGAAGAAAATTAATTAAATACTTATGTCCACATTAGCATTTGTTTGTTTGTTAGCTATTAAATATGTCTTGTCAGATAAACTAATGACCTTGAAATCACTTTCTCTCTTTCTCCACTTTTTCTCTCCATATGTTTTTGTGTTCCACTTCATTGTTTGAAATCAGTTTCTCGATGAATTAATTGATCATTATAAAAAAAATTAGCTAATTTTTCTGAACCTACATTAGCAAATGGCATGGAAAATTGAGATGTATGGCTTTAATATGGATAATTAGGGATCCAAAACTTAAAGATAGAATTGGTGATTAATGGCAACACAGAGAAGCAAGAAAAAAATCAATATAGAAGTTGCAGTGGGATTGTTTTCTATTGGGATATGATTGGATGGGGGTGGCGGAGAGAAAGAGATGCAGACTCTTTCGGTAGAATATGTTGTATCTATACGTGTGAAATATATGAGTATTGGGTAGGAATTTGTTTGATTCTCAGGGGCATATTAGTCTAGATGCAAATAATATTTGAGTATCCTCCGCGAATAATAATTAAGTGCCCCCATATTCTAAGGCACACTCCACGAAAATCTATAATCAGCACCAGCAAATTGCTACTTCTGTTTTTGGGGGCAGTTTCTTTCCAAAATGATTTTCAAAAACATCTTTTAGGTTTTTAAAAAATAGGTGTTTGCCCTAGTTAGTGTTTCTATGGTCTGAAAACACTATCAAAAGTTAGGCCAAATAGGCACTTATTGCAGTTACAATCTTACTGTTTGGGAGAAGCCATCGGAGCGGCTGGTCCTTTCCCTTTTCTTGTCATTTTAGCTTTACAGTTGTAGTCATGAAGAAATAGTTCCCAAAAAAAAAAGAAAATGGTGTACAAGTGCAATTTTCTCTGCCATGGGAAAAGTAGAAAAGAAAATACAAATAAATTAATTAAAATGTTGGTAAATGGTATATTGGGCAGAACATCCAATTGTTTTTCGTACATGAAACCACAAACACATGCATTCTGTGTATTTATTTTTTTGTATCTATACCCCTTTTACATTTTCACCTCAAGTCGCATGATGTAATATTGATGCCAATATTAATTAGTTTTTCTTTTCTTTGCATTTACTATTATAGGCATGACCAGAGATACATGACACACATTTTGTATTTCTTAAATATTTTGTACTTTACTTCTAGGTCTATTGGATATATAAATTCATAATATATTTTGTCGAATACTAAACTTATGTGTTCTACTTGATTATTTATAATTACAGGCATGGCCATAGATATCGCATTTGATTTTTTGTCAATTATTGGCATCTGCTATTATAGTACGTCTATATACATTTTCGTTCGATTGATGAGAACGCTAAGTGTTAGAGAGTATAGCAATCGTAGAGTTTGGAAGGTCTTCTTTATAGATGCTGAGATATTTCAACTTTCTCAATCATCTTGCCTTCCCTATTTAATTAAATTTATTAGTAATATAGTTTCTTATGCATTGACAGCGTAACGAGATTTTAGGCGTCATCATAGACAAAGAAATTGATACAAAAAATCACTGTCAGGTACCCTACTTTGTGATAAAATCATAACTAAGGGACCATATTATTAGAATATATTTAAAATGGGCAATATTCTGTGAAAACTATTTTAAGGGGACCATTCTCTGTTTACATTTTATTTTTAGTCCTTAAACTTTTCATATTTGCACTTTAGCCCAAATCCTTCAAAACTTACTTTTGAAAAATTTAAAATTGTGTTTGTAGTTTTTTGCTCACTAGTGAAACTCGAGGCCCTCCTTCAATTGTTATCAGAGCCATGTGCACAAAATAATTAGGATTATTAAGTTAATTAATGATCAATTAAGCTAATTAATTGTGATTAATGCTTGAATCATCACCGACTTGCCCTGGTCCTAATTATTCACACACTGTCCATTCACCTGAAGCAAAAACCTCGTTAGCACTTCAATTAAACTATATAACTGAGATAGTTTTAGAATTAAAAGCAGAATTAGCTAAAATTAAGATTGAATTAAAGGAGCTTAAGAATCAGTTAACCATGGCCCATCTTTTTCTTATTAACAAAGTTAGGCATAGTGAAAAAGCTACTCCTAGCATTAGTACTGCTTTTCAGCATAAATATCCTTTGCAAAACCCAAAAAACAAGATTTCCTTTCCTTTGCCAGAGATAAAAATTCAAAAAAGAGTAGGAGAATAATCTGGTGAAAAATCGTCTAAAAAAAAAGAAAAAGAAGATGGAATATAAACAATACACTCGTGATGAGCTACCAAAGATGTTTGAGAAGGAATAAAATCCGGAAGAATTAAACAAAATCATGAGTGCCATTAGCGATAAACATGACGCTTTATCGGATAACAACAAAGAAACCAATAATATCCAATTAGAAGAATAAATATGTTAGTAGATGAACCTTCTGAAGTTTGATGATCTTAATACATTACCTTTAGAAGAAATT
The DNA here is from genome assembly GCA_017589665.1 of Selenicereus undatus. Classification (NCBI taxonomy): domain Eukaryota; kingdom Viridiplantae; phylum Streptophyta; class Magnoliopsida; order Caryophyllales; family Cactaceae; genus Selenicereus; species Selenicereus undatus. Next base: position 75,801,847 of record JACYFF010003369.1, read on the forward strand.
AGAAGAAAATTAGATAAAAAAAATATGGTAAAATGACTGTTGAAGATGAGATTAATGAAATTGGAGAAGATATCAACTTATATGAAACAGAGACTAATATCGTTAAAAATATCGTTCCTAAGCTTGAGGAATTTGGTGAACCTTCTAGAAGAAATACTCATTTCTTAAGACCTAGAGACGTCCTAGCAGGACGTACAAGCAATTTTGCCTTTGGGTTCATCCCAAGGAAAACTACAACTTTTGAAGAAATTGGCCTTACCACAATTAGTCAAATAGGATATATCTTAAACATTGATGGAGCCTGTAATAGAGAAGAAATATTTGAATACTGAAAAGGGGGAATGAATAGTGTCCTAAATCTAAACACTACATGGACTGTAGCAAATTTCCTAAATTACATTGAACATAGCTTTTTTGGTACTGTAGCTGACGAGTATGATTCGTTAACTGAAGAAGGTAAAAATACATTAAGAATGGTGGAAATACTAGCTGCAATGTTGAAAAATCTATGTAAAGAGATTGAAACCGAGTTCATTGGAGCTAAGCTTGATTTCGAAGAAAAAGCAAGAGAATGACAAAGAAAGATTAATACCATAGAATCATGGGATATGAGATATTTGAAAAATTATATTGCTGAATTTAATCAATATTATTACAAAATTGGACATAATGAAACCAATCTTGGTATGTTCTATGGTAAATTGCCATATCCTATAAATTCCATAATAAATGAAAAATACATTGCATATCTTAATCGAGTAAATGTCATAGACATCCTTAGTTCTAGAATCTCTTATCTAAGAAAATGGGTTAATGATCAATGCCTTGATCTCCAAAAGAAAAAGAAAATTAAGAAGCAATTCCTAACTTGTTGGGATTCGCCTCACCAATGGGGAAAAGAACCTGAGAGAAGAAGAAAAAAAAAGTTTTATAAGAAAAAGACCTTTAACAAGCAAAGAGGTGAGAAATACAGAATAAAATATTATAACAAACCAAGTCCTAAAAAATGAAGATTTTTTAGGAAAACAACCTATTGTCCGACAGGGAAAAACAATTGTAAATGCTGAGCATGCGGAGAAGTAGGACATTATGCTAACGAATGCAAAAATAGAAAGAATAACAAACTTATTAAAACCTTGGGAAGCTTAGATTATGTCGAGCTTAGTGAAGATGAGGCTCTTGACCTAGCCTTAAGCAATAACAAAGGAATTGTTGAAACTATAGAGGACAATGAATATGAAGAAATCGATTATGAAGAAACAAGTCATATGATGGAACGTAGTTCGGTTAGCCTTGATGATCTTCAAGGAGAAGAGTTTGTTGTACACCGTTTGAAGAAGTCAAAGGAGATTAGGTTCTTCCCATAATCCAAAAAGACATGATCTATAAAAAGTTCATTTTCCAAATAAAAAGCAAATACTTATGTGAAATGATGGAAGGAGATCTTGAGATAAGGGATTGTGAGTATGACGTAGGGAAAGTTAATCTCATTAATTGGGAGAATATTCTTAAGCATAACAAAGATAGGAAGTATAAGTATATCCATGTAGGAAGTGTCCAAGTTTAAATCACTCTATTATAATTTTATGGTAAAGATATTGATCTTTATGCTCTACTCTGTGATATTAGGCATACCAAATTTAACAATTGAATTATTACAGGAATAAAGACAAACTTATGTAATGGGTCAGTAGGATTCAATTGCCGACCAGGATATTACGTGAGTTTAAAGGATGAATTTGCTAAAAACTTCTTGTCCCTCAAGATAAAAACAGTTGGGATGGACATGAAAAGAGGAAGATATTCTTTAAGGATATTTTGAAAAATTATCTATAAATTAGATAATACAATAGACCCAAAGACCAAGGTAAATATGATAGAGGCAGAAAAATTTGAAAGTCCTACTCCTATGCAAAAGATCTAGAGGATTAAGTCCAATCCTCGGGAGATAAAAATCGATCGTTCATGGATATCTAGCTTTGCCAATCCTACAAAGATCAATAAGAAAAATATAATAAAGATTGATGAGGAATGTAAGATCACCATTAAACCCCAATTATTAAGAAGTATGAATACAAGGCAGATTGGGGAGAAGGATCTTCATCAGCTAAAGAAGAGCTTAAGGAAGATGATACAATTAGTATGGGTAGTGAAATAAGTAGAATGAGTTTTGAGGCTGCAAAACCCAGTATAGATCGAATAACGAGTCTAGAAAGAAAGGTCATTGGATACAAAACTAGAATTGTTAGTGAACCAATCTATGGGGATGAATTAGTCAAAATATGAATATGGAAATATGCTATGAATCTACTAATACAAATCCTAATAGTATCTATATCCCAATAAAGATATGTTTAGAGGGATATAATAAATATGAATTGTGTGCTTACATAGATAGTAGTTGTTCTGTACGCTTTGGAAAAAGATCATTATTTCTTGAGTTTATGTGGAAAATAGCTAAAAATTCTCTACAAGTAAGGATAGCTTATTATAGTGTTATGAGCCACAATGAAGCCATAGAAGGGTTATCTATAGAATTAGGAGGAGTCCAATGCACTATACCAGTTCTATGGGCTACTGATCAACCCTCTTATGATATGATTATTGAAAATAATTTTCAAAGGTTATATTCTCCATGCACTCAGATCATAAACCAAATAATATTTACAATTAATGATCACTCAGTTCCTATTGAAAAATTAAGTAAGGCTTACACTCATCAAAAAATTAAATTTACACGCAGACAGTGTGGTGAGAAGGTAATGCCTGCACAACGAGAAGTAGCACTGACAATCTCATTACTTGAGCTATCTATTAAAGAGCAGATTGTTGAACAACAAGAGAAATTATGTAAAGAACTCTACTCTGACAATCCTTTAAAATTTTGGGATAAAGACAAAATATTCGCTAAAATCACTTTATTAAATCTCAACATTATCATTCGGATTAAACAAATGGTGTGTACACATCAGGGCATTCAGGAATTTAATAAACAAATGAAAGAACTTCTGAATAAAGGATTAGTTAGGAATAGCAAGAGTCCTCATACCAGTCCCGCTTTCATGGTAAGAAATCATGCTAAAGGAAAAAGAGAAAAAGCTAGAATAATGGTAATCAATTACAAAAAGCTTAATGATAACACTGTCTTTGATGGTTATTGTATTGCTAACAAAATAGTCTTTCTCAGCAGAAATCAAGGAGCTTCTTAGTTCTCGAAAATGGATTGCAAAAGTGGTTATTGGCAGATAAAAATGGATGAGGAGAGTATTCCCTTAATTGCATTTAGTGCCCCACAAGGACATTATGAATGGATAGTAATGCCCTTTGGTCTTAAAAATGCACCACAAGTATTCCAAAGAAGAATGGATAACATAATCAAAGACCTTTATCATTTTTGTTTAGTTTACATTGATTATATCCTCGTCTTTTCGAAGACTATAGCACAGTACAAAAATGATGTCTTGGCTGTCACCCAAAGATGCATTGATCATGGTATTATACTTGGTAAGAACAAATGCATTTATGCTAAGCAAGAAATTGAATTTTTAGGCCTATAGATAAAAGTTGGACAAATCATCCTACAAAAATATATTCTAGAAAAAATAAAAAAATTTCCTGAAAAAATTGAAGATAGAAAGCAGCTAGAAAGATTTCTCGGATGCCTTACCTATGCTTCAAATTTCATTAAAGATTTAGCCAAATTAAGAAAGCCATTGCAGTAGAAGCTCAAGAAATAATTAAGTTGGACACAGACCACTAATGATACAAAGATTGTTCAAAACTTCAAAAAGATGTATAAAAATCTTCCTGTCCTTAATTTGCCTAACGAAGGAGATGATTTAGTTCTTGAAACAGATGTCAGTAATGAGCACAAGAGAGCAGTACTCAAAATCAAAAAAGGAGAAAAACTCTGCAAGTATTGCAGTGAAAGTTTTAATAAGGCAAAATACAACTATCCTAGAATGGAAAAAGAAATCCTTGCAGTCATAAGAGGAATTAAAAAATTCTTAATCTTTTTAGCTCCAAAACCTTTTCTTATTCGAACTGATTGCAAAGGAATACTTGGTTTTGTGAAAAAAAATTTGTCAAATATGCAAGCGCAAAGGAGACTCTTGCGTTGGCAATTATGGCTTAACTAATTTTCCTTCTCTATTGAATATATACAGGGATCGAAGAACTCTTTGGCAGACAGTCTAACTCGAGAACTCATCAATGGTGATCATCAAAGCCGACCTCCTACTAGAAAAGGAGGATATCCTTAACGAAATGCCATTTCTACCAGAGCGAGTTACGCCTTCTAGTAAAGTCCTTATTGATAACCTGGAATTCCATACAAAAAGTAGATCACGTTTTGGTCTACTTTCTACTGCTTACCTAATAGCCCAAAGATTTTCCTTTCTAGAATTACAAATTAGTTACCTTCAGTGTCCTTATGATATCCAAGAAAAAATAAGTTTTCATGTTCGAGAAAAATGGTTCAATGAGTGGTATGTAGCCTGCATCGACTTTTATCATCATTATTCCTATGATATTTGGGAATATTGGAATACAGCGATCTACTTTCCCGATAGGTCTGGAGTTGGTGGCATTTGTTTTCTAGCCAATTCATTATCTCCCAATGATACTGTCTTTAAAGTCTGAAAATACAGGATGGTATTTTACTTCACAGAAGTCCCAGATCCAAAATTCTCACTTTTCTCAACCTTAACTAAGTTCCAGCAATGTATGTTCAAAAGGTTCCATGGGCTTCTTACATCTCATGAGGGTCTAACAAAAATTCCAGTTCGCAGATTTAGAGGTTTATAGCACTCTAATTGAATATGAAGATGGAAAAGCCAAACCAACCCATTATCTTGTCCAAATCGTTGATTGCGACAATCCCAATGATCAACGACAAAATATGATTCATGGAGATCTGGTAAATCTAGTTACTGATCCTGCATTATCAAGGGCTATTGGATTTTTTTAACATTTATCATCAATGTTGGGCGTTAGTTGAATGAGGAAAAACATTAATACATTGTGGAAACACTACTTTCGCCTATGATAATGAATTCAAAGACTACATGAAAATGGAAGAAGCAATATCAAAAGACATTTTTGCTTATCTTTTTTATATGGGAGTTGGAAAATTCTTATCAGAAAAAGGAAAAAAATATCTCCTTGAATTATTTGAAAAATGGGATCCAGAGCATCTTAAGCAACTTAATGAAGATTTTGATAATTATCCAGATAATGATGGTCTGGAAGATATAATTGGAGAGGAAGAAATGCAGAATCTCAATAATAATGACTAGTCTTGTCAATCAATTAAAGTTCTGAAAAGTGGTTGCCTCATTATTGTACCATTTTGACAAGTGTCTGGTCTGTAAAATAAAGTGTGTACTGTAGTCGTGTGAAAAATGTTTATGTACTGTAGCCTTTAGGGCATCCTATGTACCAACATCCCCTCTATAAGTAGAGAGGTCGAATGCTGAGAAGGGACACAGTCATTTGAGCATTCTTGAGCAAGAGAGAAGTTGAGATTCTCCATTTCTCTATGAGCAAGCATCTCTAATTATCTTAGCTTAAAGTCCCTCTTCAAAGCCTTCCATTGTAATATTTCCACTTTCAAGCTTTCAATAAAAGAAGTTTCCCAATAGGGAACGTTATTCAATCGAACCTTATGTCTTAAATATTATAGTTTCTTGATTAAAGTCTCACTTCACTATCCTTTAAAAATACTTGAAACTTGATTAAAGACTACGGCCTGAGGTAGAAAACGAGATGGATCTGCGTTGTACCTGATCTAAGGAATGTGAGGTTGAGATTAGCAATCTCTGTAAACCGGAAGCTAGAGGAACGCTGGAGTCCAACACCGACTACGTTCAAGTAATGGTCGAAACTCTTTAATTAAGCTTTAATTAGTTTTACTAATCATGGTAGGCCTACAATCACAGAAATTATAATATATAATATATAAGTAGTAGATTGTGATGACTAGTACTAGTAAAGTCATTATAAGAAGTCAGAACAAAAATATAAGCTTAATTTTATCAAAAAGTACCAAAAAATCAAGTATTTGCATGGTAAACCTCATTTTGGGCAAAAATTGTAAATTCAGAAAGTTCAAGGACTAAGTTGCAAAGAAAAACTTTGGCCAGTAACTATCTCTAAAAATATTGTACCCTATTAATAGTTTACCTAAAATAGTAGGTGCTTTGGAATACATTCTAAAGACATTGACCCCTAACAATTATTTTCATAAAATCAAGGGTACCCTAGATTCATAAATTGAAATCGATAGGTGGATGTTTATTTTGAAAATTGGTCGAGCACATTGCATCTCCGGATTCTCAGTGGGTACTATGAGACCTAAGGACAAAGAAATAGTGGACAACAACCTCAAGTTGTTTTTCACTCATAAGACTCAATTACTGGATTTGCTTGATGAGTACAATGCAATCCCATGCTAGCACCTCCCACCATTTGTTCCTTTTCTCGATGTCTCCGTACATTTACAACACAATGCGCAAACGATAGGTAAATATAGTATACTATGATTTTGTGAAGCATTCACCCCCCCCCAAGTGTACATGCCTTTTACTAGATTCGTTGAGCAAATGTAATTGGTTTGGTGGATGCTACTTCTGAATCTCAGATGATACGTGCAAGCACCCTCAAACGAGAAGGGCTTATTTGTGATATACAGTGTGCACTTCCAATTTATTATATCTTAGCCTTTCGTTACAATTGTTCTTAATGTTTAAATGTTTGGTTTTGTAGTACAGACCATTAGTAGATTACTCTTTCTTTTGTAGGCTGAATGCATTGAAACTCACTTTATGGGGAGATTTCGCTGAAGTTGAAGGCAACTATCTTTCCCGTAATTTATTTTTAAAAATGTGCTGATTGCATCTAGGTTATTTGTAAGAGGATACAAAGGTGTGTATATTATTTTTCATTTCCAACAATTAAAATTGGCATTCTATTTCTCTTTGATTACCATATTAACATATATCATTATATATTTCGCAGGAACCACGCTGTCTACAACACCTAGAAGTAGATTATTGATTAATTCACCAATCGAACTTACTTGAGAGTTTGAGGGATGGTGTATTGAACCCGATATTGTTGTTCATATGAATATGTGATGACCACTGGTTTTTTTAATTTTTTTTAATGTTTAACTATGTTCAATCGTATTTTATGCATGTGTGAGGTGGGCTAATGATGGACATGCTCAACGACGCTTATAGTTAGTACGTCGGAGAAGATTGCTAATCCTTAATTTAGAGAAGTTATTCATTGCTAAGCGAATCATGCTTAATGAATACTCTCCATCGCATAATGCACCATTTACTTCATTATACGCATTTATATTTCTTTTACAATGTTTTATATACTTCGTTTTACAACTACTGACCCAACCTATCTAATGTATTATAACATATGCGCAATTGCAAGTTAAATATCATTGCATCTTTGCATACGTCTGTAACCATAAATTTCAAGTCTAAATCGAATTAAGACAAGAAATATGGAACAAATTCAATTTTTGTATTTATGATAAAAATGGGTACAATATCTAAATATTTTGTTATAAATGAACTAATTAACCTCCTTTGATTCGATCTCTTGCTTGTGACTTGATGGAGGACCAAAGTAACTTGAATCTCGATCAAGTGTGTACTTCAATCTCTAGAGTGAACGGTACATTTTGATGTGCTTGTTGCCTCCTTCTAGAAGGTCTTCTATGGGAGAGAGTTTCTATCCCCCAATGAGGGGGAGGTGGAGCTATATTTATCGGGAGACGCCTCCCCTCTCTTCTAGGTTTTGCGGATTAATAGTCTTCTTGGATCGATAGACGAGCCTTGAACTTGGGTCGATGACTTGGGAGTCTATTTATGTTGATGACTTGGTAGTCCACTGGTCCATTAACTTGATAGTCTTACCAAGCCGTTGACTTGAAACTTCATTGGGCCGTAGACTTGGTAGTCGTTTGGACCTAAATAATTAAATTAATTCATTGAACTAGTCGACATTAATTAACTTAAATTAATTAGTGACGTGGCACATATTTAATTTTTTTTGTGCCTACAACGCCGAAAGTATTTTTCCAATTATTTATGCATCTTGCATTGATTGTTATCTATGTTCCCGTATATCAATTATGAAGAAAAATCTAAAATGTCAAAGAAAAGAATAGACTTAATAATTTATTACATAACTGAGCACATCTTAAAAATTTGAAAGGGTAAATGGGACTGAAGGAATGCC
>JACYFF010003369.1:75820108-75830299 GCA_017589665.1 Selenicereus undatus
CTCCCATTTCTCCTTCAACCAGGTTGGAAATGGATGATGGGAGTCCCTCAGTTGAGGACAAACATTATAGGGGCATGATAGGGTCACTTCTTTACCTAACTGCTAGTAGACCTGACATTGTTTTTAGTGTTGGTTTGTGTGTCCGTTTTCAGTCTAAGCCCAAAGAATCTCATTTAAAGGTTGTTAAACGGATCTTTAGATACTTAAAACATACACCTGATTTGGCTTTATGGTATCCTAGAGGATGTAACTTTAACCTTGTTGGTTATGCTGATGCTGACTATGTAGGCTTTTTTGTTGATAGAAAAAGCACCTCAGGTATGGCTCATTTTCTTGGACCTTGTTTGGTATCTTGGGCAACCAAGAAACAACACTCTGTTGCCTTGTCCACAGCAGAAGGTGAATATGTGGCAGCTGCATCTTGTTGTGCTCAATTACTATGGATAAGGCAACAACTCAAAGATTTTTGTGTTGACATAGGATGCATTCCTATCTATTGTGACAATACAAGTGCAATTAACATTGCCAAAAATCCATGTCAACCCAAAAGAACAAAACATATTGACATTCGTCATCATTTTTTGAGAGACAATGTTGAAAAAGGATTAATCTCAATAAATGTTTGTGCCACTGAAAATCAAATTGCTGATATATTCACCAAGGCACTAAGTAGAGAAAAATTTGAGAAGAATAGACTCGACCTAGGTTTGATAAAAATAGCCTGATCGTCCTGTTCTCTCACCCTGATGGTAATGTTTAAAAGTTGCAGGTTCAATATGTTAAACAAAAAATTTGCAATCAATTAGTGTGCTATTTTTTAGCATATGTGTGGTTTGCAGCTTGCTGACACTCGTTGAGGTCTAATGAGATTGCCCTTATTGTCCCATTTTACCGAGCAAGTAACCTCAAGAACAAGCGCCAGAAACAGGTACGCTTCTTGTTTGTCAAATGTGTGCAACAAGTTAATGAGAATTAAAACTCCTCACCCTTCTCAAAACCCACGCGGCTAGCATTAAGTGATAAAGCCGTTGCAACGGGCAAATCTTCCAAAATCTTCCATTCCTCTCTCTATTTAATCCTCCCAGATTCGTCTCCCTCTCTCACCTCACCTCAAATTGCTTGCCGTGATAGCTCTCGCAAAACCCTAAACTCTCACTCCCTTCTTGCAAATATGGCGTCTCACATCAGCAATGAGAGTTCTGTGATCTCGATTCAAAGCACCAAGCCATCAATCGAAGCAACACCAACTACTAAAGCCCTGTTCTCTCAACTCCTCACGGCCCTCATTCAAGGTAAACATGCTGAACCTCCTCGCCCCATTTGCTATAAGCCGTTTGGGTTTCTCAAAAGTGTAGACCTCAAGAACGTAGGTCTCAATTTAACTGACATCCCCTATAATTTTGGGTGAAAATTGGTTCCGTTTGAATAAGGGGCTGCATGTCTAAAATCTGAAAAAATTGGGGATTTGATTGAGGATTTGGGGGATAAAGACAAAGTCTTTTTGCCTGAATTTAATTCGGATGATATATGGGAAGTCGAGTCCTGTTCCTTTGGGTTGTTTCCAGAACCAGAAACAGGAGCTGAAACAGGGCCTGAAACCTTCGACCCAGTGTTCGAAGATGACCTAGGAGATGAATTGAGGGATGATTCGGATGATACAGGGGGAAGTGGGGAAAAATTGGAGTTGGCCCTCGCTGAAATTGAAAAGCCAACACCGGTACCACAAACCGGTGAAAAAAGAAAAAGATACAAAATGGTGGCTAGGCGAACTATGACGCCAAGAACAAGGACACCATCAAGGCTCAAAACTGGCCAAACTGAAGAGACCACCAAAACCCCTGTCCAACCTCAATTCACACCCAGACCAACAAGAAAATCTGCTAGAATAGCCTTTCAGGCAATTCCCCGGTCTGTGGCAAAATCTTCACCTATGATTGAGGAAATTTCTTCTTTCTCCTATTCTAGTTCCTCTGAGAACACCTCCTTCAAACAGGGCACTCCCATGTTCTCAGAATCCTCAGAGGAAAAGTCTCTGCCTGAACCTTCAATTGAGCCTGTCTTGCCCATTCCCAAACGAGCCTCCACTTTATCCTCCTTAAAGCCATCAACCACAAAAACCCCCAGCAAACGCAAAGTTTCTTACAAACAAGCCTCCAACCAAGGTCTGGCTGAAGACCCTCCTACTACTCCTCATCCAAAGAAAGCCAAGGCATCTGCCTCTCCTGCACCTCATCCTAAGCTCTCTCAACTCCTTCAGAGACAGATAGTCAGGGGCAAAATTATCAAAGTCCAGTATTTTGAGGAACAAGGTCTTGGGGTGTTCTTGTACAAGTTAAGGGCTCAGGGATGGTTTGAGTTATTCACAAACACCCAGCTGGGGTGTTCTGCTCATGAGTTGGCCGAGTTCTATGCCAACTACTCAGTCACCGGAGGAGTGGTGACTAGCACTGTTAATGGGAAGAAACTTCGCTTTGATTAGAAGACATTAGGAGAAATTTTGGGGATTCCCTCCACAGGTTTTGATGTGTATGTGATGGAAGATAAGAAGGTTCTTGGGACAGCACGGCTGTTGGAGCTTTCCCAAAAGCTGAGTCAGCAAACACGCTTGCAAATACCCCAATCAGTCAAAAAGGGGGATATGACATCTATTCATCAGTTGCTTTTTTGGTTCATCATCAAGAATGTCATCCCCAGGGGCCAAGGCCGCAATCTAGCAGATGCAATGGACCAATGCCTTGTGGATCTGATGGACAGGGAGGAGCAAATAAACCTTCCTGCCCTCATGATTCGTCACATTGCTAGGATTGCAAACATCTCCAGGGGGCATGATCTTGGATATGGCTGCCTACTGACTTATGTTTTTGAGCACTTCGGGGTAGAATTGCAAAAAAGGGTGGGAGCTCAGTTTATTGATGAAATTGGGAGCAACACCCTTATGGGTTGTGGGTACACCTTGATTGAGGGTTCTGCTTTTAAACAGGGGACAAACACCCCCCGTCCTCCTGTTCCTGGCAGTTCCTTAGACAAGGTTGAGGCTTTTCTAGAGCACCACTCTCGCTTGAATGCTGAACTTAATGCAGTGAAGGTTGCTCTGGATGAGGAAAAGGCTCTCAACACTAAACGCCATGAAGATATCCTAGCCCTTCTCACTTCCCTCTCGGCAAAGCTCTCCCCTCCTGCTCCTTGACCCTTCCCTGTGAACTGTTCTTGTAGGGTGTTCCATTATATTCTGTTCTATTCTACTCTTCTCTAGATTTTGTCTTTTGTTGTAATTTGGTTCTTCACTCCTTGTTGCGCCCTCTGGCAAATAATAAGTTATCCTGCTTTTGGTTTTGCCTTGCTTGTTTTTTGTTGTGCATTGCTTATGTGTGACTAGGATGGCCAATCTCATTACCGTACCAAAACACTTGAGTGTATCGCATGTTGGTTTTCCTCCATTACCCAAGTGGTGGTGATTGCAAACACCCTCTGTTTCACTGTTTGCTTCTTCCTTTTTCATGATGCCAAAAGGGGGAAGATAGGATGACCATTGTTGTTATAGTTTTATCATGGAAGAGTCATTTTTCTTGAATTTCTTCAATGCTAGATGCCCCATTGAATTTTTGGTCCTATGAATAATTGGCACAAATTACTTCGTTTGTCCTTGAAAGTCAATATGGAGTCAATATGGTTGCTTGGTTTGTCATCATCAAAAAGGGGGAATATTATTATGATGTATATGGTTTTGATGATAACAAATCCAAGTGTTGTTGTTGTTCCAAGCAGGTTCTTACTACTGTTCTCAATGCTTTAAAATGTGCTTGGTTAACAATATTCAAGAACAGGTCTTAAGAACAAGGTGCTAAAGATACGTTGGCTGGCAAAACTTTCCTGAACTTCAGAAACAGTCTTAAGAACAATCTTGCTGAGTGTTTGGAGCAGCTATGGTTGATTCAACAAGAGTCTTAGGTTTGCTATGGTTTTCATTTTCTTAGATTCTTGTTAATATGCCAATTAGAAAGTCTTGATTTAACATTTACTTTGAAATGGTTTTTTCTCTTTGAAAGAATTTTCAGAACAGTGCTGGAAACAAGGCGACCAGGGTGTTTCCAAACTAAACATGCGAAAAATAATTTTACTCGATTTTTCCTTGATTTTTGGGCTAACATCTCTGAACTTTTTGGATAGATTTTCTGCTAGGTGATAAAGTCCAAAATGGCTATTTTTGGCTTTGAAAACTTGGAGAGAAACTTTAGCCTATTTTTAGCCTTATCTTATCCTCTTATAACCTCTTCTCTATTTTTAGAAAATGACTAGATTTTTGGAGAAACTTATGGCTGAAATTCTGGTAACTTGTGGTTAACATTTGACCATTTTAACCAAGTGAATTTCGTTCACATTTTTTCCCACCTTTTATGGGATAAGCATTCTTTTAATTCGCCCAACCATTTTCTATTTAAGGGGAAATCTCTACTTCAGTTTTTACATCGGTTTTCACAGCATTTTCAAAGAGTTTTATGAGCAAAATTTCTAGAGGGAAAACCGACTAAAGTGTGTGAAAAATTGAGCTTTCAAAATTGGCATACTAGGACTTCATTTGTACCCTATATTCGCTTGATTGAGAAGCATTGAAATAGAGTGTTCTCTGTGTAATCTCTCTTTTACAAAAGTGAGGTGAGTGTGTCCTAAGTCAAGTGGACTTTTGGACGTGGGGTAACCGGTCTTAGGGAAGACGGTTACGTAGGTTGCACTTAGTAGCAAGGTGTGTTGCTATTGTAACATTTTCAGCCCGGTTAGTGAAGTGGTTCTAAATCCTACATGAGGTAGGTCGTGGTTTTTTCACCTCAGTTGGGCTAGAGGTGTTTTCCACGTAAAAATCCTGTGTCCATTATTTCCGCATTCAATTTCATTGGATTTTCATTTCTGCTCAACTCAGGAACAGTTTGTGCAAACATGGTCTGAGATTGTTTGCCATAAAATTTCGAAAATCAGGCACCACAATTCACCCCCCTCTTGTGGCGCTGTAATCTCGAAACTAACACACATAACGTTTATTTTCAATCCAATAACATATCTAACATATAAATCAACTAATGTGATCCAAATGAACATATTTAATACAAAAACTCACTTAAATCAAGCATGATCATTAAAACCCTAATTCTTGCTCATTCAAGTGAGCATCCAAATAACCATAATTGGCTTCAAAATAATCACCTAACAGCATATTTTTCGTGATTTATAACACAAATCACAACAAGATATATAAACAAGCTCAAACTCATGCTTGCTTAATTTCAAGACACTTGATCATGTTCTTGATCAAATACCCATAACTCCAAACGTCTCCAAACTCAATAAAAATTGCATAATAACTATCAATTTGATCATATAAATAATAACCATAACTAAAACAAACCCAAAAACTCAAAATAGAACAAGTTAGTGTTTTGGATATACCTTACTTTAGGCTTGAATCAGAGGGAGGAGGGGGCTGTTTTGAGTGATTTTAGTGGTTGGCATGATAGTTGACAACAAATGAAAGTCGGGGCAGCCGGAAGGTGGCTGACAAATTCGCCGGAAACCAACAAAAATAGCGGCACAAGGGGCAGTAGCTGCTACCCCCATTTTCTACAAATGGGGTGAGGTAGAGAGAGAAAAATGGAGAGTTGGATCTTGTTATTTTTGCTAAATGTTTGTGTGTAAAAATTGCCAATTATTATCTACATATGGTTGCAAATTTTCAACCGAAAAAGTATCTTTTTGCTAATTAAAATTAGGTGCTAAAATGAGCAATTAGTGAAATAACAAAGTTAGCAAGGTTTTGAGCTTTTGTTTTGGGCCCAACATGCTAAGTTCGGGCTTGAAAAATTATTTGAAGTGTTGGGAAAATTTTATATTGCTTGGTATTAAAGTTTATCGAAGGTAAGAAAATAATTAGTCACTAAATTATACTTATCGAGGCCTAATATCAATTCACTCGATATTTAATCAATCAACAAAATTTGAATTAACAATGAATGAAACTTGAATTGCAAAGTGGGACCCAAATGAAATATCCCCCAACTGGGATGATTAAATACGACAAATGAAAGCGAAAAATTTAAATAACATAAGGTAATTCGGTAAATATATAAATTGAGTGTAATTGAATTAATAAACATGATTTGGTTAAACAAATAACCATGAGTGACTAAATCAATAAACATGATTAATTAAATGAATAAACATGATTAATTAAATAAATAAATATGATTTAAATAAATAAATATGGGTTAGGGTCGAGTTATTACATTTCAAATAATGATATTAGAGCTAACTCAGACTAATTTTCGATAATAATTTTGAATAGTTTCTTATCTCTTGATACAAACTATCCACTTCACTTGATCTACACAAAATTTTTAAAACAAGCAAAAAAAATAAACAATCATTTTTACATGTCCTCAATGGTAATGCCAGATTTGTGCGCACATTTTATTAGATAACTGATCAAGAATCATTTTAATCAAAAGCTTTAACACTACAGAAACGCGCGTAGTTAGCGATGAAAATTATTCATCGCTAAATTTTATTTTTTTGTCGCTAAATAATTTAGCGACGAAACAGAGACGAAACAAAATTCGTTTCAAAATGCATCGTCGCAAATGAAATTAGCGATGGCCTTCATTTTTCGTCGCTATTAGAGACGAAAATTGCAACGAAATAATTTTTCATCTCTGATAGAAACAAATATAATGCGGTTGCCAGATCACTTAAATTCATCTTTTTTAGAGATGAATTTGGAGACGAAAAATTATTCGTCTCTAGTGGAGACGAAAGAATGTTCGTTGCGATTTCACAATAATGCGTCCCTGTTAGAGACGAACATTGTGACGATAGTCTTTTCATCTCTATCTGCGACGTAGGTAGTTGGTTGCCATTAGAAATTATTCGTCTCTATTAGAGACGAAACTTGCTACAAAATTTGTTTTCATGTCTATCAGAGATGAAAACCAACTTTTGCTTTTTAGATGTGTTACTTCTCTACGATAGCAAAAATATATTTGTATCAATTTTTACTAATTTGCGTCATGGACGGGGACGAGTTGTTTTCATCTCTGGTTGAGACAAAGCTATTTTGTAGCAATGTTGAACGATATGGAACTTGTGCCCTGCGCCCTCGTTAATGTATTCCTATATTAAGCAAATATATAACTAAAAGAAGAACATATAATCAGCCACGAGTTTCACATGGAGGCACAAGTGAAACTACACGATCAAAAAGTGCTGAGTTTCATACAACGTATGTTCACCCCTAACTCCATGTCCCACTAAATATATATAAAGTCTAAACATGCCAAGCTACAATTAATTGGAGTTACTAGGTACTAACTAACCCATTGCTAATGAGTCTCAATTTCAACGTATAATTGAATCCTCATCCAAAAAGGCAATCTGTAACCCTACATTAAATTGCACAAACATAAACTAAGAGCTAGCGAGGGGGTGGGAGTGAATGGGAAGAGGAGGGACCCTCAAGCCGAGCAAGTAGGCTAGTGATCAACTCTCTTTATTGTTTTTGTTCCCCCCTAGTGGCTCTAAGTTCTTCCCTCATAGCTTGAAGTTCCTCGTCTAATGTTTTTCAAGTGAGTCTCCATTTGAGAAACAACTGAGGGTGTGTATGATGATGAGCCGGAGCGACGACTGGACCTTGGGTAGTAAGCTTCTGACTCTGTTCCAAGCCCGTAAATAGTTCCTTTCTTGTTCTTGCCTCCAACAGCTTGCAGAAAAAGCTCATCATCGTCTACTTTAGTTCCTGCTTGAGAAGCATGTGCCTTTAAATGCTCAAACTCATCCTATAATAGGAAAGGTGAAAAAAAAAGTGAGGGATAAATGAACATAAAAAGACTAAAATGAGGCAATTACGCCCCTAACCCCTAGGGGTAGGAGTGTTAACGATTTCATAAGTCTTTCCTAAATTCTGGGGCAAAATGGACAGAATTCTGCCTAAAATTGAGCTAAATCTAGGCTTAAAGCCTTACAATAATGAGTTTCCTGCATTCAAGAGTTGCACAATGTATATTCATTACTTAATGACTACATGCCGAAGACTACAACTCTATGGGCCGCAAGCCCAGAGTACACTAAGAATACAATACAATAATATGGGAGAAAAAGAGTTGAAAAAGAGAGAGAGACAGGGGCAGTCAACATCAATCTCTGTGACTACAAGCCATTCCATTCCATTAATTTAGGTTGCTGACTCGGAGGGGGGGATCCAAGGGCTGCATTAACAAATCAACACCAATCTTAGCATCGCAACCATTCTATTCAAGCTATATTCTATTATGACTACAAGCCAAAAACAGATGATATGTTTAAGAGCATGATAATGTAGCATTTTCAGGAATGATTGGCGAAACACTCTAAATGAGAAATGTAACAAGAGTATCCAATGTCTATGTGGTAGAGATTTAGATCCCAGCTTTCATACAAAAGATACCACATTTGCATAGTATAGGTGACCTAGATCATATTATCTATAACAGTTACGTAAATATGAATTTAAGTTCTCACACATTTACCAATGTTTGCCACCCAACCCAAATTGAAGAACCCCACAATTTGCACTATAGTGACCCACTACAAGACAAAAGTGAATAACCAATAGTAGGAACCTCTTTTACTCGTGATACATATGCCTTACCTCTCAAGAATACAAGATACATATGCCTCCTCTCAAGAATGTAAGTTAAATTCAATGCATACAAGATATGCTCTTCCTTTTGAATTCACTTTTTATTTACATTATTTCGTTAGTTACATTTCAAGACTGTTTCTTTTTTAGTATTTGACCCATTTTCTAATTCTTAGCACAGGCTGAAAGCTCCTTAATAAACAGAGTTACTTCGTGTAATCAGAAAATAATCCTTAGTATGCCTAGTTTGCTAATGCTAAACAGTGACAACATGAAAAGAATCAGAAAATATTCTTATCCACACAACCTTAGAATGGTTGTCACAGAAAACCTTCCCGATTCCTTCTTTCCTAGTATGCCGTTGCTTGAAGATCTAAGATGCAGTTGGTCTTTTCCCTTGATTTTTTTTTTGTCTAATGAAAAGAATATGGGGAAAAATATAAAAAATAAATGTCAATTACCTTTATAGATGACGTGCGTTATTTGTAGAAAATAATGTTGTATAAACGAAAAATTAAACGATACTACCAGCCGCCTTGGCCATTGAGAAGTTGAGATTGACCCTGATGTGTGGAGAGTCCCAACTTTAGGCCCAATGGTCTTATTTTTTTTTGTTTTGTTCAGACCTCTTCTTGAATGCATCATTTTCCCTTAATGCTTGCACTCGTTTTTTCAGTTCAGTTGGCATGCATCCAGTTATCTCTTCATCCATTGCCTTCCAAACCATGTTCCTAAGGCGCTTACATACCGTTGACTTCCCCTCCTTATATACTCCATGGTTCAGATGCTCAGGCCAAGTGTAGCTAGTCTGTAAACAACAGATAAAATAGGGAAAAGCACATAATCAGTAGCTATTAACAATAATCAGTAGCCTTTCAAAGCATGATTATGTTCAGAAACATTGCAAATAGCAGCGACTAGCAAGTACCAGGGAATTAGCAATTGCTTTGAAAAAAATACCAGTGAAATATCAACGAGCAGCAAGAAGCATGGTCAAGCACATATCAAGTAGCACGGCTATAAGTAATAGGTCTAAAAAACATAAGTTTTCCTAGTGAGCCATGGGTCTCCAAAACATAAGCTTTGTGGTTAAGCAGTAGGGAATAATGGCAAATAATTTATAGCTTCAAATAAAAGAAACCCATTACCTTGAAAGCTCTCCACAAAAAATCTTCGTGCTCATTAGGTGCATTCCCCCAACATGTGCATGGCTGTAAGTAATGGCTTCTGAGATCTTTGGCAACACTTTGGACCACATCAACATCATCAAACCTTCATCATTTGTGAAAACACATAAGTATCATATGAATATAACATATGAAATAAACACATATAGGAAGATTAAGTTAATACCATAGCCCTTCCAGAGTAAGAGGCACCACTGATAGCAACTGACTATTTATAAGTTCGATCACATCTAACTCCCTTTCTTAACTCCCATCAGCACGCTCACATGTATGGGTAGGAGGCATCTAAATATTCGACGCTTGACATTCAAGAAAGCACTAAACAGAATTAACGCAAACATATAT
>JACYFF010003369.1:75860299-75886140 GCA_017589665.1 Selenicereus undatus
AATTATTCAGGTCCAAACGACTGCCAAGTCAACGGCCAAATGAAGTCTCAAGTCAACGGCCTGGTAAGATTATCAAGTCAATGGCCCAGTAGACTACCAAGTCATCAACATAAATAGATTCCCAAGTCATCGGCCTAAGTTCAAGGCCCGTTTATCGATCCAAGAAGACTATTAATCCGCAAACCCTAGAAGAGAGGGGAGGCTTCTCCCGATAAATATAACTCCACCTCCCCTCATTAGGGGATAGAAATTCTCTCCCACAGAAGACCCTCTAGAAGGAGACAACAAGCACATCAAAACGTGTTGTTCACTCTAGAGATTGAAGTACACACTTGATCGAGATTCAAGCTACTTTGGCCCTCCATCAAGTCACAAATAAGAGATCGAATCAGAGGAGTTTAATTTGTTCATTTGTAACAAAAATATTCAAAGATTGCAACCATTTTTATCATAAATACAAAAATTGAATTTGTGCCATATTTCTTGTCTTAATTCGATTTAGACTTGAAATTTGTGGTTACAGACGTATGCAAAGATGCGATACTATTTAACCTGCAATTGTGCATATTTTATAATACATTAGACAGGTTGAGTCAGTAGTTGTAAAATGAAGTATATAAAACATAGTAAAAGAAATATAAATGCGTATAATGAAGTAAATGGTACATTATGCAATGAAGAATATTCGTTAAGCATGATTTGCTTAGCAATGAATAACTTCTCTAAATTAGAGATTCGCAATCTTGTCCGACGTATTAACTGTAAGCGTCATTGAGCATGTCCATCATCAGCCCACCTAACATATGCATAAAATACGATTGAACATAGTTAAACATTAAAAAAATTTAAAAAACCAGTGGTCATCACAGATTCATATGAACAACAATATCGGATCCAATATACCATCCCTCAAACTTTGAAGTAAGTTCGATTGGTGGATTAATCAATAATCTACTTCTAGGCATTGTAAAGAGTGTGGCTCCTAAGAAACATGTAATGATATATGTTAATATGGTAATCAAAGACAAAATAGAATGCCAATTTTAATTGTTGGAAATGACAAATCGTATACACACCTTTGTATCCTCTTACAAATAACCTAGACGCAATCAGCACATTTTCAAAATATAAATTATGGGAAAGATAGTTGCCTTCAACTTCAGCGAAATCTCCCCATAAAGTGAGTTTCAATGCATTTAGCCTACAAAAGAAAGAGTAATCTGCTAATGGTATGTACTATAAAATGGAACATTTAAACTTTAAGAACAACATAACAAAAAGGCTAAGATATAATTAATTGGAAGCACATACTGCATATTACAAATAAGCACATCTCGTTTAAGGGTGCCCGCGTGTATCGTTTGAGATTTGGAAACAGCAACCACTAAACCAATTACGTCTGCACAACGAATTTAGTAAACGCTTGGGGGGGTTGAATGCTTCACAAAATCATAGTATACTATATTTACCTATCGTTTGCGCATTGTGTTGTAAATGTATAGATACTTCGAGAAAAGTAACAAATGGTGGGAGGTGCTGGCATGGGATTGCATTGTACTCATAAAGCAAATTCAGTAATTGAGTCTTATGAGTGAAACACAACTTCAGGTTGTTGTCCACTATTTCTTTGTCCTTAGGTGTCATAGTACCAGTAAGAATCTGAAGATGTGATGTACTCGACCAATTTTCAAAATAAACATCCACCAATCGATTTCTTCATCTAGGATGACGCCTAAAATCTCGTTAAGCTGTCAATGCCTAAGAAACTATATTACTAATAAATTTAATTAAATAGGGAAGGCAAGATGATTGAGAAAATTGAAATACCTCAACATCCATAAAGACAACCTTCCAAACTCTACAATTGCTATATTCTCTAACACTTTTTTTTTAATAAGGGTAAATAAAACTAAAGGGATGTTAAGCGCCTCTTCTGACAAGAGCACGCCCAATTACATCATCTACCAAAATAACCCTAAGAGAAGGAGGAAAACAAATATCCGAAGAGAAGGATGCTGCAATTGAGTGTCCAAATTTGAAAAGTCAGTCAGCTGTCATATTTGCTTCCCTGAAAATATGGGTGATGAGTAACTGGATACCTTAAGTCTGCCATAGATGTATATCTTTGATAATATTCGATATTTGCCAAGGAATTTGAATCTGTCCTTTCAGTGCTTGAATCACTATCTTATTATCACCTTCAATAGCTATCTGCTTGAATCCAGCCTAGATTGCTAACCGTAGTCTGTCTCGCAATGCTCTCGCTGCTGCTACTAGAATAGATGTATTGCCGTAAAAATGCGCTCCTGCATTCACAAGTTTGCCCGTCCAGTCCTGGATGATAAAGCTTCCTGCTGCTGACAAGTTGATAAGGGATCCATCAAAATTGAGTTTGACGAATCCCGGTGATGGGGGATGCCACCTCACAAGATGAAATGAGGTAGTAGGGGAAGAAGAAGGTCCCCTAAAAAAATGGTCAATCGACAGACAAGTTTGGATTTGCCACTCTGCATTTGCTTTTTTTGCTTGGACTATGCACGCAAGAGGATTGAAAATTTCATTATTGAAAACTGTTGCATTCTTAGATTTCCAAATACTCCACAAGATAAATGAGAATTTTTGTTCCAAGGTTGGATTGTGGAAGGAATGCATGTTGTTTAAACAAAGCAAAAAATCCTGGCATCCTGTAGGAGATAAGGTAGATGGAATCCATCGATGCGTTGCCGCTAGATCCCAAACTTTCTTGACCATTTGGCAATCTTTGAAGAGATGTTCGGTAGACTTGATATCACATAGACAGAGGGGGTAAACTGAGTTGAAACTAAGTCCCCTTTTAAGAAGAGTACCTTTTACAGGTAGGGAATTATGACAAAGTTGCCAAAGGAAGATTTTGATTTTAGGCAACGTGTCAATATTCCAAATCCATTTGTAAGACCATGATGATAAGTTGTGCGAATGGATGCCATGAGCTGCCCATGTAGCTGATTTGGTTTTGAAGGTACCTGAGCTATTCAATCCCCAACAAAGGGAGTCACTAGTTTCATGGATGGGTATAGGGATACCTTGTATCTTTTGAACAACATGATGATTATTGAGGATTTGACTTAGTTTGGGAACATACCATTCTGAATTATCCTGAATAAATTCGCAAACTTTAGCTTCAGGGTTGGCAATACTATCTTCGGACACACCCAGGATCTCAACTAAAGTCCTATTTTCGACCCAGTTATCAAACCAAAAGGAGATCTCATCCCCTCTGCCTATTATCCAGATAATACCTTTTTGGAGAAGACTCCTACATTTCAGTAAACTCTTCCAAACTGGTGAATCCGTATTTTTTCGTGTACAGTAAAATAGGTTTGTAGAGTGTAGGTACTTGGCCCTCATAGATTGGCCACAAAGACTAGGAACATTAGTAAGTATCTTCCAGGCCAATTTACGCTGAAAGGCCTTATTAACGGCTTCTGTTTTCCGCAACCCCAATCCGCCTTTGCTTTTAGGTCTACAAACTTTATCCCACGCTATAAGTGGCATGCCTTTTTCTGTGTTAAGACATTTTCCAGAAGAATTCTCTATTACATTTATCTAGGTAACTGCTAGTTTTTTGTGGTAACTCAAAGCATTGCATTGTGTGTGCTGGGAGTGATTCTAAATGTGACTGTATGAGAATTGTTCTACCTGCTTTAGATAGGCAGTTTGTTTTCCACCCTTTTAATTTTGTAGTTGCTTTGTTGATAATTTCCTGAAAAGTTGAGCAAGAAGGTCGGCCCTGAAAAACTGGGCATCCTAGATGTTTACTCAAATACTCTCGATGCAGAATATTGAAAATTGCAGTCACTAGTTGCTTTTGTGTATCCATCGTGTTACGCGAGAAAGTCAATGCAGATTTGTTGTAATTGACTAATTGTCCTGAAGTTGAACAAAAGAAGTCAAGGATACTTTTAAGTTTAGTACAACTTCCTATATTAGTTTTGCAAAATAATAGGCAGTCATTAGCGAAAAGCAGGCACGGAATTTTGATTGAAGAAGGGCAAATCTTAACTCCTACTCCAGATCTTGGAGTGTTAGCTACTTTTAGAAGCATAATGTTTAAGGCTTCCATACATAGGATAAAAAGATAAGGGGAAAGGGGATCCCTTTGTCTAATTCCTCTTGTCAAGGTAAAAAGGCTATTAGGTTCATCATTAACAATGATTGAGTACAAAACTGAAGAAATGCATTGTTTGATCCATGAATTCCAAGTGGGATGAAATCCTAACTCTTGGAGACACTTTAGCAAAAAGTCCCATTCAATTCTGTCGTACGCTTTCTCCATGTCTAATTTTATAGCCGCCCAAGCAGTCTTAATTTTCAGGTTCTTAAATTTATGCATAATTTCATGTGTTAACAGAATATTATCATGCATAGATCTACTAGGTACAAAGGCACTTTAGAAGGGAGAAACTAGACGGTCTAGAAAGGGTCTCAACCTGTTGACAAGTATTTTCGAAATAATTTTATAAATCGTGGAACATAGGCTTATGGGTCTGTAATGACTAGTCTGTGTAGGGCTATTTGATTTTGGAATAAGAGCAATAAAGGTATGGTTAATCTCCTTAAGGATTTTACCATTTGTGAAGAATTCAAGAATACAGTTAAAACGGTCCTTCTTGATTAGTTTCTAGTAGTTCTTAAAGAAACCCGCACCAAAATCATCCGGTCCTGGTGTCTTATTAGAATCAATGCTGAACAAGGCAGTTTTAACCTCATCTAAATTTGGAAGTTACTCATCAATCGTACAAAAATGCATATGGACGTACTATAATAGGAGATGCCACTAATTGGCACAAAATCAAATGAGATATCTATGGCCATGCCTGTAATTATAAATAATCAAGTGGAACACATAAGTTCAGTATTCAACAAAATATATTATGAATTTATATATCCAGTAAACCTAGAAGTAAAGTACAAAATATTTAAGAAATACAAAATGTGTGTTACAAAATACAAAATATATCAGGGTCATGCCTATAATAGTAAATACGAAGAAAAGAAAAACTAATTGATATTGGCATCAATATCACATCATGCCACTTAAGGTGAAAATGTGAAAGGGGTATAGATACAAAAAATAAATAAACAGAATGCATGTGTTTGTGGTTTTATGTACGAAAAACAATTGGATGTTCTGCGCAATACACCATTTACCAACATTTTAATTAATTTATTTGTATTTTCTTTTTTGCTTTCCCATGGCAGAGAAAATTGCACTTGTACAACGTTTTCTTCTTCTTTTTTTGGGAACTATTTCTTCATGACTACAACTGTAAAGCTAAAATGACAAGAAAAGGGAAAGGACCAGCCGCTCTGCTGGCTTCTCCCAAACAGTAAAATTGTAACTGCAATAAAATCATACCATTTCAAAGCAATTTCTCATTGAAACATCATGCCACTAGAGGTGAAAATATAAAAGGGGTTCAGAGCATGTACAATTGTGAGCGAAAAATTTGGCTCACAAATGAGGGCCAACACTCTCCATATTATCTTATGAGCCAATTTTTTAATTTACAAGTTTTTTTATTTTGTAATGCAAGACTCATAACTTCAACTCACTATATAAAATAATACCCATAAACCTCAAAGTTAAACATATTTAATTAATTTCAGCAACTTTTAGCAACTTATAGTAACTTTCAGCACTATTAAGTACTTATCAAAAATGCCTTAATTATATTTTGTTTAAGCATTCGACAACTTTCATTAGGTTTAGTAACTCTCAACTCCATTCAATATAACATTAACCAACTTTCAGTAACATTCAAGAACTTTCAACAATTTTAAATAACTTTAATTCTCAGCAATACGTACTAATTGATCGATCGGTTGTTTAATTAGCTAATACAATAGCCTAAGATTGCTATTGCTAAACCCATCTTTTATTAATGTGGTGGTTTAGATGATGGAATTGAAATCTCAGCATCACTCTTAATAATAGTCACGATGAAAGAAGTACCAATAGAACTGATCCCAAATGCCGTAAATTCTGTCAAGATGGGTTTAGTAATGTTTGACGCGACGCGACACGACAAAGTCAATGATGTCGATTTGTATATGATGATGATCAAGAAATACAAACTTTGCCATGCATTATACTACTTGAATTTAACCAAAACAAAAAAGTCATAATCATTTTTGTGCAAATGAAAATACTTATGTATATGTTTGCCACAAATTCACGTACAACCGGGTGGACAACTCAATTGTTCACCCGGACCCACCAACAGCTGTTTTGAGTCTTCTAATTGTTGAGCCCTCTGACCCTTTTTAAAAAAAATAAATAAAAAATTCATGCTCCTTAATTTTTTTAAATCGCGGTTTTTATTCTCCCCATTGCTCGATTATTCTTCGTTGCTTCGATTGCTTTAGTGTTCAGCAATTATTGAATGGTTGGGTTTGATCTTAACGTCGCTATTGATGTTGAATTTTCATCAAACGGAATTGTTCGTCAAGTTTGATAGCGTTTTTTTGATCACTATTTTTGTTTTCGGGATTGAAAGTTGTGTTCGTTAATTTTGCATTTTGATAAGTTAATTTCGAGATTTTCGAATTGGATTGCATTCATTTCATATAAATTTTAGTTTGTGACATATGAGAAACGATAGCTCACTATTATGAGTTATGTGCTCACTAAATATAGTCGTTGGCTCACTAGTGGTATACATTTAGCTCACAATAAAAAATATGTTGCCATGTGCTACAAAGTAGTTTTTTGCTCACTAAAAGAAACGTTTGGCTCACTAGGATTGACCTGCGTGCTCACCGATGTTGCATTATAGGTCACCACAAATGTTATGTTTGTTTTTTCAGATGATGTTTTCATTGTTGCTATGTACATATGAGAAACAACAGCTCACCTATATGAGTTATGTGCTCACTAAATATAGTTGTTGACTCACTAAAGAAATACATTTAGCTCACTTGTATTGAGCTTGTATTCAAAAATCATAAATCAGTTCTCTGCTCACCAAATGTAATCACTATAATTAATCTTGTGCCCAACAGGGAAAACAATAACTCACCATCAGTATAGCTCACTATAAAAAATTTGTTGCCTTGCACTACATTTTATACCTCACCAAATATCTATCATGACACACTAAATAAATGGCATAGCTCACTAAAAAGAATAGTATAGATAGCCAGCAAATAATATTGTGAAGTTCTTGAGTTGTGTTACAACTCAATCTTTTTTTACTATGACATAAGGGTGTTTGTATTATATTTTGTGAGTATAATAGAAATGTAGTGAATTAATTAAATATAGTCCAACTCACTAAATATATGCTATAGCTCACTAAATATATTTCATGGCTCACTGAAAAAATGTAAACAAAAGTTTAGTGAGTTTCAGATGAACAATAATATTTTTTTAGTACAATAGCACATTTTAATAAGTTATATAGTACTTTTACTAAGTGAAATTTGGGGTACATAAGATGCATTGGCTTGATCTATCCACTCACTAAAAGTATGTATTAACTCGCTAAAACTGTGTCTCAACTCACCAAGTATTGTAGTGAGCTATACATTTTTAGTGAGTTGAAATTCGATTGTACAACTTCTTTTGTACAACCGGTTGTATGATATAACAACTCAGCAAATAAATATCATAGCTTACTAAAAACATATCGACAATTAGAATACAATTTAGTGAATTTCAGATTCACAATAATATTTTTTTTAGTAAATAGCACATTTAATAAACTATATAGTATTTTTACTAAGAAAAACTTCGGTACATAAGATAGATTAGTTTCGGTATGTCTGCTCACTAAAAGTACGTATTAGCTCACCAAAACTGTGTCTCAGCTTACTAAAATATTTTAGTGAGCTATACATTATTTTTAGTGAGCAAAACAGGATACACAACAGCATATTTTAGTGAGCTATATGGTATTTTTAGTGAGTCGAAATCTGGTAGTTTTCTTTGTTGGTCTGGTTGTACAATTGCATTTGTACAATCATCGGGTGGACGATATAACAACTCCTCTTCATGTTACTAGTGGTTTGGTAAGGATATACCAAGTTATTTGTTTGTTTTTAATCTGCCATTAGATTAGTTTTTTTTACAAAATTGTCAATGGCAATAGTAGATTCTACCAACACTTGGTGACAAACTGAAAAAAATATATACTAGACATAGTAACGTTAAAGGACAAAAAAAAAATTATTGACATTGTTGGAAAACAAGAGTAAAACTTAGTGGCATTTTTGGACATAAACACTTACCTATTTCTAAGTGGTTGACACAAGTTTCTTTAGTCCACTCCACTATAAAGTCGAATGCTCGAAGATTTGTCCTTGAGTATTAAGGGATTTGTTGACACAAGTTTCTTCAGTCCACTACGCTATAAAGTTAAGCGATTTTGCAATTATATCTTAGCGCCAAAAGTTTGAATTCATGCTACATACTTTTCTTATTATACCTTTTGATCGCCTAACAAATTTGCAATGTTATACAGGTTATGCCTTTAGAAATGGGCAAATATAAGATTCGAGTTAATGCCATTGCATCTGGACTATTTAAATCGCAAATAACTGAGAAACTAATGGATAAGGATTGGAAAAAAATTGGGCCAACAGAGATGTACCATTGAGGACATTGGGCACAATAGATCCAGCATTAATATCACTTCTTCGATACTTGATCCATGAATCTTCTAAATACATAGCCAGCAATATTTTTATCGTCGATGCAGGTATTACTGTACCTAGTATCCCTCTTTTTTCTTTTCTATAGTTAAAAATCAACGGCTGGTTAAATTTTCTATAACTCAGAACCAGACACCTTTGTATCAAATTTTTTAATTCACCAATATTGTTGGACCATATGTAGTTATCTATGTGAAGCTATTTTTCAATTTGCCATTGTTGCACTATGTTTAGTTTTTAAGTAGGTGGTTAATGATATGAATTTTACACTAACTTTTCATCCGTTGAAATGTCTTTTTTCTGTTCCCTCCACCTCCATAGACTAGACATTTGAGTAGTATGAATGCTTTGAATGATGCCTTACCTAAAAGGGTTTTGTGTTTGGACTTATAATCCGCCTTATTGTCCTTAACCTAACTAAGGTTTTAATTCCGCTAGGCAGTTGGTTCAGTCCAGAGTTGTGGTACACTAATAAATTCTTCAATATAGGAAATACATCCTTGTTATTAATATTTTCATGACTTTAAATGTTCTAATCCGCCTTATTAAGATTAGCAAAGATAAAAACGATTTTTTTAAAATGAAGTTGCACATAATTCATGTCAGAAAGAAAATTAATTTCAATGAAAACTCATATTAGACCTATCAATCTCATCCGCATCCAACTCAAAATGCAGAAAATTCAAAAGGTGAGGATGATGGCTAGATTGATATGGATGGTTAGAGAAAATAGGTGGATTTGGGCGATGCTCCCCTTAATTTATCACCCACTTAACAAGCCACTCATTGATCATCCATTTGCATTTCAGTTACTTTTTTTAATTTATCTCTCTATATTTTACGTATTTCTAGATAATTATATACTTAATCTTGTAATAATTTTCAGATATAAAACATCACTAATGTCACCATAAGCTTTGTTCTTGTTCACATTAGGTACCACTTGGTACAAAAATTAGTACAATCATCCACAAAAGTGAAAGAAGAACGTGCGGCTCCGATCCTGCTAAACGGAAGATGATGTGGTTCCCAAATACAACAATATACCAAATCAAACAAAATGATTTTTATTCCAACTTTGACAGAGAGGAAGAAAGAATTTGTTTCACTAGGGTAATGTTTGGTTAGGCCTAAACAATTTTTAATATAATCAAATTTTGTAATTGTGTTTTTTTTTTAATCTTTGTAATCACAAATTTTAAGTCTAAATCGAATTAAGACAAGAAATATGAAACAAATTCAATTTTTGTATTTATAATAAAAATGGGTACAATATTTGGATATTTTGTTACAAATGAACAAACTAAATTCCTCTAATTCGATCTCTTGCTTGTGACTTGATGGAGAGCCGAAATAACTTGAATCTTGATCAAGTGTGTACTTCAATATCTAGAGTAAACGACACGTTTTGATATGCTTGTTGTCTTTTTTTAGAGGGTATTCTATGAGAGAAATTTCTATCTCCGAATAAGGGAGGTGGAGCTATTTTTATAGGGAGGAGCCTCCCCTTTCTCCTAGGGTTTGCGGATTAATAGCCTTCTGGGTCGATAGATGGGCTTTGAACTTGGGCGAATGGCTTGAGAGTCTATTTAAATTGATAACTTGGTAGTTAATTAACTGGGCTAGTGGGTTGATAATCTTACCGGGCCATTGACTTGAGACTTCATTGGGCCAATGACTTGACAGTCATTTGGATCTAAATAATTAAATTAATTAATTGGACTAGTCGACATTAATTAACATAAATTATTTAGTGACATGACACATGCTTATATTTTTGTGTCTACAAATTGCCTCATCGAGATTAGGTTGCGTATATGACTTGGTATTTAATCACTAGCGATGTCTCAAACTCTCTTTTTTCTTCTTTTTTTTTTTTGGGTAGGATGTTGACTTTGGTTGTCCTGCTATCGGCTTAAATTTGGAGGAAATATGTCTAAATTCAAGATATGTATCTTGTAGAATAAAAAGCCAATTTATAATAGGGCCAGAAACTCCAGTTTTAGGAAATTTGACTCTCTTTTTCCTTTCCTTTTCCTTGACCAGAATCTTGTCGCATGAATCGATGAGATGTACAAACCAAATTTTGGTATTTCAAAATTGCATTTAAAAGGCGACTTATAGGCTTATACCTGGCACACCTTGTGCGACGAACGAGGAAGCCTAGATCATCTCCAAGTGAGAGGCGAAGGTACCCACGTCATTGGTCTTCTTTAGTTGTTTAGTTTAATTATCTTCTTGTTGGTGGTCTTTACGGGGGGGGGGGGGGGGAGAGAAATGCAACTGGTGGCTCACTTTGCTGGTATAACTCCTTCGCATCGACCAGTAACCGACTGCAGGAAGTAATAGCATCAAGTACAACAACGACAAGAAGGAAAAGCAGCAAAGGAATAGTGAGCATGACCATACTTGCATCATCTTTTTTTGAGGGGGCATATGCAGCAGGTGGCTCACTTTGCTGGTATAACGCCTTTGCATCGACCAGTAGTTGACTGGAGGAAGTAATAGCATCAGGTACAACAGCGATAGGAAGGAAAAGTGGCAGAATCAGTGGCGCCAAATAGCCAGCAAACACTTCATAGAAAATAGGCCAGTAAATTGTGAGCTGCGGAAAGTGACCACCGCTTCGGAAGCCGTAAGAGAAATTGAAAGAAACAATTTTTCCGATTAACACTTCACAGAAAATAGTTTATTGAAGCAACACTTTGAGATAATATTCCATCCAAAATCCCGCTGCCCAAAATGGAGCCCTTTTTTTTTTTTTTTGTTTCCTTGGATCTTCCAATCCAGGAGACTGCCATAATTTTTTTTAATCATCAACCATTAATCATCATCGATTGATCATTATTGATTAATTATCGTCAATTAATCAAAAGAAACAACTTCTACATGTCTTGCTTTCTTCTTTCTCTCTCTTCTTGTTTTTGATCCCCAAATTTTTTTTCTTAAACAGCAATTTGTGTAATTAAGAAGCTGATATTCCTTCCAGTACAGTCGTCTGCAAATCATTTGGTAAGAATCTTCTATATGGGTCTCCGAGAACTCATCCTTTGAGCTTCCTTTGCTTATTATTGTTATTATTTTGAAATATGTCAACATTGTAATGAACCTACACCCTTGATTATTAGGGACTGTCTTGGTGCTTAGCTCCCTTCAATTTGTTGAAGCATGGCACACTACTTTTCTTTTCTTTTTTTGGACTGTGGTTGTCTTGCGTTCAGGTTGATTTTGTTTAAGACCCATTGCATGCGACGGAGACCGAACTCGTTTATTATTATTTTTTTAACTCTGAGGAGAAAGCTTTTACATCTGGCCACGACAGCCGATTCTTGAAGACTCGCTGTGCACAGGGTGATCAAACTCGGTCTTTAGACTTTGAGGAAAGAACCCTTGCATATGCCAGCGGGATATAACACTCAAAGGCTCGCAGTGCGTGAGGGTGATCGAACTAGGTCTTTAAACCTTGAAGAGATAACCCTCACTCATGTCAGTGGGATGTATCATTTGAAGACTCGCTGTGTGCGGGGGATAGGACTTGGTCTTTAGACCTTGAGGAGAAAGCCTCAGTATATACCGGCGAGATGTAGACTTTGAGGAGAGAGTCCTTACACATGCCAATGGGTTTAGCATTTGAAGACTCACTATGCATGCGGCCGATCGAACTCGATCTTTAGATTTTGAGCAGAGAGCCCTTGCACATGCCAACGGGGTTAGCACTTAAAGACTTGTTGTGTGCTGCGGTAATTAGACTCGACCTTTAGACCTTGAGGTGAGAGCCTCCGCATATGCCAGCGAGACATAGCACTTGAAGACTCGTTGTGCGTGAGGGCGATCGGACTTGGTCTTCAAACTTTCAGGAGAGATCCCTTACACATGCCAACGGGTATAGCACTTAAAGACTCACTGTGCGCTAGGGTAATCGGACTCGGTCTTTAGACCTTGAGGAGAGAGCCTCCGCATATGCCAGCGAGACATAGCACACTACAACTCGTTGTGCATAAGGACGATCGGACTCAGTCTTTAGATTTCGAGGAGAAAGCCCGCACACATGCCAACGGGAAGTGCTGCCTGAGGATTGAGCCATGCTAATGAGCCTGTCAAGGATTTCAAATCCTTGAAAACTAACCTGCGAGGATGTTTTTTCGCTTCCTTTGCCCATTTTGTTTTTTTCTTTTTAACAGGTGCTCAATCATTGTATGATTTAAGGAATACAAGCGATGGGATAAAATTTATCTTTCTGTCATAGAACATGAAGAGACGAAAGCAGAGATGGGCAACACATTTATTGTTTACTCATCCTTGCTTCGTCCAGAGTTTGAGTAGATACCCACCGTCCCTCGTTATGACTTCGCATCACTGCTGACTACCAAGACTGCAGATAGAACGCATGATAATATTTACGTTCTTCATAGCGCCAGCCATGACAACAGCTACACCATCACCACTTTCCCGCTACTTGGGTGAAAAATTATTTCCGGTGAAATTCATTCGGGGCCAGCATTGAAGATATTTGGGAAGTTCTCTTTTAATCTAAAATATTGGGAGTGGGTAGAACACATTTTCTCATGCTTCGAATTCCAATTGAGGACTTGTTGCCTCTTTGATGCAGTGTATGCTTCATTATACACTTCTGATCATGATCCTCATGTTATTCGCACCTTTTGAAAACCTTGGTGCCCTGAGGCCAACACTTTGCATACTATATCCGGAGAAATGTCGATATCTCTATGGGACTTGGATAAACTTGGTGGGCTCCCTATTTACGGGAAAATTTATGATGAGGTAGTACCTAGCCGAGATGCATTATATCAACGTCGTCA
Organism: Selenicereus undatus; assembly: GCA_017589665.1. Lineage (NCBI taxonomy): Eukaryota > Viridiplantae > Streptophyta > Magnoliopsida > Caryophyllales > Cactaceae > Selenicereus > Selenicereus undatus. Next base: position 75,873,814 of record JACYFF010003369.1, read on the forward strand.
AAACAATAAGGGATTAATCCATCCCACATGTAGATACTTGTTTGCTACATACAGCGGTCTTGAAAATGTCCTCGACCAAGGGGTTTGCGCCGAATGTTGGATAGATTTTTGGTGCAAGAGACAAGTTAATCAAGAGTCCTTCTCGAGGCGGTGAAGCTCTTCAAAGTCGCGTACTGTCAAATCACGACCTAGGTCAACTCATAATCCTTTAGTTGACATTCAGCCTACGACCCTACAGTGGACTCGATAAGAGTCCGTTGACTTTGATGCACTAGAAATTCCTATTGATAAAAGAGAGAGCACCTATCTAGTTGCTTTGTTTTCATGTTGGTTATGCATTTTTGGTCTTCCTGAAGATGAAAAACGATTCGTCTGTCCTGACACCTTCGAGGTGGCTAGTACTATAGCGGCCGGATGCACATATAGTCTTGCAGTGCCAGTGTTAACAAGCATTTATCGTGGCTTGAGTGGTATTTTTAGTGCGGAAAAACCCTCAAATTTCATGTCATTCTTTCCTACTCATTATTTATATGGTTGGCTCAAATGTTATTTCAGCACCCACTATGTACTGGATCCAACGCCAGCGGGTCCTTTAATTGTGCATTATTCTGGCTTTGGAGGGGCAAAGAGTTTTGAGGGCGCTCAAAGACGTATCCATGAAGGGGCAATTGCTGATGTGGGTTGCACCATGCTTAGCAAAAATAAATATGAGACTTTGAATGACGATGGAACTCTTGGCTATAAGAAGCTCAGCTACCTAACAGCTCTGCGCCCCGGTTACCTACCTCTTTGTCGTGCAATGACTTTTTATGTCGTGCCTTATAGCCCACATCGATTCAGCAAACAATTTGGTTTCTGGCAGGAGCTACCTGGTGCGCTTAAACTTGACCCTCATACTCAGACCACATCCTACAATGATGCCTTATACTTTTGGACCGACATCCTATCTAAGAACCCCAAGTCCATAGTGACATTGCCGAGCCGTTCGCTACATCTTAACAAGTTCATGACTAAGAAATACCAGGATTGGTGGTTGAGGGTGACCAAAAAGGACCTCAGGGCCAACGTTGGTCTTCTTTAGTAGAGTGCAGGACATGACCCATCTAAGTCCAAGAAGAACACAAGGGAAAGTACTTCAAAGGAGGGATCTGATTTCAGGACCAAGATTCTGATGCTGAACAGACCGGCGAGTCCCTTGATATTCCTATTGCCAATCGACGGGGGGCCACTGTCGAAAATGATGACAGTGACCAGGATTCAGAAGCTAACTTTAAACATTGTGGGCACAAAAAACGCAAGACTGTCACTGCTGATACTTCCAGAGTGCCTTTGGAAGATTGGTTTTTCGATGATATCCCAAGCTGTTCAGACATGCCTAACCTTGAAGATGTAATTTGCTCTTCCCTTTGCATATAACCGTGTGAGACTCATCATAACCATTTTTTTTTTATTTTAACTGTTCGACCTTTCCACTCCTTTTTTTTTGTTTGATGCAGATTGGTGCGTTCGATCTAGTACAGGAGGCCGCCCTTGTCATAGACGAGTAATTGCTTGAGGAGGTTAATCTTGCAGCCAAGTTGTCAACCGCTAAGGCTAGTCTTCTTGGTGACAAGAACATATAAGTTGTAAAGAGGTTGGCATCCCCAGAGGGAGTTGGAGGATCGATCTTGAAAGGGGTCAAAACATTTCTTGCATCATCAGCCCATAGTGAGCACTCAGTAGAGGGACCGACATCTCTTCAACTGGTAGCAAAAAGAATATCCACTGTCGTAAAAAAAACTACCAGCCATGTGGTCGGGAAAGGAAAATCTATGTTTGCGGCGGTTCTTGCCACTTCCTTTTGACCAGGTCTTGCTTCTCAAAGTATCATTACTTGTGGCACATGGGCTATAGGTTCTGGCTACTTGAATGCTTTGAAGAATGCTTCATTTGATGAGGTATCAAAAGTGTATGAGAATGCCCCTATGATGTACAAAAGCATTGAACGTCTCAATTGAGACCCACGCCCTCTGAGGAAGTAGGTAGATGTTTATGTGAGTAGCGTATCCACATATTTGGCACTCAGACAAGCGACATTAACACTTCACCGTCCGAATGACTTAGGTAAAGAGAAGGCCGCCTGCATTGAACAAGTCAACCAAGTACAGTCCCATCTTATCGCAGTGCAGGAAGATCTAGATGCCATTAAGGGCCAACATAATAGTGCAACTCAAAAAATAGTTCAGCTAGAAGAGGCGCTTCGTATTGCTTATGAAGAGGAACAAAAACTTCAGAGTGACGTTGAAGCCAAATTGTCACTAGTGGCCACCATCGAGGAGCAAGTCACTGAGAAGAAACAAGTTCTTGCTAACCTTAAAGTCGTACCCACTTTGTCCTCGAGTTGCAATTCTTACTAAACCCCGATAAGTGGATGAGCACTATTTGATTGGGTTGCTTAGCTTATTGTACTTGAACTTGGATTGTTTATGTTAGTGAACTCTTGATACTTCTTATGCAATAGTAATATTTTTGCCACTTCTGCATCTCTTCTTATGTTTCATCTGACTATGCCTGCTAATTTTATTCACTAAGCTACCTACATACCCAAGAAAATTGTAATTTTTCAATGAGATCAAGTCATAATGTAGGTCAACCAGCAGTGCTTCAATTATTTATCTTGCCGTTCACAGTTTATACTCTTGCAGGTCAAGAGTAGCACAAGATTTATTTTTATTTTTTATTATTTTTTTTAGTCGTTCACAGCTTATACTCTTGTGACCCATGAGCAATACAAGATTTTTTTTTGGTGAGTAGTTTAGGCTCGTACTTAGGAGCTTACAACCAATTTTGAAGGGTAGTAGGGCTTGAGAAACCTACTGTTTATTGGTCCCACTCGTACTCCTTCTGTGTCAACTATCTTGTAGGCACCATTCAAGTAGACTTTACGAACAACATAGGGGCCGCCTCATTTAGGGGTGAACTTGCTCTTTGTCCTATGCGTCATCATGATCGGCCTTCTTACTTCGAGCGCTTGATCCCTAACTTGGAACGAGCGAGGTCAAACCCTTTTGTTGAATGCTCGTGACAGATGCGCTTGATAACACTCTAGTTTTTGTTGTGCTTGAAGCCTTTTCTCATCAAGAGACTCCAACTCTGCTAGATGGAGTTTGTGATTTTTATCATCACTTAAGCCTTCCAGTATAGCCATGCAAAGCGATGGGATTTGGATTTCCAAAGGTAAAACAACTTGTACACCATACACGAGCGCATAGGGATTTGATTGCGTTGGTGTCTTGTAGGTGGTTTGATAAGCCCAAAGTGCTTCTCCCAATCTTTCATGCTAGTCCCGCTTGGATTTTTCCACCACCTTCTTTAATAAGTTGCACAATGTTTTGTTAAATGTTTTTACTAGGCTATTTGCAGGTGCATGGTACATTAAAGACTTATGTTGAGCGAACTTAAATTTCTCACAGAGGCTAGTCATTAGCTTGTTGAAGAATGGTTTTCCATTGTCGGTGATGATGTATCGAGGCACACCATATTGGTAGATGATGTGCGCTCGAATAAAATTGACAACATTGTCTTTCTTGACTTCTTTTAATGTGATTGCCTCCGCCTACGTAGAAAAATAATCGGTAGCTTCAAGAATGTATAAATGACCAGCTGAAGACTTAGGGGTGAGGAGCCCCACGACATCAAGTCCCCACGCCTTAAAAGGCCAGGATGCTACGGTTGGGTGGAGTGGTTCTGGATGTTGGTGAATGAAGTTGGCGTGGAACTGACAAGCGTCGCACCTTTTTGCAAAGTCAATACAGCCATACACCATGGTGGGCCAGTAATACACTCCTCAGTGAGCTTCCTCCTTTACTTGCTACACTTTCTCTTCGCCTAAGCACCTCGGCCAAAGACCCAGGAAGGGGCGTTGATAGAGAGTGTTGTTGTAACAAAGAAAACATGACGCTCGCCTTTGGATTTTTGTCTTATGCCTAACATCATTTGGTAGCTTCCCAGGCTTTAGATAATCATTCAGCAGATGACACCAATCTTCTTTTTCCACCTCATAAACAGAGACTGCATTAACTTCCTAGACGAATTCATCTTCTAATAGTGTGACTACCCACTTACCACAAATTGTAATCGTCATGTCCTCTTCTGCCCCCAGTGCCAAAGTGGCCACAAGATTTGCGAGCTCGTCAAGCATCTTGTTGGTACTCCTAGTAATGTGCTGCAACTTGATTGTATCTAACTTATCTAAGATTTGGAGGGCCTGTGTGTAATATGGGATCAAATCCTTTTTCTTAATTTCGTACTCCTCAAGAAGTTGATTGATGACTAATTGCAAATCACCGTACATATCTAAGTCTTTAATGCATATCTCTGCGGCCATTTGGAGCCCTAAGATAAGTGCCTGATATTTAGCCATGTTATTGGAGCATAAGTGAGTCAACTTATATGAGTACGAGAGGATGTGTTTCTCAGGGGAAATGAGTACTACCCCAGCTCCAGCGCCATCTTATCGTGTCGCACCATCAAAGTACATCTCCCATGGGGGAAGAATGTCTATGACAAAGACTTCTTCACTAGGTATATCATCATTTAGCTCCCACTCGTCAGAAATTGGGTGATCTGCTGGGAAGTCTGCCAGTACCTTCCCTTTAACAGTCTTTTGAGGTATATAGATGAGGTCGTATTGTTCAAAGATAACAATCCACTTTGCTAACCATCCCCTTAGAACCGGTCTGGACAAGATATACTTAATTGGGTAAGTCTTAGAGATGACCCATACTGTGTAAGCTTGCATGTAATGCCTCAACTTCTGCACAACGAACATGAGAGCCAATCGTATCTTTTTGATTGGGGAGTAATTTAATGCATCCTTGACCAAGGTTTGACTCAGGTAGTAAAGAGCTCTCTGTTTGCCCTCCTTATTTTGCTGTGCACATAATGCCCCCAGTGATCTTTCTTGGGGCGTAATGTAAAGTATCAAAGACTTGCCGGGAATCAGAGCTCCTAGCACCGGTGGGCTTGACAAATATTTCTTGATACTTTTAAAAGCATTCCTGCATGATTCATCCCATTCAAAAGGTGCCCCTTTCTTCATGTGGTGGCTGAAAGGGTGGCAATGACCGACCAAGTTTGATATGAACCTCCTGATGTACGCTCAGCGACCATGTAAACCGTGAAGCTCGTTAAGGTTCGTAGGCTCGGGCATGTCTTGAATGGCTTTGACTTTAGCTTGGTTAATTTCAATGCCTCAATTCAGACGATAAAGCCTAAGCATTTGCTAGAAGTAACACCAAATGCGCACTTAAGTGGATTCATCTTGAGTTGACACCTTCGTAATCTCTTGAAGATTTGCTGGAGATCATGCAAGTGGTCTGGTCTTTTTCTTGAATTGACCACTAGATCGTCGACGTAGCACTCCACTGTCTTGTGTGGCATGTCCTCCACGATGGTTTGCATCGCCCTTTGGCATGTGACTCTGGAGTTTTTCAAGGTGCATGGCATTATCTTATAGCATAAGATGCCTTTAGGTGTGCAGAAAGTTGTGGCTTCCTGACCTTTTTGCACCATTTGAATTTGATTATATCCTGCTCTGTAATCCATAAAGCATAGAGTTTCATGTCCTGTTGTAGAATCAATCATGAGTTCCGTCACAGGCAGTGGAAAATCATCTTTGGGACATGCATCATTGAGATTCCTAAAATCCACACAAACACGCAGTTGGCCACTCTTTTTCCTTACAGGGACAATGTTCACAATCCATGTTGGGTACTTAACTTCGTAAATGAATTCTGCCTCTATGAGTGTGTTGACCTCCTTTTCGATTTCTGGTAATAACTCTGGTTGAAAGCGTCGTTGTGGTTGTTTCTTATAGAACTGGCAAATGGGTCATTCAGTTCGGGTACGGGTCGGGTCAAGTTCGGGTTGGGTCATGTTCAGGTTAAATGACATTTTGGGTCGTTTCAATTTGGGTCGAGTATGGTTCGGGTAGTTTCGATTTGGGTCGGGTATGGTTCGAGTCGGGTCGATTTCGGGTCAACCAATTTTTGGTCAAATATGCTCGTCATGTCAAAACAAGCAACGTTTTAGAAAATTTCGGGTCAGGTATGGTTCGGTTCGGGTCAAGTAGGGTTTCAGGTCCACTTTTGGGTGAGCATATTTAGGGTGTCAGGTTGGTATGGGTCCGGGTCGTTCGGTTCAAGTTTTGGGTCTCGGGTTAGTTTTGCTAGTTCTAGTTTCTTAGGTGAAATGCCTTTTTTGATAGACTAGCGGTGGATTGCAACTTTTGAGTCTAACTCAAGCATTTGTTTGTGACTCCAAGCACACACATCTTTGTCCTCTGACAGGAGATCAAAATACTCCTTTTCCTTTTTGGGCGTAAGCAATGAGCTCACGTAGATAGGGCAAGGCTCCTCACTAGTTCCAAGATTTAACTTTTTGAGTTCATCCATCTTCTAGAGTCTCGGGAGTTTCCGCGAGTTCCATTTCAGCATCTGAGTCATCAACTTCTCGGACTGTGATGTGATTGGAGGAAGCTTATTCCTCTTACTTGAGTTCCTCTTTTGGACCTCAATTAACCTTCTGTCTTCACATCTAGAGTCAACAAGCATTTCATACGAGAAGGAATAGTACTTTGGACTTCATTTATTTTGCCAACATGACCAAATACTGAGCCCCTGTCCTGTGCTGATGACGAGCTTGCCAATTCTTCACTTGACTTGATCCTGGTGAAGACTGAAGGTTTGGGTCATGTGCTTACTTTTAACCTCCAGAAAGTAGAAGTCTTTGAGACATTTTCATTTCCCACTCTGTCAAACACAGAAGTGCGTCCATGTGAAGTGGAAGATTATAATCCGTCAAACACAGAAGATTTTGGTTTGTTCTTGACATCCTCCTCATCACTTTTAATAATCTCTTCTGCTGTAATATACTGATCAAGGGACTGCTTATCTTTATGTCGCCCTGAAATCCGGACAGTTTGAGATGGTACATAACCGAGGCCTACCTTTGGAACTGCCACAACGCCACCTTGCTCTTGTATTTTCTTTTGTGTCTCATTCATGCCGTAGGGCTTAGCTTCGACAACATGCCCCAAAGAAACTGGCTTATTGAAGTCATAACCAGATTTCTGCATCATCTTGTACGCATTCGGATCAAACCCATCATCGGTGCGCACCTTCGACAAGTCACTATCTTCCTGAAGTGAGCCCTTGGAAGAAACAACGAAGCAAGAGAGAGGGGCTCTAGCTACCCTACTTTGGTTGGCTTTATGAGTTGGAAGCACACCTTTATCTCCAAGGATACAACAATCGGTCTCCTTGAATTTGCTAATAGGCATAGTTGCGCTTTCAAGAGTTGTGCATTTACTGAATGGCGCTTCACCATCCATACGGCGGGATTTAGCAATGTACCTGAATAATACCACTACAGGATTCGTTGCAACAACTACTTCCTTAAAGGAAGGACTCGTCATTACTTGGCTACTTTCTTTCTCACATTGTCGCGGTTGTTTGACATTACCATTAATGCCACCGTTTGTCATTACATGAGTATCTTCATCACTCCTTTTACCAGTAGAGGAGATAAATGCTGGCATTGTTTCCTTCAAAGGGGCCCTTTCCTTGAAGAATCTCGCATCGGCGAAATAAGATTCAGCCTTAGTAAATGGTTTAACATTACCATTTGTCTTCTTCTCTCCGTTGTGGTAATACTTGAGGCATTGGTGCAAAGTTGATGCTACCACCACATGCTCATGAAAGTCAAGGTCGTCCTAGCAACAACTTGTATGAAGTTTTTGAATCCACCACATGGAAGATAGATATTATGGACAGATCACCCATTGCCAACTCGAGGCGAATCATGCCGATTGCACGTTGACCCTCCAAGTTGAAGCCTTGTATCATCATCCGACTCTCAGAGAATTCCTCAATAGTAATCCCTAAGTTATTTATATTAGACTTAGGCATGGTGTTGATCGCGGAGCCACCATCTACCAAGATGCATTTGACTTTTTGCCCCCAAATATATCCAATGACAAACAACAGACGATTGTGGGGTTTTGACCTAAGCAATAGATTGTCATCTGTGAATGATACAGTCGTGTCACAAGTGGCACACTGAGCTGGAAGCTTTGTAGGCTCTTTGACTTTTTTTACTTTGTCAGCATATGACTTTGCATGGTGCATGGCAGCCCCAACTTGATCGCGCATCTTTTTAGGCAGTTGAAAAATTTCTTTCCAACTCATGTGTTTGGGCAAAGCTTCTAAGATGGCGAGGACTCTGTCATCTGTATTCGAAGAGGACGCCTTTTGGGTATCTTCTTATGTATTTTCCTTGTTCAACCATAAATTATAATCTGTTGTACCCTTTTATAATCCATTATTTGCTCAGAATAAATCATTAAATTAGAATTTTAGTAATATTTTTTTCATTTTGTAGGATTGGAAAATTCGGAGAAAAAATGAATAATGTTCTCAAAGTTTCGACCAAGAGAAGAGAGAAAAAAAGAAAGCAGAACAGAAAGAAGCCAACGACCCAGCACTGAAGCCCATGCGCACGACTGAAGTCCAGTCTGCCTCCTCTTTTTCTCCTTTTCTCCCTTTACGTGGGCCGGTTCTATTTTCCCTCTCTGTTTGCAGCCCAATTCGCTCCTACACTGGCCTCATTTAACACCCACGTGACAAGCACATGATTGTCCTATCTTCTCCCCCTCTCGTGGGCCGCCCAAACTGGGCTCATATGCTGAACCCAGACCTTCCTCTCTTTCTCTTCTTTCTCCTCTGGCCCGTCGGCCTAGGCTTCGATTCTTCCACGACCTGTTTCTCCTCCAGCCTACTTTCACTTAATGATCATGTGATTATCACATGCTTTATAGCTCCCCCCCCCAACTTTGTTTCTCCTTCTTCGTGCTTTCCAGCGAGCCAAACCGAAAATAGGGTCGTGCCCCTTCATCTTCCTCCACCATAAGCGGCACCCTCTTCCCCTTCATTTTCCTCCATCATTCATCCAATTAATTTTGCTTACCGTTATATTTCATTATCATCATCAGTTTGACAATTTAACCAGTAAAAGGGGAGGCTTAATTTCAAGTTAATGGAGCCATCAATAATCTTGAAGGACGGCATTCTTGGAGGGCTTAAAAAAGGAGGTTAAAGCAGCATAGAGGAGTAGTTATGCTTATTTCAATTTTTTTTTTCATTCTTCAATTCCTCTTTTTCAATATTCAGATGTATATTTTAGTTCACAAAATCAATTTAATTGAGGCTAGCTTGTTGAATCTGTGCGTGACATTAGAATTTTTGTGTTATTAATTTCCAATTCGATTCCTAATTTGTCACCCGAAATCCCAGGTGAAGTGTTTTGAAATTCTAGCTCTACCTCTCCATGTGCTAGCTAATTGAAGCAAATTTATGGATTAGAGATTTTGGTATTCAAGTTTTGGCTGATCGAATTGTAATCACAAATTACAAAGATTGAATTTTTATAGATTCAATTGGGTTACAATCTCTATGAATACAAAATCCTCTGATTCTTTCTCTCAAGGATGGATTTTCCAACCCTTGAAACAAAGGGGGTGGGGACCTATTTATAGGGAAACTCCTCCTCCCAAGTCAAGACAGGCCTTAACTTGGGTTATGGGCTTTGACCTAGGTTTTGGGCCTTTCAATCAGGCCTTATCCTAGGCTACTTGACTTTCATTTGTTTGACTTTGACTTTGGAGTCTTCCGGGATTGAACCGAGCATTGACTTGGAAGTCGCCTCGAGCTTTAACCGGACGTTGACTTGAGAGTCGTCTTTGATGTTTGACTTGTGAGTCGATGTTGGCTTTGACCTTTGGCCTTTGACCTTTGACTTTGACTTTGACTTTTGACCGCGCCATCACTTGAACGTCATTCGGCCTTTTAGGTCGTGGCTTGACTTGGTAGTCGTCCTAAGTCTCGGTTTGGGCTTTGACTCGAATTTTAACTGGACCCGGACTCGGTTTTGGTAGTCATCTGGGCTTCATCTTGGGCTTGAGTTGTGAGTCTTTGGGCTTGATTAAATTAATTAAAAGGGTTGGCCCAATTAATTAATTAAATTTAATTTTGGTATGGCACGAACAAATTTTGAGTGCCTACAAATTGCCCCCTCGAGACAAGGTCAGGTACGAGACTTGTCGTTTAAGGGGTGACCGATGTCTTGAATTTTTTTGATACGTGCCATTTCAGGTGCCCACAACGGCGTACGTGATTTGTTCCCATTTTTTTAAATGTAGGCCTGGGCTTTTCAGTTTTCCCATCTTTCTTTCTTTTTTTCTTTTTTTTTTGTTTTGTTTTTGTTTTTGTTTTTTTTATGGGCTCAGTCTGCCTTTCCCTTTCCCATAGCCCAACCTCATTTCTTCTTCTTTCCTTCTTCTTTGACACTTGGGCTAGGCCGTGGGCTTGGACTGCTTGCACACCCATGGACCGACCTGCTTTGTTTCAATTAAACCAAACAGCATGCGCTGCACGTGACCAGGGCAGTGTTCCCCTTTCCTCTTCACTGCTACGACCAGCCTCCAATCACTCAACCCTTGCTCTTCATTTCTTGCTTCTTCACCGCTACAGTACACTGTCACCTCTGTTGCACCCAGAACCAGAACCCTATTTGCACAACCATTTTTCATTTGCCCAGACCTTCCCTTTTCTCTTTCAGGTCAGCTCACCATCAACAGTGGACACTTGCCTCTTCCTCCATTTCGATTTCCAGAAACTGAAATCCTTCACTGCTGCTGTCCACCCACAGATAACGTAAAGCTCTTACGCTGTTGTCTACTGGTTTAGGGTGGGAGTCCATTAAAAAGCTGACCTTTGCACCATTTTTTTTTTGTCACTGTGGTCACTGACTTCCGGTGGAGGAACTCCCCCCAAAACTTGGTCTTTGCACGCCATTTTGACCCCTCTGTTCTTCTCCAGTTGAGCCCAACAAACCCCAAGCTCCATTTCTTTTGCTGTTACTGCTATTGGTTCAGAGTGGATGTGCTCCCCCTTCAAAGCTTAACCCTTTCACCCCCATTTTCGGTCCTGGTGTCCATCAAAGGTATCACCCTTTCTCCATTTTTCCTTTTCGTTTCTTTGGGCAGAGCTTCATGGCTTAGTAGAATGTCATTCCCAGTTTGATTCATTTTTCTTCTTTTATCTTCGAACTAGTTGAAGGAAGCAACCATTTTTACTGGTCTCAAGCAAGAAAAGGTAATGCCTTTCATACATCAACTCAAGGTCACGTTACTTCTTTCTCTCTACTCATTTGGCCAAAACAGAGACCTTCTCGCTTGAAGGGAGAGAAGGAACCTTAAAATGGAGTCTTGTGTGAAATGTGATGAGTGCCTAAGGTATATAAAAAAATGATAATGGAATTTACCAATATCCTGGGTTGATGAGGGAGATTGAAAAGGAGAGATGATGAAAGATTCAGAACATGAATGAGCACCCTATTTTTATTTTTTTTGGCCTAGACTCCCTGCTAAATGGAATTTGGAATTTTAAGGCCAAACTTCACCAGAGTGTTGGCTTACTCGTTTGCTTGCGTGTTGATGCTGTTGTTGCTGTTTTGGGGCTCCAATATGTGGCATTTGTCTGCTTCCCTTGAATATGCAAATGAATTCGCCTTTTGTTTTCCTCTTTTTGTAGATAGAACAATTTGCATAAAGCCAAGTACCCATCTTTGGGATTAAGAACTCGTAGCCAAATTATGTGTAAAAATTTTCAAATATGGAAATGGGAGTATGGTCGTTGCTTGATGATTCACGGGGTTTCTCATTAATGGGATAATGAAACTTTTTTTTTGTAAAATTAATGGGGCTGCTGATGATCCAAATTTATTATGCTGAACGGACCCCCTATCATGCCAATGCTCTCTTTGACAATATATGTTGAAAGATCTTCATGCTTGCTGTGCCTGACAACTTGAATAAAGTGGGCTACTAATTTTTTAGGCATAGGAATTTTTGTGCCCAAATTATGTGTAAAAAATGAAGAGCTTGAACTCATAAGCGTGAAACGACTTCTCGTACCTGCTTGTACCGTCGTAACGTCACATTCATTTATTGTCGCACTTTTCTCATATCACGACGTCATGTTCACTTATTGGAAGATCGCATTTTTTTGTCGCTTATGCTTACTATATATTTGTTTTGAGTGCCGAAACCCCCCCTCCTTTTTTTTTGTTGCGCTCGTATCGTTGCTTGTGCAGGTTGAGGAGTCATTTGAAGAACCACTTGCGACACGGTTCACTGCTTGGCCATGGGCCTCGAACGGAACTGATACGCACGAAAGTGGTTTGAAGATTTGAAGAACCACTTGCGACACGGTTCGCTGCTTGGCCAAG
>JACYFF010003369.1:75915475-75943271 GCA_017589665.1 Selenicereus undatus
TGTGTGTGTGTGTGTGTGTATGTGTGTGTGTGTGTGTGTGTGTGTGTGTGTGTGTGTGTGTGTGCGTGAGTGTGTGTGTGTGTGTGTGTTTGTGTGCGTGTGTGTGTGTGTGTGTAATCAAGATAATAGTTGAAATTCAAGCATCTATAAGTACCAACCACTCATTGATTTGGAGCTAAGCTCAATTGAGTTATCACCAAACAAGAGACGTACGAAGCAAACAACAATTAAATAATGGCAGAGATCAAGAAGGCGGTGAAAATCACAGGAGTGCCTAAGCCTGAGCAACGGCGTATGAGGTTTCATTTGGAGGGGATGGTGGTGATGGTCACTGGAGCTTCCTCTGGCCTCGATGTCACCGCAGATGGTCGGGTAATCGATGCCGCGGTGCAGAGGGCTTGGGATGCTTTTGGCTGCATCGACACTCTTGTTAACAATGCTTGTGTCCAAGGTAATCTCTTTTTTTTTTATTAGTATTGGAAGTTTTGAACTAGTGGTATTTATTAGTATAAGCAATTTAGGAAGCATATATAATTTATTATCCATCGATCGCATGTGACCAAATGTGAATGGCACTTGCCATGCATATGCTTTTATATGTCCTTCCAGAGTAAGCCTTGCCATGCATATGGGAGCTCTTTAAAAATCTGGCGGCATAAAAGATTCTCAATCTTTTGGAATAGGTGTTGAGGCACATGATGTGTCAACCTAGCCAGTTGTAGCTATAGAGACTAGAGAGTTTAAGGTGTCTTAACGACGTATGACTTGTTTGCCTTTCCACTACTGCACCATATCTAAGTATATGATATTTTTGGTATTGCCAAACAGCGTCGAATTTTGAAATTTTATATAGAAGTATTTTTTTATAGTTTTCTTAAATTTTATAATTTCTAATTAATTTTTATGAGTGTCTATCCTAAAGATTATATAAATTTTCCTGAAAATTTTAGATAAATTTTTAAACTAATTAAATCTTGCAGTCAAAACAATTGCATGAACTTTGATTCAATTCATTCTTTTCATACTCACCATACAAATAAGCGTTTAAAAGTACATTCATACAATAGTAATTAATGATTATAGATAAGCCTACCCTTATCTTTTGTGGAAAGGCTGCGTCTCTTGATGCACACAATGTTTTCTCTATTAAACACTATGAACAAATATTCATGCATATAGGTTCTTTTAGTTACTTTCTTATATAAAAATTGAACAATGTGATTAATTGCAGGTGGTATCAAGTCAGTTTGTAGGAGAATGCATGATGCAAATATAGAAGGTTTAGTTATCAACATATCTTCTACTGCTGGCCTTAATAGAGGGCAGATTACGGGTGTTGTGTCCTGTGTTACATCCAAGGCAGCTATGGATCAATTGACCAGGGTATTGCTCAACAACACAACAACCATAACTCCGAGTGTGAGTCTCGCTTTCGCTGGGTCTGGGGAAATCCAGATGTAGGCAACCTTACCTCTACTGACATCCCTGCCCATAGAGAGACTGATTCCAAGAGATCCACAAAATAAGATTTTGTGAAAACATTTTATAGTAGAAGGATTTTGTGAAAGCATTTTATAGCAAAAAAAACTAAGCATAAGTAGCAGGGAATGAACTAAAAAATACTAATAAATTAGGTCGCAGTAACTATGAGAACATAAGTACAACATGGCAGAGGAAGGTAATATACCTTAACAAACAGAGGTAGGCAAACAATGTCTCTTCCTAGATGTATGTACTACCTGCATACAAACACGACATATGGAAAAAAGGCATACCAAAAGACAACTACGAGGCCATTTCTCTGAGATCTAAAATCTTAATCTTACTCCCGCCTTAATCTCCTATCCTAAGCCATGTCCTCCATCAACCCTGCAACTTTCAAGTCCTCTCGAATCACCTTATCCAAAATCTTCTTTGGTCATCCTCTCCCTCTTTGGTCATTCCAAGAGAGCAGGGTATTGCTCCCTTTTGGAAATATCACTGCCAGATACCTCATTTTGTGTGGAATTATAACTAGCAGGCCATGTTATTAAAATATATTTAAAACAGGCAATATTTTGTGAAAACTATTTTAAGGGGACCATTAACTGTTTTTATTTTCATTTTAGCATTTAAAATGTTCATGTTTGTAGTTTAGCCCAAATCCTTAAAAATTTACTTTTGAAAATCTAAAATTTGTGCATGTGGAAATTTTCTTATAAGTACTACTCGAATCCCTCTTTCAACTCGTATCAGAGCCACGTGACGAAAAATAATTAAGATAGTTAGGCTAATTAAGGATTAACTAAGCTAATTAACTATTATTAATCCTTGAGTCATCACCTACTTGCCCGGGACCGAATTATTCTCACATTGTTCACTCACCAGAAGGCATTTCTCCTGTAACACTTCAATTAAATTACATCACTGATATAATTTTAGAGTTAAAAGCAGAATTAGCTTAAATTAAGACTGCGGTCGAGGATCTTAAGAAGCAATTATTTGTAATTCATCTTTCTCTAGTTAATGAAGTAAGACATAGTAGAAAAGCTACTTCCAGTATTAGTACTCCATTTCAGCATAAATATTCATTCGATAAACCAAAAAACAAGAATCCATTTCCTTTTGCACGATATAAAAATTCAAAAAGAAGTAAGAGAAAAATTAGGTGAAAAATCGACTGAAAAAGCAAAAAAAAAAAGAAGAAGAAGATGGAGTATAACCAGTATACTCTCGAAGAACAATAGAATATGTTCAATAAAGAACAAAAACAAGAAGGATTAAACAAAATTATGGACGCAATTAGTGATAAACATGACTTGTTATCTGATGATAATGAAGAGACTAATAATGCCCAATTAGAAGAAGAAATATATCAGCAGATAAACCTAATCAAGCTAGAAGATCTTAATGTTGTCCCCTTGGAAGAAATTAAAAGAAAATTGGACAAAAAATATGGTAAAATGGTTGTTGAAGATGAGATTAATGAAATTGGAGAAGAACTCGACTTAGGTGAGATAGGGACCAATCCAGTTAATAATGTTGTTCCTAAACCTGAAGAATTTCGCGAACCTTCTAAAAGAAATACTCATTTTATAAGACTTAGGTACGTTCCAGCAGGACGTACAATCAATTTTTCTTTTGGGTTCATCCCAATGAAAACTACAACCTTTGAAGAAGTTGGCCTTACTCCAATTAGTCAGATGGGATACCTCTTAAACATAGATGGAGCTCGTAATAAAGAAGAAATATTTGAACATTGAAAAATAGGCATAAATAGTATCTTAAAGTTAAATACTACCTGGATTGCTGTAAATTTCCTAAATTACATCAAACATAGTTTCTCTGACACTGTAGCTGACTGGTATGATTCCTTAAATGAAGATGATAAAAATACATTAAGAATGATGGAAACACCAGGTACAATGTTTAAAAATTTATGCGAGGAAATCAAAACTGAGTTTGTCGGAGCTAAACTTGATTCTGAAGGAAAGACAAGAGAATGGCAGAGAAAGATTTATAATATAAAATTATGGGATGTGAGATATCTGAAAAATTATATTGCTGAATTTAGCCAATATTATTACAAAATTGGGTATTATGAAACTAATCTTGGTATGTTCTATGACAAAGTGCCACATACAATGAATTCCATAATTAATGAAAAGTATATTGCATGGCTTGAACGTGCAAAAGTCATTGATACTCTTGGTTCAAGAATCTCTTATTTAAGAAAATAGGTCAATGATCAATGTCTTGATCTACAAAAGCAAAAGAAAATTAAGAAGCAATTCCCAACTTGTCGGGATTCGCCTCACCAATGTGGAAAAGAACCTGAAAGGAGACAGAAAAGAAAATTTTATAAGAAAAAGAGCTTTAACAAGCAAAGAAGAGAAAAATATAGAAGAAAATATTATAACAAACCAAGTCCTAAAACACGTAAATTTTTTAGAAAAGTAGCTTATTGTGCTGTAGGGAAAAACAATTGCAAATGTTGGGTATGCGGAGAAGTAGGACATTATGCTAATGAATGCAAAAATAGGAAGAATAACAAGCTAATTGAAACCTTGGGAAGCCTAGATTATGTTCAGCTTAGTGAAGATGAGGCACTAGACCTAGCCGTAAATAACAACAAAAGAATTGTTGAAATTATCTTGAACAATGAATATGAAGAAAATGATTATGAAGAAACAAGTCATATGATAGAAAGCAGCTCGATTAGTCTTAATGATCTTCAAGGAAAAGAGTTTGTTATAGATAATGATAATAAGGAAGTCCAAGGAGATTGGGTCCTTCCTATAATCCAAAACGACATGATCATTAAAAAATCCATCTCTCAAATAAAGAGCAAGTATGCTTGCAAAATGATGGAAGGAAATCTAGAAATCAAAGACTATGAGTATAATGTGGGAGAATTAACCTCATTAATTGGAAAAACATCCTTAAGCATAACAAGGATAGAAAGTATAGGCATATCCATGTTGGAAGTGTCCAAGTTCAAATTACTCCATTACAATATTATGGCAAAGATATTGACCTTTATGCCTTGCTCTGTGATATTAAGCACTCCAAATTTAATAATCAAACTATCATAGGGATGAAGACCAACTTATGCAATGGATTGGTAGGATTGAATAGTCGACGTGAATATTATGTGAGTCTAAAAGATGAATTCGCTAAAAATTTTGTATCTCTTAAAATAAAAATACTTGGGATGGATATGAAAAGAGGAGGATATCCATCAAGGATATTTTGGAAAATTATCTACAAATTAGACAATACCACAAATCCAAAGACTAGGGTCACAATGATAGAGGTAGAAAAATTTAAAAGTCCTACCCCTATGTAAGAAATCCAGAGGATTAAATCTAATCCACAGGAGATAAAGATTGACCGTTCATATATCTAGCTTTCCTAGCCCTAACAAAATCAACAAGAAAAATTTGATAAAAATTGATGAGAATGGTAAAATAACCATTAAACGCCAATTATTAAGAAGCATAAGTACAAGATCAGAATGGGGAGAACGATCTTCATCAATTAACGAAGAATTTAAAGAAGATGATACAATTAGTATGACTAGTGAAATGAGTAGAATGAGTTTTGAATCTGCAAGACCCAGTGTAGGTCGAAGTATGAGTCTAGATAGAAAGGTCATTGAGCACAAAACAATAACTATTAGTAAACCAATTTATGAGGATGAATTAGTCAAAAACATGACTATGGAGATATGCTATGGAGTCACCAACACAAATCCTAATAGCATCTATATCCCAATAAACTTATGCTTAGTGGGATATAATAAATATGAGTTATGTGCCTACACAGATAGTGGTTGTTCTGTACCCTTTGGGAAAAGATCATTATTTGCAGAGTTTATGTGGAAAATAGCTAAAAATCCTTTACAAGTGAGGATAGCTGATAATAATATTATAAGTCACAATGAAGCTATAGAAGGATTATCCATAGAATTAGGAGGAATTCAATACATTATACCAGTTCTATGGGCTACTGACCAACCCTTTCATGGTATGATTATTAGGAGGAGTTCAATACATTATACTCAGTTCCTATTGAAAAATTAAGCAAGGCTTACACTCATCAGAAAATTGAGTTTACACGCAGCCAGCATGGTGAGAAGGTAATGCTTGTACAATGTGAGATGGCACTGATAATTTCACTACTTGAGTTATCTATTAAAGAGCAAATTGTTGAACAACAAGAGCAATTATGCAAAGAGCTCTACTATGATAATCCACTAAAATTTTGGAATAAAGAAAATACATTTGCAAAGTTGACTTTGTTAAATCCCAATACTATTATTCGAATCAAACAAATCGTGTATATACACTAGGATATCTAGGAATTTGATAAACAAATCAAAGAACTTCTGGATAAATGATTAATCAGGAATAACAAGAGTCCTCACACCAGCCTTGCTTTCATGGTAAGAAATCATGCTAAAGAAAGAGAGGAAAAGCAAGAACGATAATCAATTATAAAAAGCTTAATGATAATACTGTCTTTGATGGTTATTACATTCCTAATAAAACTATCCTTTTGAATAGAATTCAAGGCACCTCTTGGTTCTCAAAAATAGATTGCAAAAGCAGTTGTTGGCTGATAAAAATGAATGAGGAAAGTATTCCTTTAACTGTATTTAGTGCCCCACAATGTCTTAGTTGTCCTCCAAAGATGCATTGATCATGGTATCATACTTGGTTAAAACAAGTGCATTTGTGCTGAACAAGAAATTAAATTCTTAGGCTTGGAGATAAAAGTTGGACACATCATCCTATAAAAGCATATTCTAGAAAAAATAGAGAATTTTTGTGAAAAAATTGAAGATGTGAAGCAATTAGAAAGGTTCATTGGATATTTATGCGTCTGATTTCATTAAAGATTTAGCTAAACTGATAAAGCCATTGTAGCAGAAACTCAAGAAAGAAGTAAGTTAAACATCAACCATTAATAATAAAAAGATAGCTTAAAATTTCAAAAAGATATGCAAAAATCTTCTTGTTCTTAATTTGCCTAATGAAGGAGATGATTTAGTGCTTTAGACAGATGCCAGTAATGAGCATTAGAGCGCGGTATTCAAAATTAAGGAAGGAGAAAAACTCTACAAATATTATAGTGGAAGTTTTAATAAGGCAGAATGCAACTATCCTGTGATGGAAAAAGAAATCCTTGCAATTATAAGGGGAATTGAAAAGTTCTCAATTTTTTTAGCACCAAAACCTTTTCTTATTTGAACCGATTGCAAAGGAATACTTGGTTCTATGAAAAAGAATTTAGCTAACATGCAAACGCAAGGGCAACTCCTTTGTTGGTAATTATGGCTTAACCAATTCTCCTTCTCTATTGAACATATATAGGAATCGAAGAACTTTCTGGCAAACAGTTTAACTTGAGAACTCGCCAATGCTGATTATAAGAGCAAAACTCCTACAAGAAAAGAAGGAAATCCATAATCAAATGACGTTAGTACTAGAATGGGCTTCTCCTTCTAGTAAAGTTCTTATTTGTTAATTTGGAATTCCATACAAAAAGTAGATCACATTTTTGTTTGCTATCTTTTGCCTACCGAATAGCCCAAAGATTTTTCCTTCTAGAGTTACAAGTTAATTACCTTAGATGTCCTTATGATAGCTAAGAAAAAATAAGTTCTTATGTCCAGGAAAAATAGTTCAATATGTAGTATGTAGCCTGCATCGACTATTATCATCATTACTCCTATAATATTTAGGAGTCCTGTAGTACAACAATATACTTTCCAGATAGGTCTGGAGTTTGGGGTGTTAGTTTCCCAACAAATTCAATTTCTCCAAATAACCCTGTCATTAAAGCCTGAGAGTACGAGATGGTAGTTTACTTTATGGAATTCCCATATCCAAATTTCCCATTTTTCTCAACACTAACTAAATTTTAGCGATGCATGTTCTGAAAGATCCATTGGATTCTTACATCTCCTGATAGCCCAACAAAAATCCTATATAATAGATGCCTATATATGGAGGTACATTGTACACTAATCGAGCATGAAAATGGAAAAGCCAAACAGACTCATTATCTTGTTCAGATAGTTGATTTCAATGACCACGATGATAGATGACAAGAATGGAATCTACAACGACGAGAATTAGTTACTGATCCTATTTTTGCAAGAGCCATTGGATTTTTCAACATTTATCAAGAGAGTTGGAGATTAATTGAAAGAGGAAAAACACTAATGCACTGTGAAAATACTACTTTCGCTTATTATAATGAGTTTAACGAATACATGAAGGTAGAATGAGTTGCCTCAAAAAATGTTTTTGATTATCTCCTTGATGTTGGAGCTAGAAAATTCTTATCAGAAAAAGGAAAGAAATATCTTTTTGAACTATTTGAGAAATAAAACCTAGAGCATCTTCAATTTGATGAAGATTTTGATGATTATCCAGATAATGATGGTCTGGAAGATATAATTGGAGACGACGGCATGTAGAATCTCAATAATGGTGACTAGTCTTGTTATCATTAAAAGCTTTGAAAAGTGGTTACGCCATTATTGTACCATTTTGACCAGTGTCAGCTCTATAAAATAAGGCAGTCTACTCTAGCCATGTGAATGTACTGTAGCCATGTGAAAAATCATTGTGTACTGTAGCCAATAGAGCATCCTATGTATCTTCATTCCCTTTATAAAAGGAGAGGTCGAGTGCTGTGAAGGAACATGGTCATTTGAGCATTATTGAGCAAAAGGGAAGTCGGGATTTTCCATTTCTCCGTGAGCAAGTATCTCTGATAATCTTATATTAAGTCCCTCTACAAGCTTTCCATTATAATATTTCCACTTTCAAGCTTTCAATAAAAGAAATTTTGCTAGTAGGGAACATTATTCAATTGAACCTTATGTATTAAATATTATAATTTCTTGATTAAAGTCTCACTGTCCTTTAAAATATATAAAACTTGATTAGTGACTACGGTATAGGTAGGAAACAAAATGGATCTGTGTTGTGCCTGATCTATGGAAGGTGGAGTTGAGATTAGCAATCTTTGTAAACCGGAAGTTAGAGGAACGCCGGAGTCCAGCACCGACTAAGTTCGGGTAATTGTCGAAACTCTCTAATTAGCTTTAATTATTTTGTTAAGCATGGTGGGCCGTTAATCACAGAAAATATATTTATGATATAAATAGTAGATTGTGATTACTAGTACCAGTAAAGTCATTATAGAAAGTCCAAACAAAAATATAAGCTTAGTTTTATTAAAAAGTCCCAAAAAGTTGAGTATTTGCGCTTTAAACCTCATTTTGGGGCAAAATAGGAAATTTAGAAAGTTCAGAGATTAAGTTACAAAGAAAAACTTCTTAAAGTAACTATTTCATAAAATATTGTCTCCTGTTAATAGTTTACCCAAAAATAGTAAGTACTTGGGAATACATTCCAAAAAAGTTGACCCTTGAAAATTATTTTCATAGAATCAGAGTACCTCAGAGTCCCAAATTACTCCCTTCTTGTGGGTTTTCACCCCCTAATAAAAAAACATATATACTAGTATGTTGTAATTTTATCTAACTCATGTCCATAATTGCCATTAAGTTTTGCATTATTTTTCCAAAAATGTAACTAAGTTATTTTTTTTCTCTTCATGCCCCTATATATGATTAGTATTTTGGCAAGAATATACCATCAAGTTATTTGTTTATTTTTAATATGCCATTAGATTAGTTTTTTTACCGAATTATCACTGACAATAGAAAATTCTACCAACATTCAGTGACAAACTGGAAAAAATATATACTAGACATAGTATGATTAAAGGAGAAAAAAATAAATTAATAACATTTTTAATAAACAAAAATAAAGCTTTGTGGCATTGACATAAACACTTATCTATTCCTAAGTGGTTCACACAAGTTTCTTTAGTCCACCACACTATAAAGTTACAAACTTCAAGATTTTCCCTTAAGCAATTTTTACAATTAGCTTAGAAGTGAACACATGTTGCCTATTCTAAATGTAATTTGTGGTATATCTTAGCTCCAAAAAAATGTATTCGTGCTATATAATTTGCTTATTATACCTTTTGGTCATCTCATAAATTTGCAATGTGATACATGTTATGACTTTAGAAATGGCCGGGCACATACAAGATTCGAATTAACTCCATTGCACTGGACTATTTAAATCGCAAATAACCGAGAAACTAATGGAATTGGATCAAAACTTGGGCCAACAGAGTTGTACCATTGAGAACATTAGGCACAACAGATCCAGTATTAACATCTCTTCTTGGATACTTGATCCATGAATCTTCTAAATACATAATGGGCAATATTTTTATCACAATTTGTAACTTTGGGGTACCTGGATTTTATGAAAATAATTTTTAGGGGTCAATTTTTTTAGAATGTATTCCCATGTGCCTACTATTTTGGGCAAACTATTATCAGGGGTCAATATTTTATGAAATAATTACTTTCTGAAGTTTTTTTTTTTGCAATTTAGTCCCTGAACTTTCTGGATCTGCTATTTCTGCCCAAAATGAGGTTTAAAGTGCAAGTACTCAACTTTTTGGGACTTTTTAATAAAACTAAGCTCATATTTTTGTTTAGACTTCTTATAATGAATTCACTGATACTAGTAATAGCAATCTACTACTTATATCATAAATATTATATTTTCTATGATTAACGGCCCACCATACTTAACAAAATAATTAAAGTTTAATGAGAGAGTTTCGACCATTACCTGAACTTAGTTGGCGCTAGACTCCGACGTTCCTCTAGCTTCCAGTTTACAGATATTGCTAATCTCAACCCCACCTTCCTTCGATTTGACACAACACAAAATCGTTTTATTTCCTACCTTGGACCATAGTTAATAATTAAGTTTTATATATTTTTAAAGGATAGTGAGACTTTAATCAAGAAATTATAATATTTAAGACATAAGGTTCAATTAAATAATGCTCCCTATTCGGAAACTTCTTTTATTTTAAGCTTGAGAGTGAAAATATGTAAATGAAAAGACTGAAGAGGGACTTAAGCTAAGCTCATTAGAGAAGCTTGCTCATGGAGAAATGGAAAATCCCGACTTCTCTTTTGCTCAAGAATGCTCAAATGACCGTGTACATTCTCAGCACTTGACCTCTCTTTTTATAGATGGATTGAGGTACATAGGATGCCTTATTAGCTACAGTACACACTGATTTTACACATGGCTACAATGACTTTTGGAGCAATCACTTTTCAGAGCTTTTAATAATGACAAGGCTAGTCATCATTATTGAGATTTTACATGCCTTCATATCCAATTATATCTTTCAAACTGATAAGTGCTCATCGTATATAACATTTTAGGGTCAATTTCCTCCATTTTTAGGAAAAATTATGTGCTTTATGTTATAATGTATACTCTTTTTCCTATTTTATGCTTTGGTGTGGTTTTTTTCCATGTTTTGTAGGTTTTTGGACCTTTTTGCCTTTGCTTTGTCCCTAAATGAGTGTAGTTTGACTCCCCACGGATGCCCCTAAATTGCCACGCTCGTGGAAAGAAAGAAGAATAGAAGAATGTGGAGCCACAGCTAACCACGATCAGTCCGTGGTGTCTCTATTTCCTGTGAGGCCTTTTGTTTTCTCACAAGTTCTTCGACTTCCTAGCGGTTATTATTCCATTATTACACGTGGCTGTTTGTCTTCCAGAATTTTACTATAAAAAGGTTGGTTCTCATCCTCACATATACACGCCATCATCTCATCCTATAATCCTTTCCTCTCGTCAGGTAGATTAGGATTAGTTTAGACTAGAGAGAGAGTGAGATAGAGTTGAAGTGAAGACTTGTAAGGATTACATCCCGGGTTTGCACGACGGTTCAAGCGCGATTTTTGGCTGAGCAATTATGATATCTTCTCTTCTCTTTTCTCTTTAGATTTATCATTTTAGAGTAGTTAGATGTTTAATTTAATCATGTGTGAGTAGTTTTATTTTGTCTAGGGATTTAGTAGTTTTTGAAAGTGTAGTTGGATCATGTTTTAAGCTAAAGAATTGTGCTTATTTTCATGATTGGTTTGATTTTGTTCTATCAAGTGTTTGATATGTTGTGAGTTGATTTTTGGCCAAAATTTACTTGCACACTTGAAACAATTGAGTGAACATTCGAAAGAGGACATTTGGTTGTTGGACTACTTGAATAGACTTAGCATTACTTCGTCTCGAATGAGAGCTTTATATGTTAGGAGGGCTAGTAAGTATCGAATATATTAAACTTGGATTAAGTCAAATTAGTTTGAAAGAACAACGTTTGCTTAGTTTAGGCAAATTTGATTAATTTCAAAAGAATATATCAAGTTTCTAGAAAAGATTGCAATTCCTCGAAATTAACCAATTAGAGAAAGGCACATGTTTATTATTTTGATTCAATTCCCTTTCATAACTACGAAAATTCCTAGGTGTTTTTTCCATATTTGATTTAGAAAATTTTATTTGAAAATGTTCATTTGAAACCATTTGATTTTTGATTTGCTTATCATATCTTGAGGGGATATAGCCCAATAGATCAACCTATTCTCTGTGGAATTGACCTTGATGTGCTACAATGTCACCGTGCGCTTACGACCCTATCATATTTTTGGCACCATTGCCGGGGACTAGCGTCGAAATATTGGGTTTTTTCTGATAGATTTGACTAAGTATTTTGTTTTTCTTTAGGGAAAAAAATGAAAATAATAATTGAAAAACTAAAAAAAGTAAGAATTTTTGAGAAATAACAATGGCAATTTTTCATTTTTCCCAATTCGAGCATGAAATATATTGGATGTATTTTAAGCGATTAAATATTTTTCTTGCTCAGTGTAGTTATTGTGTTGGTAAATGGGAAAGTTTGGATATCGTTGATAAGGGTGTGAATAATGAAACCCGAACTCTTTTAGAGTATTGGGGCTTTCATGGTAAAAATATTGATGATGCATGGTATTTGCTTGAATGGATTGTTTGGGATTCATTTGAATTTGAGAAGGCTACTATTATTTCTAAATATTCATTTTTTGATCCTTACGCATTCTATGCTAGATCTTATTATGCCCCTTTTTGGTGTGAATTGTGTAATTCTTCTTACCATGATAGAAATTCATGTCCTTATTATGCACGCTATGCGCAACCTGACTTTGTATCATCCTAGGACAATATTGACATTGTCCTAACCTTACCTGACTCATCATTTCCTTTAGCTCAGTGCACAGGGCTCGAGGCGGGTGAGCCTTTTGGGGTAGTTGCTAGGTTTGATGTTGTTGATACATGTTTTGAGTCAGAAGATATTTTTGAAAAGGTGCATGATCTAGTTGAGACTACTTTGTGGGAGCTACGTGATGTGTTTGTTTATGAGGAGTCTTATAGCCTTTGTTTTAATCATGCTTTCCCCAATCCCCTTGATCATTCCCATGTTTTCCATACGTGTTTGGAACCCTCTATTTCCCCCGAGTATTCTTTAGATGCGCCTGTTGATAATCCTAAGATTTGTGGTTCTAATGTTGACTTGGGCCATGAGAATAACGTGTTTAATGTGCTTGGTGGGAATGTTGATGATTATTTGTCCCTAAGTTACTTAAGAAGGTATGATCCCTCCATTAACCCTTATTGTGTATGTCTAGAGGACCTACCTAGAAAAATCATGTGGTCTACATTCTTTAATCATTCTTATGATTTTTTTAAGGCTATTGATAAGGTTAAGACGATATTAATTCTCTTTGGTGTAATTTTGATTATTATCTCTTACCTTTTATTTTCTAAATTGTGGTCCCAGGAGTTTGATAAGCTCCTGCATGCTTTAACAATGTCTGCTTTTATGAGTCGAGTCTTGACATTGTGATGGAATGGTTGATGCTCCATTTGCCCCATTTGCGTGGAGGCCTTAGCTTAGGTGCACTCTGCACCTAACCTGGTGAGATCGTTATGTTTTGTTTCCTTTCCCTTCTTTTACTTTCTTTCTTTTGAATAATAGTGCTTTATCTAAGCATAGGGGAATGGTAGTTCTATGTTTTTCTAGTTTGGTTATTAGCTTGCATACATGCTAGAGCATATAGTTTTAGGTTTTTTTTTGTTTGCATGTTGCATTTAGTTGATTTTTAGGTTTGCATTTTAGATTTGCATATATGGATGGTGAGAGATAACCTCCAAGTGATGTTTTTGCTAGGCAAAATAGCTTTCATGAGTTTGAGTAGCTTTTGATGTGTAATCCCTTTTGGTGCTACAAATTTTTGAAGGTTTTGTAAATATTTCTTGTTTTGACCCTTGTCTTGATTGAAAACTATTTTATCCCTTAGAATCGTTAGCACTAATGTTTGTACATGGACTTTTTATGAGCTTATTGAGACTTTGGTAGATGTCCCGTGACATTTTGAGCCTTATTTGGATAATTCATTGTATTTATTCTCATGCTTCTTTCATGTGTGTGACTCTTCCATGTTGCATCTCTAGAACTTGCCTAGATTCTTGTTCAAAACCACATTAACATGTGCATATTTGATGATATGATAGAGGCATTTCTTTCTTTGGTCATTTTAGCCACATAGGCAGATAGCCTGCCCCTGTATTACATGTTTATTCCGTTTGCTAGCCCTTTTGAGCTTATATCTTTCTTTGTTGTGATCCCTTCATATTAGACCTTGTTGGAAACGGAGGAAGAAAATAGTAGAATTAGGACTCAATTTGACTTGCTTTTAATTCCCACACTAAAAACCAACACATCAATGCCCTTTGTATAACTAGAGCAGCAAAACAAATGTAAACAGAAAAAACTAAACACTAAACGTATAATCCCATTACTGATGTCATGGCTGAATAATCTAACCCAACTAACTAACAAATCTTAACAATTAGGAATCCTAAAACTGAAAAATAGGAAATATAAACAGCATAAACTCCTAAAAATATGGCACTGTTATTTTGAATCAATCAACTAACACTCCCCCTTGATTCAGAATCACACACTCCCAATTGTGACCTGAAGAAGTCATGCTTTGCTTGAGGAAGAGACTTTGTAAATATATCATCTTCTTGCTCATTTGTGCCACAAAATGTCAGCATAATTTTCCCATCTCCAATCAAATTTCGGATGAAATCATGTTACACATCAATATGCTTTGTTCTCCCATGAAAAGACGGATTTTTCGCCATTGCAATTGTAGATCTATTATCACAAAACAATTCAGTAGCTTCTTTTTACTCCAACTGCAAATCAGCAAGTAGTTTTCGAAGCCAAAGAGCTTGTCGTGTTGCTGATGTTGTTGCTGTATACTCAGCTTCTGATGATGACAAAGCTACTGTTTCTTGCTTCTAACAAATGACCATACATTTTTCATAATTTTCATCAAGCTTAGAATGAATATTAACCAAAGTAAATGCTATACAACCAAAGCGTTTTAAGTGGCTTACTTGAGGCTTCTTACCATGCCAAGCTTCAAAAGGTGTTATATTTAAAGCTGCCTTTGTTGGAGAGATGTTCAGAAGATAAACTGTCGTTGCAACAGCTTCTCTCTAAAAATAATTTGGTAAACCCTGTGCTTTCAATAAGCTCTGAGCCATTTCCACCACTGTCCTATTCTTCCGCTCAGCAACACCATTTAGCTGTGGTGTGTAAGGTGCTCTAAGTTGCCTGTGAATCCCATTCTCATCATAGAACGCAATAAGCTCATTAGACAACAATTCACCACTTCTGTCAGTGCAAAGAGCCTTTAGCTTCTTGCCACTTTGATTCTTTGCAAATGCCTTGAATTTCTTGAAATTCTCAAATCTTTCTAACTTCAATTTCAAGAAATAAACCCAACTGAAGTGACTGTAATCATCAGTAAATAGCATAAAGTACCAACTCTCACCAAGAGATTCATTTTTCATTGGCTCACACAAGTCAGCATGCACAAGTTCTAAACTAGTTGTAGCCCTCCAAGATTTTCCTACTGGAAATGACCATCTAGTCTATTTCCCGTAAATACATCATTCACACAAGTCAATTTGGCCAATTTCTAGCAAGCCAACCACCATATCTTTTTGATGCAAAAGTTTTAACCCATTAATATGCAGATGACCATAATGTAAATGCCATAAATTAGACTCATTCTTTCCTTTGACAACTAACGCATTACCCCCAGCATTTGAAATATCAAAAGGAAACATGTTGTTTTGAGTCACTAGCACATTAGCTATGGTCTGCCTGGATTTTTTGTCAGTAATTACACATGCATTGCCATCAAATAAAATCGAGAACCCCACTTTCGTCAATTGACCAACACTTAACAGATTATGAGCTAAAGTAGGAACATATTGCATACCTTAGAGAATTTTCACGTTACCCTGGATAGTTTTAATGGCAACTATCCCATTTCGTTCCACGCAAACTTTCCTGTTATCTCCAAACCGGACTTGACTTTTCTTCGTCTCATCAAGATCTCGAAATAGTGACCTTGAACTAGACATGTGATTGGAGCATCCGTTATCGATAAACCAAACACCATTCGTCACATCAGTAATGGGAGAATGAACCATAAATAAATTGCTCTCCTCTTCCACCTTTTCAATGAATTGTGCCTTTTGTTCATCCTTTTGCTTATTCCAGCAATTTGCTTCAATGTGACCATACTTGTTGCAATATCTGCATTGGATATCACTCTTGGAGTGATGAGTATTGCTGAATTGACCTCTTCCTCTGTCGCGAGCATGGTCTCGACCTCAAAATCCACTTCTTCCCCTGCCTTTACCTGAAAAGTTTGCATATTTTTCTTTGGAAGAAAATGAGTCACTCTTCACTTGGAAGGCTTTTTCTTCAGTTCTTTCATAAGACCTAGTTAGCCTATCTTCATGAGCTAACAAAGAACCCATTAGTTCATCAAAGGAGTAATTTGACAAGTCTTTAGACTCCTGAATAGCAGGAACCACATGATCAAATTTCGAAGCTAATGACCTCAAAACTTTAGCCACAACAGTTTCATCACTCAAGGCTTTGCCATAGGATTTCATATGGTTCACAGTAGCTAATACTCTAAACATATATTCTTGCACTGATTCACTGTTTTTCATTATTAAAGTTTCAAAATCACGACACAAGCTTTGCAATTTGACTGCAATTACCTTCTTATCTCCCAGAAACTCCTGTTGCAAAATTTCCCAAGCTTCATTAGAGGTCTCTGCTGCTGAAATTCTCAGGAACATATCATCATCAAGGGCTTGCTGTATCAGAAACAAAGCCTTTGCGTCCTTCTTGTGGTTTTCCCGAAGGCGTTGTGCGTGGCCTGGATCCGGGTCTTCGTATCCACTCCCCACCAAGTCCCACAACTCTTGAGACTCGAAAAGAGTCTTCATCTTGAGACTCCAAAAGTGATAATTCACTCCTTTAAAAGTTGGAAGAGGTTGAGAGGCAGCGTTCGCATTTGATGCCATTATTGGATTGTCACTCAACTACTCTCAATCTCAGTGGGCTTCCTCTATTTGTTTAGGCCTTTCTCTCTCTGACTTTACTCTTTGGATTCCCAACGTGAATAAGAGGATCAAACCTGGATGTGAGAGACAAAAAAAAGGTTGCACGTGCCTAACTATTCTCTCACACTGCTCTGATACCATGTTAAATTTTTTATATCAATTGGGCAATTAACTAAGAGTTATGTATACAAGCTCAAATGAGGTTCCAACCCAAAACCAATTGGCAATGGGTGAAGTAACTCACAAGCTTATATACATGCTCAAGCCCTTTAATTTCATCAATGTGGGATAACACCCATTATCATATTCTTTGAATTTTATTAATGTGGGACAATACCCATTTTCATACTCCAACACGCCCCTGAACGTGTGGGCTACTAACAAGACCCAACATGTGCACACAATTTTAATCAAACGGGGACGGTGAAAAATCAAGATCGAGCAACATAAACCTCCTTGCACAACATCAATATACTCAGCTTCTAATGATGACACAGCAGCGCCTACTGACACAGGGTTATCAACCCCTACTGACAATAGCTGCTCAAGCACAGAGAGTTCTCATTGTTCATCCTCCGGCTTCTTTACTAAGACTTCACCAAGAAAATTCAGGTCCTTGGCAGAAATTTATGAATCTTGTTCTCTTGCTTTACTGGCTACAACCCCTATATGTTATTACAATGCCGCAAAACAAACTGAATGGCAGAATGCCATGCTAGAAGAGATGCAAGCCATCGAGAAGAATTCAACCTGGGAGTTAGTCGATGCCCCGAAGGGGAAGAATGTTGTAGGTCTCAAATGGGTATTCCGGACAAAGTATAATGCTGATGGGAGCATTCAGAAATGCAAAGCTCAACTCGTGGTAAAAGGTTATTCACAACAGGAAGGTATAGATTTTGAGGAAACTTTATCTCTTGTTGCTCGATTTGAGACAATGAGAGTTGTTTTGGCTTTAGCCGCCCAATCGCCATTTCCTGTATATCAGTTTGATGTTAAGTTTGCTGTCTTAAACGGAGATTTAAAAGAGGAGGTTTATGTCTCTCAACCTCGAGGCTTTGTTAGGCAATGAAAACAAAGTCTACAAATTAAGAAAAGCTCTGATACCACAAATGTTGGAAAAGGAGGAAGAAAATAGTAGAATTAGGACTCAATTTGACTTGTTTTTAATTCCCACACAAAAAAACCAACACTTCAATGCCCTTTATATAACTAGAGCAGCAAAACAAATCTAAACAAAAACAACTAAACACTAAACCCATGATCCCATTACTGATATCATGGCTACATAATCTGATCCAACTAACTAACAAATCTTAACAATTGGGAATCCTAAAACTGAAAAATAGGAAACATAAACAGCATAAACTCCTAAAAATATGCCACCGTTATTTTGAATCAATCAACTTACAGCCCTTGGCCAAACACATATTCCTACCTTTAAACCAAGTTTATGGAACATCACTTTATTTATGTAGTGGGTGGTTTTGGAGATAATTGAGTTTAAGGTGGCTTTGGTATGTTGGTTTATTGAGGGATTGATGATACTGAGCATTTGCTTTGGTTCCCTCTTGTTTGGGTTGTAAATATATATATTCGGTTGTGACTTGATAATTAGTGATCCTATGCCTTTCAATAATTACAATTTTCATTTCATTTCCCAAAAATAAGAAATAATACAGAAAAAAAAAGTTATGTTGAAGAAAAAGAAAAAAAAAGGGTCATGTTGCGAAAAAGAAAACGACAAAGCAAAAACAAAAAAAAAACCCTAAGTTGATTGGCATTGGATATGTAAATAGCTTGAATTTCCTTCGTTATCAACTTATTTCCTATTTCATTCGTGGGATATGTTCATTGAATTGTTGGAGTTTGGACTGTTGGTGAATTTGTTGGTTAATTAGTGTTTTGCTGGTTGCTCCCTAGTCACTTGGCTAAGTAACTCCACATTTCCCAAATTCATTTGTCCACTCCTTTTCGTTAACCCTTGTAGCCCACATTACAACCCATATAAAAGTCCTCTTGATTGTCTTGTGCACATTGCATTTTAGTGATGGAGACTTTGAGAGTTTTTGCAAGCATATGGTAGATTGCATCTTTGGAATGAGTCTTGAGTGAACCGATGCTATATTTTAAACACATGAGTGGAAGTGATCCGCATTTTCTAAAAGTGAGGTTCTACTAGTCCATTTAGCTCTACTCAATCTCATGTGCTTGTATGACATGCTTTGTGGTTCTTTGGGGGTGATCGAGTTTGATATTGAGCTTGTGGTCTTACACTTTTTCGAAAACCTTCTTTTCCTTCTCATCTTGAAAAATTTTGCGCGTTACTTGGGTTTGCCGTTGATTCTTATTCTTGCTTGTGACATGCTATGGTTTGCCTATTTTAAAGAGGTTGTTCCGTTGCATCTTCCCTTGTCGGTTTTATCTAGTGTTTGCTTGAGGACAAGCAACAGTTTAAGCATGGGGGAGTTTGATAAGTGCTTATCGTATATAGCATTTTAGGGTCAGTTTCCTCCATTGTTAGGCAAAATTATGTGCTTTATGCTATAATTTAAACTCTTTTTCCCATTTTATGCTTTGGCATGGTTTTTTTCTATGTTTTGCGGGTTTTTGGACCTTTTTGCCCTTGCTTTGACCTTAAATGAGTGTATTTTGACTTCCCATGGATGCCCCTGAGTTGCCACGCCTATGGAAAGAAAGACGAACAGAAGAATGTGGAGCCAGAACTGACCACGGTCGGTCTGTGGTGGATGCCACGCTCCATGGTGTCTCTATTTCCTGTGAGGCTTTTTGTTTTCTCGTAAGCACTATGACTTCTTTGCGGTTATTATTCCATTATTACGCGCGGCTGTTAGTCTTCTAGAATTTTACTATAAAAAGGGGGGCTCTCATCCTCACCCCCCCCCCCCGATCATCTCATCTTACACTCCTTTCCTCTCTTCAAGTAGATTAAGATTAGTTTAGATTAGAGAGAGAGTGAGATAGAGTTGAAGTGAAGACTTGCAAGGATTCCATCCCGAGTTCACACGATGGTTCAAGCATGATTTTCGGCTTAGCAATTCTTCTCTTTTCTCCTATATTTTCTCTTTAGATTTATCATTTTAAAGTAGTTCGATGTTTAATTTAATCATGTGTGAGTAGTTTTATTTTGTCTAGAGATTTAGTAGCTTTTGAAAGTGTAGTTGGATCATGTTTTAATTTAAAGAATTACGCTTATTTTCATGATTGGTTTGATTTCATTCTGTCAAGTGTTTGATATGTTGTGAGTTGATTTTTGGCCAAAATTTACTTGCACGCTTGAAACAATTGAGTGAACATTCGAAAGACAACATTTGGTCGTTGGACTGCTTGGATAGACTTAGAATAACTTCGTCTCGAAATCGAAAGAGATATTTATATGTTAGGAGGGCTACTAAGTAATAGAATATATTAAACTTGGATTAAGTTAAATTAGTTTGAAAGAACGATGTTTGCTTAGTTTAGGCAAATTATATTGATTTCGAAAGAATAGATCAAGTTTCTAAAAAAGACTATAATTCCTTGGAATTAACCAATTAGAGAAAGACACATGTTTAATTTTGTTTCAATTCCCTTTCATAACTACGAAAATTCCTAGGCGTTTTTCACATATTTGATTTAGAAAAGTTTATTTGAAATTGTTAATTCGAAAACATTTGAATTTTGATTCGCTTAGCATATCTTAAGGGGATAAAGCCCAATAGATCAACCTAGTCTCTGTGGGATCGACCTTGATGTGCTACAACGCCACCGTGCGCTTGTGGCTGTATCACAGACCATTTATTATCTGAATAATCATCCAAATCTTCATCAAACTGAAGATGCTCTGGGCCTAATTTCTCAAATAATTTAAGAAGATATTTCTTTCTTTTTTCTAATAACAATTTTCCGGTTCCAATATCAAAGAGATAATCAAAGATATCTTCTGGGACTGTTCCTTCCACCTTCATGTAATCTTTAAGCTCATTATCATAGGTGAAAGTAGTGTTTCCGCAATGTATTAAGGTTTTTCCTTGTTCAATTAATGCCCAACTTTGATAATAAATGTTGTAAAAACCAATGACTCTTGCTAAAGCAGGATCAATAACTATTTCTCGTCGATATGGGAACTATTCTTGTCTTTGATCAAAGGGATCGTCGTAATCAACAATCCGAACAAGAATAATGGGCTGGTTTGGCTTTTCCATTTTCATACTCGATTAGTGCACACTGTGCCTCCATATATAGGCATCGATTATTTGGAATTTTTGTTGGGCCATCAGGAGATGTAAGAATCCAATGGATCTTTCAGGACATGCATTACTGAAATTTAGTTAGTGTTGAGAAAAATGGGAACTTTAGATCTGGAATTTCCATGAAATACCATCCCGTATTCTCAAGCTTTAATGACATGGTCACTTGGAGGGATTGAATTTGCTGGGAAACTTATACCACCAACTCCAGACCTGTCGGGAAAGTATATTGTTGTACTCCAGGACTCCCAAATATCATAAAAATAATGATGATAGTAGTCGATACAGGCTGCATACCACTCATTGAACCATTTTTCCTAGACATAAGAACTTATTTTTTCTTAGATATCATAAGGACATCTAAGATAATTAACTTATAACTCTAGAAGGGAAAATCTTTGGCCTATTAGGTATGTAGAAGATAGCAGACTAAAACGTGATCTTTTGTATGGAATTCCAAATTATCAATAAGAACTTTACTAGAAGGAAAAACTCGTTTTAATAGTAATGACATTTCATTATGGATTTCCTCCTTTTCTGGTAGGAGTTATATTCTGATGATCACCATTAGCGAGTTCTCGAGTTAAACTGTCTGCTAGAAAGTTCTTCGATCCCTGTATATGTTCAATAGAGAATGAAAATTGGTTAAGCCATAATTGCCAATGCAGGAGTCACCCTTGCGCTTGCATATTTGATAAATTCTTTTTCACAAAACCAAGTATTCCTTTTCAATTGGTTCGAATAAGAAAAGGTTTTGGGGCTAAAAAAAATTAAGAAGTTTTCAATTCCCGTTATAATTGTAAGGATTTCTTTTTCCATCATAGGATAGTTGCATTCTGCTTTATTAAAACTTCCACTGCAATATTTGTAGAGTTTTTCTCTTTCTTTGATTTTGAGTGCTGCGCTTCGATGCTCATTGCTAGCATCTGTCTCAAGCACTAAATCATCTCATTCATTAGGCAAATTAAGAACAAGAAGACTTTTGAACATCTTTTTGAAATTTCGAATGATCTTTTTATCATTAGTGGTCCAAGTTCAACTTACTTCTTTCTTAAGTTTCTGCTGCAATAGCTTTCTCAGTTTAGTTAAATCTTTAATGAAATCAGAAGCATGAGTAAGGCATCCAATGAACCTTTCTAATTGCTTCCTATCTTCAAATTTTTTAGGAAAATTCTCTATTTTTTCTAGAATATGCTTTTGTTGAATTATTTGTCCAACTTTTATCTCTAAGCCTAAGAACTCACTTTCTTGTTCAGCATAAATACCCTTGTTTTTACCAAGTATGATACCATGATCAATTCATCTTTGGGTGATAGTTAAGACATCATCTTTGTGTTGTCTATGGTTTTGGAAAAAACAAGGATATCATCGATGTAAACTAAATAACAATGATTAATGTCTTTGAAAATGTCATCCATTCTTCCCTGGAATATTTGATGTGTATTTTTAAGACCAAATGGCATTACTATCCATTCATAATGTCCTTATGGGGCACTAAATGTAGTTAAAGGAGTACTTTCCTAATCTATTTTTATCTGCAAATAATTGTTTTTGCAATCCATTTTTGAGAACCAAGAGGTGCCTTGAATTCTATTGAAAATGACAGTTTTCTGAGGAATGGAATAACCATCAAGGACAGCATTATCATTAAGCTCTTTGTAATTGATTACCGTTCTTGCTTTTTCTCTCTTTTGTTCAGCATGAGCTCTTACCATGAAAGCCGAGCTGGTGTGAGGACTCTTGCTATTCCTGATTAATCCTTTATCCAGAAGTTCTTTGATTTGTTTATCAAATTCCAGGATATCCTGGTATGTATGCGCCATTTGTTTGACTCGAATAATAGTATTGGGATTTAACAGAGTAATCTTTGCAAATGTCTTATCTTTATCTCAAAATTTTAGTAGATTATCATAGTAGAGTTCTTTACATAATTGTTTTTATTGTTCAACAATCTGCTCTTTAATAGATAACTCGAGTAGTGAGATTGTCAATGATATCTAACATTGTACAGGCATTACCTTCTTACCACGCTGGCTGCGTATAAACTCAATTTTCTAATGAGTGTAAGCCTTGCTTAATTTTTCAATAGGGACTGAGTGACCATTAATTGTGAATGTTATTTGATTTATAGTCTGTGTGCATGGAGAATATAGTCTATGAAAATTATTTCCACTAATTATATAAAGAGAGGGTTGATTAGTAGTCCATAGAAGTACTATAATACATTGGAATCCTCTTAATTCTATGTATAACCCTTCTATAGCCTCATTGTGACTCATAATGCTATTATTAGCTATCGTCACTTACAAAGGATTTTTAGCTCTTTTGCACATAAAATCTGCAAATAATGATCTTTTCCTAAATGGTACAGGACAACCACTATCTGTGTAGGCACATAACTCATATTTATTATATCCCACTAAGCATAAGTTTATTGGGA
Organism: Selenicereus undatus; assembly: GCA_017589665.1. Taxonomy (NCBI): domain Eukaryota; kingdom Viridiplantae; phylum Streptophyta; class Magnoliopsida; order Caryophyllales; family Cactaceae; genus Selenicereus; species Selenicereus undatus. The sequence continues at coordinate 75,939,100 of JACYFF010003369.1, forward strand.
TATAGATGCTATTAGGATTTGTGTTGGTGACTTCATATCATATCTCCATAGTCATGTTTTGACTAATTCATCCTCCTAAATTGGTTCACTAACAGTTCTTGTTTTGTGCCTAATGACCTTTCTATTTAGACTCATACTTTGGTCTAAGTTAGGTCTTGCAGATTCAAAACTCATTCTATTCATTTCACTGGTAATACTAATTGTATCATCTTCTTTGAGTTCTTCTTTAGTTGATGAAGATCCTTCTCCCCATTCTAATCTTGTACTCATGCTTCTTAATAATTGGGGTTTAATAGTTATTTTACCATTCTCATCCATTTTTATCACACTTTTCTTATTGATTTTTGTAGGGTTAGCAAAGCTAGATATCCATAAACAATCAATTTTTATCTCCTGTGGATTGGATTTAATCCTCCGAATCTTTTACATAGGGGTAGGACTTTCAAAATTTTCTGCCTCTATCATTGTGACCGTAGTCTTTGGATCTATAGTACTATCTAATTTGAAGATAATTTTCCAAAATATCCTTAAGGAGTATCCTCCTCTTTTCATATCCATCCCAACTGTTCTTATTTCAAGGGATAGGAAGCTTTTAGCAAATCCATCTTTTAGACTCACATAATATTCAGGTTGATAATTGAATCCTACGGATCCATTGCATAAGTAGGTCTTAATCCCTGTGATAATTCAGTTATTAAATTTGGTATGCCTAATATCACAGAGTAAGGCATAAAGATCAATATCTTTGCCATAATATTGTAATAGAGTAATTTGAATTTGGACACTTCCAATATAGATATACTTATACTTTCTATCTTTGTTATGCTTAAGGATGTTTTTCCAATTAATGAGATTAACTTCTCCCAGATCATACTCACACTCTTTGATTTCTAGATCTCCTTCCATCACAAACACACTTGGTCTTTAATTAAAAGATGAATTTTTTATAGAGCATGTCCTTATGGATTATAGAAAGGACCCAATCTCCTTTGACTCATCGTTATCAATATCTACAGTAAATTATTCTCCTTGAAGATCACTAAGACTAATCGAGCTGCTTTCCATCATATCACTTATTTCTTCATAATCACTTTCTTAATATTCATTGTCCAAGATAATTTTAACAATTCCTTTGTTGTTATTTAGGGCTAGGTCTAGTGCCTCATCTTCACTAAGGTCGACGTAATCTAGGCTGCCCAAGGTTTCAATTAGCTTGTTATTCTTTGTATTTTTACATTCATTGGCATAATGTCCTACTTCTTCGTATGCCCAGCATTTGCAGTTATTTTTTCCTGCAGGACAATAAGTTGCTTTCCTAAAAAATCTACGTTTTTTAGGACTAGGTTTTTTTATAATATTTCTTCTATATTTTTCTCCTCTTTGCTTATTAAAGCTCTTTTTCTTATAAAATTTTCTTTTTCATCTCCTTTCAGGTTCTTTTCCCCATTAGTGACGCGAATCCGGCAAGTTAGGAATTGCTTCTTAATTTTCTTTTACTTTTGGAGATCAAAACATTGATCATTGACCCATTTTCTTAAATAAGATATTTTCGAACCAAGGATATCAATGACATCTGCACGTTCAAGCCATGCAATGTACTTTTTATTAATTATGGAATTTATTGGATATGGTAATTTGTCATAGAACATACCATGATTAGTTTCATAATGCCCAATTTTGTAATAATATTGACTAAATTCAGCAATATAATTTTTCAGGTATCTTATATCCCATAATTCTATATTATTAATCTTTCTCTGTCATTCTCTTGCCTTTTCTTCAGAATCAAGTTTAGCTCCGATAAACTCAGTTTCAATTTCCTCACATAAATTTTTGAACATTGCACCTGGTGTTTCCATCAATATTAATGTATTTTTACCATCTTCATTTAGTGAATCATACCAATCAGCTACAGTGTCAGAGAAACTATATTCGATGTAATTTAGAAAATTTGTAGCAATCCAGGTAGTATTTAGGTTTTAGATACTATTCATGCCTCTTTTCCAATATTCAAATATTTCTTCTCTATTATGAGCTCCATCTATGTTTAAGATGCATCCCTTCTGACTAATTGGAGTAAGGTTAACTTTTGTAAAGATTGTAGTTTTTCTTGGGATGAACCCGAAGGAAAAATTGGTTGTATGTCCTGCTAGAACATACCTAAGTCTTATAAAATGAGTATTTCTTTTAGAAGGTTCACCAAATTCTTCACGTTTAGGAACAACATTGTTAATTAGATTGATCTCTATCTCTCCTAAGTCGAGTTCTTCTCCAATTTCATTAATCTCATGTTCAACAGCCATTTTACCATTTTTTTAATCCAATTTTCTTTTAATTTCTTCTAAGGGCACAACATTAAAATCTTCTAGCTTGATTAGGTTCATCTGCTGATATATTTATTTTTCTAATTAGACATTATTAGTCTCTTTATTATCATTAGATAACACGTCATGTTTATCACTAATTGTATCCATAATTTTGTTTAATTCTTCTGGGTTTTGTTCTTTCTCGAACATATTCTGCAGTTCTTCAAGATTATACTACTTATACTCCATCTTCTTATTCTTTTTCTACTTTTACAGCCGATTTTTCAACTAATTTTTCTCATACTTCTTTTTGAATTTTTATATCATGCAAAGAAAATGGATTCTTATTTTTTTGGGTTTTGGAATAGATATTTATGCTGAAATGGAATACTAATACTGGAAATAGCTTTTCCACTATGTCGTACTTCGTTAAGTAGAGAATGATGAATTACAGATAATTGCTTCTTAAGCTCGTCGACTTTGGTCTTAATTTAAGCTAATTCTGTTTTTAACTCTAAAATTATATCAATGATATAATTTAATTGAGGTGCTACTGGAGAAATGTCTTATGATGAGTGAACAATGTGAGAATAATTCAGTGTTGGGCAAGCAGGTGATGACTCAACCATTAATCATAGTTAATTAGCTTAATTAATCATTAATTATCTTAATTATTTTTGTCACGTGGCTTTGATACTAGTTGAAAGAGGGCTCCGAGTAGTACTTATAAGAAAATTTTCACGTGCACAAATTTTAGATTTTCAAAAGTAAATTTTTAAGGATTTGGGCTAAACTACAAATATGAACATTTTAAGGGCTAAAATGAAAACAAAAATAGTGAACTGTCCCATTAAAATAGTTTGCACAGAATGTTGCTCCTTTTAAATATATTCTGATAATAAGGTCTCCTAGTTATAATTTCCACATAAAATGAGGTATCTGGTAGTAATATTTCCTTTTTATCGTCGATGTAGGTTTTACTATACCCGGTATCCCTCTTTTCTCTTCGTTGTAGTTAAAAATCAACGGCTGGTTAAATTCTCTAGAATTCAAAATGGGACCTTTGTACCAATTTTTTTTAATCTATTAATATTGTTGTACCATATTTAATTAGTTGTGTGAAGCTATTTTTCAATATGTCATTGTTATACTATGTGTAGTTTTTAAATAGGTGGTTAATGATCTGAATTTTACACTAACTTTTCATCAGCTAAAATGTCTTTTTTTTCACTTCCTTTTCCCCTCCATAGAGTAGACATTTGAGCGGTATGAAAACTTTGAGTGATGTCTTACCTAAATAGGTTTGGCGTTTTGTCCTTAACCTAACTAAGGTCTTAATTCTACTATGCGGTTGGTTTGGTCTAGAGTTGTGGTGTACTAATAAATTCTTCAACATAGAAATATATTCTAGTTAATAATAGGTTCATGATTTTAAACCTTCTGATCTGCCTTGTTTGGATTAGTAAAGATAAAAAAAGAAACTTTTCAAGTGAAGTTGCACATAATTCATGTCAAAAAGAAAATTACTTATGATGAAAACACATATTAGACCTATCAATCTCACCTACATTCAACTCGAAAACGCCAAAAATTCAAAAGGTATGGATGATGGCTAGATTGATAAGGATGGTTTGAAAAAACAGGTGGACCTGGGCGATGCTCCACCTAAATTCATCACCCACTTAACAAGACAATCATTGATCATCCATTTGCATTTCAGTTACTTTTTTTTTATTTATCTCTCTATATTTTACATATTTCTAGGTAATTATAATCTACACCCACAAATCAATTTCAAATAGTGATATCAGAACTTGTTAGAATAATGCAGAGAATCTGGCAGCATTGAAGGAGAGGAGGAAAATC
>JACYFF010003369.1:75968271-75983217 GCA_017589665.1 Selenicereus undatus
ATATCTTTGCAAGAGTTCATGGTGTGGTTGCATATCTCTGCACTTTATATTGCCCCTTGTCTTTTAAATTTACTGAGACCAGTAAGCAGTTGAATGTGTTATGTATAGTATTGCTGGAAACATATTCATCAGGCATTGAATCCAGTTTGATTAGCATACCTTGTTATCATTATGGAGATGAACTGATTGTGTACTTATAGAAGAAGACTGGTAAAGATCTTAAGGTTAGTTTAAGAACGCCCCCAAAATACGAATGACATGATTACTGATAATAGCAGCGAAAGACTCAGTAAACGAAGGCGTTACCGCCGTCCTGATAAGGATAAGGCTCACTGAAACCATCTAATCTTATAACTCGTGCTTACAATCACAAAATCTAGTAAACTGCAACACAAGTACTAACTGACTGACATTCCATACCACACAAGTACTTGACCCTAAGGTCGGTTCCAATATTCATGCTATGCTGAATCCACTGTGAGCATCTGATGACCTTCAAAAAGGCTTGCTAAAAGGAGGAATATGTGATACTTCATTACCTAAAATGGAAAACAAGAAAACAATTCAAAAACATGAGCAAAAACTCAATACATATATCCCTGTATTTGTGTTAGGGAAAAATTTTTAATATTTATAAACCCCAAGTGCAAGGTGTATCGTTGAGTACTTGGAGTGTCGTCCGCAGGGAGTTGTGTTTCCAACTACCAAGGCTAACTAAAGCGTCTCAATCTAGGCCAGAGTGAGAGTGGAGGAAGAAGGACTAAACTACTAAAACAAATAAACAAAAAGGGACTTGGGGTTATGACTTCACCAAGTGATGAACCAGTTAATCAAGACGAGTCCTAACCTACCCAAACCACACTGAGAACAAGAGATGATCGGTTGAACCGTCAAAGACAACCCAAGCCCTCTCTCAAGGGTCATGAGCTAGTCTAATTCGCTTAACCACCTACTTTCGTGGGGTTAGTCGAATTAGACCACAAAACTAGCAACCCCGGACCTAACTCGATTCGGATACTACTTTCGTGTCCCGAACTCGGCTATTCCCTCTCTCACACTAGCTAATTGACCTCACCTCTCAGCATAAGTCAATCGCCCAAAAATATGGATGAAAGCTCTTTCAAGCATTTCATCGAACACTTGGCGGGCGTGGGGAAAAACTCTAGGTTCTAGGCATAGATTGGGTATGGTTAGGCCACATACAAGACTAATTAGTCATCAAGAGGCTAATTACAACCCAAGTCCACACAATCTACCAACTAGAAATCACAAACACATCAAAACCTAAACTAACAACTAAGAACATAAACTTGAAGAACAGAACAAAGAGAATGAAATAAAACAATTCTAAACAACTAAATAGCATGAATCAACAATGAAAACTAAACATATAAACTAAACAAATCGAATTCAAGAATTGAACTAACAAGAATCAAAACAAGAACAAAAGCGTAAAATAAAGAGAGAGAGAAAGAGAGAGAAAACTTAGGCTTGAATTGATAGAAAGAACTTGAAATTCACAGGTTGAATACAAAATTACAATCTTCAATCCTAAACTAATCCTCCTATTGAGGTTTTTATTTGATAAACTAACCTACAATCTAACCTAAGAATCGCCAGAGAGAAGCCCCAAGCGAACCCCGAACGACCCCCTGCAAAAACGCCCGAAGAAGGGTTAAATAGAAAAACCCGAGCAAACGGCGAACTGGGGGGAAGGCACGGTCGTACCACATGGCACGGCCACACCGTGCCACTTCACTAGTGGCACGGTGTCGCTCCCCCGGTTTGTCCGATTTTGCCGGTTTTCGTCGGTTTCCGCTGTTTTTCTTCGTTTCGTCCCGTCTTCGTCCCTTTTCGCGACGTTTGCTTGATTTGGAGTTATTTCCTACAAAACATAAATAAAACAAGTAAAAATCCTAAGAATTAAGTTATTATACGAGCTAAAAGTGGGTGAAAGAGGCACGTAAAATGGGTGAATTTATCGTTCATCAATTTGTAAAATGAACATAAAAACATTGGTGATGGGTACCCGTCTTTGCAATTCTTTTAGTTGGCAATAAAAATGAAAATGAAATTAATATGAAATTGAATTGTTCATTATTATTTGGATGTGAACCCCTTGCACTGATATGATCTATACATAGGTGTACACCTGCCAATCCGATCAAGAGTTGGCCTGAAGCCGCGCGGGTAAATGATGGGCTGACGCCCTATAGATGATAACTGACGGGGTCACAAGTTAAATTGCAAATCACTGTATAAACTGATTCATTGATAAACTCATTAAGAGTTGTAACTTGATAAACATGATCTGCTTTTTGAAGATACAGGCAATGGATGTACCTTGAGTCTTTAAAACAAAATGTTATCTAACTTGATACAAGTCAGCTGTTTCATAAATGTCATCTGACTTGATAACACTTATGCATAACGGGGAACGATAACTAGGCATCAACTCTGTTTCATAAATGTCATTGAAAGTATGTGTAGTTAGTAAATGATCCTTACTCGCACAATTGAGTAAGTAAAAGTATGCGTAACAGAAATTGAGTAATTAAATGGTATACATAACTCGTGTATTCCAATATAACTTCAAAACTGAATTGATGAAAGTAAAATAGTTCACAATGAGATAAATGGTATTACAGAGGAAAAAGGCCTTGATGGCGATAATTGAGAGAATGGTTATGGCCTTTTCTGAAATAAGTTGCTGATAGAAGTTTAAGGCTTGCTGATGTATAGCTTGGTTCAAGATAACAGCGAGTACACTAGACTGGCTTGATAAATACATTTGATACAATATGAATTGAGTAAGTAATAGGGGTCTGAGGCCAAGAGAGGTATATCTTGGTTCAATGGCACAAACTGCAATAACTTGGTCTGATAAGTCACAACATCCCACCTCTCATATTTCATTCATAAATCCATTAGATAAAGAATTCCACCTCAAATGGGTCATTGAACTCATTAGAAGCTATTAAGCTCACCAAGCATGGTATTTTCTTTGTAAAATCCATAACTGAATCAAACCTCAAAACAAGCTAAAAGCTCCATAAAAGTCCATGAATATTTATTTCCCCCTATAAATGACTTGGCCAAAAATACACAAAATGAGTGCATGATCAATCTCACTTGATTTTTTTATTGCTCTTTATACAGTTACTCAAAATACTTCCAAAAATCACCAAACTCAAAATACTCAGCCAAATTTCATGAGATCCTACAGGAAATTCAGAAATAATATGAACAGTCTACCATAAAAGTTTTAGAATTTTCCTCCAAATATACACTGCACAAAAATTATAATAACAACCTGATTTACATCCAAGCAGGTCAGTTCAGTTCAAAAATTCATAACTTTCATTCTAGACCTAAAATGGATACATTAAACCTCAATATGAAAATATTAAGAAGTCTCCAAAAACTTTCATTCACAACTCAAAACATGATTCCCACAATAGGATTCCCAAAATGCGACTAAAACACAAGTGTATCAGTTTTAATCTTATTCTGCGCAGTTTTGGTAAAAGGACCATAACTTTTTACACATACCTCGGATTAAGGCCATTCAAGAGGCATTTGAAAGATAAAACAATGAAATATCTACCCACCAAAAATCATAATTTTTGACTGGACCATTCATTACCAGTTTAATCCCAAAGTCAGCCCTAATTTCCTGAAATTTCAGCCCTTCACTGATTTAACTTCCTCTTTCTTTTTCATATAAAACTCACTTGAAATCATTGTAAATCACCACAATCAGATACAAAAGATCATTTAAGGCCTCATATATACATCCAAACTCTAAACAACTTCATTAATACGTAATTACTAAATTCGCATCCAAAACAGGGCAGATTTCTTCAAAATTTCATAACTCACTGATTACATGTCCACAATTCATGACAGTTTTCCAGAAAATCCCAAATTATGTCAAAAATATACAGTAGAAATTTCAGAATTTTTGGACAATCCTGTGATTTCCAGAATTTTCGACAGTAGCATTTAAACAAATGCAAAATCATGAAAACCATGCTCTTGATCAAATACCCATAACTCCAAACATCTCCAAACTCAATAAAAATTACACAATAACTATCAATTTGATCATCCAAACATAACCCATAAAGAAAACAACCATAAAACTCAAGATAAAACAAGTTAGGGTTTGGGATATACCTCACTTTAAGCTTGAAGTAGTGAGATGAGGAGGTTGTTTTGAGTGATTTGAGGGGTTGGACTTGATAGCTAGCAGCAAGGGTAACTCGAGACAGTTGGGAGGTGGCCGGAACCACCAAAATGGGTGGCACAAAGGGGCAGCAGTTGTTCTGTTGTGAGGAGAGAGAAAAAATGGGGGATGGATTTGTGTATTTGGGCTGATTATTTGTGTTTATAATTTAGCTACATGTGGCTGAAAATTATCCACCCAAAAATTAGCTTTTTACTAATTAAAATTAGGTGCTAAAATAAACAATTAGCGAAATAACAAAAGTTAGTAAGGTTTTGGGCTTTTGTTTTGGGCCCAAAAGGCTAAATTGGGGCTTGAAAAATTATTTGGAGTATTGAACAAAAATAAAAAATTTGCATTGCTTGGAATTAAATTTTAGCGAAGATAAGAAAATAATTAATCACTAATTTATACTCACCGAGGCCTAATATCGATTCACCCGATATTTAATCAATCAATGAAGCTTGAGTTGCAAGGTGGTACCCAAAATGAAATATCTCCCAACCGGGATGATTAAATATAATAAATGAAGGTGAAAATTTTAAATAACATGATGGAACTCATTAAATAAATAAATGGAGCATAATTGAATTTAGTGAATATGATTTGGTTAAACAAATAATCATGAGTGATTAAGTCAATAAACATGATAAAGTCAATGAATAAACATGATTAATGAAATAAATAAAGATGATTTAAATAAACAAATATGAATTACATAAATAAATATGAGTTAGGGTTGGGTTATTACACCCAGTTTCCAATGTTTTTAATTGCTTCCATAGTTACCAATCATTCTTCATAGTATCATATTTATACTTGCAACTAATTGCACCACATTGACGGCCAATTTTCTTTTCAACCTCCTGTTGGATTTCTTTCCAAACGAAAAATTGTGCATGCCCATGTTTCGCTATGTATTGGAGGCAAGTCTCGCATAATATTATCATTTCCTCATACGTCAATCGAAAAATCTCTTTGTTTCCATCCTTGGTAGTTGAGGATGTCATCCTAATACAACCGCCAATTACAACCACTTCATGTAATTTAACCACAAAAAAAAAGTTCATATAATGTTATTAAGTGGATCCAAAATTATATATACAAATGTTTATATACACATATTCATATGAAATACAAAGGTGCATAGATTAACCTAATTAGGCATTGACTAAATTTGCTATTCATATATTCCTTTTCTTTAGTAATGATCAAGGCCAGGCCTATGATCCATCAAATAGTTAGGCTGAGATAATCACAACCCACTTTCATGTCTTACCAAGTAAAGACTCCACAAGGTGGTGATGATGATGCATGACAGAATTTGGCAGAAGCTAAAGAATCTATCAAGGATTAGTGGTGGAGGACTCTTAAGCAATGTAATTGTTGCATATAAAAAGTGTATGAAGCGGCGATTACAGGAATCAGTTTAGATTAGTAGTTGAGGTTTCTTCGAATTTATATTTTTCCCTTTTAGATTTTCATACTATTAAGCAATTTAATTGTTCGGTTTAATTCAGGATTTGTCTTTTCAGCTCCTTGGATACAAAAGCAAGGATACCCAACGTGTTTTAGCAAGGAATAAAGAGGTCCAAATGCAAGGAGTCTTAATCCTACAAGCACAGAGATCAGTACTACAAGATCAAAATTAATTTTTATAGAAAATGGTTCTTTTTCTGTGAATTAAAACCTTTACTGCATACTTGCATATTTGCTTGAAAAATTATCAACACTAACTACTACAACTAGCATTTCATATGCATTTTAGGGAATTATAAAGGATAAGAAACAACACTATCCAACACTATCCAATGACAGGTTATCACAGATACTCAATTTAATGACTTTCAAAATTACCTTTAACCACTTTATTAAGTCACACAATTCACATTTTTTTTATATAGTAAGGAATGTAAATAACTAGAGTACAAATAGTAACTAATAAGACAAGAACCAGTGTAAATCATATCATATCAAATCAAATCAAAATCACAACAATGTGTCATCTGACGCTTGAGCCAGTTCATGTTCCGTAATTTGATCAAAGAAATACTCCTAGTCACAGATAAGGCTGATCCATTTATTTTCATTCACACCACCTAATCCTATGGGTCTCAAATGATAATGAGTTGCAATTATACGACTCTTTAAAAGGAAGAGAAAAGTGGGTTTACTACAATTTCCAGAGAGATAAGCACATTTACTTACGAATCTATGAACCAACCTTTGAAGTTATAATCTGATTCTGATTGGTAGAGATAAGGGCTTTGTTTAACCTCTCAATTCTAACAGAAGACCAATAGTTGCAAGCAGTCATTTATGAATTCTGACAAGCTAACGTATGCCCAAGATATATATTCTGTTGCTACAAATACAGAGATTATTTATGAAGTACCAGCAAAACTTATTTAAGGGTGTTTTGTAATTAGTAATTCCATAATATTTTAGTCAAAAAGACCTCTTCGGATTCAAAAAATTGTCAGTTTTAGTCAAAAGGATAAATTGAGTATTAATATTTTACCATTTTATACGAATTTTTTGAGTTCAAAACGCTAATATGATTAGTTTTTTTTTACAAAATTTAATAAACAAACACAACATGAATCCTAAAATAAACAGACAGAGCATGGAAATTAGAGGAACAAAATAAATGATATTGACACTTGCAACTTGGGGCCATATACAAGCAAACAACTTGGGGTCATATATTAAATCTCCACAAACTTGTATTTAATGAGAAGGGGCAACACTGGAAAAAAACACAATCTTATACCTCTCACCATCAGCATCTTTCTAATAAACAAAGAGAGCTGGAAAGTAGAGAAGCTTGACGCAAAACAGAGCATAAGTCCTATGCTTACTTCATGATTGAAGCTTACAAGAGCACCATATACAACAATCCACCAAAATTTGTGAACTTCCCCCTTCACAAGTTGAAGTCCCTCATTTCTGGGCAAGAACAAAAAAGCAAAATCAAAAAGAAGACTTGCAGTAAACTTACTTGATGATTGAAGCAGCTAGATGATATAATCTTAATGAGTTTCTAGAACCAAGAAAACCAGCTTCAGCTGCCCAAAATCAAAAACCCAACAATGAAAAGCAAAATCCAACAAAATTAGTCACAAATTGAAAACATATCTGCATGAACAGAGAAAAATTACTGAATTTTTGGCATAAAGAAGAACTCACAGAAGAAGAGGAGGAGCCAAGCACTTGCTTGAAACTTGTGAAGAGGCAGAGAATAGGAGGAGGCGGATTATAGCAAGTTGTAAGGTTAATGAAGATGAAGGTGGAGAGCTTGAGCCATTAAGATTAAAAAAATAGGAGCCGTTGGAGATCTCCATAACAGATTTCTGCTGGAACCCCTTCAAGATCGAGATTTGAATCTGGTTGCCATTATCGTGAGGAGTCTCTGAAAAGCTACCTGGCTGAGAATGGGGATGGTGTTATATAGTGAGGGTATGAGCTGTAATTATGATGCAAAGTTGGGGTATTGTTGGAATATGCAATCAAAAATTGTACATAATTGTTGAAACGCTGTTGTGAGTAACGTTTCTCAACCTTCACTCAAACTCTACCTTAACTTTCAACCATTACTATAAAAGCTACTTAGCCGAATGCTTACAATTTTTACAAGTAGTGGTTTACCTTTTCTAAACCACTAACCACTACCTTAAAAGCTAGTGCCGAACACGCCCATTGTTTGTTAATATTTTGGCTACTATTACGCACATATTTCACCAATGTATGAAGTATGGTATGCGTTATAAAAAAGATATCGATATTAACAAGAGAACTTTCACCTGTGTATACAAATAACCCATTGTGTACATCTCCACATGAATTAAAACCAATATTTGATATACATACTATACTTACCTTTCGTTAAGATGGAAAACCTAAAAATCAACATTAAGAGAATAATAATTTCACGTACAAACATTACCACAACATTTACGATGTAAATAATATATGTACATAATTAGTAATTACTATACTTAATATAAATAATATATTTATATAATTATTATACCACGTATTTGGTTACTACAAATTGTTTACTTACATTATTTATACTTACATATCAAGCAAATTAAAAACACCTTTACATTATCAAACTTTGTGACACTCCTACAATTCCTTCAATGAATGATAAGTCCTTTGTGAAATAAGAGGCAGTATTCTCAATATTTTGCATAGTTCATTTCCTAAATATTATATACACAAACCATAATGTACAACACAATGGAACCTAAAAGAGCATGAAATTAAGGAAACTTCTATACAAAATCATACTATAGGAGTCATATATTGACAAGCAGACAGATACATTTACATACCAAGCAAATTAATGACACCCTCTACATTGTCAAACTTTGTGACACTCCTAAAATTGCTTCAATGAATAATCAGTCCTTTGTCAAATAAGAGGTAGTAAAATTTCCTTTGATTTTATCCCCAAATACACATTTTTTGTCAAATTCTCAATATTTTGCATAGTTCATTTCCTAAATATTAAAAACATAAAAAAAATAACGTACAACACAATGGAACCTAAAAGAGTATGAAATCGAGGAAACTTCTATACAAAAACATACTGTGTGAGTCACACTTTGACAACTAGTTAGATACATTTACATAACAAGCAGATTAAAAACACCATTTACATTATCAAACTTTGTGACACTCATAAAATCCCTTCACAAATCTATACCAAATCATACTATATAGGGGGGAAATATGTTACTAAATAGTTTATACACGCAACTACATCTGCTTTACTCAACAAAAAAATGATGAACTTTTACCTAATAACGCACATAATTTTTTTGAAGTAGTGATGGAAACTCCAAGTGGAAGTGGTGAGAGCACTATAAATAGGCTTCGAGCTAATCTTGCTCGACAAAACACAAGATGGAGGCTATTTACTCGGCGTAATCCAGATCACACACAATCGCAATTCATTGCGGAGTGCGAACACTATCAGTCGCAATCTAGAGAAATCTAACTAGCAATTGCACGTAGCACTCCACCTGCAAGAAGGTTCCTAAGCCGCTGGAATTTCACAAGAACTTTAGTTTCTTGTGGCCACTGTCGAGCGACCATGTGATTGGATGAGAGAGTTGCAAGAGGTAGTGTGTTGCAACCTCGATTCATGATATGTTGTCAAAGTGGACGACGTGTTATGTTGCCGGCATTGCCCCCACCTCCTCTACTACTAAACACATTGTTGAATCAACCTAATTTTCTTGATAATATAAAGATGTATAACTCCGTGTTATTATTCACATCAATGGGTGGAGCTATCGACTACTCTGTAATTGATGGGCATGGTCCTTACTCCTTCAAAATAAGTGGAAATAATTACCTCTGAATTGGTTCATTACTCCCTGCAGAAGGACAGCGACCCAAATTTGCTCAACTATATATCTATGACACACATGACGAAGTGCAAAATAGATGCCGAGCTTTAAGCGGTCAACAAAGTATACGTGGAGTTGATGAGGAAACATTACGGGCTTTACAACGTATGCTTGATGTTGTGAACCCTTATGTGAAGGTTTTGGATGAGGGGGGGCATCGAACTTGAGACTTAATGTACCCAGTAAAAAGGGAGAGATTGACAGTTATTAAGATAAATCCAGGGGCTGAGATTGCCTAAGATTTTGATCAACGGTTGTAAAGTTTGGATTAATGAGAAGCTTGGATTGAGGGAGGGCAGCATTTTTAGGCATCCACCCATTCTAGCATTTGTAAGATAAACATTTCTAGATACTGATGATCTACACCCACAAATCAATCTCAAATAGTGATATCAGGGCTGACTCCGGCTAATTTTCGATCGTAATTTTCAATAGTTTCTTATCTCTTGATACAAAATATCCACTTCACTTGTTCTACACAAAATTTTAATTTCAAAAATAGAAAAAAAAAGTTATTTGTTTAGAAAAAAAAAGTTATTTTTTTGTTTTTAATCTGCCATTAGATTAGTTTTTTTACCAAATTGTCACCGACAATAGCAGATTCTACCAGCACTCAGTGACAAACTAGAAAAAATATATATTAGGCATAGCAATGTTAAAGGAGAAAAAAATAAATTAATGACTTTTTTGAAAAACAAGAGTAAAACTTAGTGGCATTTTTGAACATAAATACTTACCAATTCCTAAGTGGTTGACACAAGTTTCTTTAGTCCACTACACTATAAAGTTGAATGCTTGAGCATTTGTCCTTAACGATTAATTAAGCAATTTGTTACACAAGTTTCTCCAGTCCACCACACTATAAAGTTGAAGACTTGAAGATTTGCCCTTAACTGTTAAAGCGATTTTCCAATTACCTACGAAGTGAACACATAGTGCCTTTACTAAATATAATTTGTGGTATTAGTATGGACCTGTGCTATGTACGAAACATTTAAATTTAAGAGATATTTTAAAAAAAAATAAATTAAAAATTTAAAAACCAATAACAAAGACTCTTATGGTTGTATATGTGTAGAAATTAATATTGTGTACTAATCAATATTTATCAAATTTGTGCTTAAAGGAAGTCAGATGCTTATATGTTTTAATTTAAGTTTTTCAAAATTAAAGTTTTACTTAACATTGAAGAATATATTTCTTTGCATTGAATTTGGATTATAAACACCAGATAGGAAATCGATATTTATCAAATTTGTCCTTTTTTTTGAAAAAATAAAATACATTAATTATTGAAAATTGATTAAATGTAGAATATGCTTACTCATTTCAACACCAAAACATGTAAAATATTGATGCTCATTTCAACAACAAAACATATAAAATATTGTTGCTCATTTCAACACCATACACCATTAGTAATTATGATTTAGAATAACACAATCTAAATTTCTACTATAAGTAAACTTCCATTACATAGCTACTACAATGTTGAGAAAGAAAATTAAAATATACCACATAGCCCTTTCTCAATGCCTAATAAAATAAACCCATGCTTTTGTCCGGTGCCTAATAAAATAAACCTTTAAAAAATATTATTAAAAAGATAAGTTGACCATCACTTGAATAGACTTAGGGTTTTCATGATTTTTTACCCACATAGTAATAGTCCTGTAGCGTGCCATAAACATGATTGAAAATTAGAATTAGAACTTCCGAACACATGACTAAATGGCAAACAATAAAACAACAAATGACAATTAATAATTTAATATCTCCAATCAATTAAACAAAAAAAAGATATTCAGATAGTTAGAGAGAGAAATTACTTTTTAAGTGCATCATTCAGTTCAGAAATAGCATCCTTGACCTCCTGGAGACTCGGCACCGGTCCAGACACCACCAGATTTTCCGTGTTGTTCTGGTCCACGATCAAATCATCAAACGATCAAACCAGTCTGCTCTAAGGAAGACGACACCATGCCGGCCGAAGTCGGTCGGACCGCCTTTAACACCAAACTCGTCGGAAAATCAGGAGGATGGGAGTTAAATGATAAAATTCAGATTAGAGATTGTACCTAAAGAGGAAGAAAATTGTGACAATTCTCTCTATTTCTCATCTCCGCCTTCTCTCTCATCCATCTGTCTCTCTCTTTTCCCAACAAAAAAAACCTTCAATATATATATATATATATATATATATATATATATATATACACACACACGCACGCATATACACACACACACACACACACACACACACACACATGTACACACACATGCACACACACATGCACACACACACACACACACACACACACACACACACACACACACATATATATATATATATATATATATATGATATACTTCATCGATGAAATGTAGTTTTTCAAAAAAAAATTGTAGAATAAAAGTTTATGATCATATGATATACTTTGCACACCGTATCTAAATACAAATTAATGATTCAAATTATGACATACTAAGATTGCTAATTAATTCTGATCCGCTCCAAAAAAAATGATAATGAAATATGATTTTTTTTTTTTTTTGGTTTTTCCCACTGGAAACCGTCCTTTATATCGATTAGTGAAATATTGACGATGGAGAGGGTGATGTGGGAAAGTAGGAAAATGGGGGGATATCGATTAGTGAGTTTTTATGAATTTTAAAATTTGAAATCAAATTAACTTCTAGCTATTTTGAGTATTTTGACGGAATTAAAGAGAAGCTTGGATTGAGGGAGGGAAGTATTCTTAGGCTACCATTCATTTTTACACTTATCTTATAAAGATGTGTATATAATTCTTTTACTATGTGCGATAACGTTGATAAGATTAACTTTTGCTTTTTATTAAAAACTTTACATTGCAAGGGCATTGACCACAATATTAATCAATGAAAGACTAAGTATGTGGAGAGAATTAGTTCAACCCTTATTGGTAAGTTTCATAATAAACCTATCTTATTTCACGCTTTTCCTCAAGCTATAGACAAACAGAAATATGGAAAAAAAATAAAAAAAAATTGAAGAGTGGAAAACCAAAGGTGAGCAGAGAAGCAACTCTTCTATTAGAGCCAGGTTTCGATCCTGGGACTTGTCCAAGAGAAAAAATAAAAAAATTGAAGAGCAAAAAAAACAAAGGAGGGCAGGGAAGCAACTCTTCTGTCAGAGCAAGGTTTCGATCATGGGACCTATGAGACTTGTGAATTTTTATGAATTTTAAAATTTAAAATTAAATTAATTTCTAACTGTTTTAAAATTTAAAATAATGTGAATAATTAAAAGACTAGGATTCACTATTGAGTTTAAATCTACGGTTGCTATTTGAAGAGCAAAAAAACAAACAGGAAAACAACTCTTCTGTCAGAACCAAGTTTCGATTCTGGGACCTGTCAGACCTGTGAATTTTTATGAATTTTAAAATTTAAAATCAAATTAATTTCTAACTATTTTAGAATTTAAAATAATGTGAATAATTAAAAGGCTAAGATTCACTGTCGAGTTTAAATCCACGATTGCTATCTATTGAAGCTCCACAAATCACTCTCTATGCAATATTTGAGAATTCCTCAATTGTGAACACTCTACCCTTTTTTGCATTTGTTATATAAAGATTTGTCGATTAGCTTATTTAAGATAACTGCCATAATTTTTTTATTACAACTATAGAAATCCATCATGATTTAATTATTTTTAATGAGAGTGGTTTTAATTAGTGATAACTAATCATAGTAAAAATGAGCAGTACATTCCACAGTTTTGCACCAAATGGCTATTTTTTTTGCCACATCTTTAATATAGGTAATGTAAACATGTATAATTAATTAGTCTAAACACACACACACACACACACAAACATGTATAATTTCTCTCTCTCTCTCTCTCTCTCTCTCTCACACACACACACACACACACACACACACAAACACACACACACACACACATATTATTTCAAAACTGTAGTTAATTATACAAACCGGAAATATATGTCCAATTCCTATCTCTAAGGGGTCGAAGGTTTGGTTTTCATGTCAACTCAATAGCTTCATTGGATCCCTATCAACCTCCTTAAATTACTATTCCCTTCACATACTTTCTAGTAAAGATATGGTACTCTCTAGTGCTTGGATTTGCACATTGGCTCCTTGAGTGTTTTATATTAGTATAAACATCTAAAAAGTTGGATATACTATTTGTATATTATATGCGATGTTAATTAATTTGGTTTTCATGTCAACCCAATAGTTTCATGGGTTTTGATTTAAACATCTCGTGCCTTTTTATTGTTTTGCAAGAGATGGGTTGAGTTCAAATATGTGGCTTGGGATATTTCGTAGTTTGAAGTGTTCTAGCAATTTGGAGCATTTTATTTTAAATAGTGAAAAATTAATTATAATTTTAAGATTTTAATGAAGAGAATTTGATTATTAGATTTGTATGCTTTAAAAGAAAACAAAAATTCTTTCATTTTTTCTCGTGTGTTAAATAGATTAGATTTGGCTCATTTAATTTGAAACGTTAAAAAATTAATTATAATTTTAAGATTTAAATGAAGTAAAGTTAATTATAAGATTTGTATGGTTTAAACGAAAAAGAAAAATCTTTCATTATTTCCTTGTGTTAAATAGATTATATCAAATGTGGAAGAAATTCAGCTTTACAGGCCTAATATGGTGATCGTATTTTGTTTGTAATTTTTGAATATTTCACGTTCAATCCTTGCAATATGTTATATTATGATTGCAATATGTTTCCTTAAATTTTTGAGGGATATGCACGGATGTATACACTTTGCTTGCTTGCATTATGTTTTGGCTTAACTTTCATTATTGATTGAGTGTGAGTTAAACCTTGATATAATATATACATCAGTTCTTGACCCCGTTCGATGCATGGATGAATTTTTTAGTGTTTGACTCTAATAGTTATGTATACATAACATAATCAATCATCTAGCAACCCATGTAATATATTAAAAATCTGGAGGATTTTTTAAAAACTCAAAATTCAATGGCTTTTTCAGTAATTATAATTTGGGTTCTTTAAGTGAAAACTTCTAAAATATAAACGTATTCTATAATAAAGAATTAATAAAAAATTTTATATACATTGTAATCTCTTAATCTCTCTTTGATAATTAGATGATCATAGTAGTTCGAAAGTCATATGGCTTGTTAGGAGATAATCAATTACATAATAGTACAAACGACATCATATTGTATTTAATATTGATCATATTTTCACACACACACACACACACACACACACACACACACATATATATATAT
>JACYFF010003369.1:75983317-76004249 GCA_017589665.1 Selenicereus undatus
ATATATATATATATATATATATATATATATATATATATATATATATTCAAAGACAAAGATAACAACGACAACAATGACAAAGACGACGACAACAATAATAGCAATAATTCAAATAATCATGGAAATTATATTTATATTTCTATGATTTCTAATAATACATACTCATATTTGTATTTGTATTAAAAAAGACAACAGCATAATAATCATGAAAATTAAAAATATTATTATTTCTTAATAGTTGTGTATATTATATTATTTATTAATAATAAGGTGTCATAAGTAAATGTGAAGAGGCTGACATGTGTTTGAGATCATATGGTAACAATTTTTTTAATGTATTTATGCAAACATATATTGTAATATGTTAATTTTTAATTGATAAAAACTTATTGTGATAACTAATATCTAACATTAGTATCAATCTTGATAAAAAAAAATTAATTAGAAAACATGAAGGATTGCTATATCTCTAGAATCCTTTTCTGCCAACCACTTAAAAAATATCTCTAGAATCCTCACCCATTCTCCCTTTATTTCAATGATCTGTTCTCGGCTTCTTTAGCTCATCCCAAACTCTTTAGCTCCTCTCATCTCTGCCCCATCGCTTCTGCCAATTTTGTTTCAATCTCCTGGGGGTTCAATCATTGGTTGTTCAATCTTCGCTATGTTTCTCGGCTGCCGTCTCCCTCGTTGTTTATTTCAATCCTCACTTTCTTTCTATTCAGCTATCTCCCTCTGTCTTTCATCATCCTCATTCAGTTGGCTTAGGGTTTAGTTGTACCGGTTTGTGAATCAGTTTTCTCATGCGTTCATTTTGTACCCAGATTTGCCGAGTTGAGTTCAAGCCCCTCATCTGAAGGTTTCCAGAGTTCAAATTCAGGGAAGTTGTTTGATTTTCTGTATCATCTTGTGGTTGCATGATTGTGTCTTGAATTACACCTCTCGTCCCTTGTTATTTTTCTTTAATTGCAAGAGGTGGATTGAGTTCAGATCCATGATTTGGTACATTGGTTTTTGTTGAAGCGTTCTCTTTAATTGCAATTAGTGGGTTGCGTTCAGATCTGGGATCTGGGATTTTTTTTTTTGATGAATTGTTCTGCCAATTCGATCCCTTCATCAGAAGGCGTCTTGAGTTCAAATTTTGGGGATTGGATTGATTTTCTAGCTCCTCTGGTGTTTGAATGAATGGGGTTTAATTTGATTTAAACATCGTGTGCCCTTTATTTTTTTTTAATAGTAAGAGATGGGTTGAGCCCAGATATGTGATGTGGTACCTTGTTTGTTGAATTGTTATTTTTTATTGCAAGCCCTGGGTTGAGTTTAGATCTGTTAATTAGGATTGCATTTTTGTTGAAGTTTTTTGCCTATTCGAGCCCTTCATCAGAAGCGTATTAATTTCAACTTATGGTAATTAGCTTTATCTTCTGGCTTCTCTTGTGTTTGAATTAATGCGTTTTGATTTAAACATTGCATGGCCTTTAATCTTTCCTTAATTGTATGAATGGGCTTTGAATTGTATGCATATTAGGTAATGGAAAGCAGAAAGTAAGTAGTTGGTACCTTGAAATAATTGATTAAAATTTGCGAGTAATGGGTTGAGCTTCCGGCCTGCAACAGAACGAAATCTATTGTGAGTGGTCATAGAAGCATAGGAATCTAAATGCTTACCTTCATTCTGGTCGAGTTAATTGCAATTTCAGTATTAAGTTGTAGCCGTTGAATGTTAATAACCCATGTTTGATTGAAATTAATACCTTCGAATTTGAATGGCAGTGACCTTCAAGGGTAGAAGATGTCAGGGTCGTGTGAACTGAAAATGGAGGCAACCGAGAAGCTTGAGTTGCAACACTGCAGCGGTGAGGATCCAACTGTTCAAGGACGGGTTTTTTACGCCAGAGATGTGTGGGAGATTGAAGAGTTCTGCTAATGTTGTGTTTTGAAAATGTAGGTTGATTTAATCCCAATTGTATTATTAAGAATATGAGGTGGTTGAATCCCACTCAAAGACTTTAGCAACAATTTAGGGGAATGCAGTTGCTACAGTCGTGGTTCCCCCTGTAGTTGAGGATGTGGTGGTTGTAGTGTGATTATAACTGCTCATTTGAGGGCAGTTATGCCTCATAGAGTTAGAGATGTGGGTGATGGGAAAGGATATGAAGCATTTTTAATTTTTAAATTGTTTGGGGGGTTTATTTTTGGTGGGAGTGCACCATATGCTAGCATCTTCTATTTCCTCAAACGTGAACAACTTACCCATTTTTACATTTATATAATAAAGATATCTTAGAGCCAAAAGTTTGAATTCATACTACGTATTTTGCTTATTATAACATTTTGTCATATAATAAATTTGCACTGTGATACAGGTTATGGCGTTAGAAATGGGCACATATAAGATTCGAGTTAGTTCTCATTGCACTTGGATTATTTAAATTGCAAATAACCGAGAAACTAATGAATAAGGATTGGCTCAAAAATTGAGCTACCAGAGTTGTACCATTGAGAGCATTGGGCACAACAAATCCAGTATTAACATCTTTTCTTCGATACTTGATCCATGAATCTTCTAAATACATAACTGGCAATATTTTTATAGTCGATGTGAGTATTACTATACCTGGTATCCTTCTTTTCTCTTCTCTTTAGTTGAAAATCAACGGTTGTTTAAATGTTCTAGAACTCAAAATAGGATGCCTTTGTACCAAATTTTTTAATCCACCAATATTGTTGTACAATATGTAGTCAGCTGTCTGAAACTATTTTTCAATCTGTCATTGTTGTACTATGTTCAGTTTTTAAATAGGTGGTTAATGATATGAATTTTACACTAACTTTTCATTTGCTGAAAATGTATTTTTTTCACTTCCCTCCCTCTTCATGGAGTAGACATTTGAGTGGCATGAAAGCTTTGAATGATGTCTTGCCTAAAAAGCTTTTGCGTTTGGACGTTCTGATCCGCTTATTAGGATTAGTAAAGATAAAAAAGAACTTTTTTTTAATGAACTTGCACATAATTCATGTCAGAAAGAAAATTAATTTCAATGAAAATTCATATTAGACCTATCAATCTCACCTACGTCCAATTCGAAAACTCCAAAAATTCAAAAGGTGTGAATGATGGCTGGATCGAAGTGGATGGTTTGAGAAAACAGGTGGATTTGGACGATGCATCACCTAATTTATCGCCCACTTAATAAGACAATCATTGATTCATCCATTTGCATTTCAGTTACTTTTTTTTTTATTTATCTCTCTATGTTTTACATATCTCTAGATAATTATAATCTACACCCACAAATTTCAAATAGCGAATTAGAGCTAACTCGGGCTAATTTTTGATAGTAATTTTCAATAGTTTCTTATCTCTTGATACAAACTATCGACTTCATTTGATCTACACAGAATTTTTAAAACCAGCAAAAAAAAGTAAATAATCATTTTTACAAGTTCTGAATGGTAATACTAGATTTGTGCACACATTTTAGTAGATAACTGTTCAAGAAACACTTTAACCAAAAGCTTTAAGCTTATAGTTGAAGACTCAAGAATAGACTAAACTGGTGTTATGCCCATGCGTTGCACATTTTGTTTTAGATTTATATGTGATAATCCGTTTGTCAAATTGATACAATCAACTGTAAAAGTGATAGGAAGAGTGTATTTAAAAAATTAGCAATATATAATTGAAAGACTTGAAAGTATATCTCAATTTAAACGTTTGTCAAAAAAGTTGATGATCGACAATGAGTTAATAAATATACTCAAATACAAACTATTTCTTTTAAAATGTAATTAAGAATTTTTAAAATTAGTAGCATACTTTTATTGTTACTAGTATTATACAAAAGCATTATTATTCTTTGCAATGGATGTTGTCTTTTGGTTATGTGTTTGAAGGGATACATAAAAGTTTACCTTCCAATATTGAAAATAATCAAATTATACATACAGATTAGATGATGTGTTATTACTGAAAATTCTTGGACTGCTTCCATAACTAGCCTCCTTTTTGGTGCCCCATAGTTATTGATTTATTCATCCACTATGCTTGTGAGAGTTTGCTTGAATGAGATGTATGCGTTCAACATGAAATATTGCATTAACAATCAGCTGTGACCTCTAACATCAAATGGTTTAATTTAATTGCTTACGTACACTTAAAAATTTCAAATTTTAGGTTAAAAAATTATGTATACGGCCTCTACAATTTTTATATAATAAATAAATTTACAGCACATTTTATTGTAAATAAAAAGGATTAGAATTGTTATGAATTTTAAATTTTTTTAACATAGACTTTTGTTAGAGGACATGACTGGGTGCGTGGAGTGAAAAGTTGATAATGACATTATACTTTTCTTAACTTACTATGAATTTATGTAGTTAATTTTGTAAATTGTATTATAATTTGCGATTCATAAAAACGAAACAAAACAAAGGAATGGCTTTCGAGTCGAAAGCTAAATTTTTGCTATTTCTTTTCCATGTTTATTGACTTATGAGTTGTTATTGTTTGTGAGAATTAATTTAGCATTCAGTATTCATATTTATTTTGATGATTCTTTTGGTGCTACAATGACATAATAGATAATGACATTTATTAATTAATTATTTTAGTAATTATTTAATTATATAATTAATTTTATCACATATGAATTCCAAGTTAGTGAGAATTCCAATTTTATCACATATGAAGACAAAAAACCTAATTCAAAAAAAAAGAAAAAATCAAGAGTCTTAATTTAAAAAATATATAATGGTGTATAGCTATACAGGAGCGAAGCCAGCATGGGTGCATGGGTGCAGTGGAGTCACCTGACACCCCTCCCCCCTCCAAAAAAATTAGTACATGGTGAAAATTAAAAAAACTTTAGCTTTAGTATAAATAAATAATTTGGTAGGTAGACACATGAAATTCCCTAATGGTTGGGGTGTGCGTGTAGTGCATTGGCTGCTAGTTGTTGTAAGTTCAAGGCTTGTTGCGCACTTCTCATTGTTTATTTTTCTTCAATGCTTTTCTTTTCTAAAAAGATTAAAATACTTTAATTAGTTGCCTAGAATTTTTCAGCAATTAGTTTGAAGTATATGTAACTTTTTTCAAATAAACTTTTCAACAATTAGTTTGAACTTGTTATTGAAAATCACAACCATTTTTTTACAAAAAAATAGTTATTTAATTGGAGCAATTAGTTGCTATGATTTTGTTCATGTATATAGAAGCAGTTCTTAATATCAAAAGTGCAGATATTTTAATTTAAATATTTAATTGACTTAAATTTATTATTTAATTATCTTATTTTAATTTAAATCTTTAATTGACTTAAATTTGCTATCTAAATCTTTCAATTTGTAGGTTAATTTGCTTTTCTTGCTTAATTTTGTAAGTTTATTTGCCAAGTTAAGTTCCAAATTTGTTTAGTTTGAATTTCAATTATAGGTTAAAATATATAGATATTTCAAAAACATAGCTAAGGAATCATTATTACTTTCAAGTTCTAAATCCGACACCCCTCTTAGAAATTTCTAACTTCACCACTGGAAGTTATGCATCCTAAATGCATAGACATTGGTCTTGGTGAACTCTTTCTTTCGTTTTCTCTATAAACGAGGGCCTTAGGTTAAAACACAGGTTTCAAGTTCGTTCATTTGTAAGCTCTTTCGCACTTCACGCCCCCTCCCTGCAAATTCCTAATTGTTCTCATGATTTACATCATTTCTATTTGTGACATCAGATTCTCTTCAAAAAATACAAGGTTGAGTTAGGATAACTACATGCTGTTGGTTCATACATGTGGTATCAATTATGCACCAATGACAGATATTACGAGCACCACTCCCAATGCTACCAAAAACAATACATTACACTATAATAAAATAAAAGCACCAATTATAGATAATATATGTTTGGTTTTCAATTTTTACCCAACATTTGGACAATCAATGTGGAATATTATAAACACACATAATCGTATATCTTATTTACTATGAGGAGACAATTATTGTTATCAAGAAATAACAAAAGATATTGGATTTTCATTATGATTTTTTTCATATATTTGAATATAAATCTAAGTATGGAATATTGTAGATATTAAATATAGTATAATTGTAGTAACAAATTCTATGTATGTACAAAATAATAATACCAACATATTAACAACAAAAGGTACAAAATTGCTTTCTATTTTCAAAGCATACGAATTTAAGTAGTATTAATAGTTAATGTTGTTAAGATTATCTTCCCTTTAATACATATTCTCAGTATGATCTATGAAAACATTCCAGATTACTTTAAATTTTCATAGTACCAAAGTACAAGTGAGTATTAACAATCTTTTTGTTGTAAGATTACCTTCTTTAACACAAATAAATTTCACATTTATGGTCGTTCAAAACAATTTATTTATTTAATTCTAGATCTAATTATTTTTAACTATAGTGGGTGTTATTTAATTAAAAACACGTATATGTTTTTATAAAAATGTTATCAATACTTTTATCTTCATTAATATTTTCAATTCATTTTCCATAAAAAAAAATTAGGTATTCCAAGTTGATTATGTTATTAAGTTTTTTATGAAAATCAAATAACTTTTTTAAATACCATAATTTTAAAATTATTATAAATAATTACAGGATTACAGTTTAGAAACATTTGTAAAGGTCCTTACAATATATTTTAATACATTGGAAAATATGTTTTCTCATAACTGGTATCTATTAATAGCTACTTTAACTTAAAAGGGCACTAAATATTATAAAAATTATTAAAAATTATGTATGATGTCGTTACTAAATGACTTAATGTAATTTTTATTAAAAAAAAATTGCTATAACAAAAAAGTTTATTAGATTACTCATGCATCACATAGGTATGAAAATACTAGTTATCTATATTTAAAAAATTATAGATATTGCTCCTTCATATACTTTTATTAGATAAAAAACTATACATATTACTCATTCATATATTTTTATGTATATTTGCTTCAAAAAATAATATATGTATTTTTCAATTAATAAAAGGGAAATAACATATTTGTTGTAATTTTTTAATCAAATATCTATTGTGAAACTAGAAAAGAGTGAGAAATAAAGAGATGGATACAACACAATGTGTATTATTTTTTTTTTTTTTGATAAGAGAGAGGACTTTATTCAATATTGGAATTAAGGAAAAGGTACATGTCCTCGAATGCCCGGTCAGCTATACTATTAGGGAACTCCGATTCCCAACTTCTAATGCAATAACTATATGGTTGCAGATGGACAAGTTCATGTGCAACACGATTTCCCCCTCGTCTAATAAACGACCAAGAACAAAAACGAGACGAACACGCAATAGAAAGGATATCCTGGATAATAAACCCCACAAAAGAATCTTGGATTTTATTTCTCCCCAAAGCCTAGATCAGTGGTAGACAGTCTCCTTCCACCACGACATTATCGATGCCCGTTGCCTTCACTCGGCGTAGCCCAAGAAGACATGCTAGCGCTTCCTCCAGGATTGGCTCATTGAAACCGTGACCCTGCTCCGTTCCAGCCAGCACCACGTCTCCGAACGAATCGCGAAGAACGAACCCTCTGCCCCAGCCTGCTCCTCCAATCATCCCCCCATCAAAGTTCAGCTTGTAAAGACCTGGTGAAGGAGGGCTCCAAATCACGGGGTGGGGGGTAGTGGTTGGCTCCACCTTCGTTTGTACCTCTCGGTAGCTATTGACGAACTCAGTGGCTCTCTTAGCTAGGGTCTGTAGGTTACGATCCGAGGTCCGAAAGACAAAGCGGTTCCGTGCGTTCCAAATATCCCAAAGGATAGCCACGATGTCCCCCAACCTGTCTGAGTCAACCCTTTTAGCTGTTGACGCTATGCAGTCCTCCATGTCACGGAATCTCGACTCCCACAATCGATTGCTCATTTGGCTCCCTTCCCATACTTGGATTGCCAGGGGGCATTCCAGTAACGCATGCATATCACTTTCCTCATGGTGTCCACAGATATGACAGTTCATGCTCCAGGACGGCACGCGTCGGGCGAGCTTGGAATTTGTTGGCAGGATCCCCTTACAAAGTCTCCAAGCAAACAGTTTAATCCAGGGAGGCAAGCAAAGATCCCAGAGCATTTTCCATACTGATTGTCGAGGACCCGACGTCCCCTCAACACCCAGTCGCTTGTCCTTCATAATCATATGATATGCCGAGCGAACCGTAAAGTACCCATCTGGACAATAGTGCCATATTAGCTTATCATTAGGCCAAGAAGCACACAAGGGAATAGCCAAAATCATCTCGGCATCAAGAGGCAGAAAATATGCTTTGACAAGATTCACATGCCAGCATGCGTTCTCGAAGTCAATAAGGTCACTCACACTCATAGCAGATAGATGGGCTGGTGTGGGCGTGATGGCCCTGAAAGAGGTTGGCCTAGGTATCCAGCGATCTGTCCAAACCTCAATGGAATGCCCATTCCCCACCAGCCATCTAGTACCTTTGATGATAATGTCACGGACCCCCAATATGCTACGCCACGTAAAGCTCGGTTTAGACCTAAGGGTAGCTGAGAAAATGTCCCCAGACGCAAAATACTTAGCCCGCATAAGCCGTGCCACCAGAGACTCCGGGCTTTTTACCAACCTCCAAAACTGTTTAGCGAGAAGCGCCTCATTGAAAGCAGTCATGTCCCTGAACCCGAGTCCCCCGTCCTCCTTTTTCATGCATAGTTTAGGGGCACTGATCCAGTGTATCTTCCCGCCCTCTCGCTTATGGCCCCACCAAAATCGATTTATCGCTAACTGAATGGAATCACACAATTCCTTCGGGAACCTGAAGATACTCATAGCATAGGTCGGGATAGCTTAAGCTACAGCTTTGATCAGCACTTCCCGTCCTGCCCATGAAACTAGTCATCCCATCCAGCTCGACGTTCTTTTTTTGATCTTGTCCATAATGAAAAGGAAAGACTTCTTCTTCGACTGACCCACTATCGTTGGCAACCCGAGGTGTTTATCGTGGGAGAGCACCTCTCTAATGTCAAGAACTGAGGTGATACCCTCCCGTCTAGCCTGGGGGACACCTTTACTGAAAGATACAACAATCTTATCAAAGTTCACTACCTGCCCCGAGGCATCCTCGTAGGCTTGAAGGAGACGCTTAACCGTGTTAGCTTGATGCAAATCAGCTCCAGTAAATACAATAGTATCGTCGGCAAACATCAAGTGGGAAATATCTGGGGCATTACGACAAATATGGTACCCTACTAGAGACGCTTGCTCCACTGCCCGTGTAAATAATCCATGAAGGCCCTCCGAACAGAAAAGAAACAAGAAGGGGGAGATGGGATCCCCTTGTCGTATCCCTCTGCTGGGAATAATAAGTCCGCATGGTACCCCATTCACTAAGAAGGAGAAAGAAACAGATCGCACACATCTCATCACGAGGTCTACCCATTCCCTTCTAAATCCCATCCTGAGCATGGTTGCGTGGAGGAAAGGCCATTCCACTCGATCATAAGCCTTTGCCATATCCCGTTTAATTGCCATATCCCTATTCACTCGGTCATCGCCTTTCATCGAATTAAAGATCTCCAAAGCTATCAAAATATTATCCGTGATCAGACGTCCACGCGTGAAGGCACTCTGAGTTTCCTAAATGATGTGCGGAAGCCACCGTTTTAACCGGTTTGATAAAACTTTAGTAACCAGCTTGTACACCACATTACATAGACTGATTGGGCGGTACTCGGCAATGGAATCTGGGTGAGGTCTCTTTGGGATCAACGCCACAAATGTGTGGTTGAGCATCGGGGGGATCGAATGGCCATTCAAGATAGCAAGAACAGCTTGGGACACATCATCCCCAATTATATCCCAGAATTTTTGATAGAAGTATGGATTCATACCATCTGGCCTGGGTGCCTTGTGTGGGTGCATTTGATTTAGCGCAGCCTTAATCTCCATTTTGTTGTAGGGTCTACTGAGATCATCGTTCATCTCGTCCGTGACCCGTGGCTCCACACAAGCTACTACCTCCTCCAACACTAGTTCCGATTTTGCCATAAACAGTTTTGAGAAGTAGTCGGTGATAATATCTTGCACTTCCTCAGGTTTGGTTCGCTTACTGCCCTGAGCATCTGCCAAGTGATTGATGTGATTCCTGGCCCTGCGCATATTTTCTCTCGAATGGAACCACCGAGTATTCGAGTCGCCATATGTTAAGTAGTCCGACCTCGCACGTTGCCACCACATGATCTCTTCCTTTGTCCGACATTCTTTAATGCGCTGAAGCACTTGCTTACGACCCATGGCATCCGATAGGGTCCTTAGTTGTTGTTCAAGTTGAGAAATTTCTTTACCGACGTGCCCAAAAATCTCCTGATTCCAACATTGAAGTCGTTGTGTGCATGCATTAGTCCTTGCCATCAGGTTGTCCACTACGTCCGGTTTGGTCGTGATGTTCCATGTAGAGGAAATCTCCTCCCGGCACGAAGGATCAGTACACCACATGTTTTCAAATTGAAAGCGACGCTTCCTGGTGGAGCCTTTAGAAGCCCTCGGTGTGCTGCTTAATAGAATAGGTAGATGATCCGAGAGGTCGAAATCGACATGCATTACGGTAGTCTCTGGGAAGATAAGGGACCACGTGTCCGCGCAGAATCGGTCAAGGCGCTCTTCGACTGTAACTCCATTACCCCTGTAGTTGCTCCAAGTGAACTCGTAGCCATGAAAACCGAGGTCATATAATCCATGATCAATGAATGCATCCCGGAACGCATCAAGGTCCGAAAGTGACTTTGGAGGCCCTCCTTTCTTCTCCGAATTGTAAAAAATCTCATTTAGGTCACCCCCAACTAACCACGGCAGGTGAGAATGAGTACTAAGGTCGACTATCAATTGTCCCGTCCGCAACTTATGCTGTGCCTCCGGCCACCCATAAATACTGGTAAATCGCCATGTAGGTTCGTCTTCCGCCCATCGAATCGCGGTATCAATGTGATTCGAAGAATATGACTGGAGTTTCAGGTGAACGCCACAACTCCATAACAGGGCAAGACCCCCAGCTCGACCCCTAGCGTCCACGAACACACCTTCAAAGTCCCCCAACCTAGGTAACACAATGTGTATTATTAGCTCAACACAATGGCAATTAGTATACATGCATGACTTGGAAATGAAATACTCCTAATCACATAGGGCTTCCATGAGCGAAGCTAGGGTTATCGGGGACAGGGGACCGGATACTGGTGACAGAGGGATGAAAACTGCGCAACTTGGAGGGGACACAACGGCATGACGGCTCACGGAGGCTACCGAGGAAGCCGACAAGCCAGATGTTCAACGAAAAAAATGAAACGTACGGCAAAAGAGGGGCCGTTGGCGCACGAGGCCGAGGAGGTGGATGCAAATCAGATGGAACTTGGGTCGCCGAGGGTTCCCGAGATGTAACAGCAGACGGATGGGGAGAATCGAACCCAAAATGTAGGAAGGTCGTACCGGGACATACAACAACAAAATAACCCTAATTTACAGTACTTTGAAATTAGGGATAACCCAATCTGCGGTGCTCAAGATTTTGAATGCGTATCAGAGGATGATGAACCTCCCGAGGACGAGGACCTAACGTGCCCGACGATTTTATTGAACGTGTAGGCGAAGCGAATGCTGTGGGAACCCTGGAAGAATGCTTTGATTGTAAAGCTATTTGATAAGGGGTAGGATACATGCAATTGAAGAAGAGTTTACGAACAAAATGGGCATTGTGGGGAGTTTTTTCCCTTATTGATGTATACTATGATTACTACGTCACCAAATTTACAAATAGGGAGGACTATAAGTGTGTGCTCATGGATGGACCATGGATGATTGGTGAGTATGGTGACAACTATTTAGTCATTCGAGAGTGGGTGCCTAATTTTGTCCCTGGGGAGGACCAGATCACAAAACTCATGGCATGGGTGCGGATTCCCAAGCTAGGAATGGAATATTTTCACAAGCATTTCCGATTGAACAAGATTGGAAGTAAGATTGGAAGGGTTATCAAGCTTAACAACACCATGGCTAACGTTGAGAGGTCAGTTTACCAGACTGTGTGTGGAAATTGATATCATGAAGCCATTGTTATCAAAATTTCGACTTAATGGACGCATATGGAAGATATAATATAAGGGACTTTGCATGATCTGTTTTAATTGTGGGAAGCAA
Source organism: Selenicereus undatus (assembly GCA_017589665.1). Classification (NCBI taxonomy): domain Eukaryota; kingdom Viridiplantae; phylum Streptophyta; class Magnoliopsida; order Caryophyllales; family Cactaceae; genus Selenicereus; species Selenicereus undatus. The sequence continues at coordinate 75,995,512 of JACYFF010003369.1, forward strand.
GGGCACAAAGATGAAAGATGTCCTTTAAAGACAGTGGCCCAGGAGGGTAATTCAGTCGTGAGTAGTCAACGGGAGTCGCGGTCAACTAAAGATAGTGTGTCAGATGAACATGCCACTTACAGTAGCTGGATGAAGAAGAGAAAACCAAGAAGGAAGTCGACTAGGGCAAGCAACCCACATGGGGCTCAGACAACTGAAACTAGGGGAGAGCGGAATTTGGGGGATAACCGGGAGCAGAATGTGGTTAGGAGGGGGACATACCCGGCCAGATCAAACGTCCGGCAAGGCATGGCCCAAGTAGGATCCAGGTTCTGTATGCTACAAGAGGAGGCTATGGATGCTGAAAATGACAAAGATGAGGAGATACCGGAACTGGAGGAGGCCGAACAAGAGGAAGAACAAGCTAGAAAAGTAGAAATGATTCCGAAATGGAGGTAGAGGAAGGAGTTCCAGAGGTTCAAGAGGCTGAGCAATATACCAGATGTACTGCACAAGATAAGGAGAATTCTCCTGAGGAAATAGGGAGTGAACTGTGTGGAGAAGGGATTAGCGTCCCTAGGGAGCAAGTCCAGCAACCCCTTAATACATTATCACTTAATGAGGCACGCAACCGGAGGAGTGCATAACAGGCTGCGGAGGGAAGGACCTTGGCACATGTTAGGAATTAAGCCAGGATAATAGGATGTGACAACGCAAACAAAATCCAACCAAGAACACAACACAAGAATGAAAAGAATAAAGGACACAGAGAATTTTTTACGTGGAAACCCAATGTGGGAAAAACCACGGACGGCGACGGCACACCGACAAATTTCACTATGAGCAGAGTATTACACCACAATCACTTCAGTGATCAAGAGCAGAATTACAATACTCTCAATTGTATTCTCGCTCAAATAACCTTACTCTCTCAATGTGTTTGTTCTTTTATTTTTTCTTTTTGAAACAAGGCCCTCGACCCCCTTATATATAGGGTCTGTGGGGTAGAGTTTCCCCTTGACAACCCTAGCCGCCACCTTCCAAAAACCGACACCAACGCGAACCCTAGCCGCCATCTCAAGGCGGCATGACTTTTTGCCCTGGCACGGCCGTGCCTCATGGCACGGGCACCCCGTGCCGATTTTCTGTCCGCTCCGTTCTTCGGTCTTCTTCGACGCGGCACGCCCGTGCCCATGCAGCATGGTCACCCCGTGCCAAAACTCGAGATTTTGGGCCATAAAGCCCAACAATCTCCACCTTAGACCAAAATCTTCAGTCTCCAATTACCGTCGTCGTCGTCACACCCCAAAGGGTGATGCCCCCTATGGGGCTATGCCCCACATGGCTTTCAATGACTGTGAACTTCCACTAAGTCCAAGCAATGCTCGAACTTAGCTATAGGTAGTGGCTTGGTAAGCATGTCAGCAGGATTCTCTGAGGTGTGAACTTTCTTCACCATTATTTCTCCTGCAGCAACTGTGTCTCGCACATAATGATATTTGACACTGATATGTTTGGTCTTCGAGTGGTAGGCATCATTCTTTGTCAGATGTATGGCACTCTGACTATCGGAGTGTACCACAGTAACAGATTGTGGTATTCCAAGCTCTATTGCCAGTCCTCTTAGCCAGGTAGCCTCCTTCACTCCTTCAGTGGCAGCAATATACTCAGCTTCTGTTGTAGACAGAGCTGCAACAGATTGTAAAGACGCTTTCCAAGAGATGGTGCCCCCACACATGGTAAAAATGTATCCAGATATGGACCTCCTCTTATCCAAATCACCTGCATAATCAGAGTCAACATACCCTACTACATCAGAAGTAGCAGCCTTGTTTTTATCAAATACCAGCCCTTTCCCCACAGTTTCCTTCACATACCGTAGGATCCATTTCACAGCCTCCCAATGATCCTTCCCAGGGTTATGCATATATCTACTTACCACACTCACAGCATGTGATAAGTCTGGTCTAGTGCAAACCATGGCATACATTAAACTCCCTACAGCACTAGAGTATGGTACATTGGACATTCTATTAATGTCCTCTTCTGTTTGCGGGCAACATTCCGCAGACAATCTAAAATGTGCAGCAAGAGGGGTTGACACTGCCTTGCAGTCCCTCATATTGAATTTACTCAATACCTTCTCAAGGTATCTTTCCTGAGATAAGTATAATTTTCCCCCCTTTTGATCCCTGTGGATCTCCATGCCCAGTATCCTTTTTGCTGCACCCAAGTCTTTCATCTCGAACTCCTTACTGAGTTGAGATTTTAGCATGCTAATCAGGTTTTTATCTTTAGATGCAATTAGCATGTCATCAACATACAGTAGTAGATATATAAAGGACCCATCACCATATTGTTTAGAATATACACAATTATCATATCTGCTACGTATGTAGCCTTTATCAATCATAAACGTGTCAAAACGTTTATACCACTGCCTAGGAGCCTGCTTGAGTCCACACAAGGACTTCTTCAACTTACATACCATGTGTTCCTTATCAGGAACGGCAAACCCTTCAGGTTGCCTCATATAAATCTCCTCTTCTAGCTCACCATGCAGGAAGGCTGTTTTTACATCAAGCTGTTCCAACTCCAAGTTAAACAATGTCACAATGGATAACAGTAATCGAATAGAGGTGTGTCTAACTACAGGAGAAAAAACCTCATTGTAGTCTATACCTTCCCGTTGGTTGCAACCTCGAACAACCAACCTTGCTTTCCACCTTGCATCCTCTACCCCAGGAATGCCCTCCTTCTTCTTGTATATCCATTTGGCAGTTAAAGCTCGTCGACCTTTAGGCAGGTTACATAACTCCCAAGTCCCGTTTCTTTGCAGACTTTCCATTTCTTCTTGCATAGCTAGAAGCCAGTTGGTTGAACTTGGGCAGGTGATGGCTTCAGTATAGTTTGAAGGTTCAGTACCTTCTGGCACTTCCTCTGCGACTGAAAGTGCATATGCTATCAGCCCTTCATCATCGTTGTACCGGGCCGGTCTCCTGATCTCCCTGCGAGGACGATCACGTGCTATATAGTGATCAACCTCCTCCTGAGGTTGATTAGTGCTGATAGCCCCAGGCTCAGTGACCTGGGCTTCCCTTATTGTCCCCTCAACAGCTCCACCTTGAACTGTAGTAGTCTCCACCTCCACCTCTATGCCGGTGTCTTGCTGAGTACCTGCACCAGTAGAAGGGACAACAGTATTCTTTCCAGAAGATAATATCTCATATTCATTGAAAGTAACATCCCTACTTTGTATTACTTTCTTAGAATCAGGACACCACATACGGTACCCCTTAGATTCACTAGCATACCCCAAAAACATACATTTAACAGCTCTAGGTGCTAGTTTCCCCTCATTTACATGAGCATATACAGGACACCCGAATACCCTGAGATTAGAGTAGTCAACAGGATTACCTGACCATACTTCTTCTGGAATCTGAAACTCGATAGAGGAGTGTGGTGATCGGTTCACCAGATAGCAGGCTGTAGAAATAGCCTCAGCCCACAGAGCTTTGCGATCCCAAAGCCCGGCAGTTGAAAGCAAACTCCGTACTTTCTCTAACAATGTCCTGTTGATTCGTTCTGCAACCCCGTTCTGTTGTGGTTTTCCGACCAAGGTTTTGTGCCTGGCTATGCCGTTTGCTGCGCAGAACTCTTCAAACTCAGATTCAACAAACTCCAGGCCATTATCAGCCCTGAGTTTCTTGATCTTTCTGCCAGTCTGGTTCTCAACCAGAGCCTTGAATTTCCTGAACATAGAGAATGTCTCGTTCTTCTGTCTCAAGAAATACACCCAAACTTTTCGTGAGAAATCGTCAACAAAAGTTAACATGTAACGCTTACCTCCCATCGAAGGTACCTTAGAGGGACCCCACAAATCAGAATGAATATAGTCCAGGACCCCCTGAGTACGGTGACTAGCCTTTGAGAAACTTACCCTTTTCTGTTTCCCAAATACACAGTGTTCACAAAAGTCCAACTTACCCGTACTAGTTTTACCAAGACAACCTTTCTTACCTAGAATGATCATCCCTTTCTCACTCATATGGCCCAGCCTCATGTGCCATAGCTTTGTTTCATCTGCTGTAGCTACAGCAGCTACTCCTGTAACTGTGGCTCCCTGCAAGATGTAGAGACTGCCCTGCCTCAGTCCCTTCATCATTACCATGGCTCCTTTAGCCACCTTTAGGACACCATTCTCCATGACGATCCTGCATCCATTAGACTCAAGAGTACCCAGGGAAATCAAGCAACGAGTCATGTCAGGAATATGACGTACTTTAGACAACGTTCTAATATTGCCATCATGGGTTTTGATCTGAACTGTACCTATCCCTGCAACTTTGCATTCAGCATCATTGCCCATAAGTACCACCCCAGAATCCACAGACTCATAAGTGACAAACCAGTCCTTATGAGGACACATATGGAACGTGCAACCAGAATCCAAAACCCAATTGTCATCCACCCCTTTCCCAGAAGTGGTAGCTAATGAAGTAGCAAGTAGAACATCCCCATCTGACTCAGACTCTACCACACAGTCAGCAGTAGCAGTATTCCCCTTTTCCTCATTCTTGTTCTTTAACTTCCAACAATTAGCCTTTATGTGACCCAATTTTTTGCAGAAGTGGCAGGTTTTATTAGCATGAGGATTCCTTGATTTAGAACGACTCTTCTTTCTATTACCGTTCCCCTTCTTCTCAGTTGTCCTACCCCTAACAACCAGTCCTTCACCCTGGTCAGCATGAATGTCATGGTCAAATTTTTCTTTTGAAAGAAAATTAGCCTTGACATTCTCAAATGATATAGTATCCGTGTTACTATACAGCATGATTTCTTTAAAGTGTTTATATGAAGGGGGTAGTGAGACAACTAGCAAGATGGCTTTATCCTCATCGTCAATTTTTACGTCCAGACTTTCCAAATCAACTAAAATTGAATTGAAATCATTCAGATGTTTCTGGACAGGCGTACCTTCAGCCATACGACAAGTGTACAACCTTTCTTTTAGCCTGATCTTATTGGCTAGACTCTTTGTCATATACAATTCTTCTAGCCTAGCCCAGAGGTCAACAGCAGTTACCTTATCAAGAACCTCGCGGAGCACGTGAGGTGCCAGGCATAATTGTATAGCTGAAACTGCCTTCAGTTCCAGTTCCTCCCATTCCTCTTCTGTCAACTTTCCACGCCTCTTCTGCTGCTCCTCAGCCCATTTTTCATTAGTTGTGCCTGTGGGTTTGACGTGAGGCCCCTGCAGGACCTTCCACAGCCCGTGCTGAATGAGGACCGCCCTCATCTGCACCTTCCAGAGATTAAAGCTAATCTCCCCGTCGAATTTCTGTATGTCCACCTTCATGATGGAAGACATCCTATAACCTCGCTCTGATACCACTTGTTAGGAATTAAGCCAGGATAATAGGATGTGACAACGCAAACAAAATCCAACCAAGAACACAACACAAGAATGAAAAGAATAAAGGACACAGAGAATTTTTTTCGTGGAAACCCAATGTGGGAAAAACCACGGACGGCGACGGCACACCGACAAATTTCACTATGAGCAGAGTATTACACCACAATCACTTCAGTGATCAAGAGCAGAATTACAATACTCTCAATTGTATTCTCGCTCAAATAACCTTACTCTCTCAATGTGTTTGTTCTTCTATTTTTTCTTTTTGAAACAAAGCCCTCGACCCCCTTATATATAGGGTCTGTGGGGTAGAGTTTCCCCTTGACAACCCTAGCCGCCACCTTCCAAAAACCGACACCAACACGAACCCTAGCCGCCATCTCAAGGCGGCATGACTTTTTGCCCTGGCACGGCCGTGCCTCATGGCACGGGCACCCCGTGCCGATTTTCTGTCCGCTCCGTTCTCGGTCTTCTTCGACGCGGCACGCCCGTGCCCATGCAGCATGGTCACCCCTTGTCAAAACTCGAGATTTTGGGCCATAAAGCCCAACAGCACATAAAGCTCGGTCGTTAGGAATGGTGCCTTCTTTGAGGGAAGAGGGCTAGAAGAGACCGCCAAGTCAACAGGGATGTGGGGGTGGAGATGCCCAGTCTCCGCAGCCTGGTAGGACTCGAGTGCTACTGGATCGCACTCAGCATACTGCACTGGACACGGGGCCTGGGCAGGTCAAGGGGCAGATGAGGACAATGGAAAGGAGCAGAGCAGCGAGACCTGCATTGGAGATGGAGCCCAGCATGCTTCTGGTTCCAAAGGAATTGAAGGGGCAGCTTTGTCACCGATGAATTGAATCTGTGGGTTTTCTGCTAGTCTCCTGTGAATAATTATGAATCTAGAAGGGAACAGTATTGGCAGCACCACTTGCAGGCAAGGAGGGCTGCCTGATATGAAAATTTTGCATGAAATGTGTGAGGAGCGAAAAATCAACATTTTCTTAATGAATTGCGGGAACATGTACGTCTGTATAGGCCGCAAATTGTTGCCCTCCTTGAAACTCACATTAGTGGGGAAAGGGCAGAGGATGTGTGTCGACGTAGTGGGTACGACAGGTCGCATTGTGTGGAGGCACAAGGTTTCTAAGGTGGAATTTGGGTGTTTTGGAGCTCTAATGTAGTGAGAGTGGAAGTAATGCAACTACAAGACCATTTTATTACAGTTCGAGTGATCCAGGGGAATGCTGAACCATGGTTGTTCACGGCTGTGTACGTAAGCCCGTGCCAGCAAGCAAAGGAGAGATTTTGAGATCAAATGAGATGTTTTGTGATGACAATCCATAAACCTCGGTTACTAGCAGGGGACTTTAATGATACCATTAACCTTGAAGAGCGTAATCATGGGCGTGTTGAAATGTTACGCAGATGTGAAAAGTTCAAGCACTGGATTGACAATAGCAGACTAATTGATCTAGGCTTCTCGGTTCCTAAATTCACATGGGTTAGAGCTCCAGACCCAAGGAAGTGTGCAGGGTTAGACAGAGCATTGTGTAATGCGAGTTAGAAACTGCATTTTCTGGAGGGTGTAGTTAAACACTTGGTACAAAACTATTTTGATCATTTACCTTCATTAATTGGGTATTTTGTACCACTCCCGAAGGGCCCTAAATCCTTCCGTTTTCAAGTAGCTTGGGCCTCGCATGCGGACTTTGAGTTGGAGGTGGAAAAAACTGGACCTCAAAGGAATCGATAGTGCCAACGCTCAAGAAATTGGCTAGGAATTTAAATACATGGAATAAGGAGGTATTTGGAAACCTCTTTAGATATAAACGGAAAATCTAGGCCTGATTGCGGGGGGATCCAGAAACATTGGAATCGAGGTATGATAATTATTTGCTGAAGTTGGAGGAGCAGGTAAAGGAAGAACTGAGGATTGTCCAAGACCAGACTGAAGTATTCTGGCTCCAAAAAGCTAGAGTGGAAGCGATTCAGATAGGGACCAAAATACATGCTGTTTCCATACTAGTTCAGTGATCAGGAGGATTAAGAGGAGGAATGTTTAATCGCATTGAATCCATTCAGAGGCTGGATGGGCAATGGATTTTCATGGACCTGTACACGAAGCCCACTGATGGAGATAGTGTAGAGGACCCCCGGGGAACTTTCCCGAACCTGGAACCTACCTACCCAAGTGGCTAAACTGGAGAAAGCATTCACTTCAAAGGATGCCTGGGATGCCCTAAAGGCTATGGCTCCATTAAAAGCACCAGGGCCGGACGGATTCCATGCATACTTTTTTCAGAAATTTTGGGCTGTAGTGGGTAGGGCTGTGTGTGATACTATGATAGGGTCTTGAAAGGGTGGCCCATGCCAGAAGGGCTCAACGACACTTTTATCTTTTATAGTGAAAGTCCCCAATCCAGAAATGGTGACGTAATTCCGGCCCATTGGACTTTGTAATGTAGTCTACACGATTATCTCCAAGTGTGGTGCAGAGGCTTAAGGAGATTCTCCCAACCCTAATCTCCCCATCGCAATCCAACTTTGTGCCAGGTCATCAGATCAGTGACAACATAGTCATAATACAGGAAGTCATGCATTCCCTGAGAAAGAAACGGGGGACGAAGGGATGGATGGCAATTAAAATAGACCTAGAGAAGGCGTATGATTGGCTTAAATGGCCCTTCCTGTGTGAAACGCTAATAGGTATGCGTCTCGCCTCCTTTTTAGTGGGACAATCATGCTTTGTGTTTCGTCATGTTCTTTGAGTATCTTATGGAATGGTGAAACCACAGAGCAATTTAAACCTACTAGAGGAATCAGACATGGTGATCTATTACCATCGTATTTGTTTATTGCGTGTAAGGAGAAATTGGCCCAACTTATTGAGGCTGAGGTTCGCAATGGCGTATGGGTGCCTTTCCGGACAAGTACAAAGGGACCGAAGGTGTCCAGTTTATTTTTTGCAAACGATGTAGTATTGTTTGCGGAGGCCTTAGTCGAATAAGTGACATTAGTCAAGATGTGTCCGGATAGGTTTTGTCCAGCATCTGGCCAAAAAGTGAGCAATCTGAAATCAAGGGTATTTTGCTCTAAAAATGTGGCCCGACAATTTATGGAGGAGATTTGTGAAGTCTTGGATATGCAACCAACGGATAACCTGGGACGGTATCTAGGTGTTCCCATTTTGCGTGGAAGGGTAACCAGGGCAACTTATCATGGGGTCGTGGATAGAGTGAAGAATCGATTAGCGGGATGGAAAAGTAAGTGCTTATCTGGAGCTATCTCGACCAATGTAATGCAAACAGCACAGGTGCCTAGGTCACTATGTGATGAACTTGATAGGAAA
>JACYFF010003369.1:76009249-76042731 GCA_017589665.1 Selenicereus undatus
AAATACAAAAAAATTAAAAATTAAAAATTAAAAAATTAAAAAATTAAAAAAATTAAACATTAAAAAATAGAATTAAAAAATTTAAAAAAATTAAAAAATTAAAAAATTAAAAAAATAAGGAAAAATAAAAATAAATAAAACTGTTCCATAACATCCAAAAAAATTAAAACTGCTCATAATTACTATCAGATTACTCGCACACACAATTACGTAAAGTATAAAAATTTTTCAAATATGGGAAATAGTTGTTTTATGTAGGTGTGGGAAGAAGTGGGTGAATGTGGGAAAGAGTGGTATTTTTTTTTAAGTGTGGAAAAGAGTGGGAAGAGGGGGGAAAAAGTGGATGGGTGTGGGTGTGGCGCATTTCCCACCCAAAAGAACAGGGCCTGTGTGAGAAAAAGTGAGTGAGTGTGGGTGAAAGTTGAATGTAATTGAATGAAGTTGAAGTATTAGTTATTAATTTTTTTTGTTTTATAATGTAATAATTTTATTGTGATAGTAATTAATTATGATGAAATTTTTTTTTTGTTTATTCTGTTTTGTTCTTTTTTATTTTGTTTATTTTTTATTTTTGTGTTTTTGTATTTGTATTTTGTATTTTTTTATTTTGTATTTTGTATTTTTGTATTTTTGTATTTTTATTTTTAATTTTTAATTTTAAATTTTTAAATTTTAAATTTTAAATTTTAAATTATAATTTTTTTAATTTTTTTAATTTTTAAATTTTTTCTATTTTTTAATTTTAATTTTAATTTTCTTAAATTTTTAATTTTTTTAATTTTTAATTTTTAATTTTTTTAATTTTTAATTTTCTTATTTTTTATTTTTTGTATAAGTTTTTTTATTTTTTATTTTTTTGGAATTTTCCGTTGGTTGTTTTTCTGGAATAAAAAAATACAAAAAAATAAAAAATACAAAAAAAATTAAAATTTTAAATTTTAAAAAAAATAAATACAAAAAAATTTAAAAATTAAAAAATTTTAAAAATAAAAATAAAAAAACTAAAATAAATAAATAAATAAATACAAAAAAAATAAAAAATTTCAAAAAAAAATTCAAATATAGAATTAAAAATTAAAAAATTAAAAAATTAAAAATTAAAAAATAGGATTAAAAAATTAAAAAGAAATTAAAGAATTAAAAAATTAATGAAAAAGAAAAAAATAAAACTGTTCCATAGCATCCGAAAAATTAAAACTGCTCATAATTGCTATCAGATTATTCGTACACACAATTGCGTAAATTATAAAAATTTTCCAAATATGAGAAATGGTTGTTTTATGTAGGTGTGAGAAGAAATGGGTGAATGTGGGAATGAGTGGTATTTGTTTTAAAGTGTGGGAAGGAGTGGGAAGATGGGGGAAGAAGTGGGTGGGTGTAGAGTTGGTGAATTTCTCAACGAAAAGAACAGGGCCGGAAGGATGATGGATGTGGGTTGAGTTTTCGGACTTCCTTCTAAGACCGGTGTCGACAGAATTTATAATTACTAGTTTGTGTTCATAGGTTGTTGTTTGTAATTTGCTATGATTTCTTCAAGTTTGGTACTTTTGTTAAGGTAAATATTATATTCTAATCGAATCACTATATTTTGTTGCGGCCTACACTACCTCCAAGGCAGCTATGGATAAATTGACTAGGGTATTACTCCCTTCTTGTGGGTTTTGTCCCCCCAATAAAAAAACATATATACTAGTACCTTATAATTTTATCGAACTCATATCGATAATTGCCTTTGAGTTTTGCATTTTTTCTCAAAAATGTCACTGAGTTTTTTTTTTCTCTCTTTATTTTACCACATATGATTAGTATTTTGGTAAGAGTACACTACCAAATTATTTGTTTGTTTTTAATCTGCCATTGGATTAGTTTTTTTTTTTTTAACCAAATTGTCACTGAGAATAGTAAATTCTACCAACACTCAGTGACAAACCGACAAAAATATATACTAGATATAGTAACATTAAAGGATAATTACCATTAAGTTTTGCATTTTTTTTTTCTCAAAAATGTCACTAAGTTATTTTTTTCTCTCATCATGTCACTATACATGATTAGTAGTTTGGTAAGAATAAACCACCAAGTTATTTGTTTGTTTTTAATCTTAACCTGCCATCAGATTAGTTTTTTTACCAAATTGTCATTGACAATAGCATATTCTACCAACACTCAGTGACAAACTAGAAAAAATATATACTAGACATAATAACATTAAAGGAGAAAAAAATAAATTAATGACATTTTTGAAAAACAAAAGTAAAGCTCGGTAGTATTTTTTGGACATAAACACTTATCTATTCCTAAGTGGTCCGCACCAAAGTTATTACTACTGTCTCGTACTCCCAAGATACCGACGACACATACCACTTTCGCAACTAATCAGTACAACTTAGGCACCAAAAATGTGCCGTCAAGATCTCATTCTATACTGACTTATCTCGGATCTATTAGTCCAAATTCGAGTATACTGGCCGGAAAACTCTTTCTACTGACACTGATTTGTTTTCCGGCGACAAATAATAAGTGATAGAGGAGAATCCTGTAGAAGAAAGGCAGGCAAACAAACATCTACGGTGAGAAGTAGATAAAGATGGGTAATGTGTAGCTTCAAACTCAATGAGAAGCAAGAAGTAGAGAAAAAGATTATAAATAAAGAAGCAGACGAGGAGGAGAGAGAAAGTTGAGAGAGGGGAAGGGGTTTAGATTGCATCCGCCGCAGAAATTAAAAAAAGAGAAGGGTAATTGGGGTCTTGTGCTAGGTATCCTAGGGTTTTTGGTTTCATTTTCTCTTTCCATTTAAGTGGAGGGAGGAGAGAAAATAGTATGGGCTATGTTGTGGCCCTTTTGGGCTTGGAAGCTTCATGGATTTATCCTTTTATATGATAAAAATGATATACTAATAGATTTCTACTAAAGAAATGATATTATTCATTTTTTTCCCACCTTAGTCGAGGTCCGGTATGAAAAGTTCAGTACAATACAAGACACACTATTTCTCTAAAAAATCAGTACATAGTCCAATACGATATTTATAACCATGGTTGACACAAGTTTATTTAGTCCACTAGACTACAAAGTTGAATGCTTGAAGATTTTCCCTTAACTATTAAGCGATTTGTTGACACAAGTTTCTCCAGTCCAATATGCTATAAAGATGAAGACTTGAAGATTTGCCCTAAACTGTTAGCGATTTTGCAATTATATCTTAGCACCAAAAGTTTGAGTTCATGCTACGTACTTTTGTTATTATACCTTTGGTCATCTAATCAATTTGCAATGTGATACAAGTTACGGCATTAAAGATTGTAATAACCGAGAAACTAATAGATAAGGATTGGCTCAAGAATTGGGCCAATAGAGCTGTACCATTGAGAACATTAGGCACAACAGATCTAGTTAACATGTGTTCTTTGATACTTGATCCATGAATCTTCTAAGTACATAACTGGGAATATTTTGATCGTCGATCCGAGTATTACTATACCTAGTATCCCTCTTTTCTGTTCTTTGTAGTTAAAAATCTACGGCTGGTTAAATTTTCTAGAACTCAAAACGGGACACCTTTGTACCAAAATTTTTAATTCACCAATATTGTTGTACCATATGTACTTTGCTGTGTGAAACTATTTTTCAATCTATCATTGCTGTAGTATGTTTAGTTTTTAAATAGGTGGTTAATGATATGGAGTTTACACTAACTTCTCATCTGTTCAGATGTCTTTTTTTCACTTCCCTCCCCCTCCATAGAGTACACATTTGAGTGGTATGAAAGCTTGAAAAATGCCTTACCTAAAAAGGTTTAGCGTTTGGACTTCTAATCCACCTTATTATCCTTAACCTACCTAAGATCTTAATTCCACTATGCGGTTGGTTTGGTCCAAAGTTGTGGTACACTAATAAATTGTATACAACAACAACAACAACTCCCCATGTGGGTCCAGCTTTCGCGGGGTCTGGGGAGATCCAACTGTAAACAACCTTACCTCTACTGGCATTCCTACTCGTAGAGAGGCTGATTCCAAGACACTAATAAATTTTATAAATATTAATTAATTTTTATGAGTGTTTATCTTAAAGGATTGTATAAATTTTTCTAGAAAATTTTAGATAAATTTTTAAACTAACTAAATCTTAGGGTCAAAACAAGTGCATGAACTTCAATTCAATTCATTCTTGTTATAGTCACCATACAAATAAGCATCTAAAAGTACATTCATACAATAATAATTAACGATTATAGATAAGTCTATCCTTATGTTTTGTGGAAGTGCTACGGCTCGTGATGCACACAATGTTTTCTGTTAAACACTATGAACAAAGATTTATGCATATGGGTTCTTTTAGCTATGTTCTTATATAGAAATTGAACACTATGATTAATTGTAGGTGGTATCAAGTCTTCATTAGACGTAACAGAGGAGGAATTCAACACTACTTTGAGAACAAATTTGATAGGGTCTTGGTTGGTTTCCAAGTCAATTTGCAGGAGAATGCATGATGCAAATATAGAAGGTTCAGTTATCAACATATCGTCTATTTCTGGCCTTAATAGAGGCAGTTTACTGGTGTTGTGGCTGTTTCGTACCAAATTGTCATATTTTACATGTCTCCATCGCCTAATTTTAGCTCCTATAGTAATGAAATCTTTAGGATTTTTACTTGTTTTATTTACTTTTATAGGTAATAAGATGAATCGAGCAAACAATGCGAAAAGGACCAAAGATGGATGAGAAAGGCACGGAAATTCCCATGGCAAGAAGAACGATGGACGTCGGGAGCCGACAACACCAACCGTCGCCACAACCTGCAGCTAGGCAGAAAGTGACGACTGCTGGCCAACTGCTAGTCGTCGCAGGGACGACAGTCGTCGTCCCCTCGGCATGCTTCTCCTTCTCCGCAACCTACTTCGATTCCTATTTAAAGCTCAATTTAGGGATTTCTTTGGGGGTTCTTTTGGTAACTTTTAGGGTAGTTTCAGGTTAGGCTTTGGCCAATAAAAACCTCAATAGGAGGATTACATTAGGGAATTAGATTATATTTTGGATTCAAACTTATGGATTTCAATTCATTCAATCAATCAAGCATAAGTTTCTCTTTTTCTCTCTCTCTTTATTTCATGTCTTTCTTGTTTCCTGTTGTTTTGATTATATTGGTTTAGATTGTATTTAGCATAACTGTTTAGTTTTTGTTATGATTTCATGTTTAATAGCTCTTTTTGCCCATGCTAGTATAGATTAATTCCTCCATCTTCATGTATGTTGAATTATTTATTAGCTTAGGTTTAATTGGGGGTTTTTGTGTTCTGTTGATGATTAGTTGTTAATTTTGGTTGGCTTGGATTATGATTAGCCCTTTGATAGCTAAATAGTCTTGTATTAGGCCTAACTACACCCAATTTATACTTAAACTTAGAGTTTTCTCTCATGCCCACAAAGTTTTTGATGAAATATTTGAGAGAGCTTTCATCTATATTTTTGGGCGATTGACTTATATCGAGAAATGAGGACAATTAGTTAGTGTGAGAGAGGGGATAGCTGGGATTTGGACATGAAAATAGTTCTGATCCTAGCTAGGTCCGAGGGTTGTTAATTTGATGGCTTAATTAGGCCAACCCCATAAGAGTAGGTGGTTAGGCTAATTAGGCTAACTCATGACCCTTGAGAGAGGGCTTGGGTGCTTTTTGATGACGCAAACGACCATCTCTAGTTTTCTAAATAGGTTGGGTAGGTTAGCACTCATCGCGATTAGTCAAGCCTGTTTTCTTGTGATTATTAGCTTAATTTAGCTTACCTTTCTTTCCTTCTTACATAGCCTAGCTTGAACAACATAAGTGAATCCTGATACTTAAAACCCAACTCCTAGTGGCCGACACCCCGAGTACTTGACGATAAACCTTGCACTTGGGGTTAAAAATATTAAAACTCAAATTCTTCCTATCAAGTCTTTAGCGTTGTTGCCGAAGAACTTGTTTATTTCAACATCAGAACCGACCAAAACACTCTAAATTAGGCTTTTTCCTTTTCTTTTCTTTTTTCTTTGCTCCTTGAGCTTTACTTGGACTTGCTTACGCTTGGTGTAGTTTGTGACTTTGTAGGCATAGGCGCAGTCAGGGGATCGATCGCTCGTTCCTTTTGACTCGGAGATAGAAGCCACTACACGGAGACAAAGCGGTACGAGAAAGAAGCAACAGGCGCAGATCATCATCGCTGGGAGAGATCCTAGGTTGCTGCGAAACTATGTCCTACCGTAAGCAACCAGCATCACCTCTTCAATTGTGAACCTAACCGTTTAAGCAAACAACTTTGACTTTCAACCCGTTCTCGTTTCCTTCATGGAGAAGGACCAGTTTGGTGGACGTCGTGCGGAGAACCCTCATATTCACCTTCGCAACTTTCTAGCGAAATGTGACATGATCAAGCTTAACGGGGTCTCCGCTGACGCAATTAGGTTGAGTCTCTTCCTCTTCTCGCTGACAGATAGAGCCAGTGATTGGCTCTTTAATGAAGGGTCCAATTCGTTCACCACCTAGG
This sequence comes from Selenicereus undatus, assembly GCA_017589665.1. Taxonomy (NCBI): domain Eukaryota; kingdom Viridiplantae; phylum Streptophyta; class Magnoliopsida; order Caryophyllales; family Cactaceae; genus Selenicereus; species Selenicereus undatus. The sequence goes on from JACYFF010003369.1 coordinate 76,015,777, forward strand.
AGGCCCTTTCAAAATCCTTCCTTAGCAAGTACTTCCCCCGAGCAAGACTGCTAAGTTGAAAGCGAAAATCACTTCCTTCTCTCAACGAGGCGATGAGCCTCTACATGAAGCGTGGGAAAGGTTCAAGGATCCTCAACACCAATGCCCCCATCATGGAGCACCCAACTGGCTCTTAATCCAAACTTTTTACAATGGATTGGACTAATCCTTGAAGATGTCCATCGATGCCGAAGTTTGCAGCACACTCATGAGGAAGTCAATTGAGGCCGCGAGAGCCTTAGTGGAGGAGATGCCCTCCAACAACAATCACTGGTGCAGTAAGAGAATGACCTCGAAGAGGACCGGTGGGGTTTATGGAGTTGATGCTGTGGATTTGCTCGCCATCAAGGTTGGTGGTCTAGCGTAACGATTTGACAAGTTTGGGGCTCCTTCTTCAGGGAGTCTAGCAGGGAGTTCCTCAAGTGTAATATTTGAAGTTGTGGCTTTATGTGAGATCTGTGGCATTCAAGGCCATGTTGCTGCTGAGTGCCAATCTAATTTCCAGGGAGTTAAGCATGCCAATGCTACGCAAACCTTCAACCCACGTCCACAAAACAACCGCTACTTAAATATTTATAGCCTCAGTTGGAGAAATCACCTAAATTTCTCCTACCACAACAACAACCCCATTCCACCCAATGCCACTCAACCTCAATCCCCTGGTTTCCTATACAAGGCTCCCTATACCCCACATCCACAACAACAACCTCCCGAACCCAAGTCCAATCTGGAGAGTCTTATGGAACGCTTCACAGCGACCTAAACCAAGACTAATGAGGCACTTGGTGAGTCACCTGGTTAATTGAGCTCCAAATTTGAGACTATGACCATTCACCATAAGATGATGGGGAACCAGTCGCCCAGATTGTACAACAAATGAGCCACTTGTCTAGGCCCCAGGGGCATCTACCAAGTCAACCTGAGACCAACCCCAAAGGACAGATTAATGCTATCACATTGAAGAGTGGTAAGGAGTTGAAGGGTCCTCCAGTGTCTATGAGGGAGGACATGAGAGAGGTTGACGATGAGGGTGATGATGAGAAGGAGGCTCCCATAGAGATTCCTGATAGTGTCCATACTAAAAAGTCAAAGAAGGTTCGAGCTGAGCACGTTTCACTTACAGTGAAGCCTTACAAGCCTCCTGTTCCATATCCCCAGAGGCTAGTAAAGGCTAAGAAGAGGCACAAGTATGGGAATTTCCTCGAAACACTAAAGAAGTTCCACATTAACATCCCCTTTTGGAGGCTATCACTGACATGCCATCCTATGTAAAATTCCTCAAGGATTTGCTCTCTAATAAAGGAAAACTACTTGAGAATGCCACATTATCTCTTACTAAGGAGTACAACACTATTATTTAGACCAAGCTCTCTCCCAAGCTTTCAGATCCAGGAAGCTTTTCCATCCCTTATTTAGTTAGGGATGTTACTATCAACAAGGCCTATGTGATCTTGGGGGTAGTGCAAGTCTCATGCCTTATCCCATTTATAAGAAGTTGCAAATGGGAGACCCCTGAAACCCACTACTATTTCCTTGCAGCTCACTGATAGATTCGTTAAATATCCTATGGGTATTCTAGAAGATTTCCCACTACAAGTGGCCAAGCTCTTTCTCCTAAGTGATTTTGTTGTTATGGAGATAGAGGAGGACTCCTGCATCCCTATCATCCTTGGGAGACCCTTCTTGGCTACCGTGGGATCCATGATTGATGTGAAAAACGGCAAGCTCTCCCTTCAAGTAGGGGATAAAAAAGTGGAGTTCATTTTACCATAATCCATGGCTTCTCCTACTCTAGACGACACGTGCTGCAGAGTTGATGTGCTGGAGAGAGCACTATGTCTGGAAGCCATAACTTGCCATTCTGTAAAGGACCCGTTAGAAGCCGTTTTGATCGACTGTCATATGACCGGCTCCCATTCGGAGGAGAAGAAGGAGTATGCTAGGCTCCTCAACACATCCACTACCTATACGCATAGGCAGTCCCCCAAGGAGATTCTTAGTGTGTAGGAGACCACTCCCAAAGAGTAAGGGCAAAGCACGCCAAAGGTAGAGTAGAAGCCCCTGCCTCCCCTTCTCAGGTATGAGTTCCTTGACCTTGATCACAAGTTTCCTGTTATCGTCAACCCTAAACTGGATGGCCCCTAATTGGAAAAATTGTTGGATGTGCTTTGAAAGTATAAGGGCACCATTGGCTATATTATTGATTATATTAAGGGACTAAGTCCTTCACTTTGTATGCATCGCATCTTTCTTGGTGAAGGTCATCGACCCTCACGACAACCTCAGTGTCGTTTAAATCCCAATCTGCAAGAGGTTGTGAAAAAGAGGTTATCAAATTGTTTGATGCTGGAATCATCTCTTCTATCTCAGATAATAATGGGTGAGCCCAGTTCAAGTAGTTCCTAAAAAGGGTGCAATGACTGTCATTAAGAATGAGCGCGACGAGCTCATCTCGACTAGGACTGTGACCAGGTGGCGAATGTGCATTGATTATCGTAGATTGAATAAAGCCGCCCAAAAAGATCATTTCCCTCTCCTCTTCATTGATAAGATGTTAGAAAGGCTAGCACGACACTTCTTCTTCTGTTATTTGGATGGATATTCTGGTTTCTTTTAAATTCCTATCCATCCCAATGATAAGAAGAAGACAACCTTTACACGCCCTTATGATACCTTTGCTTATCAAAGGATGCCTTTCGGGTTATGCAATGCCCCCGCCACCTTCCAATGATGTATGACTACAATATTCTCCGTCTTTGTCGAGAACATTGCGGAGGTATTCATGGATGATTTCTCTGTCTATGGATAACTAAGGTACTCCGATAATGTGAAGAGGTCAATCTAGTGCTAAATTAGGAGAAATGTCATTTCATGGTGCAAGAGAGGGTGGTTTTAGGACATGTTTTCTCTGCTAGGGGCATCGCGGTTGATAAAGCTAAAATTGAGATTATTGAGCGATTGCCCCTTCCTACATCGGTTAATGGGTGCGGAGTTTCCTTGGTCATGCGGGATTTTATCGCTGCTTCATCAAAGATTTCTCCAAGATTGCTAAACCTCTCACCCAGCTTTTAGCCAAGGATGTCCCGTTTGTGTTTACTGATGAGTGCTATAAAGCTTTTTGCTGGATTAAATAGGCACTGATTTCTGCCCCATCATACAATTACCTGATTGGGATCTCCCTTTCGAAATCATGTGTGATGCCAGCAACCACGCAGTGTTGGCAGTTTTGGGGTAGTGTAAGGACAAGAAGCTAGTAGTGATCTATTATGCCAGTAGAACACTGGATACAACTCAGCAGAATTACACAACACCTGAGAAGGAGTTGCTTGCGGTTGTGTACGTAATCGAGAAATTCCGAGCTTACCTTGTATGTTCCAAGGTCATTGTGTACGTATTAGGGAAAATTTTTTAATAATTATAAACCCCAAGTGCACGGTGAATTGTTGAGTACTCGGGGTGTCGTTCGCAGAAAGTTGGGTTTCCAAGTATCAGAGCTAACTACAGCGTCTCAAGTTAGGCAAAACTGAAGGAGTAGAAAATAGAACTAAACTACTTAAATAACCAAAGGACTGCGATTATGATTAAACCTGAGATAAACTAGCTGATCAAGTTAAACCCTCACCTTCCCAAGTTATGCTAGTATTCGAGGTTGATAGGTTGCGTCATTGAGGCCACCGAAGCCATCTCTCAAGGGTCAATAGGCCAGTCTAGTTGCTCTAACCACCTATTTTCATGGGATTAGTTCAACTAAACTACTAGGTTGACAACCCTTGACCTAGCTAGCGACGAGACTATTTTTATGTCCCAATCCCAGCCATTCACTCTACCCACACTAGACAATCAATATCACCTTTCAACAAAAGTTAATTGCTCCAAAATGTGGATGAAAGCTCTTTCAAGCATTTCATTGAACACATGGTTGGCCTGAGAGAAAACCTTAAATTCTAGCATGAACAAGAGGGACAAAGGTCTAACAACAATCAATTGGCCATCACATGGCTAATCACAATCCAAATTCACAACTATAATCTATAAACATTACAAAAGCATATAAACCAAAACATGAACATAAGCATACAAAATAAAGAGAGGAAGATAGAGAAAACTTATGTTGGTTGAATGAACTTGAGATTCCATAAGTTTGAATCCAAACAACCAGAGATAAATCCTAATCTAATTCCCCAATGAGATTTTTATTGGCTAATCATAACCTAAAAACTCCCAAAAAGTCACCAAAGAAGAGCCGGGGAGGTCCTGAAGAAAAACACCGAAAGAGGCTTCAATAGAAAATTGGGCGAGCGGGCGACAGGGGAGGGGTACGACCGTGCCAAGTGGTACTACCCAACCGTGCCACATCCCTGGCATGGTGGCGCAATCTCCTGTCGCCTCTTTTTGCCTTCTTTCACTCTTCTTGTCTGTCTTCGCTCCTTTTCGCGGCATTTTGCTCGATTGGAATTTATTTCTTACAAAAGCAAACAAAACAAGTAAAAATCCTAAAGATTATATTATTATATGAGCTAAAATTATGTGAACGGAGTACGTAAAATACGACAAATTATTGCTTAATAAATACCAACATACCTATCTTTTGCTCGCCCTCAAGCAAAACAAAAGAAAACTAACATAGGAACCTAACTCACTTTCGCAGGAATTGAGGTTGTATTTATTGTATGCAAAAAGGCCCTTTAAACCCCTTGGTTCCACCAAGTAGGCGAGTGTGGTCTTGTGAGGGTTCGCAGAAGATATACCCACAAAATCTTTAAAAAGAAAAATAAGTGGAAAAGGAGAAAGGAAAAAACAAAGAAAACAAAATAGATGCACGAACAAGGCACAAATATATATAGAAGGGGAAGAACTGTACACATTCTAATCAACCAAATCACTAATGCAATAAAGATATTAGCTTGTATATAAACAGAGTGTACATATCAAGACTCTCTATCCATATACATGACATCAAAGACCAACTTTTCACCCCATTGCACATCAAAACTTAGAATCCATCCTAGTGCTTGGTGTGTAAGTGTATCATCATCCAAGGACTTAAGCTTACCAAAATCGTTCCCACTTGACTGACACATGCTACATTATTGAGTTATTAACATAGGAAGCAAGCTTTCCCAATAGCAGTGTTACCTCAAAGGATAACATCCAATAGCAGTATTGCCTCAAAGGGTAACGCCCAATAGTGTATGCCTCAAAGGGATACTTATCATTCCTTGTTTTATGTTTTTCTTTTTCTCCTTTTTTTCATTTTTTTTGAATGCGGACAAATATTAAAGTAACTGTGTCAAAAACAGGTGGGAGAGTCAATCACAGAAGACTAAGACCCCCTAAGATAATGATGAAGTGTACACAAAAATCGGATTACACATATACAACATTCTGTTGGGGTTAGAATTAGGATCAAGAATGATACATTTAGGACAAAGATCTATCATGAACAACTTACTTATGTACAAGCTAATAGCTCAGGTACAAGGGATCAAAGTCAGTCAAAATAGTATAGGATTTCTCAAAAACAAGTCAGAAATAAAAAAAAATGTATTTTTTTAAAAATATTTCCTCTCTTTTCCTTTTCCAAAAGATTGAAGTGTAGCTTCTCCTCCCCCACACTTAGATCTCACAATGTCCTCATTGGGAGCCGAGAAGCTACCACACCAACGAAATATATACGTACAATAAAAAACAAACTAAAATACAAAAAACCCACAACTATGTACAAAGGCACACAAAAGGTGATCATAGCCATCAACCGGCTCAACAAATTCCCAAGTATCACCTCCTAATGATCACCACAAAAGTACAACCTAATATCTACAACTACGCAACCTAATATCCATATCTAAACAGAAGAAAAGAAAGAAAATAAAAAGAAATGAGAAGAGTTAGAGAGATTATACCAAGTTGGGTACTGATTGTTCCCAAACCAAGCCTTACTAAAATGGTGCGATAGGAGGCTTGAGGAGCATCAGACACTCCTCATCCCTCAAGATCTAAGCTACCAATTCAGATGTCATCAAAGCTCGCATGAGCTTATCGAACACTTGAGAATGTAACTCAGATGGATGTAAGTAAGTGCCCCCAAACATAAATCTAGGAATGATAGCAAGCATTCTTCTAAACTTATCAAATGCCTTAGAGAAATCAATAGAATAATCGAACACAATAGTTAACACGATTTTTCCAAGCATGTCCTCTAGGTACAGACTATAAGGATCAAGGGAGGGGTCGTACCCCCTTGATGAGTTAAAAATATACCGCAAGTGCACAGTGTAGCTATAGCTAGCAACCGGCAAGTACGGGTCGTGTCCACGAGTAACTTGCTTCCAACTACTAGAACTATTTTAATTGCAAAAGCTAAGCAATCACAGTTGGGGTTTTGGAATTAAACTAAGGGAAATTCTAACGCCTAATTAGCGAAATAAACAGCAGAATAGAAGACACTTAGGTTGGAATTAATAACACGACTATGCCAATGAATCAATTGTTAACCTCGCCAAATAAACCCAAGCATGCATTACGAGTGGATAGATTGTCAGTTAAGCCTATCGCCTCCCTCTCTCAAGGGTCGAAGACTAATCCTACAACTATAGTCACCTATTCTCATGGGACTAAAAAGTCGAAGGATTACAAGATTTACAATCTCAAATCCCAATTAGAATCTTAATTATTTTCATATTAAAACTCTAATTGTCTACTAAGTCGCACAAAGTAAAGGTTTCGTCTCTCAACGCTCCCCTAAACTCTAGTAAAAAAACGGATGAAAACTCCAAGCATTTTATCGAGCATGTGGCGTGCATAGTAGAAATCGTAAACAAACAACGGGAAAGTGAGGACTAAGGCTAATCCATGATTCAATAGGACATAGACGACATTAATCCTAACCCAAGTTGGGAGATTTAGCCTACAATCATCTTTCCAGCAACAAACAGAACATTCAATTTAACAACCATGACAAACCTCAAAACAACCAAGAACAAGAAAAGAGAGATAATTAAGAACCTGAAATTGATTGAATGAATTCAAAGCAGCATAAACTTCAATCCAATAGCGAAATCAAAGGCAAAATAAAACTCTCTAATGAAACCTAAAAATCGCCTAGAAACGTTTGGGGAGAGAGAAACTGAAGCTAAAACTCAATATCCCTAAAACAACCCCGAAGGAAAATTTAAGTCGCGACGCGGAACAGGGGTGGCACGGTTGTGCCTCAAGGCACAGCGGCATCGTGCCAAAATATTGGCAAAACCACCCAAAATCGGGGAAGCGGCACTGGAGTGCAACTTGGCACGGCCAGGCCGTGTCACTTGGTTGGCGGGCTGCTTCGTCGGTTCTTTGTGGTCCGACTGTGTGCTGCGTGTGTTCGATTCCTCGGGACTTCCGTGCGACGCTTTTTCGTGGCTTTAACTTGCCTCCTTGGCACTCTTTTTTGCTAAAATTGTTCATATTTTCGTTTCTTCAATAAAGTTCCTGAAAACATCGAAAGATGCTGTATGAGTAAAAAGTATGCTAAAGGAAACCGATTTAACCCTTCCTTAGTGCAATTGAACGTGAAAACGCAGGAGAAAATGGGTCAAATGGGGGCTAAAAATGGGACATAATAGACGTTCATCACGCTTCCATGCTTATCTCTTGCTTGTCCCCAAGCAAGACTACACTATGAAAGATCGGGGAGGATGGTAAACTTCTCAATATACCCTCTTCAAGGCAAGGGACGAATAATCAATAATCCAAGTTAAACTGTGCATTAGAGGTGGCCAAGTCAAAGTGTGAAACAATTTAAATATAGCACGCACACTTCCTTCCATGAATCCTCATACCCAAATGCAATGCATCAAATGCCCTAGTATCGAAGCACATAACAAGACCGGACCTCCCTTGATGAGTGGGGAGTAAGCGGGACTGGTAGAACCTCACTTTAGGACAAAGTGGAACACTCCCCTCAATGTGTTTAGAATATGTAACAAGGGTGCACTCAATATATACTCTACCCAATCGAGCAACTACCATAAGCTTGGTAGAGTTCTCAATTCTCCACTGCCTAATGCAAAGTGTAATATGTAAATCATGAGGGCTTGTAAAAGGATGTAATGGGGTCAAAGGTAGAGGATGAGAAGTGGAATAAATTTAGGAAGAGTGGAGCTAATAGTTAAGAGACTAGGGAGCAAAAAAACACTTCCACAATTAATGTCGAAACAACAACTTCACACCACAATTGAAAATTTGAGCAACAAACCCCACCAAAACCTTAAGGGAGGAATTTAGCAATCTCATTATCACACTCCCATGTCAAACACCTTATTCATAACTTTTCTATTTTTTTTTCTTTTTTCCTTTTTTTTTCTTTTTCCTTTGCTTCCTCCTTTTTCATTCATTTCTATTTCTTTTCTTTGAAAGGAGAAAGACATGTGAATGGCATGGGGAACACAAACTTAAATCACGAATCCCCCCACACAAGCCACTAATAACGTACCCAAGATGAACTAGCCTTCAAAGCTAACCCAACTCAACATGGAAGTGTCGCTCAACTAGACCTTAACAAGGATATGGAGACTATCGATAGGCCAAGTGTGTAGTGTGTAGGGGGCAACAACAAAGACAAGGGGAAGGGCACAAAGGGCTAGTAAGAGGGTAGTACATATCAATGGGTGGCTTTTTGGCTCATGTGGCTAAAAAGAACAAAAATTGCCTCAATCATATTAACACATGCATATGCTAAATGCGATTTCAAAGAGAACAAAACCAAGTTCTAGAGATGCAATCCTGGATGAGTCACACATGAAGGAAAGTATGAGACTATATGCAATGAATAGTCATCAAGCTCAAAGTCTCACAAGTAAGTCTACCACAGTCCAACTTGAAGATATGTTCCACTTATCAAGGTCAATCAGGCCAAGTCACATGAATCTCAAGGGAAATATGACATACAACATAGGGTAGGGAAAATACAGATGGCGATGTTAGAGTGCAATTCACAAAAGTTCACACCATAACAGGCCACACTTCAACACATAACTCAACCAGATCAATCAATCATCACCCCTTGTGTTCTCTTCATGAGAGGGGTTTTCGCACACATTTATTGAAAAAACAATAAATCTAACTAAGAAAGCGATAAAGGATATAAGGGGAAACAAAAAGAGGGGCAAGAAGTAGTACCTGGAAATTTTAAGGACGCCCAACTCGATCACTTCTCCGTTTGAGATGCAAAATCTAAACTATATGCTCTACACTACATGATCTAATAAACAAAAAATGTAAAAACAACCTAGTGAAACTATATGGAGTCCTATCTATATTATGCGAATGCAAGTGACGTCAGCCGAACCAATCCTAGGATCTGCGATTTCACCCAAAGAGCGATAAGCTCACCCCCCTATGCTTGAGATTTTCATTGTCCTCAATGAAAAGGATGTGGAAAAAGAGCAATGGAAGGGGTAAACGCAAGGATCCAAGGGTTAAAAGGGGAGGGAGAAGGGTGACGCTAGTTTTTTTTTTTTTGAAAGCGATAAATGCCTTGGTTTGCCTCCCAAGAAGCGCTTGTTTAAGGCCCTTAGCTTGACCCTTACCTCCAAATAGTAGACGGTAATGATGCGGGAGGTAGCCTGGGGTAGGTATAGAAATATGAAGTAGGATCCTCTACCTCCCCAGTACAGGCACAAGCGGTCGCGAAACGAGATGAGATGGCCGCAGAAAAACTAGACGAACCTCCAAGCAGTATGGGAGGTCCCCCATTTCCATCAAACATCTCGACCCCAGAAACAGCATCGAAGAGGGAGATAGGGATAGGCTCCTTAGAAGGCGAAAGGAGGACATGCGTTGAAGGTGGAGCGGGAGGAGGGAAACTGAAATCCACCCTCTCCCCACATATAGTGAAGGATGTGGTGCATGTCTGCACATCAATCACCGCCCCCGTGGTCGCAAGGAATGGCCGACCTAAGATGAGTGGGGCCAGAAAGTCCTCTTCCATGTCAAGAACAATGAAATCACAGGGGATGAAGAACTTGCCCACTGGACTAGAACATCCTCTAGAAGGCCTAAAGACTGCCTGATGGAGCAGTCTGCTAGCTGAATAGTAATGCTGGTGGGCATGAGGTCCCATAGTTGCAGCTTCTTGCAGAGAGAGAGTGGCATGAGGCTCACACTAGCGCCCAGATCGCAAAGGGCTCTCTCGATCTGCTTATCCCCTATGCAGCATGGGATAGAGAAACTACTAAGATCCTGTAATTTTAATGAGGATCGCCTCGGTAAGAGTGAGTTGTAGGATCCGCTAATGGGGGCCAATGAAGCATCCCCAGGTTCTCCCTTCTTGGACATGAGCTCTCTCAAAAACTTCAAATGGGCAGGTGCATCCTTGAGAGCTTCTAAGACGGGGCTATTGATATAGATTCGGCGTAGGATCTTTAGAAATTGCGCGAATCTAGGTTCAAGCTGAGATGACTTAGACCATGCCAGTCGCTGAGGAAAAGGCACTGGGGCTGGTAAGTGCAGACAGGAGGTGGAGGACTAGGCTCCCCAGCAAAGCTCAGATTCTCTTTTCTTGTCTTCCCCTCTATTCCTACAGAATCAAGAACTGGAACTACCTTCTGGAGAACCATCACTAGGCTCTCCTCTAACCCCTCTTCCATCGTGGAGATGACATTGATGTGACATCGGGGGTTAGTCTCGGGCTGGCCTGGGAGATGCCGCTGAGGTTTGGACAGGAGGCTCACCTGTTGGGCGATCTGGGTATCCATCGTCTTCTAATGGGCGACCATAGCATCGACCCTGGAGGTCAATAGGTTTATTGACTCACTAAGAGTCTCGTTGGTCTTACTTTGAGTCGTTATGAAGCGCTCCATGTGACTTTCCAGGTGAGATGTAGGTTCAGGAGGTGGAGGGGTTGGATTGTAGGGAGCTCTGTTGTGGAAACCAAGTGGCTGGACAAAACTCTGAGGGTAAGGGTTGGGATTTTGTTGAGAGGATTTGGATGACTCTTCCAACCCTGGCTATAGGTGGTGGGGTGGGGTTATTTTGTGGGGGTGGGTTGTAATTGTGGAATGCGTTGACGTGTTCAATGCTAGGGGGAGCATTATAACACTCAACGAAGGTATGTCCCTGTACACCACAGGTCTCACAGTATGCATAGGCCGCCATTGATGGCCCCGCCGAAGTAACTGATGGTGTTGCCACTTTATCCAGTCACTGTGCGAGGGCATCCACCCTGCTTGCTAGGAGCGTCACGGCGTCCACCTTATGTCGGCCACCGCCCCTCCTAGGGGTGGCTCTTTCACTCAACCAGTGATAATTATTGGACACCATCTCTTCCAACAATGTCTTTGCTGCTTCGATTGACTTGCCCATTAGAGCGCCTCCTGCTGCAGCATCAACTAAGATCTTCACTGACTGTTCCAACCCATTGTAGAAGGTTTGGATTAGGAGCCAGTCAGGAACTCCTTGGTGGGGGCACTGTCGTTGGAGGCCTTTAAACCTCTCCCAGGCCTCATACAGGGACTCTCCATCCTGCTGGGTGAAGGAGGTGATGTCCGTCCTCAGCTTGGCAGTCTTACCAGGTGGAAAGTATTTGCTGAGGAAAGCCTTTGAGAGAGCTTCTGTAGCGTCCTGAAAATTTTGTTACTTATTTTGAATTACGTGCAATATGTAAATTATTTATATGTTGTGCGCATTTTATTTTAGGCACATGTGTGTGTTCGATGTTATTATGATTATTATGTTTTGGAGAGTAGCTTTTAATTATGTATCACTTAGTAGTGTTTGGAAAAAAAAAGGTGATTCAAAAAGGGATTGAAGGAGGAGGAAAAAAAAGGGAAAAGAAAAAGAAAAGGGATGGGAGATTTTCTTGCAATTGCACATGGGTTTATCCAAAAAGGGGAGGGGGTTTTATTTTGGTTTGGTTTTCTTCTTCAACACACACACAACACAACACACACACACACGATCGAGAGAGGTAGAGAGGAAAGAAGGAGAAGAAGAAAAGAAGAAGGAGAAGGAGAAGGGGATTATAGTTTTGGTTTTGATTTCAATTCAGGTAAGTAATTCTTGTCTTTCTCAACCTAAAATTGATTAGGGAAAGATTAAATTTGAGATTCCTACTCAAAATTGCAAAATTGAATTCGAATTGAAGCTTTGAATATGAGGTTTTAAGGTTTAGTAGATTAGAACCCTAATTTCAATTGGTAGAAACCCACAACTAAAATGTTTATGGTGGTTTGTGATTTTAGAGTTATGGGAGTGTTTTGAATTGGTATTTATGTTGTGGGTTTGTTCATATACATGCTATACATTGGATTTTTGGGTTGATTGCTTGTTTTTGGTTGAATATTATGGTAGAAAATAGGGTGGAATTTTCGGATATTGTAGATAATAGGATACTGTTGGATTTTCTGTGAATTATTGGGTGCACGAAAAATCGTAACATTTTTACTGCAGGTTACCCAGGATATTAGGCAGCTTCTAGTAAATGTTTATGAATTTTGTATGTGTATTTTAGAAGTTATGAATTTTAGATTGAGACTGCCCTGTTTTGGTACCTGATTTCGGTTACTGTTTTAATTTGTTATGAACATTTTCCTTGGAGAAAAATTATCAAATTATTATTGTATATTCTTCATGATATGGGGTGATTTCTGGTAAAGTTTTGTGAATTTTGGTGGCGTATGCTAAAAGTTATGAATTTTTGAGTTCAATTCGCAGACTTTTAATTCTTTTGGCAGACTGTTTGCATTTTTGGGAATGATGGGCCTGGAGAAAAATCATGAAATTTATATTCTGGAATCTATATGCTATTTGTTAATTTTCTGCAAATTTTGGTGAAGATTGGATGTGTACGTTGTGAGTTATGAATTTGTGAGTTAAAGTACCTTATTTAGTATAATTATGGATTATTTGTGTGTTTAATCCATACTTTAGATATGAAAAGGCCATTGTTGAGCTTCTTAAGAATTCTGATTGTGTAATGAAGTATGGGAAACTTGTGAAAGTATTTTGGGTGGAATTATGTTTTGATTATGTTTTTGTACAAATTGTGGAATTGAATTTCTTTGAAAATAAAAATGTGATTATATGATTTCATTAAGTTATGTTTTTGTTTTGGGGGAAAGAAATTCGTGTCTTGACTGAGGCTATTATAGAACGTTCTAGAGCTATGGCCATAGTAGTGACTGTCGTTATGTTCAGGTCGTCTAGTGGGAGAGGCTATAACTAATCCCTTGGGATATGAATGTCTACCTTGTGTATGAGTGTGAGCCATGTGGGTCCCTAGCGAGGAGGGTTTCGGCCTAAACTTACTAGGATATGAATGCGATTCCATGGTTTGTGTTGTGGGCGGTTCGCGTCCTTCAGAGCGTTGGGTGCCTGGTTGAAACCATAAGAATGAGTTGCGGCTGGTCCACCATTGGTTGGTACCATATGTTTGAGCCGTAGCTAGACCACCAGGATGTGTTTGTCACCCCTGCATTGTGCTGGTTCTTTGCGTGAGCCATGAGTTGAATTCCCCTAAACTAAAAGTTTTGCATTCAGTTAAGAATATATGATGTGTTGTGAAATTGATTTTGGATTGAATTTGGACTTTAGTCATGATGTGGAAATCCTCTTGGGTTTAAATTGGGCTTTGGATTTGGATTTAAAGGTTCATTCAAAACATCTATGAAATTGTGATTGATTTTAAGATACATATTATGTGTTTATGTGAACTTTTGTGATAAAGCTGATTTGATGTATATGCCGATTATGGTTATAGGTGGGCCGTTAGGTTGCTTAGCAGATTTTGCTTTCTTTTGGACTCTAGTGAGGACTATGAGCTTAAAGGACATTATTGGTATGGGAGAATCATGGTTAGTTTAGTGAATAAACTAACAGCAGAGTTTGTTTAGGAATTTAAGTGAAAACGAGAGACCTTGAATCGTACCTGGTATGGGACAAGTACGACTAAGCTACTCTAGTTGCCCGTTCTATGTCCTAATTGTCCGTTCCATGACATAAATATGTTGTGTGTATTTGTGACATTTGTGAACCTATTAGATATGGAAGGTATGAATTTATTTTGGTTCTTGAAGCATATGAATGTTCTTATGTCATCTTGTACATGCCATATGATATGTTCTGTCCATATATCATGAGTTACCTGTACTGTGTGATTATGTGTTAAAAGGTTAATGTGCAAAGTGTAACAATGGGGAAGGTAAGGGTTATTCACTGGGATCGAGGAGCTTATGATCTCACCATTTTTCAGGTTTTGGAAGTGGAAAGGGTTCGTAAGAGCATTACGAAAGCTGGATCAGTTGTGAAAAACTTTTGAAGAACTTATTTGAAACTGTAGGGCTCGTTGTATGTATATGCTATGGCTTATGTTAGTAGTTCTGAATGTATTTTGGTTCGGATATATGTAAGAATATTATGGTAATGCATGCTTTAGAATAACCCTACCCAACCTTAGTTGGATTTCGATCAGAGTTTCCGCTGCTATCGACTATCAATAAGTTAATTAAGATGTTTAAATAGCCTTGTGGATGTTCCTTCTGGGACTTCCACGGCGGTGACGCGCCTGCCCCCTTCGGGCGGGGCATTACAGCCTCCCAGGTTGTGAACGAGTTGGGCTCCTCGTTCTGCAGCCATTCACTGGCTCTATCCCTCAATGAGAATGGGAAGAGCCTCAGTCGAATCGCGTCGGTGGTCACCCTATTGAGTTTGATGGTGTCACACTTCGTAAGGAATTTGCGAAGGTGCACGTTGGGGTTGTCCGAGGGGTGGCCATCGAACTGGTCCCGCTCCACAAAGGTGATGAGCACGAGACTGAGCTTTAAGTTATTGGCTTCGACTGTCGGGTTCACAATAGACGATGTGATACCTGACGCTTATGGCAAGGGGTAGTCGCGCATACCCTCTGGTCTTGCCCTGCCATCGCTGCTTCCGCTTTCTTCCTCCTGCTCGCTTCTCCGCTACGCCTGCGTGCTGTTGCTTCTATCTCGGGATCCAACGGGATAAGTTATTGATCCCTTTGACTCCTCCTACGCATACACAAGCAAACAATACCACGGCGTAAACAGTTTCTAGCAAGAAAAAGAAGAATTATAAACTAAAACAAAAGAAAGGAAAGAAATGCCTAGCCTAGAGTATTCGAATCGGTTCTAATATTAGAAGGCGCAAGTTCCCCGGCAACGGCGCCAAAAGCTTGATGAGTTAAAAATATACCGCAAGTGCACAGCGTAGCTGTAGCTAGCAACCGGCAAGTACGGGTCGTGTCCACGAGGAACTTTCTTCCAACTACTAGAACTATTTTAATTGCACAAGCTAGGCAATCACAGTTGGGGTTTTGGAATTAAACTAAGGGAAAATTCTAACGGCTAACTAGCGAAATAAACAGCAGAATAGAAGACACTTAGGTTGGAATTAATAACACGACTATGCTAACGAATCAATCGTTAACCTCGCCAAACAAACCCAAGCACGCATTACGAGTGGATAGATTGTCAGTTAAGCCTATCGCCTCCCTCTCTCAAGGGTCGAAGACTAATCCTACAACTATAGTCACCTATTCTCATGGGACTAAAAAGTCGAAGGATTACAAGATTTACAATCTCAAATCCCAATTAGAATCTTAATTATTTTCATATTAAAACTCTAATTGTCTACTAAGCTGCACTAAGTAAAGGTTTCGCCTCTCAACGCTCCCCTAAACTCTAGTAAAAAAACGGACAAAAATTCCTTCAAGGATTTTATCGAGCATGTGGCGTGCATAGTAGAAATCGTAAACAAACAACGGGAAAGTGAGGACTAAGGCTAATCCATGATTCAATAGGACATAGACGACATTAATCCTAACCCAAGTTGGGAGATTTAGCCTACAATCATCTTTCCAACAACAAACACAACTTTCAATTTAACAACCATGACAAACCTCAAAACAACCAAGAACAAGAAAGGAGAGATAATTAAGAACCTGAAATTGATTGAATGAATTCAAAGCAACATAAACTTCAATCCAATAGTGAAAGCCAAAGTCAAAATAAAACTCTCTAATGAAACCTAAAAATCGCCTAGAAACGTTTGGGGAGAGAAAAACTAAAGCTAAAACTCAATGTGCCCCAAAACAACCCCGAAGGAAAATTTATGTCACGACGCGGAACGGGGGTGGCACGGTCGTGCCTCAAAGCACGGCGGCGCCGTGCCAAAATATTGGCGAAACCACCCAAAACCGGCCAAGCGGCACTGGCGTGCCACATGGCATGGCCAGGTCGTGTTACTTGGCTAGCCGGCTGCTTCGTCAATTCTTCGTGGTCCGACTGTGCTACATGTGTTAGATTGCTCGGGACTTATGTGCAACGCTTTTTCGTGGCTTTAACTTGCCTCCTTGGCACTTCTTTCAGCTGAAACTGTTCATCTTTCCATTTCTTCGATAAAGTTTCTAAAAATATCGAAAGATGCTGTATGAGTAAAAAGTATGCTAAAGGAGGCTGATTTGACCCTTCCTCAAAGCAATTGAACGTGAAAATGCGGGAGAAAATTGGTCAAATGGGGGCTAAAAATGGGACAAAATAGAGGCTCATCACCCCTAAAGGTACCTACGGACTCGAAACAATTAACCTCATTCCCCTCGAGTATCGTATGAAAATCAATAAGTAACATATCACAACGCGCAGGGGAAGGGGAGGGCGGTGAACACGAAGGAGAAGCATGGAATGAATCAGGAGGGTTGGGGGATATATTATCAACAAAATCAAGATTAGCTGGCCCCGCAACCACAACATACATGAAGTCCCTAGGGGAGTTTCATGAAGATCATACTCCTCAATAAAAACGTCGTCTAACTCTGACCAAGTATCATCCTCATCAACAGTAGCACTTACACTAAAGGTCTCACCTACCTCGAACTCCGTTTATTGAGCTAAAGGGGAAAGTGTATTAAGAAAGGTCATGATAAACGCAGTGTTGTCCCTAAAGGTATTAGGAAAGGATAAAGTAACTGCGAGTAAAGTAGTTAAGGGAAGGTCGAGTACTTCCTCTGGTCTGGACTCTAGAAAAGGGAAAGGCACACCATCATCACACAGATTGACATAAAGTCTAGGAGAACTAGAACTAAGGTCAGTCTCAAGTGATAGGTCACACTCTTGCATTTTATTACCAAACTCAAGTTGTTGCTCATTCATTGTCTCTATCATATTGCTAAGTCTACCAAAGCCCTCATCAGAAATACAATAGGGACAACAATTATTGTCATGATCAGAACAATGGCGAATTTTGCACATAAGAGGAGCACAATCACGGATACAAGGGGGTGGGATGTATGAATTAATGTAACTAATCTCGTATTCATAAGTATACTGAGCCAACCAATCAAGAAAATCCCAAGCTTCATCAACATTTTTAGCTCAAAAATCCCAAAACTCTAACAGAGTATGGGTCTCACAATTTATACCCTTATAGACTATATTCAAAATTTTCCACATTTCCAAATAATGAGCATGAAAAGCATGTAATCTATCATAGTATCTCCCAAATAATTCATGCTCATATTGAGGAAAGTGGGAAAAAGACTTTTTTTTTTGAGTTTTTTTTCACTTTTTTTTTTCAAAATAAAAGCCTAGTCAAGAATGCCTAAGTAAGCTCCAATATTGGAAAATGCCAACTCCTCGGCAACGATACCAAAAACTTGTTACGGAAAAAGTTTTAATATTTATAAATCCCAAGTGTAAGGTGAATCGTTGAGTACTCGGGGTGTCGTTCGCAGAGAGTTGGGTTTCCAAGTATCAGAGCTAACTAAAGTGTCTCAAGCAATGCAAAACTGAAGGAATAGAAAATAGAACCAAACTACTAAAATAACCAAAGGACTGTGATTATGATTAAACCTGCGATAAACCAGCTGATCAAGTTAAACCCTCACCTTCCCAAGTTATGCTAGTATTCAAGGTTGATTGGTTGCGTCATTGAGGCCACCGAAACCCTCTCCCAAGGGTCAATAGGCTAGTCTAGTTGTTCTAACCACGTATTTTCATGGGATTAGTTTGACTAAACTACTAAGTTGACAACCTTTGACCTAGCTAGCGACGAGACTATTTTTATGTCCCAATCCCAGCCATTCACTCTACCCACACTAGACAATCAACCTCACCTTTCAGCATAAGTCAATTACCCCAAAGCACGGATGAAAGCTCTTTCAAGCATTTCATCGAACACATGGTGAGCGTGAGAGAAAACCTTAAACTCTAGCATGAACAAGAGGGGCAAAGGTCTCACAACAATCAATTGGCCATCACAAGGCTAATCACAATCCAAATTCACAAATATAATCACAAACATTACAAAAGTATATAAACCAAAACATGAACATAAACATACAAAATAAAGAGAGGAAGAGAAGAGAAAACTCATGTTGATTGAATGAACTTGAGAATCCACAAGTTTGAATCCAAACAACCAGAGATAAATCCTAATCTAATTCCCCAATGGGATTTTTATTGGCTAATCATAACCTAAAAACTCCCAAAAAGTCGCTAAAGGAGTGCTCGGGGAGGTCCCGAACAAAAACGCCAAAGGAGGCTTCAATAAAAAATCGGGCGAGCAGGCGATGGGGGAGGGCCACAACCGTGCCAAGTGGCACGACCCCACCGTGCCAGGGTGGCACGACCGTGCCATATCCCTAGCATGGTGGCGCAGTCTCCTGTCGCCCTTTTTTGCCTTCTTGTTCGTCTTCGCTTCTTTTCGCGGCATTTTGCTCGATTGAAATTTATTGCCTACAAAAGCAAACAAAACAAGTAAAAATTCTAACGATTATATTATTATACGATCTAAAATTAAGTGAAATGGGCACGTAAAATACGATAAATTATCGCCTAACAGTACACTAACCACTCCACACTCAAACATCTCCTTGAGAAAAAGGATGTTAAGCCTCACCTCATCCGGTGGATGCTACTTCTGCAAGAGTTCGACTTGGAGATTAAGGACAAGGCAGGGGCTGAAAATGTGGTTGCTGACCATCTCTCCTAACGTATTGTAGAAAGCCTGAATGATGCTTTCCCTAATGAGCACTTGATGGCCATCTCTACGAGTCGATCTCCATGGTTTGCTAACATTCCAAATTACCTGGCTTTAGGTATCCTGCTATGTGATCTGCCATCCCATCAAAAGAAAAAATTCTTCCATGATGTCTAGCGCCACTTTTGGGAGGAACATTTTCTTTACAAGCTATGTAAGGATGGGATTTACCGGCATTGCCTCCCTGAGGAGGAAATTCGGAGTGTGATTTCCCTTTGTCATGACTCTCCATGTGGAGGACATGCTAGCACCTCCAAGACTGCCGTGAAGGTCCTTCAAGCTGGGTTCTTTTAGCATTCGTTATTCAAAGATGTCCACACTTATGTTCACGCCTGTGATCGTTGCCAGCGGATGGGCAATTTCTCCCCAGAAGAATGAGATGCCCCTCAACTCCATCCTTAAAGTTGAGATATTCGATGCTTGGGGCATTGACTTCATGGGACCTTTCCCATCTCCCGAGGCGACAAGTACATCTTGGTTGCGGTGGATAACATCTCCAAGTGGGTGGAGGTCATTGCTAGCCCTACTAATGACTCAAGCGTAGTGGCTAAGCTATTCAACAAGATAATTTTTCCTCATTTTAGAATCTCAAGGGTGCTTATCAGTGATAACAGGACGCACTTCAACGAAAAAAAACTTGAGGCCCTATTGAAGAAATACAGAGTGCACAACAAGTATGGCCTTGGTTACCACCCTCAGACAAGTGGCCAAGTCGAGATCTCTAACTGAGAAATTAAGTCCATTTTGGAGAAAATGGTTGCAAGATCACAGAAGGATTGGATGGACCTACCGCACCGTTGTCAAAACTCCCATTGGCACCACCACATTCCGACTCATCTATGGTAAGGGTTGTTACCTCCCCGTAGAGCTAGAACATAGAGCGTATTGGGCCATCAAGCATTTCAACTTCAATTTGAAGTCTGTGGGGGAAAAGAGGTTATTGCAATTGAATGAACGCGAGGAGTTCCGTTTGGATGCCTATGAAAGTTTAGGATTTACAAAGAGAGAATGAAGCAATGACACGACAAGTTCATTAACCATCCTGAGTTTTGGGAAGGCGACTTAGTCCTCCTATTCAACTCCCGTTTGAAGCTCTTCCTAGGCAAGTTTTGTTCTAGATGGTTGGGCCCTTTCAAGGTGTTGAAGGTCTATCCATACGGAGCCATTGAGATAGGCTACTACCTCCTTCAAGGTGAACGGGCCACGATTGAAGCACGACCTTGCCAGTGAATCGCTTGAGGGGAAGGTTAGTTGTGCCCTCCCCGGTGTCTCTTCTTCTCAAAGGCCCTTAATAGTCAAGCTCGGGACCTAAAACATGTGCTTCTTGGAAGGCTACCCAAGCTTTACATCTTTCGAAATAAAAGAGCAAAAAGAGAAAAAAAAAAGAGAAAAGAAAAAAGAGAAAAAGAATGAAAAGAGAAAAAAACAAGAAAAAGGGAAGCACAACTCCAAGGGGTCGGATTTAAGAGGCAGCAAGTTAGCATGGGCACCCCATGCCTAGTGGCACGCTTATGCGAACCCTAAATTTCAAAAAGAGGAAGGGAGGGAAGCAAATTAGCTGTCAGACAGCAACTTGGCATGATGTCACTGTGCTTGGAGGGACGACCGTGCCAACTTAATTTTCGGGCAAAAGGCCCGATTTCATCTTCTCCTTCATTGTGAACCCATTCTTCCTCCCCATTTTCTCTCTCTAAACCGCTACAACCTCCCTCTCTCTCGCCTCACTCTCCACTCTAATCCTACCCTAAATCTTCAATTTTTCCTCCAAATTCTCAGAATCCACCTATAATCCCTTACTTTCCACCCAAATTTTCCCAAATTTCTCCCAATTTCATCTCCCTTTCCCATTGCTTTCGCTCTCTAAAACCCTAACCTTCATTGTTGAAGTTGAAAGTTGTAGAGAGCTAAAGAAAGAGATTTGGGGAAGGCTCAACAACTCCCTCCATGCCTAAGAAAGCTTCAAGGGCTACCTCCTCTACTACTTCCTCCACCACTTAAGGTACTAAAGATGCTTAACCTTTGATTCTTCTTGCTAGTAATAGGGGTTTGCATTTCGTTACTGATGAACAACGAACCCGGTATGAAATTTTGACCACTAGGAAGACTAGGGAACAAAAATTCTTTAATGCAGACTCTTTAAGGAATTTGGGATTACTTGATGACATGATGAGTCTGATCCGCAATTTGAGGTGGACAGAATACATTGGAATGCAGTGCACCTTTTATGCCCGCCTAATGTTAGAGTTTTTGAGCTCTTTAAATGTGAATTGAGATGACAAGTATACGGGCCAAGAGGTACACATTACATTTCGCATGTTTAATAACATCAACCATTGGATGAGCTTACAGATGTTTACTAAGTTGTTTGAGCTTCCAATGGTTGAGGGCACATATAGGGATGTTCCACCCCTATGGAGATTGGCCCCCATTTGGTTGAGCATTACTTGCTCCAAACAGAAGACCTATACGGATAGATTTAGGAGACCTAGAGCTTTTGAACCCCGCCAAACCAAGGCCACTGACATTTGTAATATCAATCTCCGCTACGGTGCTACCTTCCACATTTGACCGCGAATATCATTTTTGGTTGTGACCACAACCAAAATAGGTGTCGGAAAGCGGAGTTGTTAATTATTTGGTGTGCATTGTCGGGCACTCCCATAGACATCGGGGCCTTCATCATCCGTCACTTGGCGGAAGTGGCCAAGACTACCCACAAGAATGTCACGAGTATTAGGGTACCATCACCGCCATCGCTATCGCCCTAGGCCATGGTGACAAGCTCTCCCATCTCAAGCCTCACTTCCTCGGAGGTCACTTCGACATTGGCACCCTCCATCACATGACCAAAATAGATAACCGAGGTGGCACCATAAGCTATCCCCATCATAAACAAATCCTCTTCACTCTTTCTAATACCAAGTGCACCACTGTGTCAAGTAAGAGAAATTGGAATTGTGATAGAGTGATTATTAGGGAGACAGTGCTAATACGGAGGATGAGGCAATCAATCATGAGGAAGCGGAATATGATGATGAAGAGGAGGAGGATAATGGTGATGAGGGTCAAGAGGGACCCCACCCTAGGGGTACTCATGTTGAGGATGAGCCCATTCCATCACCGCCACCCACATTTAATCAATCACCCACCCTTGAGACCGGCGGGTCTTCTTCTTTAGTATATATGCCAATTGACCCGGCCTTCCTCCAAACCTTCTCCGCCCTCCAACTGGAGGTCTTCGGTATTCGAGAAGGGTGCATTGGTATGCATGATGACATCCATTGTCACTCTAGGTGAATAAAGTCTATTGAGGAGGGAGTCACATACTTCTGGGGGTGTGTCGACCACCAAGAAGAGCGCGAGCAGAGGCGAATTCAGCAAGAGGAAGAGCAGGCAATTAAGGAAGCCTAAGGGTACGAAGAGAGGAGGGAGATGAATGAGTTGATATAATGACAATCAGTGTCTATTCGGCAGTTCGAATAGCATTTCTGCACCTTCCCAAGCGATCAAGGGGGCTCGTCGTCATTTCCATCGTTTGATCAGGGCTATTCATCCACCTTCTCACCATTTTCTCCGCATTTTTGGCCGCCTCCTAGGGAAACCCAATAACTGTAAGTTGTACGCCCTCCCCTTCGCTTCTAATGTCTATTTTTTTCATTTGGGACAATGAATAGTTCAAATATAGGGGTGAGCTCATGAGCTCCATGATGATTGATGCATTTTTAGTGGGTTTGCGTGTGACTTCTGATGGGTTGTAGTGTGCATATATTTCCCTAATCTAGCATGCTTGCATTTAAAATCTTAGGTTTCATTCTAGCTTAGGTGCATTCTTAGGATGCATTAGTCGTAGTTTAATTTTCTACACTAGGTAGGCATGCAGGACATTGCATTTAGGTAGGCAATAAATTGTATATATCTTTCTCCTAACCATGGATCTAAAGTGGAGATGTGTTGAGTAGGGTTCCATGAGACTGTGAGGTAAAATTAGGCGATAGAGGCATGTAAAATATGACAATTTAGTACCGAGCAAATACCTCCACACCTATCTTTTGCTCGTCCTAGAGCAAAACAAAATAAAAATTAACTTAGGAATCTAACTAATTTTAGTAGGAATCATGGTTGAATTTAGCATATGCAACAAGCCCTTTAAACCCCTTAGTTCCACCAAGTGGACGAATGAGGTCTCGTAGGATTTGTAGAAGATATGCCCCACAAAATCTTTGAAATATTTTTGGATTTTTTTTTTTCAAAAGCAAAGCATATATACAGGGCAATGGGGAAAATATGTACACATCTAGATCGACTTTATCACCCTAGCAACCTAGCTATTAAGCCATATACAAGTAAAACATACATTCAAGACACATTTAGGCTATAAATGCATCCCGACTCTAATTTTTCACCCCACGCAACACAATGACACGATTTGTGCACCTTGTTGCTCTGTGCAAGGTATATTGACTCTTAATGCTAGGCCAAAACTGGGCAAGAGGACATCTCCACTTGGGTTATGATTTCCTTTATTTTGCTCTTTTTTTTTCTTTCTTTCTTCTTTTTTTCCGACTTTTCTCCTTATGGTCCTTTGTCCGGGTTGGTAGTTCTTGGCTTATTAGGCCTTGAACTCTTGGAGGAAGAACTTAGCACGTATTCGGGCTTCTTCCCTATTCAAGGGTTTTATTTGGATGTGCAAAGAACTTATTCAAGCCCAAATAGAGGTACCGGAGTTAAGTTCATTTTTGCATCATGCTTTTCTCATTTTTCTTTTCCTTTTCTCATAATGAAGCCAAAATTGGAAGTCAATTAACCAAATAGAATGCCCCCAAACACAAATTTTAACAACTAATACCAAAAGTCAATGGTTAAGTGGTTAAGTGTACAAAGTAGGCACAAAAATGCACATGTGAAATGGGGTTATTATGAGAGACTAAAGATTACACTGTAGACAACTATTCCATCATGCATATTCAGCCTATATACAAGCTAGCAACCAAGCAATCAAAGATCAAAAACCAATCATAAGGGCACAAAAGTTTCGTAAAGGCAAAAGGAAAAACTATACAAAAATAAAAAAAATTTCGCAAAAATATGCGTAAAACGGTATCTGACTTCCTACCCCCACACCTAAATCTCACAATATCCTCATTTTGAGCCTAGGATTCACTACCACCACAAAAGCACACAAAAACAAAGAAAACAAAATCACACACAAAACAAAACAAAACACATAAAAAGACTCAACGAAGACATATATGCACAAGCTAACACACTCACCCAAAAACACAACCTTACCCAATCGACAACAAGACCACACATATGTACATAATCAATACCACCAACAAGGAATATGTACATAATCATAGCCATCAATCGGCTTCGCAATATCCCAAATTCCACATGAAAATGATCACCAACACAAACACAACTTAATATCCACAACTAAACAAAAAGAGAAAGAAAGAAAAGAAAAAGGAAGGAGAAGAGTGAGAACGTGTACACAAATAAAACCCCTGAATAGGGAAGAAGCCCGAATACGTGTTGAGTTGTCCCTCTGAGTGTTCAAAGCCTAATAAGCCAAGAACTACCAACCCAGACAAAGGACCACAAGTAGAAAAGCCGAAAAAAAAGAAGAAAGAAAAAAAAAGAGCAAAATAAAGGAAGTCATAAGCCAAGTGGATATGACCTCTTGCCCGATTTTAGCCTAACATTAAGAGTCAATATACCTTGCATAGAGCACCAAGATGCACAAATTGTGTCATTGTGTTGCATGGGGTGAAAAATGAGAGTCGGAATGTATTTATAGCCTATATGTGTCTTGAATGTATGTTTTGCTTGTATATGGCTTAATAGCTAGGTTGTTAGGGTGATAGAGTCGATCTAGATGAGTACATTATTTCCCCATTGCTTTGTATATACGCTTTGCTTTTGAAAAAAAAATTCCAAAAGTATTTCAAAGATTTTGTTGTATATCTTATACAAACCCTCACGAGACCTCACTCATCCATTTGAGGGAACTAAAAGGTTTAAAGTGCTTGTTACATATGTTAAATTTAACTGTGATTCTTACGAAAGTGAGTTAGATTTCTAGGTTAATTTTTATTTTGTTTTGCTCGAGGACAAGCAAAAGACAGGCGTGGGGGTATTCGTTCGATACTAAACTATCATATTTTACATGCCTCTATCGTCTAATTTTAACTCGTATAATAATGTAATCTTTAGGATTTTTACTTGTTTTATTTACTTTTGTAGGTAATAAGATCAATCGAGCAAATAATACGAAAAGGAGAATAGATGGACGAGAAAAGCCCGAAAATTCGCAAGGCAAGAAGAACAACGAATGTCAGGGGGCCGACAACACCAACCATCGCCACAACCTGCAGCTGGATAGAAAGTGATGGCTGCTGGGTGACGGCCTGTCACTGGCCGATGGCTAGGTGCAGCAGGGACGATGGTCGTCGCCCCTCGGCATGCTTCTCCTCCTTCTCAACCCGCTTCAATTCCTATTTAAAGCTCAATTTGGAGATTTCTTTGGGGGTTCCTTTGGAGACTTTTAGGGTAGTTTTAGGTTACGTTTTAGCCAATAAAAACCTCAATAGGAGGATTAGATTAGGGGATTAGATTGTATTTTGGATTCAAGCTTGTGGTTATCAAGTTCACTCAATCTATCAAGCATAAGTTTCTCTTTTTCTCTCTCTTTATTTTATGTTTTTCTTGTTTCCTCTTGTTTTGATTATGTTAGTTTAGATTGTATTTAGCATAAATATTTAGTTTTTTTATGATTTCATGTTTCATAGCTCTTTTCGCCCATGCTAGTTTAGATTAATTCCTCCATCTTCATGTTTGTTGAATTATTTGTTGGCTTAGCTTAAATTTGGGGTTTTTGTGTTCTGTTGATGATCATTCGTTGATTTTGGTTGGCTTGGATTATGATTAGCCCTTTGATGGATAAATAGTCTTGTATTAGGTCTAACCACACCCAATTTATGCTTAGAACTTAAAGTTTTCTCTCATGCCCACCAAGTGTTTAATGAAATGCTTGAGAGAGCTTTTATCTATATTTTTAGGCAATTGACTTATGCCAAGAGGTGAGGACAATTAGCTAGTGTGGGAGAGGGGATAGCCGAGATTTGGACATAAAATAGTCCTGATCCTAGCTAGGTTCGAGGATGGCTAATTTGGTGACTTAATTAGGCTAACCCCATGAAAGTAAATGGTTAGATTAATTAGGCTAGCTCATGACCCTTGAGAGAGGGCTTGTGTGCTTTTTGATGGTGCAACTGACCATCTCTAGTTTTTTGAATAGGTTGGGTAGGTTAGGACTCATCACGATTAGTTGGTCCGTCGATTGGCCAAATCATGACTCCAAGCCTCTTTTCTTTTGATTATTAGCTTAATTTAGCTTTCCTTTCTTTCCTTCTCACATAGCCTAGCTTGAAACCCCTGAGCGAATCCAAATACTTTAAACCCAACTCCCAGTGGACGACAACCGAGTACTCAATGATAAACCTTGCACTTGGGGGTGAGCTCATGAGCTCTATGATGATTGATGCATTTTTGGTGGGTTCAGGTATGACTTCTAATGGGTTGCAGTATGCATATATTTCCCTACATCTAGCATGCTAGCATTTAGAATCTTAGGTTTCATTACAGCTTAGGTGTATTCTTAGGACGCATTAGTCATAGTTTAATTTTCTGTGCTAGGTAGGCATGTAGGACATTGCATTTAGGTAGGCCATGCATTGTATATATCTTTCTCCTAACCATGGATCTATAGTGGAGATGTGTTGAGTAGGGTTCCACCAGACTGTGAGGTAATCCTTCTAACCCCTCTCTGTATTTATCTGCTTATTGATCCCTTAGTTAGGTTTATTGCTTTGAAAAAAAAAA
>JACYFF010003369.1:76071733-76087568 GCA_017589665.1 Selenicereus undatus
TCTGCTTATTGATCCCTTAGTTAGGTTTATTGCTTTGAAAAAAAAAACAAGAAAAAAAATTTGTTGTTGAAAGCCCCTCATGTTCAAGAGGTGATGGCCTGGATGGGTTACTGTGGCAACTTATGGCAAATGAGACTTGATTGGGGCCAAAAATCTTGTGAATTGGTTGTGATAATGTTGCGATTGCTGGATCTTGTGTGTTTGTGTATTTGCTCTTGAGAGTTGCTTTGATGTGAAATGGTTGAACTTTGATTGTTGACCAACCTTTTGAGCTAGTTTTGAACTATGGTAGGAGAGCCATGTAAGACTTTTTTAGCCTAACTATCCATTCATTTTACATGGTCTTGAACGTCCTTTCATGAACGTTACCCCCTTTTTTTGTGCATCTCTAGAACTTGGCTTTACTCTCTTCAAAATCGTGTCTGGCATGTGCGTAGTACTTATATGATTAAGGCATTTGTTTGATTTGTAAACCACATGAGCCTAAAAGCCACCTTGCGTGGTCATAGCCCTTTTTGTGAACCCCTTTGAGCCTTTTCCTCTCATTTGGTTCACCTATGTCTACTTAACTCACAACCCAAAATAATCAGTCTTACCCTCTGCCAAGTTAGTAAAGCAATGTTGTGAGTTCTTTTGATTGAAAATTATGCTTGTCAGTGCACTTCGGTGTGGATTGCCTTGCTAGAGTTTTGCCTTTCGGGATTTGAGTTGAAATTATTTGTAACCTATGTCATTCCTTTCCTCTTTCAAAAAAAAAGGAAAAAAAGAGAAAGGAAAGAAAGGAAAGAAGAAGAATAAAAGAAACAAAAAGAAAGGAAAAAACATATAAGTAAAATTATTGGCATAGGGAGTTCAAGTAATATGTGAAAACTAGTTTCACTCCCTCCCTTGATGTTAAACTGTGAAGTTAATGGCGACGATTGTGTGGTGGATTTGGAATTATTGTTAATTGCTCACTACTTGGCCGATTAGCTCCTCCTTCCCAAATCTCCTTCCCAAATCATGCCCTTCCCTACCTTCAACCTCAACCACTTTGTGACCCCTAACAAGTCCTCATGATTGGCATTCGTGCAGTTGACCGCATTGATGGAGAATTGAGAGTTCAGCCAAGCCTATTGTAGTTTACATGCAATTGGGGCGGATTTGAATGATCATTTTACCCCTAAACACAGAGATGAGCGTTCCCATTTTCACCCATATAGTGAGGACCTACCAGTCTGCCTAGTTCACCAACAATCAGGGCAAGAAAGTTGACATGTCTAAGCGATTTAATATGGGGCATTTGCACTTGCATCACAATCAAGCGATTCGCATTCTATCACATTTGTTTTGTTTGAGAAAATGAGTTTTGTCGTTGTTGAGTCTTATAGCTATGGGTCACCACACTTATCAATTGAGCCGTTACCGCTTGCCTGAGGAGGTTGGTATATTGAGGTGTCCTTCTCCCCATTGATTCTTGATTGAAAACCTTGCTTTGGAACAAGAAAGGGATACGCATGGGGGAGTTGATAAGCCTCCATTTCCAACCTCTTTTGAACCTATATTTGACCCCTTCTCTCAAGGATTTTTGCGTTAAACCTCAAGGTGAAAGGGTCGAATCGGCCTCCTTTACCTTGAATTTGCTCATATATGAAATTTTATGTTTTTCAAGAGTTTCTGCTGGAAGAAAAGAAGAAAACCTACTAATACTGGTTGAAAGGATGGCCAAGAAGATGAACTTCAAGCCAAGAAAGAGGTTGGCCGGACCCAGAGGATTGGCATGGAGACCCCATGCCATGAAGCCAAGTTGTACCACGCCTGAATCTCAGCAGCTCGATTCTATAGAAATGGACTGTGCCACTTTATTTCTGCGCTACTTACTTATTTTCATGGCTATTTTTGGGGATTATCTTGTAACTTCCTCAGAGCACTCGATAGAGGTGACTTTTGGGTTTCTAGATTCTGAGTATTTTCACAAACTTTTAGGGATTAGATTTAAGAGTTTAATTGAGTACTAATTGTGGGATCGATCTTGGCAATCACTAGGAGTACGTTTCTTTCTCTCTTCTCTTACGATTTCAATTAAAGCTTGCACCTTTAGTGATGTTTTTCAAATTTTTATTCTTGTTTATGATTATCGATATGATTAGAGGCTAAATTATTAGTCTTGAATTGGGATTAGCCCCTATTATGCGTAATTGAGTCATATTCTAGGTTTTTGTGAATCATGCCCATGTTTGTGATTTAAAATCTCGCCTAGTATACCAAATATTTATTGAATTGCTTGAGAGTGATTTACTCACCATTCTTAATTGGGGTCTAGGAGATCAACAAAAGTTGAATCCTTTATCTAGTGCGATTTGTGAACGATTGATCTTCCTAACGTGAAAACAGTTAGGGTTTCAATTGAGAATATTTGACTACTTAATCCTGTGACTTTGATAATCCTAGTTTCACAAAAATAGACAACTAGGATTAAATTAGTTAGTCTATTGACCTTCGAGAGAAGGCATAGATGATTTTTAAATTGTAATCTCTTCCACTTCTATTGTTTTCATAGGCAGGTGTGTATGATTTAGTTTATGATTCATATAGCGTAATAGTGTGGTGAATTCCAATCTAAGACCTTTGTCATTATTGAATTAGACAAATTCATTAGTTTTCAGCATAATAGTACTACTATCTAATATCACTCAACTAAAGTGGACTTTTGCCTAAATGGAGTACTATAAATCGAGTTTGATGATTGGAAGCAAGCTCCCTATGGACACGACCCGTACTTTTGCCTAAATTGAGTGCTATAAGTCAATTAAATCATTTAAATTGAGTAGATGTGTGTGGGCCCGATGAGGGTTGTCAAGTTGGCATTTCCGATACTAGTGGTTGGATGGCTGTTGGTGGGGCGGCTAGAGTTTTTGGGACAGAATGTGTGTGTGTCGAAGGCGGAACGGGGGTAGGTAATTGTAAGGCAGAAAGTTAAACAAATGAAAAATTTAAAACTACTGAGGAAGGATTCGAACATGCCACCTTAGAAACAAAGCAAATCAAAAAAGTTTACCTCCCACAGCCTGGGCAACTACAATTCTGTGTAGGCATTTAGCTTGTGTTGTATTTATGTATATAAAGCTTTTAATTTTTTTTAATTTCTGCCTTTTTTATGGAGAGGGGTGTAAGGTGACACTACTGGCACCATGCTAGATCCGCCCCAATTTAGTATTTTGGCAAAAATATACCACCAAGTTATTTGTTTGTTTTAAATCTGCCATTAGATTCTACCAACACTCTGTGACAAACTGGAAAAAGTATATACTAGACATAGTAACATTAAAGGAGAAAAAAATAAATTAATGACATCTTTGAAAAACAAACCGAAAACTTAGTGGGATTTTTGGACATAAACACTTGTCTATCCCTAAGTAGGGATGGCAACGGGGCGGGTTGGGGACGTGGGGCATATTCCTCGTCCCCGTCCCCCGTCCCCTCCCCATTCCTTGTTGCGGGGAAAAAATTTCCCCCCGTCCTCGTCCCCAGCAGGGGTCTAATCCCTGACGGGACCCCAATGGGGATTTTTACCCACCATTTTTTTTCCTCCTTTGTGACAAATATATTACAAGTCTTGGATGAAAGCTCAATTTGTCATCCCTAAATTCTAACCCAATTAATTGCACAATAAGCTCATGTAGGCACCATGCAACATAATTCTAACAAACTTCATTAAATTTTACAATCTAACCTATATAAAAGTTTAACAAGTCCATACAGCATAAGTCTAACAAGTGAAAATTACACAAAACAAGTTCGTACAATCTACGGTTTTTTCAACTTAATGTACCGATATAACCTTGGTATTATGTTCACAAATAAAGAGCTCATATTTAATTTTAAATTAATATGCGATGACAGAGATGAGGATTTTTCCCCAACTAGGGACGGGGAAACGGGGATGAGGATAGGGATATTTCCTTGAACGGGAAAGCGAGGACGAGGACGAGGACGGGGATGGGGACGCGGTAAATTTTCGCCCCATCCCCACTCGGGGATTTATTCCTGTCCCCATCCCGATACCCATCCCTATTCGGGATGGGATTTTTCCCCAATATGGGACGGGGCCCCGACGATTCCCCGCCCCACTACCATCCCTATTCCTAAATAGTTGACACAAGTTTGTTTAGTCCACTACATTATAAAGTTGAATGCTTGAAGATTTGTCCTTACCTATTAAGTGCTTTGTTGACACAAGTTTCTTCAGTCGACTACACTATAAAGTTGAATGCTTGAAGATTAGTCCTTAACTATTAAGTGCTTTGTTGACACAAGTTTCTTCAGTCTACTACACTATAAAGGTGAAGACTTGAAGACTTGCCCTTAACTATTAAGCGATTTTGCAATTTCCTATGAAGTGAACACATGGTGCCTTTACTAAACATAATTTGTGGTATATCTTAGCGCCAAAAGTTTGAATTCATGCTACATACTTTGCTTATTACACGAGTTGGTCATCAAATAAACTTGCAATGTGATGTAAGCTATGGCTTTAGATATGGGCATATATAAGATTTGAGTTAATTCTGTTGCACCTGGACTATTTAAATGGCAAATAACAGAGAAACTAGTGGATAAGGATTGGCTCAAAAACTGGGCCAACAGAGCTGTACCATTGAGAACATTGGCCGCAACAGATCCAGCATTAACATCTTTTCTTCGATACTTGATTAATGAATCTTCTAAATACATAACGGCAATATTTTTATCGTCGATGTGGGTATTATTATACCTGGTATCCCTATTTTCTTTTCTCTGTAGTTAAAAATCAACGACTTGTTAAATTTTCAAGAACTCAAAACAGGACACCTTTGTACCAAATTTTTTAATCCACTAATATTGTTGTACCATAAGTAGTTAGTTGTGTGAAACTATTTTCCAATTTGTCATTATTGTACAACGTTTAGTTTTTAAATAGGTGATTAATGATATGAATTTTATACTAATTTTCATCTGCTGAAATGCCTTTTTTTCACTTCCCTCCCCCTCCATAGAGTAGACATTTGAGCGGTACGAAAGCTTTAATGATAACTTACCTAAAAAGGTTTTGCGTTTGGACTTCCAATTTGCAGTATTGTCCTTGACCTAACTAAGGTCTTAATTCTACTGTGCGGTTGGTTTGGTCCAAAGTTATGGTACACTAATAAATTCTTCAACATAGGAAATATATTCTAGTTATTAATAGTTTCATGATTTTAAACGTTCTGATCCGCCTTATTAGGATTAGCAAAGATTTTAAAAAATTTAATTGAAGTTGCACATAATCCATGTCAAAAAGAAAATTAATTTCAATGAAAGCTTATATTAGACCTACCAATCTCACCTACATCCAACTCAAAAATGCCAAAAATTCTAAAGGTATGGATGATGGCTGGACTGATATGGATGGTTTGAGAAAATTGGTGGATGTGGGCTATACTCCGCCTAATTTATCACTCACTTAACAAGACAATCATTGATCATCCCTTTGCATTTCGGTTACTTTTTTTAATTTCTCTCTCTATATTTTACATATTTATAGGTAACTATATACTTAATCTTGTAATAATTTTATATATAAAACATCACAAATGTCGCCATAAGCTTCATACTTGTTCAGATTAGGTACCACTTGGTACAAAAATTAGTACAATGATCCACAAAAGTGAAAGAAGAACGTGCGGCTCCCACTAAACGGAAGATGATGTGGTTCCCAAATACAAAAATATACCAAATCAAACAAAATTATTTTTATTCCAACTTTGAGAGACAAGAAGATAGAATTTGTTTCACTAGGGTAACGTTTGGTTAGGCCTAAACAATTTGTAATATAATCAATTTGTTTCACTATGATTAGATGGTTTGGCCATACGAAAAGGAGTGTGGACGCTCCAGTGAGGAGATGCGAGAGGATTAACATCCCCGAAGGTAAAAAAGGGATAGGACGACCAAAGAAGAGCTTGGATGAGGTGATTACAGAGGACTTGAAAGTTGTAGGGTTGGCAGAGGATTTGGCTCAGGATAGGAGACTTTGGCAGGATAGGATTAAGATCTTAGATTGTAGAGAATTAGCCTCATAGTTGTCTCTCGGTTGCAGTACGGTAGATTTGGTTATGAGTTCTTTGTTCCTATGTCATGTTTGTATATAGGTACTTCAGACATCTGGGAAGAGACATTGTTTGCATACCCCTTGTTATCGAGGTATAGTACCTTCCCCGGCTATGTTGTACTTACATTTACATAGTTACTACTTCTTGATTTTTAGTACTTTATATTTTATTCTCTGCTGCTTATCCTTAGTTTCTCTCCGTAAAATGTTTTCAGAAAATCCATCTTCTACAAAATGTTTTCAAAAAATCTTACTTTGTGAGTCTTTTGAAATTAATCTTTCTACGGGCAGAGATTCCAATAGAGATAAGGTTGCCTACATCTAGATGTTCCTAGACCTAGCGAAAGTGGGACCCACACTAGGAGGTGCTGTTGTTTTGAATTTTTTTTTATCTTGTTTATAATAAGAAAGTATCGCAAATAACATATTAGAGTATAAACTTATTTATGGGCCTTCAACCTTCAACTTAAGTTTTTGGTTGAGTTAGTTCTTAAACAAACTTTTGATTGAATTGCTTCTTGAACATAATGAGGATGTTTGGTTGTAAGAACTTTCTGGAGAAAAAGAGATTTTTAAGGGGTTTTAGTTATTTTGACTAGTCAAAACAGCTAAATTGGTGTTTAGTTGAAGAGTTATTTGAACCCAGAAAGCTCTTCTCAAAAGGCTATTTCCATTAACCTTTTGGGAATAGCTGTTTGTGAAAGTAACAAAAATTCCCAAAAGTTTGAAAAAATTATACCATATGCCATTAGCCTTTTGTAATGATATTTGATATTGTGTATTATTTAAATTTAATTTGTCCAAAATTCAATCCTTCAAATATATAAATTTCAATTCATAATAATAAAATATATAGCAAATAACAAAATAATATTTTAAGAAATAATTATCGTGTGGAGAGATACACACAAGTTAAAAAGAAAAAAAATGATTAATAAGAATACAAATTATATACAACTAGTAATAAATTAAGGTTTTATCAATAAAGTTAATTTGTACATATGACATCAATTTAATTCTTTTTGGAAAGAAAATAAGATAACTAGTAAATGAAAAAATTATTTTTAATTAAAAAATAATTTAAAGATAAGGGCAAATATGAAATTTTACTGAATATCTTTTTTAAAAACAACCAATTTTACCAAACACTTCTTTTATAAACATCTAATTCAAACAGCTAATGCAAACAGCTAACAGCTAATACAACCGGCTAACAGCTAATAGTTGTTTACCAAACATGGCCAATATCATAGCCTTTTTCAGCGAGAGATCTTGAGTTCAAATCTCAGCAACTCTCATATTCATTTATTGCACAAGCTAAGGAGAGCCTTTGCAGCATCCACACTTCAAGACCAACAGCCATTCGCGTGAGGTGCGTGTTAGAGTATGAGCTTATTATTGCCCTTTAATCATCAATTTAAATTTTTGGTTGAGTTGGTTCTTGAACGTAACAACTATTATGACAAACTATTTAATCATGATTGCATAGCAATGTTGCTTCTATTAAATTATATTCAATCAAATGTCACATAAGTGACACACAAGAGCGCGCGCACACCCGTGCCCCCATGTGTGTGTCGTACAGTTATGTATATAGAAGAAAGGATGGCTGGGAGTTGTTGTTATTGTGTGTGTGCGTGTGTGTGTGTATATATGTGTGTGTGTGTGTTTGTTTGTGTTTGTTTGTGTTTGTGTGTATATGCAATATTAAATTGTTTTGATTAGTAAGTGAGTAGCTATAGATATTATGAATAAACAAAGGATTGATATGTGACCCATATACCAACCTTACTCAATGCGAGCCATACAATTGAAGTGTTTTGCATGGCTACTCCAACAATAACTCCCAGTGTCCTGTTTATGAGAGGGCTGAGAAGATTCAAATATAGCCAACCCACATCTGCCGACATCTCTACATGCAGAGAAACAAATATTAAAATTCATCACAAGCTCTTCCCTATTCCAATTAATTTCCTCTTATGGAGTTCTTATTTCACATAATTTTATCAATAGGTGAAGACACAATTTATGTCCTCTAGTAAATTGCTTGTTGAAAGTAAGTTCTTCTGAACCAAAAATAAATAAGACATAATTTAATTTTTTGGCAGAATATATGTTTGATGTGTGCTTGACTGGTAAGCATAAGTATTTTACCTATAAGTCAGCTGTTTGATGGGTTGATAACTTGGTAGTGACTGATTTTACTTCACATCGTTCATTGATTTGAGTTTATATGAAAAAAAGCGTGCAATGATTTTCAGCAACATACATATATGTAAAATCAAGAAAATAGGTGAAATTAAGCTTATATAAATACCAAACACTCAGCGATTCGGAGTTAAGCTCAATTGAGTTCTCACCAATCAAGAGACGTACGAAGCAAACAACAATTAATTAATGGCGGAGATCAAGAAGTTGGTGAAAATCACAAGCGTGCCTGAGCAATGGCGAATGGGGTTTGATTTGGAAGGGAAGGTGGTGATGGTCACCGGAGCTTCCTCCGGCATCGGCCTCGAATTCTGTTGGGACCTTGCAAAAGTCGGTTGCCTTATAATCGCCGCCGCTCGCCGCACTGACCGCCTTAAAACCCTTTGCGACGAAATCAACGCTGTGGATAGTGTGAGGGCCGTCGCAGTTGAGCTTGATGTCACCGCAGATGGCCGAGTGATCGATGCCGCGGTGCAGAGGGCTTGGGATGCTTTTGGCTGCATCCACGCTCTTGTCAACAATGCTGGTGTCAGGGGTGATCTCTCTTTTTTTAATAATTGGAAGCTTTGAACTAGTGGTATTTTTTAGCATAAGCAAGTTGGGAAGCATACATTCAATTCTTTCTTGTCATAGTCACCATACAAATAAGCGTTTAAAGTATTTTCATATGATAATAATTAATGATTATTGACAAGTTTACCCTTATCTTTGGTGGAAGGCCTGCGTCTCATGGTGCACAAAATGTTCTCTCTATTAAACACCATGAACAAAAGATTTATGCATATAGGTTCTTTTAGCTACTTTCTTATATAGAAATTGAACATTGTGATTAATTACAGGTAGTATCAAGTCTTTATTAGACATAACAGAGGAGGAATTCAACACTACTTTGAGAACAAATTTGACGGGGTCTTGGTTGGTTTCCAAGTCAGTTTGTAGGAGAATGCGTGATGCAAATATACAAGGTTCAGTTATCAACATATCTTCTGTTGCTGGCCTTAATAGAGTGCAGTTTACTGGTGCTGTGGCCTACGTTACATCCAAGGCAGCTATGGATCAATTGACCAGGGTATTGCTCCCTTCCTGTGGGTTTTTTTACCAAATTGTCACCGATAATAGCAAATTACCAACATTCGGTGATAAAATGAAAAAAATATATGCTAGACATAGTAAAATTAAAGGAGAAAAAAATTAATAACATTTTTAAAAAACAAAAATAAAACTTTGTGGCATTTTTTGCCATAAACACTTATCTATTCCTAAGTGGTTGACACAAGTTTCTTTAGTCCACTCCACTATAAAGTCGCAGACTTGAAGATTTTCCCTAACTGATTTTGCAATTAGCTTAGAAGTGAACGCATGTTGCCTATACTAAATATAATTTGTGGTACCTTGGAGCACCACAAAAAGGTATTCATGCGACGTACTTTGTTTATTATGCCTTTTGTTCATCTCATAAATTTGCAATGTGATACAGATTATGGCTTTAGAAATGGGCACATGCAAGATTCGAGTTAACTCCATTGCACCTGGACTATTTCAATCACAAATAACTGAGAAACTAATGGAGAAAGATTGGCTCAAAAATTGCGCCAACAGAGCTGCGCCATTGAGAACATTGGGCACAACAGATCCAACATTAACATCTCTTCTTCGATACTTGATCCATGAATCTTCTAAATACATAACGGGCAATATTTTTATCGTCGATGCGGGTGTTACTGTACCTGGTATCCCTCTTTTCTCTTCCCTGTAGTTAAAAATCAACGACTGGTTAAATTCTCTAGAACTCAAAATGGGACCTTTGTATGAATTTTTTAATCCACCAATATTGTTGTACCATATGTAATTACACAATACCATATGTAATTACCTGTGTGGACCTATTTTTCAATCTCTCATTGTTGTCCTATGTGTAGTTTTTAAATAGATTGTTAGTGATATGAATTTTACCCTAACTTTTCATCTACTGAAATATCTTTTTTTTCACTTGCTTCTCCCCTCCATAGAGTAGACATTTGAGCGTTATGAAAGCTTTGAGTGATGCCTTACCTAAAAAGACTTTGCGTTTTGTCCTTAAACTATCTAAGGTCTTAATTCCACTATGTAGTTGGTTTGGTGTAGAGTTCTGGTATATTAATAAATTCTTCAACATAGGAAATATATTCTAGTTGTTAATGGTTTCATGATTTTAAACCTTCTGATCCGCCTTATTAGGATTAGTAAGGATAAAAAAATAATCTTTCTAAGGGTCTGTTTGGTCCTTAGAAAATTTGATAGAAAGAAAAGTTGAAGGAAAAAAAATATGAAAGGAAAAAAAGTAGAGAGAAAATGAGTTTTTTTCTCTTGTTTGGATTGAGCAAAAAATACAATAATTTAGATGAAAAATTTGAATGTGGATGAACTACTTGAATCATGTTAATATCATTTAGGTTCCGTTTGGACCTAGGAAAGTTTGGTGGAAAGAAATTTTTTTAGGAAAGTTACTTTTTTTCTTGTGTTTGGTTTAAAGAAAATCACAAAGAAAAAAAAAATGGAGGAAAGTTAGGTGGAAAAATTATTAGAAGCAAGTGTCAAAATTTTCCTCATAAAATTGTCAGGAAAGTTTGAGGAAAGTTCCCGACCTCCTCTAACCTTGCATTGCTTAAATGATATCAACATAATTCAAGTAGTTCACCAACATTTAAATTTTTCATCCAACTTATTGTATTTTTTTCTCAATCCAAACAAGAGAAAAAAACTTATTTTCTCCCTACTTTTTTTTCCTTCATATTTTTTTTCCTTCAACTTTTCTTTCTACCAAATTTTCTAAGGACCAAACAAACCCTTAAGCAATGCAAGGTTAGAGGAGGTTGGGAACTTTCCTCAAACTTTCCTCACAATTTTATGAGGAAAATTTTATCACTTGTTTCTAATAATTTTTCCATCTAACTTTCCTCCATATATTTTTTATTTGTGGTTTTCTTTAAACCAAACATAAGAAAAAAAGTAACTTTCCTAAAAAAAAAAAAATTCCACCAAAGTTTCCTAGGTCCAAACGGAGCCTAAATGAAGTTGCGCATAATTCATGTCAAAAAGAAAATTACTTTCAATGAAAACTCAGATCTATCAATCTCACCTACATCCAACTCGAAAACGTCAAAAATTCAAAAGGTATGTATGATGGCTAGATTGATAAGGATGGGTTGAGAGTATAGGTGGACCTGGGTGATGCTGCACCTAACTCATCACCCACTTAACAAGACAATCATTGATCATCCATTTGCATTTTAGTTATTTTTTTTATTCATCTCTCTATATTTTACATATTTCTAGGCAATTATAATCTACACCCACAAATCAATTTCAAATAGTGATATTAGAGCTAACTCGGGCTAATTTTCAATAGCAATTTTCAATAGTTTCTTATCTCTTGATACAAAAACTATCCACTTCACTTGATCTACACATAATTTTTAAAACAAGCAAAAAAATTAAATAATCATTTTTACAAGCTCTCAATGGTAATACTACATTTGTGCGCACACTTTATTAGATAATTATTTAAAAATCATTTTAACCAAAAGCCTTAAACTTATGGCTGAAAATCCAAGAATAGACTATATGCTCTACATACCCTTCACTCGGATGCTCTTTGGACTTAAGGCATGAATGCTGCAAATGTCCCCCCCCCCAAACCTTGAATAATAAGTCAATATAGGGACTGTAAAATTTGAATTCAAGATATCTTGGACAGAACTAATAGAAATACAACTATATAACTTACGTAAATCAAAATAGGAATACAACTATGTACAGATTTAAGTGACAACTGTTTACTTCACCCAATCATAAGAAGGGACATATAGTTAGTTCAATATGTCTATCCTACTACAAGCCACATCATCAAATGTATGTTAAGAAAATAAATATATGACAAATACACGCGTGAAATATATATATATATATATATATATATATATATATATATATGGATAACGAGAGTATGTGTTCCCGGGAGCACATAAGAAATTGCCTAGTTATATTGCCCATGAAATAATTAATGTTTTAAGGTGTTCTTGTACTAATTACACTAATAAATCTCAAGCTAAACGGTTTTATGTACGATTTGCCAGTGTTTAAATGGTTTTAAGCCATCTAACTACCCTTTTGGTTTTTTTTTTTTTTTAAAAATCAGCTTTTTTCTTTAGTAGTTATAGTAATCTTTTTTTTTGGATCAAATTAGTTATAGTAATCTTTATACAATGTAAGTGTAAATATGTGTAAGGGGTCGAGAGAACTTCAAATTTCAATCATGAGAATTTTGTACAGTCGCATCCAAAACATTAATCCTACATCTTTTATGAATTCAAAATATTAGCAGTTCAAGTAAATCATGCATTGAAAAAATTAAAAAGATAAATGATCAGTTAAGACTAGGGCTAAGCAAAAAAGCCAAGTACCCAGTTCCAAACCCGACCCCGATTGAACTGGATTCAGGACTGTTTCTGAAATCCTGGAACCGGTTGCAACTAGGCCAGGACCCGTTATCCGGTTACTCGGTTCAATCAGGTTTTTTTATTAAAAAAAATTATGAGTTACCCAGTTACCTGTTGACAGCAGGTGTTGTTCTTCCAATGTCCCCATAATTTCCGACTATACATTGAAATTATTGAATCTTTTTGCTAATTTATAGTACTATGAGAAGATGGTTTTTTTTTAATGCTTGGATGAAATAAAATACTATTTATTAGCTAATCAATTGGACTTTAATACATGGTAATGTCTAATTGCTACTCTATTAAATTTGATTTTGAATGATCGATTAGCTAGCTTATTGGATGTATTAGTTCTCTCCCAAAGTCACAACCAAAAGCCAAAAATTTAAATGAAGTTAAATAAAACAAAATAAGACAAAATTAGGAACCGGGCATCCGGTTCGAGACCCAGTCCCAACCGATTCTAGGACCAGTTCCAAAAATCCTAGACTCGGTTCCAATCGGTACCAAGACCAGTTCTATGAAAATGGATCGGGTACCCTGTCATGCTTAGCCCTAGTTAAGACACTCACACCAATGTAAACTCTTGAAGCAGATAAACAATTATCTCCTAGGCCATGGCCCTAATTGGCAAAATTAGCTGTTTAAGTAGCGAATAGCGGCTGAGGCAGTGGATAGTTGTTTAGGTAGCTGATAGCATTTCTAATTTCGCTATTAGCGGATAGTTAATTACTTAGATGAGCGGTTAAAATAAATGTGTTCGGTAAATTTAGCTGTTGGGTTAGCTAATTAATGTAAATTGACGCAAAAGTATATAAATAATTTCCGAGTATAAAATTTGCAAAGGATATTTTTTGGCCAAAAAATATAAAACGCTACTTTTCAATGCCAAAATCTAATACTTTAGAAACGCTATTTAAAACACTAAACGCTACTTGAAATGCTAGTCAAAATACTAAGTTACTAAACACTAAAAATTAATCAATTAATGCATTGAATCAGTCAAAACACTAAAGAC
Organism: Selenicereus undatus; assembly: GCA_017589665.1. NCBI lineage: Eukaryota > Viridiplantae > Streptophyta > Magnoliopsida > Caryophyllales > Cactaceae > Selenicereus > Selenicereus undatus. Next base: position 76,085,547 of record JACYFF010003369.1, read on the forward strand.
TACTCAAAACGTTATTGTCAAACACGGCCCATATCACGTCTTTGCCACCAAGTTGATGTATATTGAGTATTGGTGTGACTGCTCTCTATATCTCTCCTGAATTTCACATCCTCTCTCCAAATTTCACGTCCTCCATTCTTGTCTGAGTAATTACTCCTAACTAATCACTCTTGAGGTTCACATCGAAGATGGCAAAGCAAGAGACAAGGACAAGCTTTTTGCTTCAGTTTCATCCTTATTGTTCGCTTCTCTTTTATGTAAGACTAGTGCAAACTCTTGAAGTAGATAAACAATCATCTCCCAGACCATATCACGTCTCTAGCACCAAGTTGATATATGTTAAATATTGGTGTGACTACTCTCTGTATTCCTCCTCAATCTCACCTTCTCTCTCCAAATTTCGCCTCCTCTGTTCTCATATGAGTAATCACTCCTGAGGTTCACAGTGAAGATGCCAAAGTGATAAACAGGGACAAGGTTTTTGCTTCAGTTTCAGCCTTACTATCAGCTTCTCTCTTACGTAAGTCTTGCACTCCAAAATCTCATTATCAACTTGACAAAAGAGTATAACAATTGGGAGGGCAACTCATGAAAGAACAGAACAATTAGAACTCGGTTTTTTGTTTGGAAGGGGGTTTGAATCGATAGGTTGTTATGAGTGAAGACTAGAGGATTTGGATTGAACCATTGTTGGTGGGATTCATGAAGATAAGTTTGAGATCATGGTTATTTTCAGTAATTAATTCCGAACTGAGATTTTTTTCAAGCGATTCTCTCTCTTTTTTCTCTCTCTTATTCAATGCTTTGGCTAAGATAAAACAAGGGAGAAACACAGTATGCGATAATCCAGCAAATTATACCTACCCTAATCAAAATATGAGTTTTGGAAAATACCCAAATGAAAATTAGATTCGACCAATAGTTAGTTTAGAATAGGGATAACAACAGATCGAATTCGGATCGGATATTGGAATATTCGAATCCGTATTCGACTATATTCGGATTCGAAAATCCAATCCGAATCCGATCCAAGGAATTGAAGCAGAACCTCCAGATCCGATCCGCGTCGGATCGGATCGGAGTTGGATTTAATCCGATCTGAAATAATTTCTTTCACCACCTAATAATTTTATACAATTTTTCTACATTCTACCCACCTATCAATGCGAGGATGTGCGTTTGTATATCGTATTAACTGAATCCTGAACATTTAAGCTAAAGAAAAATAAAAGAAGGAGCATGTTTCAAGCTCAACAAAATGACAATATATTCTAATAATTACAAGTTTAGCAACTACGAGATATCAGAGAGAGACAATGAAATGCTCGTCATCAGCATTATAGAAACCGGCAAACAGATAAAGGCGAGAGAGAGAGAGAGAGAGAACGCGCGCAGGGAGTTGGAGCGAGGAGCTGAGGACTCAACAGTCCGATTAGTAAATAACAAGAGGTTGAGAGCGACTAGCAAGAGGTCGAGACCTAAGAGCGACTAGCAAGCCAAACAACGAGAGCAACAGGCGAAGTGGCGAGGAGAGAGAGTGGCTGGGGAGAAGTATTAAGATTTCAACATTTTAATTGTTACATATTAAGAAAAACTGCTGACCAAAAAAATCAACGTTGGACTAGGCTGGTAGCTTGGGGATGGGGGGAGGTTGGTTATATTGGGTACGTTTTATTTCTAAAAATTTTAAAATTTAAACTTAAACTTTAAATTTGAAATATTTAAAAAAACTAGCAGATCGAATTGAAAGTCGGATCGGATTTTATCCCTCCTTCGAATTCAATCTGAATCCGAATCCGACTCTGATTTGGATTATTTTTATCGGATTCAGACTCAAATTTTTCAGTCTTGGATTCAAATCGGATAATTTTACCTTGGATCAGATCGAATTTGCTTCAAGTTCGAATGTAATTGACATCCCTAGTTTAGAATAGAAGAGAGAGAAAACTACCTACAAAAGCAAATTTGAGGGGGTTTTTTTTTGTGGATGAAGTTTGAATTAACAATTTTTTCTGAGTTTTG
>JACYFF010003369.1:76087668-76103876 GCA_017589665.1 Selenicereus undatus
CAAAACTCAGAAAAAATTGTTAATTCAAACTTCATCCACAAAAAAAACCACCCCTCAAATTTGCTTTTGTAGGTAGTTTTCTCTGTCTTCTATTCTAAACTAGGGATGTCAATTACATTCGAACTTGAAGCAAATTCGATCCGATCCAAGGTAAAATTATCCGATTTGAATCCAAGACTAAAAAATTTGAGTCTGAATCCGATAAAAATAATCCAAATCAGAGTCGGATTCGGATTCAGATTGAATTCGAAGGAGGGATAAAATCCGATCCGACTTTCAATTCGATCTGCTAGTTTTTTTAAATATTTCAAATTTAAAATTTAAGTTTAAATTTTAAAATTTTTAGAAATAAAACGTACCCAATATACCCAACCTCCCCCCATCCCCAAGCTACCAGCCTAGTCCAATGTTGATTTTTTTGGTCAACAGTTTTTGTTAATATGTAACAATTAAAATGTTGAAATCTTAATACTTCTCCCCATCTACTCTCTCTCCTCGCCACTTCGCCTATTGCTCTCGTTGTTTGGCTCACTAGTCGCTCTTAGGTCTCGACCTCTTGCTAGTCGCTCTCAACCTCTTGTTATTTACTAATCGGACTGTTGGAGTAGTCTCTTAGTCCTCAGCTCCTCGCTCCAACTCCCTGCGCGCGTTCTCTCTCTCTGTCTCTCTCTCTCTCTCTCTCTCTCGCCTTTATCTGTTCACCGGTTTCTATAATGCTGACGACGAGAATTTCATTGTCTCTCTCTGATATCTCGTAGTTGTTAAGACTTGTAATTATTAGAATATATTGTCGTTTGTTGAGCTTGAAACATGCTCCTTCTTGTATTCTTCTTTAGCTTAAATGTTCAGGATTCGGTTAATACGATATACAAACGCACATCATCGCATTGATAGGTGGGTAGAATATAGAAAAATTGTATAAAATTATTAGGTGGTGAAAGAAATTATTTCAGATCGGATTAAATCCAACTCCGATCCGATTCGACGCCGATCGGATCTGGAGGTTCTGCTTCAATTCCTTGGATCAGATTCGGATTGGATTTTCGAATCTGAATATAATCGAATACGGATTCGAATATTCCAATATCCGATCCGAATTCGATCCGTTGTTATCCCTATTCTAAACTAACTATTGGTCGAATCTAATTTTCATTTGGGTATTTTCCAAAACTCATATTTTGATTAGGGCAGGTATAATTTGCTGGATTATCGCATACTCTGTTTCTCCCTTGTTTCATCTTAGCCAAAGCATTGAATAAGAGAGAGAAAAAAGAGAGAGAATCGCTTGAAAAAAATTCTCAGTTCGGAATTAATTACTGAAAATAACCATGATCTCAAACTTATCTTCATGAACCCCACCAACAATGGTTCAATCCAAATCCTCTAGTCTTCACTCATAACAGCCTATCGATTCAAACCCCCTTCCAAACAAAAAACCAAGTTCCAATTGTTCTGTTCTTTCATGAGTTGCCCTCCCAATTGTTATACTCTTTTGTCAAGTTGATAATGAGATTTTGGAGTGCAAGACTTACGTAAGAGAGAAGCTTATAGTAAGGCTGAAATTGAAGCAAAAAGCTTATCCTTGTCTATCACTTTGGCATCTTCACTGTGAACCTCAGGAGTGATTACTCATGTAAGAACAGAGGAGGTGAAATTTGGAGAGAGAAGGTGAGATTGAGGAGGAATACAGAGAGCAGTCACACCAATATTTAATATATATCAACTTGGTGCTAGAGACGTGATATGGTCTGGGAGATGATTGTTTATCTACTTCAAGAGTTTGCACTGGTGTGAGTGTCTTAACTGCCTATATATCATTTATCTTTTTAATTTTTTCAATGATTTACTTGTAATTGCTAATATTTTGAATTTGAAAAAGATGCAACATTAATGTTTTGGTTGGGAGTGTACAGGAGTGTACAGATTCTCAGGATTTGAATTTGGAGATCTCTCAACTCCTTAAACATTTTTACACTTATTGTATACACCTTACCAGCACTGATCAATCCAAATCCTTTAGTGTTTGCTCATAACAACATATCGATTTAAACCAAAAAAAAAAATCCAAGCGATTCTTCCAATTGTTTTGTTCTTTCAGGAGTGACCCTCCCAATTGTTCTACTCTTTTGTCAAGTCGATAATGAGGTTTTGGGCTGCAAGACTTACATAAGAGAGAAGCAGACAATAAGGCTGAAACTGAAGCAAAAAGCTTGTCCTTGTCTATCGCTTTGCCATCTTCGATGTGAACCTCAGGAGTGATTAGTTAGGAGTAATTACTCAGACAAGAATGGAGGAGGTGAAATTTAGGAGAGATATAGAGGGCAGTCACACCAATATTCAATATACATCAACTTGGTGGCAAAGACGTGATATGGGCCGTGTTTGACAATAACGTTTTGAGTAGTCTTTAGTGTTTTGACTGATTCAATGCGTTAATCGATTAATTTTTAGTGTTTAGTAACTTAGTATTTTGACTAGCATTTCAAGTAGCGTTTAGTGTTTTAAATAGCGTTTCTAAAGTATTAGATTTTGGCATTGAAAAGTAGTGTTTTATATTTTTTGGCAAAAAAATATCCTTTGAAAATTTTATATTCGGAAATTATTTATATACTTTTGCGTCAATTTACATTAATTAGCTAACCCAACAGCTAAATTTACCGAACACATTTATTTTAACCGCTCATCTAAGTAATTAACTATCTGCTAAGAGCGAAATTAGAAACGCTATCAGCTACCTAAACAACTATCCACTGCCTTAGCCGCTATCATCTACCTAAACAACTAATTTTGCCAATTAGGGCCATCGCCTGGGAGATAATTGTTTATCTGCTTCAAGAGTTTACATTGGTGTGACTGTCTTAACTAGGGCTTAGTAGGACAGGGTACCCGATCCATTTTCATAGAACTGGTCTAGGTACCGATTGGAACCGAGTCTAGGATTTTTGGAACTGGTCCTAGAACCGGTTGGGACTGGGTCTCAAACCGGATGCCCGGTTCCTAATTTTGTCTTATTTTGTTTTATTTAACTTCATTTAAATTTTTGGCTTTTGGTTGTGACTTTGGGAGAGAACCAATACATCCAATAAGCTAGCTAATCGATCATCCAAAATCAAATTTAATAGAGTAGCAGTTAGACATTACCATGTATTAAAGTCCAATTGATTAGCTAATAAATAGTATTTCATTTCATCCAAGCATTAAAAAAAACCATCTTCTCATAGTACTATAAATTAGCAAAAAGATTCAATAATTTCAATGTATAGTCGGAAATTATGGGGACATTGGAAGAACAACACCTGCTGTCAACAGGTAACTGGGTAACTCATAATTTTTTTTAATAAAAAAACCTGATTGAACCGAGTAACCGGATAACGGGTCCTGGCCTAGTTGCAACCGGTTCCAGGATTTCAGAAACAGTCCTGAATCCAGTTCAATCGGGGTCGGGTTTGGAACTGGGTACTTGGCTTTTTTGCTTAGCCCTAGTCTTAACTGATCATTTATCTTTTTAATTTTTTCAATGCATGATTTACTTGAACTGCTAATATTTTGAATTCATAAAAGATGTAGGATTAATGTTTTGGATGCGACTGTACAAAATTCTCATGATTGAAATTTGAAGTTCTCTCGACCCCTTACACATATTTACACTTACATTGTATAAAGATTACTATAACTAATTTGATCCAAAAAAAAAGATTACTATAACTACTAAAGAAAAAAGCTGATTTTTAAAAAAAAAAAAAAACCAAAAGGGTAGTTAGATGGCTTAAAACCATTTAAACACTGGCAAATCGTACATAAAACCGTTTAGCTTGAGATTTATTAGTGTAATTAGTACAAGAACACCTTAAAACATTAATTATTTCATGGGCAATATAACTAGGCAATTTCTTATGTGCTCCCGGGAACACATACTCTCGTTATCCATATATATATATATATATATATATATATATATATATATATTTCACGCGTGTATTTGTCATATATTTATTTTCTTAACATACATTTGATGATGTGGCTTGTAGTAGGATAGACATATTGAACTAACTATATGTCCCTTCTTATGATTGGGTGAAGTAAACAGTTGTCACTTAAATCTGTACATAGTTGTATTCCTATTTTGATTTACGTAAGTTATATAGTTGTATTTCTATTAGTTCTGTCCAAGATATCTTGAATTCAAATTTTACAGTCCCTATATTGACTTATTATTCAAGGTTTGGGGGGGGGGACATTTGCAGCATTCATGCCTTAAGTCCAAAGAGCATCCGAGTGAAGGGTATGTTAGAGCATATAGTTTATTCTTGGATTTTCAACCATAAGTTTAAAACTTTTGGTTAAAATGATTTTTAAATAATTATCTAATAAAGTGTGCGCACAAATGTAGTATTACCATTGAGAGCTTGTAAAAATGATTATTTAATTTTTTTGCTTGTTTTAAAAATTATGTGTAGATCAAGTGAAGTGGATAGTTTTTGTATCAAGAGATAAGAAACTATTGAAAATTGCTATTGAAAATTAGCCCGAGTTAGCTCTAATATCACTATTTGAAATTGATTTGTGGGTGTAGATTATAATTGCCTAGAAATATGTAAAATATAGAGAGATGAATAAAAAAAAGTAACTGAAATGCAAATGGATGATCAATGATTGTCTTGTTAAGTGGGTGATGAGTTAGGTGCAGCATCACCCAGGTCCACCTATACTCTCAACCCATCCTTATCAATCTAGCCATCATACATACCTTTTGAATTTTTGACGTTTTCGAGTTGGATGTAGGTGAGATTGATAGATCTGAGTTTTCATTGAAAGTAATTTTCTTTTTGACATGAATTATGCGCAACTTCATTTAGGCTCCGTTTGGACCTAGGAAACTTTGGTGGAATTTTTTTTTTTTTTAGGAAAGTTACTTTTTTTCTTATGTTTGGTTTAAAGAAAACCACAAATAAAAAATATATGGAGGAAAGTTAGATGGAAAAATTATTAGAAACAAGTGATAAAATTTTCCTCATAAAATTGTGAGGAAAGTTTGAGGAAAGTTCCCAACCTCCTCTAACCTTGCATTGCTTAAGGGTTTGTTTGGTCCTTAGAAAATTTGGTAGAAAGAAAAGTTGAAGGAAAAAAAATATGAAGGAAAAAAAAGTAGGGAGAAAATAAGTTTTTTTCTCTTGTTTGGATTGAGAAAAAAATACAATAAGTTGGATGAAAAATTTAAATGTTGGTGAACTACTTGAATTATGTTGATATCATTTAAGCAATGCAAGGTTAGAGGAGGTCGGGAACTTTCCTCAAACTTTCCTGACAATTTTATGAGGAAAATTTTGACACTTGCTTCTAATAATTTTTCCACCTAACTTTCCTCCATTTTTTTTTTCTTTGTGATTTTCTTTAAACCAAACACAAGAAAAAAAGTAACTTTCCTAAAAAAATTTCTTTCCACCAAACTTTCCTAGGTCCAAACGGAACCTAAATGATATTAACATGATTCAAGTAGTTCATCCACATTCAAATTTTTCATCTAAATTATTGTATTTTTTGCTCAATCCAAACAAGAGAAAAAAACTCATTTTCTCTCTACTTTTTTTCCTTTCATATTTTTTTTCCTTCAACTTTTCTTTCTATCAAATTTTCTAAGGACCAAACAGACCCTTAGAAAGATTATTTTTTTATCCTTACTAATCCTAATAAGGCGGATCAGAAGGTTTAAAATCATGAAACCATTAACAACTAGAATATATTTCCTATGTTGAAGAATTTATTAATATACCAGAACTCTACACCAAACCAACTACATAGTGGAATTAAGACCTTAGATAGTTTAAGGACAAAACGCAAAGTCTTTTTAGGTAAGGCATCACTCAAAGCTTTCATAACGCTCAAATGTCTACTCTATGGAGGGGAGAAGCAAGTGAAAAAAAAGATATTTCAGTAGATGAAAAGTTAGGGTAAAATTCATATCACTAACAATCTATTTAAAAACTACACATAGGACAACAATGAGAGATTGAAAAATAGGTCCACACAGGTAATTACATATGGTATTGTGTAATTACATATGGTACAACAATATTGGTGGATTAAAAAATTCATACAAAGGTCCCATTTTGAGTTCTAGAGAATTTAACCAGTCGTTGATTTTTAACTACAGGGAAGAGAAAAGAGGGATACCAGGTACAGTAACACCCGCATCGACGATAAAAATATTGCCCGTTATGTATTTAGAAGATTCATGGATCAAGTATCGAAGAAGAGATGTTAATGTTGGATCTGTTGTGCCCAATGTTCTCAATGGCGCAGCTCTGTTGGCGCAATTTTTGAGCCAATCTTTCTCCATTAGTTTCTCAGTTATTTGTGATTGAAATAGTCCAGGTGCAATGGAGTTAACTCGAATCTTGCATGTGCCCATTTCTAAAGCCATAATCTGTATCACATTGCAAATTTATGAGATGAACAAAAGGCATAATAAACAAAGTACGTCGCATGAATACCTTTTTGTGGTGCTCCAAGGTACCACAAATTATATTTAGTATAGGCAACATGCGTTCACTTCTAAGCTAATTGCAAAATCAGTTAGGGAAAATCTTCAAGTCTGCGACTTTATAGTGGAGTGGACTAAAGAAACTTGTGTCAACCACTAAGGAATAGATAAGTGTTTATGTCAAAAAATGCCACAAAGTTTTATTTTTGTTTTTTAAAAATGTTATTAATTTTTTTCTCCTTTAATTTTACTATGTCTAGCATATATTTTTTTCATTTTATCACCAAGTGTTGGTAATTTGCTATTATCGGTGACAATTTGGTAAAAAAACCAACAGGAAGGGAGCAATACCCTGGTCAATTGATCCATAGCTGCCTTGGATGTAACGTAGGCCACAGCACCAGTAAACTGCCCTCTATTAAGGCCAGCAATAGAAGATATGTTGATAACTGAACCTTGTATATTTGCGTCACGCATTCTCCTACAAACTGACTTGGAAACCAACCAAGACCCCGTCAAATTTGTTCTCAAAGTAGTGTTGAATTCCTCCTCTGTTATGTCTAATGAAGACTTGATACTACCTGTAATTAATCACAATGTTCAATTTCTATATAAGAAAGTAGCTAAAAGAACCTATATGCATAAATCTTTTGTTCATGGTGTTTAATAGAGAGAACATTTTGTGCACCATGAGACGCAGGCCTTCCACCAAAGATAAGGGTAAACTTGTCAATAATCATTAATTATTATCATATGAAAATACTTTAAACGCTTATTTGTATGGTGACTATGACAAGAAAGAATTGAATGTATGCTTCCCAACTTGCTTATGCTAAAAAATACCACTAGTTCAAAGCTTCCAATTATTAAAAAAAGAGAGATCACCCCTGACACCAGCATTGTTGACAAGAGCGTGGATGCAGCCAAAAGCATCCCAAGCCCTCTGCACCGCGGCATCGATCACTCGGCCATCTGCGGTGACATCAAGCTCAACTGCGACGGCCCTCACACTATCCACAGCGTTGATTTCGTCGCAAAGGGTTTTAAGGCGGTCAGTGCGGCGAGCGGCGGCGATTATAAGGCAACCGACTTTTGCAAGGTCCCAACAGAATTCGAGGCCGATGCCGGAGGAAGCTCCGGTGACCATCACCACCTTCCCTTCCAAATCAAACCCCATTCGCCATTGCTCAGGCACGCTTGTGATTTTCACCAACTTCTTGATCTCCGCCATTAATTAATTGTTGTTTGCTTCGTACGTCTCTTGATTGGTGAGAACTCAATTGAGCTTAACTCCGAATCGCTGAGTGTTTGGTATTTATATAAGCTTAATTTCACCTATTTTCTTGATTTTACATATATGTATGTTGCTGAAAATCATTGCACGCTTTTTTTCATATAAACTCAAATCAATGAACGATGTGAAGTAAAATCAGTCACTACCAAGTTATCAACCCATCAAACAGCTGACTTATAGGTAAAATACTTATGCTTTACCAATCAAGCACACATCAAACATATATTCTGCCAAAAAATTAAATTATGTCTTATTTATTTTTGGTTCAGAAGAACTTACTTTCAACAAGCAATTTACTAGAGGACATAAATTGTGTCTTCACCTATTGATGAAATTATGTGAAATAAGAACTCCGTAAGGGGAAATTAATTGGAATAGGGAAGAGCTTGTGATGAATTTTAATATTTGCTTCTCTGCATGTAGAGATGTCGGTAGATGTGGGTTGGCTATATTTGAATCTTCTCAACCCTCTCATAAATAGGACACTGGGAGTTATTGTTGGAGTAGCCATGCAAAACGCTTCAATCGTATGGCTCGCATTGAGTAAGGTTGGTATATGGGTCACATATCAATCCTTTGTTTATTCATAATATCTATAGCTACTCACTTACTAATCAAAACAATTTAATATTGCATATACACACAAACACAAACAAACACAAACAAACACACACACACACATATATACACACACACACGCACACACACAATAACAACAACTCCCAGCCATCCTTTCTTCTATATACATAACTGTACGACACACACATGGGGGCACGGGTGTGCGCGCGCTCTTGTGTGTCACTTATGTGACATTTGATTGAATATAATTTAATAGAAGCAACATTGCTATGCAATCATGATTAAATAGTTTGTCATAATAGTTGTTACGTTCAAGAACCAACTCAACCAAAAATTTAAATTGATGATTAAAGGGCAATAATAAGCTCATACTCTAACACGCACCTCACGCGAATGGCTGTTGGTCTTGAAGTGTGGATGCTGCAAAGGCTCTCCTTAGCTTGTGCAATAAATGAATATGAGAGTTGCTGAGATTTGAACTCAAGATCTCTCGCTGAAAAAGGCTATGATATTGGCCATGTTTGGTAAACAACTATTAGCTGTTAGCCGGTTGTATTAGCTGTTAGCTGTTTGCATTAGCTGTTTGAATTAGATGTTTATAAAAGAAGTGTTTGGTAAAATTGGTTGTTTTTAAAAAAGATATTCAGTAAAATTTCATATTTGCCCTTATCTTTAAATTATTTTTTAATTAAAAATAATTTTTTCATTTACTAGTTATCTTATTTTCTTTCAAAAAAGAATTAAATTGATGTCATATATACAAATTAACTTTATTGATAAAACCTTAATTTATTACTAGTTGTATATAATTTGTATTCTTATTAATCATTTTTTTTCTTTTTAACTTGTGTGTATCTCTCCACACGATAATTATTATTTTGTTATTTGCTATATATTTTATTATTATGAATTGAAATTTATATATTTGAAGGATTGAATTTTGGACAAATTAAATTTAAATAATACACAATATCAAAAATCATTACAAAAGCCTAATGGCATATGATAGAATTTTTTCAAACTTTTGGGTAGTTATGTTACTTTCACAAATAGCTATTCCCAAAAGGTTAATGGAAATAGCCTTTTGAGAAAGAGCTTTCTGGGTCCAAATAACTCTTCAACCAAACACCAATTTAGCAGTTTTGACTAGTCAAAATCACTAAAACCCCTTAAAAATCTCTTTTTCTCCAGAAAGTTCTTACAACCAAACACCCTCATTATTTTCAAGAAGCAATTCAATCAAAAGTTTGTTTAAGAACTAACTCAACCAAAAACTTAAGTTGGAGGTTGAAGGTCCATAAATAAGTTTATACTTTAATATGTTATTTGCGATACTTTCTTATAATAAACAAGATAAAAAAAATTCAAAAGAACAACACCTCCCAGTGTGGGTCTCACTTTCGCGGGGTCTAGGAACGTCCAGATGTAGGCAACCTTATCTCTATCAGCATCTCTGCCCGTAGAAAGGCTGATTCCAAAAGACTCACAAAGTAAGATTTTATGAAAACATTTTGTAGAAGATGGATTTTCTGAAAACATTTTATGGAGAGAAACAAAGGATAAGCAGTAAAGAATGAAATATAAAGTACTAAAAATCAGGAAGTAGTAACTATGTAAATGTAAGTACAACATAGCCGGGGAAGGTACTATACCTCGATAACAAGAGGTATGCAAATAATGTCTCTTGCCAGATGTCTGAAGTACCTATATACAAACACGACATACGAACAAAGAACTCATAACCAAATCTACCGTACTGCAACCGAGAGACAACTACGAGGCTAACTCTCTACAATCTAAGATTTTAATTCTATGCTGCCAAAGTCTCCTATCCTAAGCCAAATCCTCTGCCAACCCTACAACTTTCAAGTCCCCTCTAATCACCTCATCCAAGCTCTTCTTTGATTGTCCCCTCCCTTTTTTACTTTCGAGGATGTTAATCCTCTCACATCTCCTCACTGGAGCGTCCACATTCCTTTTCATATGGCCAAACCATCTGAGCCTAGTGAAACAAATTGATTATATTACAAATTGCTTAGGCCTAACCAAACGTTACCCTAGTGAAACAAATTCTATCTTCTTGTCTCTCAAAGTTGGAATAAAAATAATTTTGTTTGTTTTGGTATATTTTTGTATTTGGGAACCACATCATCTTCCGTTTAGCAGGAGCCGCACGTTCTTCTTTCACTTTTGTGGATCATTGTACTAATTTTTTTACCAAGTGGTACCTAATCTGAACAAGTATGAAGCTTATGGCGACATTTGTGATGTTTTATATATAAAATTATTACAAGATTAAGTATATAGTTACCTAGAAATATGTAAAATGTAGAGAGAAATTAAAAAAAAGTAACCGAAATGCAAATGGATGATCAATGATTGTCTTGTTAAGTGAGTCATAAATTAGGCGGAGCATAGCCCATATCCACCTATTTTCTGAAACCATCCATATCAATCCAGCCATCATCCATACCTTTAGAATTTTTGGCATTTTTGAGTTGGATGTAGGTGAGATTGGTAGGTCTAATATAAACTTTCATTGAAATTAATTTTCTTTTTGACATGGATTATGTGCAACTTCATTTAAATTTTTTAAAATCTTTGCTAATCCTAATAAGGTGGATCAGAACGTTTAAAATCATGAAACTATTAATAACTAGAATATATTTCCTATGTTGAAGAATTTATTAGTGTACCATAACTTTGGACCAAACCAACCGCACAGTAGAATTAAGGTCTTAGTTAGGTCAAGGACAATACTGCAAATTGGAAGTCCAAACGCAAAACCTTTTTAGGTAAGTTATCATTAAAGCTTTCATACCGCTCAAATGTCTACTCTATGGAGGGGGAGGGAAGTGGAAGAAAGGCATTTCAGCATATGAAAATTAGTATAAAATTCATATCATTAATCACCTATTTAAAAACTAAACGTTGTACAATAATGACAAATTGGAAAATAGTTTCACACAACTAACTACTTATGGTACAACAATATTAGTGGATTAAAAAATTTGGTACAAAGGTGTCCTGTTTTGAGTTCTTGAAAATTTAACAAGTCGTTGATTTTTAACTACAGAGAAAAGAAAATAGGGATACCAGGTATAATAATACCCACATCGACGATAAAAATATTGCCGTTATGTATTTAGAAGATTCATTAATCAAGTATCGAAGAAAAGATGTTAATGCTGGATCTGTTGCGGCCAATGTTCTCAATGGTACAGCTCTGTTGGCCCAGTTTTTGAGCCAATCCTTATCCACTAGTTTCTCTGTTATTTGCCATTTAAATAGTCCAGGTGCAACAGAATTAACTCAAATCTTATATATGCCCATATCTAAAGCCATAGCTTACATCACATTGCAAGTTTATTTGATGACCAACTCGTGTAATAAGCAAAGTATGTAGCATGAATTCAAACTTTTGGCGCTAAGATATACCACAAATTATGTTTAGTAAAGGCACCATGTGTTCACTTCATAGGAAATTGCAAAATCGCTTAATAGTTAAGGGCAAGTCTTCAAGTCTTCACCTTTATAGTGTAGTAGACTGAAGAAACTTGTGTCAACAAAGCACTTAATAGTTAAGGACTAATCTTCAAGCATTCAACTTTATAGTGTAGTCGACTGAAGAAACTTGTGTCAACAAAGCACTTAATAGGTAAGGACAAATCTTCAAGCATTCAACTTTATAATGTAGTGGACTAAACAAACTTGTGTCAACTATTTAGGAATAGGGATGGTAGTGGGGCGGGGAATCGTCGGGGCCCCGTCCCATATTGGGGAAAAATCCCATCCCGAATAGGGATGGGTATCGGGATGGGGACAGGAATAAATCCCCGAGTGGGGATGGGGCGAAAATTTACCGCGTCCCCATCCCCGTCCTCGTCCTCGTCCTCGCTTTCCCGTTCAAGGAAATATCCCTATCCTCATCCCCGTTTCCCCGTCCCTAGTTGGGGAAAAATCCTCATCTCTGTCATCGCATATTAATTTAAAATTAAATATGAGCTCTTTATTTGTGAACATAATACCAAGGTTATATCGGTACATTAAGTTGAAAAAACCGTAGATTGTACGAACTTGTTTTGTGTAATTTTCACTTGTTAGACTTATGCTGTATGGACTTGTTAAACTTTAATTTAGGTTAGATTGTAAAATTTAATGAAGTTTGTTAGAATTATGTTGCATGGTGCCTACATGAGCTTATTGTGCAATTAATTGGGTTAGAATTTAGGGATGACAAATTGAGCTTTCATCCAAGACTTGTAATATATTTGTCACAAAGGAGGAAAAAAAATGGTGGGTAAAAATCCCCATTGGGGTCCCGTCAGGGATTAGACCCCTGCTGGGGACGAGGACGGGGGGAAATTTTTTCCCCGCAACAAGGAATGGGGAGGGGACGGGGGACGGGGACGAGGAATATGCCCCACGTCCCCAACCCGCCCCGTTGCCATCCCTACTTAGGGATAGACAAGTGTTTATGTCCAAAAATCCCACTAAGTTTTCGGTTTGTTTTTCAAAGATGTCATTAATTTATTTTTTTCTCCTTTAATGTTACTATGTCTAGTATATACTTTTTCCAGTTTGTCACAGAGTGTTGGTAGAATCTAATGGCAGATTTAAAACAAACAAATAACTTGGTGGTATATTTTTGCCAAAATACTAAATTGGGGCGGATCTAGCATGGTGCCAGTAGTGTCACCTTACACCCCTCTCCATAAAAAAGGCAGAAATTAAAAAAAATTAAAAGCTTTATATACATAAATACAACACAAGCTAAATGCCTACACAGAATTGTAGTTGCCCAGGCTGTGGGAGGTAAACTTTTTTGATTTGCTTTGTTTCTAAGGTGGCATGTTCGAATCCTTCCTCAGTAGTTTTAAATTTTTCATTTGTTTAACTTTCTGCCTTACAATTACCTACCCCCGTTTGGCCTTCGACACACACACATTCTGTCCCAAAAACTCTAGCCGCCCCCCTAACAGCCATCCAACCACCAATATCGGAAATGCCAACTTGACAACCCTCACCGGGCCCACACACATCTACTCAATTTAAATGCTTTAATTGAATTATAGCACTCAATTTAGGCAAAAGTACGGGTCGTGTCCATAGGGAGCTTGTTTCCAATCACCAAACTCGATTTATAGTAATCCATTTAGGCAAAAGTCCACTTTAGTTGAGTGATTTTAGATAGTAGTACTATTATGCTGAAAACTAATGAATTTGTCTAATTCAATAATGACAAAGGTCTTAGATTGGAATTCACCACACTATTACGCTATATGAATCATAAACTAAATCATACACACCTGCCTATGAAAACAATAGAAGTGGAAGAGATTACAATTTAAAAATCATCTATGCCTTCTCTCGAAGGTCAATAGACTAACTAATTTAATCCTAGTTGTCTATTTTTGTGAAACTAGGATTATCAAAGTCACAGGATTAAGTAGTCAAATATTCTCAATTGAAACCCTAACTGTTTTCACGTTAGGAAGATCAATCGTTCACAAATCGCACTAGATAAAGGATTCAACTTTTGTTGATCTCCTAGACCCCAATTAAGAATGGTGAGTAAATCACTCTCAAGCAATTCAATAAATATTTGGTATACTAGGCGAGATTTTAAATCACAAACATGGGCATGATTCACAAAAACCTAGAATATGACTCAATTACGCATAATAGGGGCTAATCCCAATTCAAGACTAATAATTTAGCCTCTAATCATATCGATAATCATAAACAAGAATAAAAATTTGAAAAACATCACTAAAGGTGCAAGCTTTAATTGAAATCGTAAGAGAAGAGAGAAAGAAACGTACTCCTAGTGATTGCCAAGATCGATCCCACAATTAGTACTCAATTAAACTCTTAAATCTAATCCCTAAAAGTTTGTGAAAATACTCAGAATCTAGAAACCCAAAAGTCACCTCTATCGAGTGCTCTGAGGAAGTTACAAGATAATCCCCAAAAATAGCCATGAAAATAAGTAAGTAGCGCAGAAATAAAGTGGCACAGTCCATTTCTATAGAATCGAGCTGCTGAGATTCAGGCGTGGTACAACTTGGCTTCATGGCATGGGGTCTCCATGCCAATCCTCTGGGTCCGGCCAACCTCTTTCTTGGCTTGAAGTTCATCTTCTTGGCCATCCTTTCAACCAGTATTAGTAGGTTTTCTTCTTTTCTTCCAGCAGAAACTCTTGAAAAACATAAAATTTCATATATGAGCAAATTCAAGGTAAAGGAGGCCGATTCGACCCTTTCACCTTGAGGTTTAACGCAAAAATCCTTGAGAGAAGGGGTCAAATATAGGTTCAAAAGAGGTTGGAAATGGAGGCTTATCAACTCCCCCATGCGTATCCCTTTCTTGTTCCAAAGCAAGGTTTTCAATCAAGAATCAATGGGGAGAAGGACACCTCAATATACCAACCTCCTCAGGCAAGCGGTAACGGCTCAATTGATAAGTGTGGTGACCCATAGCTATAAGACTCAACAACGACAAAACTCATTTTCTCAAACAAAACAAATGTGATAGAATGCGAATCGCTTGATTGTGATGCAAGTGCAAATGCCCCATATTAAATCGCTTAGACATGTCAACTTTCTTGCCCTGATTGTTGGTGAACTAGGCAGACTGGTAGGTCCTCACTATATGGGTGAAAATGGGAACGCTCATCTCTGTGTTTAGGGGTAAAATGATCATTCAAATCCGCCCCAATTGCATGTAAACTACAATAGGCTTGGCTGAACTCTCAATTCTCCATCAATGCGGTCAACTGCACGAATGCCAATCATGAGGACTTGTTAGGGGTCACAAAGTGGTTGAGGTTGAAGGTAGGGAAGGGCATGATTTGGGAAGGAGATTTGGGAAGGAGGAGCTAATCGGCCAAGTAGTGAGCAATTAACAATAATTCCAAATCCACCACACAATCGTCGCCATTAACTTCACAGTTTAACATCAAGGGAGGGAGTGAAACTAGTTTTCACATATTACTTGAACTCCCTATGCCAATAATTTTACTTATATGTTTTTTCCTTTCTTTTTGTTTCTTTTATTCTTCTTCTTTCCTTTCTTTCCTTTCTCTTTTTTTCCTTTTTTTTTTGAAAGAGGAAAGGAATGACATAGGTTACAAATAATTTCAACTCAAATCCCGAAAGGCAAAACTCTAGCAAGGCAATCCACACCGAAGTGCACTGACAAGCATAATTTTCAATCAAAAGAACTCACAACATTGCTTTACTAACTTGGCAGAGGGTAAGACTGATTATTTTGGGTTGTGAGTTAAGTAGACATAGGTGAACCAAATGAGAGGAAAAGGCTCAAAGGGGTTCACAAAAAGGGCTATGACCACGCAAGGTGGCTTTTAGGCTCATGTGGTTTACAAATCAAACAAATGCCTTAATCATATAAGTACTACGCACATGCCAGACACGATTTTGAAGAGAGTAAAGCCAAGTTCTAGAGATGCACAAAAAAAGGGGGTAACGTTCATGAAAGGACGTTCAAGACCATGTAAAATGAATGGATAGTTAGGCTAAAAAAGTCTTACATGGCTCTCCTACCATAGTTCAAAACTAGCTCAAAAGGTTGGTCAACAATCAAAGTTCAACCATTTCACATCAAAGCAACTCTCAAGAGCAAATACACAAACACACAAGATCCAGCAATCGCAACATTATCACAACCAATTCACAAGATTTTTGGCCCCAATCAAGTCTCATTTGCCATAAGTTGCCACAGTAACCCATCCAGGCCATCACCTCTTGAACATGAGGGGCTTTCAACAACAAATTTTTTTTCTTGTTTTTTTTTTTCAAAGCAATAAACCTAACTAAGGGATCAATAAGCAGA
>JACYFF010003369.1:76112445-76123200 GCA_017589665.1 Selenicereus undatus
TAGATAGATGACTTACTGAGTAACAGCAGCGGTAGAATCTGTCAGAGATGGTGGAGTGGTGGACAAGAGTTAGTGAGGGAGGAGATGAGAGAGGAGAGAGGCGGTGGAGTACTGAGCGACGCGAGTGGGGGGTTCAGATCGAATTCATTTGAAGGTTAAGCAGTTGCTAAAATTGGGGATGTATGTATGTGTGTGTGTGTGTGTGTCTGTGTATGTGTGTGTGTGTAGGTATTTATCTATCTATCTATCTCTATATATATATATATATGTGTGTGTGTGTGTGTGTGCGTACGTACGTACGTATGTATGTATGTATGTACGTATGTATGTATGTATGTACGTATGTATATATATATGTACACACACACACACACGCACATATATGTACATACATACATACATACATACATACATACATATATATATATATATAGATATAGATATAGATATATACATACATATATATATATATATATATATATATATATATATATATATATATATATATATTAAGCGGGTGACGGGTCGGGTGAACCATCACCCAAATCGACCCGATCCATCACCCAATTATCAATCACCCATTTAATTCACCCATTTAATTGAGTTAAATTGGGTTGGGTGCAGATATCTATCAAGTTTGGGTAAAATTACCAAGCCTAAAGCAATAGTATATAGTTATCCTAACTCAACGTTGTATTTCATCTAAGTTAGCCTCTTAAGTTGAGTTCAGTCCGATTATACACTTGCATTGGCCATGACTAAGTCAACAAACCCCTCCATTCTGCATGCATGTGATGGCTCCTCCCTTGATTGAACCTACCAAGTTCAAGCAATTGTAGAGTCCCAAAGTAATACACATACACGCAGGTACATGCTTATTTAAAAAACATTCTCAATTAAATGAAACTGTCGAAGTAAGTAATGAAGCAAACAATGTTAGGTAAACAGTTGCCTAATTAATAAATAGAGAAAAAGCTATTACCAGGGCTGTCAAAAGCTGACCCGACACGATTATCGATCCTAACCAAACTCGAAATTAAGTGAGTTTGGAGAAAGACTTTCAATCCGTTTAATTAATTGGGTTAGGTTCAGATTGAGAATTTTGACACGAAAAAATACCTATTTAACCCGTTTAATTAAACAGGTTAAATAGGTCGACCTGTTTACCCAATTGCCATTTATTTTTTGGAAAAAAATTGTGAAAAAGTAGGGTTTAATAAGTCAATCTGTGTTTTGGGGTTGTGGTTCTTGAGATCATGGACAATGGTTGCGTTCACTACTAAAAACCGGTCTTTTTCCGGCGGATGTCAGGCCGTCGGAGGGTGCCGACGGATATTCCGCCGAGACACCCGTCGACCCCTTGGTTTTTTGAAATCTAGCCGCGAACCGTACTGTTTTTGGGCCGACGGAATATTCCGCCGGAATTTCTGGCGGAAATTCCGGCGGAATTAGCCGTCGGCCGGCTTTTTTTTAAAAAAAAGGCACCTGAATTGGTGGGTGTCGAGGCTGTCGACGGCCGTGCCGTCGGACAAGCTGTCGGACCACTCTCTCCGGCGGCCGTGTCCGTCGGACACGCCGTCAGAAGAGCTTGTCCGACAGGCACCCCTTAAAAATGCCCGACTCGGGCTAATTTTGACCTCTCACTCTCTCTCCTTCCTCTCTCCAAAATCGCCCCCCTTCGCCCCTCCCCAGCCAGTTGCCGTGCGCCCCCGCTGGTCGTCACCGCCGCCCCGCCGGTGCACCTACCCTGCTCGTCGAGCACCTCGACCTCACCGGCGACCTCGCACCAAATTCGCCCCCCTTCGCCTGATTTGGCCGGTTGGCGCCCACCCCTGCCGCCGAGCTCCGGTGCCTCCCACCGACGTCGCCACCACCACCTTGCCGCCGTCACCGCCGGCGAACCTCAACATTCCCGCCGTTATCTTGAAGTAAGTATTTAAACCTAAATATTTTGTAGGTTTGTGAAATTGAAGAGATAATTTTGATAGGTTTGTGGTAATTAATGATTGGTAGACTTATATTGAGTGATATTTGAAATTTGATTGTTGTGAAAAATTAGAAATGTATGGATTGTCGCATGCGGTCTGGTAAATTATAGTGGATTGATTATGTGATATGTGTGAAATTGTTGACAATGGTTTGTGTATGTTGAAATTAGTGTGAAAATTAATATATAATTGTTAGGTAAGTGCTATTATTAGTAATTTGTTGGTGTTCTTAATTGTAGTGAAGTGAAGAATGTGTTCGTGCAGACATTGAACGTAATTAGTTGTGAAATGTATTTATTGTTGAGGGTTGATAGAAAACAATTAGTAAGCAACTGTGAGGTTATATTATTCCGTTAAATGTGAAAAAGTTGTGCGTAGATGTTGCTGTGTACAATTTGAGGGAAGAGTGTTGTTGGAATTTGTGTGTTAATGAGATCGATTTTTGTGGATTATTAATATGAAGGAAATGGTTCGTAAGAGAAAACGTATTGCGAAAGGGGAAAAAATCCGTTATTGTTGCTGTGAATGTCGTTGTTGTCGGTGTGTATGTCACAGCTTTGGGCTCCCACTTCAGACATTGAAACAGGTTTATATCCTGACTTCGTTGTCGTAATATGTATGTGCTTTTGTTGGTATCCTGTTAATCGTAGCGTATGACGAAATAGTTTAATGAGAAGTCCATCATGCGTTCACTTGTATACGAATTAAAATTATCAGCATACATCGATTGTTAAAGTAACCAATATTAATGTACTGCTTACTTTGTCAATGATGAACAGTGGATAATATGTGCGGACCACCCCATCGGAGGTGGATGTATGAAAGATTTATGTCAGGGAGAAAATCTTATAGGCAGGAGTTCTTAGAAGGAGTAGAAATGTTTGATCAATTTGCAAGGGGTCAGACAGAGTTCATTAATAATGGGCATTATAGATGTCCTTATGCGAAGTGTGGAAACAGAGCATATAGGGCACCTGATGATGTGAAATTGCACTTGTACCAAAACGGCTTTGTTAAGGGGTATTGGTATTGGACATCTCATGGGGAGATAGAACCAACTGAATATGCAAATGTTGGCATTAGTAACCAACAAAACTTGTATGATGACATGGCTCCAACAAGTCTTATGGATTTCGACAACACAAACTCGTTTGTCGATCGTGTTGGAGCAATGGTGAACGATGTCATTGTTACTAATGAGGTTGAAGTTAGTGAGCAACCAAATGCAGAAGCTCAGGCATTTTATGATATGCTTCAAACTGCTCAGACGCCTTTGTGGGAGGGATGTTCAACCCAAACTGAGTTGTCCAATGCTGTGAGGTTGATAAGTATAAAATCTGATTACAATATGCCGCAGAATTGTATGAATGAGGTGATGCAGTTACTATATGAGAGTTGTCCGCCAGACAATCGTGTGCCCCAAAGTTACTCAGAGTTGAAAAAGAAGGTCCGAAGTTTGGGTTTAGATGTGGACAGGATTGATTGTTGCCGCGGTGGATGTATGCTTTACTTGAAGGAAGATTCGGCCCTTGAAAATTGCAAGTTTTGTGATTTGTCAAGATGGAAGCCGATTAAGTCAGGCGATAATAGGAAGAAGTTAAAATCATATGCAAAAATGTTCTACTTCCCTTTGATACCAAGGCTGCAACGCCTTTATGCCTCAAGAAGCACAGCTGAGCACATGAGGTGGCACTATAACAATAGGCGTGCGGATGGTGTTTTGTGTCACCCTTCAGATGGGGAAGCATGGAAACATTTTGATCGCGAATACCCAGATTTTGCTTCTGAGCCTCGCAATGTGAAGCTTGGTTTGTGTGCTGATGGGTTTAACCCTTTCTCACAATCTGGCCATTCTTATTCCATGTGGCCTGTGGTTGTGACGCCTTACAACCTTCCTCCAGATATGTGCATGACAACGTCATATATGTTCTTGACTTGCATTATACCGGGGCCGTCAAATCCAAAGAACAAAATAGATGTGTTCTTGCAACCGTTGATTGATGAGCTCCGAACTCTATGGGATGGTGTCCAGACTTATGACATTTCCATGAGGCAAAACTTCTTGATGAGAGCTGCCTTAATGTGGACAGTGAATGACTTTCCCGCGCTCGAAATGTTATCTGGATGGAGCACTCATGGTGTTTTGAGTTGCCATGTTTGTATGGATCAGTTGAGGGCGACACATTTGAAACATGGGGGCAAAGTATCATGGTTTGACTGTCATCGTCACTTCCTGCCTCGAGATCATGCGTTTCGGAAAAATCGCACCGCGTTCTCTAAGGGAAAAGTGGTAAAAAGGGCCCTCCATCCAGGAGAA
Organism: Selenicereus undatus; assembly: GCA_017589665.1. NCBI lineage: Eukaryota > Viridiplantae > Streptophyta > Magnoliopsida > Caryophyllales > Cactaceae > Selenicereus > Selenicereus undatus. The sequence goes on from JACYFF010003369.1 coordinate 76,116,751, forward strand.
GTGGCGAGGAACTGTGGAATGAGGTGCATAGTCTTCCAAAAGTAACAACAGATTGAGATTTTGTAATCCCGGGTTTCAAGGAAAATGTTCACAACTGGACCAAGAGAAGCATCTTCTGGGATTTACCTTATTGGAAAGACCAGTTGCTACATCACAACTTGGATGTTATGCATATAGAGAAAAACTTCTGCGACAACATCATAAACACTGTCATGGATGTTCTGGGAAAAACAAAAGATGATGTGAAGGCGAGGTTGAACATGGCATACATGTGTGATCGTGCAGAGTTAAATGTTGAACGAGGTGTGAACGGGAGGACATTGAAGCCAAAGGCTTCGTACGTCCTTTCTTTGGACAAAAGGAAAGGGGTATGTGAGTGGGCGCAGCGGCTGACAATGCCTGATGCTTATTGCTCCAACTTTGGGAATTGCATAGATATGAAGGCTGCAAAGTTCCAAAACATAAAGAGTCATGACTGTCATGTGTTCCTGCAGACGCTAATGCCAATAGCATTTCGTGCGGTATCAGACGATGTACTTGAACCACTTGTTGAGTTAAGTGAGTACTTCAAAAACATTTGCTCAACAGTGTTACAGGTCGATAAGTTACAAGAAATGCAACGCAATATACGCATTATCCTTTGCAAATTGGAGAGAGTTTTCCCTCCTGGGTTCTTCAATGTCATGGAGCACTTACCTGTGCATTTGGCAGAAGAAGCATACCTTGGGGGGCCAGTGTAATACCGCTAGATGTATCCATTTGAAAGGTAATACATATGACAAATTTCCTGACAGATGTAAATGTAAAATTAAAGTGTACTTCACACACTCACAGAACTTTAATGTAGGTACTTCGGGTGGCTGAAGAAGAAAATTAGAAATAAAACATCCCCTGAGGGTCAGTGGCCGAAGCATATCTGGTGTTCGAGATATCACAGTTTTCTTCATTCTACTTCGGCGCTAATGTGCCTTCAATGCGCACAAGAAGTCGACGAAATGAGGAAATCAATGTGGAGTCATCAGGAGGGGAGCCAATGTTGTCAGTTTTCCAAACCAAAGGTACTGCTGTGGGAAGTCGGACACAGAGGTACCTAATTGATGAAGAAATGAACGCTGCACAGCTTCATATTGTGTTGAATTGTAATGAAGTTGAATCGTACATCGCGTAAGTTACAAAAAAAAGTACCCATTGCATCCATCACATGTATTGAACGAATACCATTTTATGAATTGAAACATGGTGCTAATCAGTGAATAATGACTTGTACAGACTATTCAAGCAACAAAAATTACAAGGAAACCCAAATTTCGCAGATGTGGAGTTAGATGCACTCATAGAGTCCGAGTTTATTTGGTAGTTCAAGAAAGCAGTAAGATTTTTTAATTTTGCCATCGTCGTTGGAAATAACTGTACTAATTCATCACAACTTATTTCTAGCAAATGGTCCCGACCTTATGAGTTTAAACATAAATACTTGTAGGTCGACATTGTTGAAATGTTCACTGACGAACGTCAGGTACACCTGTACCATTTGGCTCAATTGCCTTTGAGGAAGGTCACAACCTGGTCTGCATTTAGGGTGAATGGATTCTTATTTCAAACATAGAAGAGGTGTGAAGGAAAAAAGAGTTACAATTGTGGGGTTTGTGTGAAAGGGAGCGGAGAAGGTGGATTCGAGGATGATTATTATGGAATCCTTCAAGAAGTTATTCGTATTGAATATCTAGGAGAACCACTAAAACAATGTACATTGTTCAGGTGTGATTGATTTGATAACAGCCCTCGAGGAACACGTAGCCCCAAACTGTGTCCCTTCGTTGAGGTTAATGCAACAAGAAGATACAAAAAATATGATCCATTCATATTTGCTACCTCCGCAATGCAGGTGGTGTACATGAGGTACCCAAATGGAATAAGAGATAAAGGTAACTGGTGGGTTGTCGTTCCAAACAAATCTAGACACAAAGTGAATGATGAATTCACTTTACCAGTTGCATTTCAAGAGGAGCAAGTGTCCCACATGACAACAGTAACTGACATGCTCCCTGCAACTTTGTTGAATGAGGAGGAAGAAATTGAGGAGGTAAACGAAGACGATCCAGCTGAGAAAAATGAAGAGGAGGAGTGGGATGATATTGACAATGATACTGAAGACTCTGAATGAAAGTGATAATGATAAATTAGTTGATTGTGACCTAAAACCAAATTGTATGGGCTGTTAGTTCAGATACTTATGACATTGTACGCGTGACATTTATGACATTGTAATTATGACATTTAATTTGCTGTTAATTTCAATTGCAATTAATTATTTGTTCCTCATCTTATTTGATCACTACGTTCTGTATATTTGTCTCTAAGATGTCAGGTACACATCGTGGCCGTGGGCTTTTTCGGGCAGCAGACCGACACGACCCCACCGGTCAGCACGAAGAGGAACCTCAGGGACATCAAATCCCTGAGGTTCCCCACCGCATTATCCCAGACCCTCGCACCACTCCATCCATGCACTTCAGCCAGCACATGACACCCACCATCCCCCAGGTACACATGTCTGGCAGTTACATGATCCCGAACCCACCTATTATTCCACAACAATCTGTAGAAAGGAGTCAGGAACAAAGTGAACATGCTTCTAGCCATGGCAGTAGTAGAAACAAGCAACTCATCGCACCTGACAGCAAAGAGTAAGTAATTATGTCTTACCAACTGTATTATCAATTTGCAATTTCTGACGGGATCCATTCTTTCTTAATTTGCTAGTTTCTGTCTGTACGATGTTGTGTTAGAGATTACAAGGATATTTACGAGAAAATATCTTGAGCCATGGCCAACATGGGGGAAAGTGCCTAAACAACATTGGGACTTGTGGTTTGGTAAGTTTAAGGTAAGAGTTCTCCCAATTCTTTATACATTCATGTACATATACACATATATGTACTCATATTGTTAGTAGGTATCACATTTTGTGGCATATAATTGTGTTCATGCAGAAGCGTTACTGTTGGGCTCCAGAGCATGCGACCCAGATACGGAGGAACTTTGAGGAGAAAGGGACAAGTAGATTGAGAGACACATTCGGGGAGTTGAGGAAGAGGAGGAAGCAACCATTGTGGTTGTCTGACAGCACTTGGAAGTCGCTGCAGGAATATTGGGCTTCCGATAAATTTCTGAAGGTGAGTTCGCAGGCAAAGAAGAACCGGAACGGCGAGTAGGACGGGTTAGGTCCTTCTTTGCATAGATCTGGTTCGGTCCCATTTACTGAGTACAAAAGACGCATGGTAAGTGCGTGGTTCATTATTTGTTGTACTTATTTTTTCCAACGTCTTACCCAATTACAGCCATCCTCCTGTACGTTAACGTATTCTGTTATTGTGTAGGCGAAGAAGCTTAATAGGGACGTTACGGACCTCGAACTTTTCAAGGACACTCATGTAGACGCGGCTAACAAATGGGTGGACAAAAAATCGAAAAAAAGATGGGTAAGTCACCTGCATGATTTCTTGATTGCGTAACAAATCAGCTCAGTATGTTCACGATTGAATGTTATGTCTGGAATGTCTAAATTTCTGGAATCTTATTTTGCGGATGGAGCACCAATTGAAGTGGGACCAGATTCGAAACTCGCAATCTTCCACAGATCCCGGCTCCGAACCAACTGAAGTCCCATCCGAAACCGAGTTGTGGGTGCAAGCTAACTACAACAAAAAGGGCCGTGTGTATGGGCTAGGATCAGAAGGGGTCAAACTGAAGCATCTGGTGAAGTCCACAGCGACATCCCGGGACCGTGATCCTGACCCTGATGTGCGAGCATCGGTCACGCAGCTGAACAGCGAGCTCAGTACGATGGCGGAGGGAAACCGTCACTTAGAAGAGAAAGTGACTTTACTCACTTCGGAATTATCTGGTATGAAAGATACATTCCGTGAGTTTATGAGAGCTCAGCAAGTATCTGGGTCTGGATCTCGCCCATGCCCTTCTATGCACCATCGACAACACCGCCGCGCTGCTTCTTACGTCTCTCCTCCTCCTCCTGAACCGCAACCCTGTGACGATGATGACGACGACGATGATGATGATGATGGTGATGGTGATGATGATGATGGCGGCAACCTTGGGTATGATGACCGCCCTCATGACTACAGGGATTATCTCATCTAGCATGTCCCTTGATCCTCCCCTTCCTCCTTGATACTTATTTGAACAGTTACCTTCTCTTGCGTTTGTTGCCTTGCTTTGGTTGCTTATTACTGTACTTCGTATTATTACAATGTCCATTTGGTGTGGTTCTTTATTTATACTTATTGACTGAAAGTAACCACATGTGGTGGTTACGTTTGTTGTGATTTGTGTACCACGTGTAGTGGTTATGGTTGTTGCGATTTGTGTACCACGTGTCGTGGTTTTGGCTCGGTCAACATTTGGTTGGCCTGATTTGTATATTTAGGTTGTAAATGTGTATTTGGGGAACAACGTTTTCAAATTATTTTTGTTAAAATTTCCAGAAAATTCTGACGGAATTTGATGTTCCGTCGGCCCGGGGACACCGGAAGGGCCTACGGACACCCATTTTCCTCCAGCATTTTCGGACGGAATACCCACTTTCCGTCGGAAAATGCCGACGGAAAGTGGGTGTCCATCGGGCCTTCCGGTGTCCCTGGCCAACCTTTCCCGACGGCATTGTCCGTTGGACAATTGAAATTCCGTCGGCAGTCCGTCGCCATGGCCGTCGGTCCTGGCCGACGGAATACCTATTCCGTCGGCAGGTGCGGGTCTACGGGCTTTATTCCTACGGCACGGGTCCGTTGGATTTTCCGCCGGAAAATCGGTTTTCCGACGAATTTTCTGGCATTTTCCGTTGGAATATCCGCCGGAAAATGACTGTTTTTTAGTAGTGGTTGTGATGATACATTGAACTTAAAAGAATTGTTTATAATGTTCCATAATCATATTTTAGTTGAAATATTAAGTGGGTAAATGGGTAATCGGATAACCTGAACCTAATCCGTTTATATTAAATGGGTTAATGGGTAAATTTCAGGTCAACCCGTTTAAAAAATAAACGGGTACAAGTCAAGGTTTTCAACCCGTTTAATAAACGGGTTAGGTTCAGGTCGAGAATTTCTAGACCTGTTAAAGTTCGACATGAATACGAATTCAATCCGACCTGACCTATTTGACAACCCTAGTTATTATATGCTCACCAAAAAATAAATCAATAAATAGTTTTCTAATTACCTTGTCATCCTTGTAGACAACATGGGCAAGAATTTTTTTGCGGAGAATCTAATCTTTATATATATAATAAATAGTAGAATAGTGGTGTCTAAAAAACATTTCCTTCTTCATCCCAAGCATATGGTGCAATCTCGCCTAATTTTCACAATTTCAAATTTAAAATTTAAACTTAAATTGGAGATAATGATATACAAATTTTTTTAAAAAAAAAATCCAAAGCATTTATAATCTTTATCAAACTAGGCCTTCCTATCCACGATTCTTAACACCTTCATAGAGTCGCTGTTGATTACTATTTTTTTTTGTTAAGAGAAAGTTATAGATGTTGTATTAGTTCGGTCAAAAATATTTTATTTGTATTATATGACACAAGGTTCAAAGTATCACTTTTATCAGTTGTATTAAAAACACTTCTAATTTGATATAACAATCTAACAACATACATAATTCTGGGAGATTTTTTCTTTGATCGTGTGAGTTGTAATTCTCCAAAAAAAAAACACTAATCCTTTTCCATAGCTAAATTTTTCCTTATTTTTGTGCATTCTTGGTATGTCTCTCATTCTTTCTTCACCGTTTTTTACTTCATTAATTTTTATTTGTTTGCATTTTATTTTATCAATGATTTGTTTGCTTTATATCTTCGTTTTCAGCATAAAAACAAATTGATTCCTTTGTTCTCTGACTCAGATTGTCAAAGTTTCTTTGATCAAATTTTGTGAGATGTGATCCCAAAAGAAAAATACTAATTCTTTTCCATAGCTAAAGGTTCATTCATTTTTATTTTTTTTGCATTCTTTGTATGTTCCTCATTCCTTCTTTACCATTTTTTACTTCATTAATTTCTATTTATTTGTGTTTTATTTTATTAGTGATTTGTTTGCTTTATTTCTTTGTTTTAGACAAAAAACTAAATTGAATTATCATGTTCTTCAGCTCCATTCGTCACAAGTTTTTAATTTTTAATATATATTTAAAATCTTTGATTATGTTAGGTTTTATGTGAGTTGGGCTAACTTACATGAATTTAATTTTTATAACACTAATTTCTAAATGTTATTAAAATTTCATGTTCGCAGCTACGAGGAGAGCTATCACTTTATATGATTCTTTATCCAGGAAAGTGGAACAAGAAAAGCATGATATGATAAATTGCATTGAAGATATTACACTCTTTAACAACAATAGTTTAATATGTTGATAGTAAAATTT
>JACYFF010003369.1:76153400-76181497 GCA_017589665.1 Selenicereus undatus
TATACTTCATCGAGGCAATGTTATTTTGCCCACAAAAAAAAAAGAAATGCAGAATAAAAGTTTATGGTCATATGATATATTTTTCTTAACGTATGTAAATACAAATGAATGATTCAAGTTATGACGTACTAAGATTGCTAATTAATTTTGATCCGCTCCAAAAAAAATGATGATAAAAGATGATTTTTTTTTTTGTTTTTCCCACTGGAAATCGGTGTCCGTATCCACATCTTCCCGATCCTCTATTCGCAGGAATGTAATTTTAGGTGGTTATTGACTATAGAGAGGGTGACGTGGGAATGTAGGAAAATGAGGGATATCAATTAGTGAATTTTTATGAATTTTAAAATTTAAAATCAAATTAATTTGTAACTGTTTTTAGTATTTTGACGGAGTTAATGAGAAGCTTGGATTGAGGGAGAGAAGTATTCTTAGGCTACCATTCATTTTTACACTTATCTTATAAAGATGTATGTATAATTCTTTTACTATGTGCGATAGTGTTGATAAGATTAACTTTTGCTTTTTATTAAAACATTTACATTGTTAGGACATTGACCATAGTATTAATCAATGAAAGGGTAAGTATGTTGAGAGAATTAGTTTAACCCTTACTGGCAAGTTTCATAGTAAACCTATCTTATTTTACGCTTTTCCTCAAGCTGTAGACAAACAGAAATAGGGGGGAATTTGAAGAGCGAAAAACCAAAGGAGGGCAGGGAAACAACTCTTCTATCAGAGCCAAGTTTCAATCCTGGGACCTATCCGGAAAAAAAAAATAAAAAAATTGAACAACCAAAAAACAAAGTAGGGCAAGGAAGCAACTCTTCTGTCAAAGCCAAGTTTCGATCCTGGGACCTATAAGACTTGTGAATTTTTATGAATTTTAAATTTTAAAATTAAATTAACTTCTCAATGTTTTAAAATTAAAATAATGTGAATAATTGAAATGTCATGATTCACTGTAGAATTTAAATCCACGATTGCTATTTGAAGAGCAAAAAAACAAAGGAGGAAAGGGAAGCAACTCTTCTGTCAGAGTCAGGTTTCGATCCTAGGACCTATGTGACCTGTAAATTTTTATGAATTTTAAAATTTAAAATCAAATTAATTTCTAACTGTTTTAAAAATTAAAATAATGTGAATAACTGAAATATCAGGATTCACTATCGAGTTTAAATCCACGGTTGCTATTTAATGAAACTCCACAAATCACTCTCCATGCAGTATTTGAGAATTCCTCAATTGTGAGTATTCTACCCATTTTAACATTTATTATATATTATATAAAGATTTCCTACGAAAACAAATCAAAAAAATGAGGGGATAAAAGGAAAATGTAATAGATAAAAAAATCACAACTCTGGGCAATGCTTTCTAAAGTTAAGAATACCCAATTCCCACAAAATATTAACCCAAAAATCCGTCTGTTTTCAACCCCCCGCCCCAAAATCATTTTTTCTTTCTTGCCAATGTAAGTTGTCTCCACTCAAAAATTTCTAGCATCCTCACGAAAAATTTTAGCCTCCGTCTATTTCAATAAAGGACTGTTATTAGTTATAATTACTGATGGTAAGCCCCAATCTTCGTACATCTTAAAATTTTATTCAGTTATAACTTATAAAGTATTTACTAATATTTTTATCTCTTTTCAATAAATTTCTCTCCAATTTGTAAGAGTTTGGTTATTTATTTTTCTCATCATTAGTGTGAGTTTGGTTGTTCTCACCTTTAGTATGAGTTAGGTTGTTCTCACCGGTAGTGTGAGTTTGAGTTGTTGCCTTTGTGCAAGATATCGTAAGTTTGGAGATTTAGAATGAGTTTTTTGACGAGTAGAATTTAAAAATTATTGTATTAGATCTACTTTTTTTTTAACTAAGGAATGAGTCAACAATTGAATTTTATATGGTTCTACTATAAAGTTTTTCCTTTCAAGTGCAATCTACTACGTCAATTGGACATGTACTCCATAAAGTTATACTATAACTCACCGATATTTGGAAAAGATGCATTGACGTCAAAGAATGTGGTTGGTGGCAAGAATACTGCTACAAGTTCAGAGCCGGTCGACAGTATATTTACCATTAGCTTTCTTGAAAAAATTATACAATTTGATATTTTAAATTTACTTTTATTAGAAGACATTCATTGTATATGTAATATGACTTTTTATTAATAAATTATTCCTTTTTCTTATTAAAAAAAATAACCCTACAATTTGATTTTTTTTTTTAAAAAAAACAGAATACATTGCCTCCATAATAAAAAGCTGAAAAGAAGCACACTAACAAGCTCCACCTCGAACACCCCCTCCACCACCACCGTCCACCACCCTCTCTTCCTTCTCGTCAACCCTTTTTTTCCTCCATTTTTCGCCCTCACTCTCCAAAATTGAGGTTTCTCCCTCACTCTTATGAGCATTTTCAGGTGATTTTTCTCTATCTACCTCAGAAAGTAATGAAACCGAATTGAGTTTCCCTCCCAATTTGGTACCAACTGTTGTGCCCACAACAATTGTCCCACCAAAATTAATCAGATTCTGAGCCATACCCATCTGAGAAAAACACATCAATTTTGTTGGGTAAGATTTACTTTTTGTTGGGTTTGTGGAAGTTGGCTTGAGTGAACTTGGTGGAGAGATCCGAAGCGTTGGCTTTCGACATCCGAAGCCCTGGAACCACCCAAATCTCAGTCCTCCGCCACCACTCTCACCCCTCTCCACAGCTACAGCTACATCTCCACTGGAATTTTAAATTTTAAAATTTAAAATTAAATTAACTTCTCAATGTTTTAAAATTAAAATAATGTGAATAATTAAAAGATTAGGATTCACTGTAGAATTTAAATCCACGATTGCTATTTGAAGAGCAAAAAAACAAAGGAGGGAAGGGAAGGGAAACAACTCTTCTGTCAGAGTCAGGTTTCGATCCTAGGACCTGTGTGACCTGTAAATTTTTATGAATTTTAAAATTTAAAATCAAATTAATTTCTAACTGTTTTAAAAATTAAAATAATGTGAATAACTGAAATGTCAGGATTCACTATTGTGTTTAAATCCACGATTGCTATTTACTGAAACTCCACAAATCACTCTCCATGCAGTATTTGAGAATTTTCCAATTGTGAGCATTCTACCCATTTTAGCATTTATTATATAAAGATTTTTATGAATTTTAAAATTTAAAATCAAATTAATTTCTAACTGTTTTAAAATTTAAAATAATGTGAACAATTGAAAGGACAGGATTCACTGTTGAGTTTAAATCCACCGTTGCTATTTGAAGAGCAAAAAAACAAAGGAGGGCAGGGAAGCAACTCTTCTATCAGAGCTAGGTTTCGATCCTGAGACCTGTGAATTTTTATAAATTTTAAAATTTGAAATCAAATTAATTTCTAACTATTTTAAAATTTAAAATAATATGAATAATTGAAATGTCATGATTTATTATCGAGTTTAAATCCACGATTGCTATCTACTGAAACTCCACAAACCACTCTCCATGCAATATTTGAGAATTCCTCAATTGTAAGCACTACACCCATTTTAGCATTTGTTATATAAAGATTAACCTCTAACTACATTAGTAACACATGCACAACTTAAACTATTCAATCATATTAAGGATTATAATTGTCATTTCATCTGTATCATAAATTGAAGAATTAGTATATCAACATCCAATGAGTATTTAAAAATGTAATGATCCTTTCTTTGATTATGTCATTCACTCAAAAAATTAATTTTGATCTCTTCTAATAATTATAACAGTTTCAAAAGTTTGCTATACATAGATTTGACGTAGAAGTGACAAGCAACTTCGAATTAGAATTCACTCATAGAGATAGACAATGCTTTTCTCTAGCTTTAGTTGGAAATGAACTTTTTCATTCTTCCCACTTAGAAGTATAATTTATTAGGATGGTATAGTTTATTCCTCTATTATTCAATTTTCTGCTTGGTTGCTCATAAGTTTGACGTTAATTTTATTTGTTATCCAACTCTATTTTTTTTATTGACTTAAGTTTGTCAATTATCCCATTATTTCAACCTCATTTGCATAGTGTTTCAATTAAAATTTACTATAGTTACACTAATTAATCACTATATATGTGTGATTGCAATCTTGATTAATGTAAAAGCCAATTTATTAGACTTTCATTATAGTTTCTTTATTACTTATAGTCAAATATCTCAACAAATTTGATTATTATATATCTTAAACTCTATATTACATAGATCTGTAAAAGTAATTTGTTTTGGCACTATAACATTGTTAAACTCCCGAAATATTTGTTTTTAAAGAATATTCAGAGTATACTATGTTGATGTAAAAAGACGCCGCAAGCTCACGGTATCTAACTTGTAGTATGGTCCGGTGAATACGGGTCGTCCCACGAAGATGAAAATATTAAATTAACCAATTAATCAACTTCACCATTAATAGAGAATTTACTAAATAAGATTCAAAATAATACTCCAGCACTATGCTACACTTAATTAATCTAAACTAAAAGATTAAAAAAATAATAATAACAATGAGTAAACAAAATAAAATAACTAGAAGTGATGACATGGAAGACAACTTGTTTGTGAGAAGCTCACTTAGCTGAAGTGTACTAAAATCAACAGCAAGAACAAGACAACACCATCAATAATGTAATAAAGTTGCTTAATGTATGGATGCAAAAGCTGAGCAATAATGTGGCAATTAGTGGGTTGTCTGACAAAGGAAAGAGACTTAGCTTCACCTTGAAAAACACTCACTATAAAATAAAGAACAGTGGGGTACATGAGGCAACATAAAGTGAACTAATTTAACTATAAAAAAAAAGGGGGAAATGTAGTACCATTGGAACCAAGCAAAAGAACATGAAAGGAAAAGGGAGAAAAAACAGAGTATGAAAATTAGACAAAATAGAGCATTCGAGAAGGCTGAAATTGAATCAAAATTGCAAAGTAGTTCAAATCAGTATCTAAATCCTCAACAAAAGCACAAAATAAAAAAAAATTACTATTCAACATTCGAAGCTTTCAATAATGGCTTCTTGAGCTCTCGAACCAACAATGGAGATGAACTAAAAAATCACCAAGAGTCAGAAACAGAGAATGAAATGAATTAGAGATCTAGATACACTTGAACTATGGCTAATGACTAATTGCTTAACAAATTGATGTCAAACACTCAAAATTTCCCCTCTATTTATACATAAATTTGCCCCCTTGTAACCATTCTTTGACTCCACAAAATCTGGACTTGGCGGATTCTTTGCTGCCCACTTTGCACGATTCAAGGAATGGAGTTGTTGGGTCACCTTCGAGCCTTCTCATCTCCCTTGAACAGTCAACCCCGCAAGGAACCCTTCTAAATGAATTTTACCGTTGATGGCAGCTTATGGGCGAAGAAGGTGGAGAAGATTAAGAGGTTATTTTCTGGTTGGTTGGAGAGAGAGAGAAGAATGGGGTTGAAGTGCTGGAATATAGTGTGATGGGCTGTAAGAGGAGAGAGAGGGAGCAGAGAAGAGAGAGAAAATAAAAGGGGGGGATCACGTGGGGGTCAAGTGGAGATTTTGGGTTTCAAAAAAAAAAAAACTTCTTTAATTTTCTGATGGAAAGGAAAGGAAAATACTTGAAATGGATTGACTATGTTTGTAGTGGGCTTCTCTTTTCTGCTCAGTTTTCATCTTTCATCACTTTCTTCAATATTTTGATTTTTCTGCAAAAATAAACAAAACCCAAATAAAATTCTAAAATAATAATTATTTTGAGGCAAAATCATAGGTTTGGAAGTATAAAATTGCATGATCTTCTGATTAACAAATACCCCCATACTTAGATTTTGTTTGTCCTTGACTAAAATAACTAAACTACCTAAAAAGAAATAAAAAATAAGAAAATCCTAAATCACTTTCGTATGAATCACGGTTGCATTTAGCATATGTAACAAGTCCTTTAAACTCCTAGGTTCCCCCTAGTGGACGAGTAAGGTCCCGTGAGGGTTTGCAGACAATGTACCCATAAAATCTTTAAAAAGAAAAAACGAAAAGAAGAGAAAGAAAAAAAAGACAGAGCAAATAATAATAAAATCTTTTTGGATTTTTATTTTTTTTGAAACTTTATATACATGCACAAGGGGAAGCAATGTACATATTCTGACCAGATATATCACCCTTAAAACCAAGGTATTAGTCTGTATATGAATAAGGTGTACACTTCAAAGCTTTAGGTTCTCATGAATAGCATCTGCACTCCAATTTTTCACCCCACGAACCAGCATAACAATGTATCCACCCTAGTGCATGGTGTGTGAGTGTACCATCACCTTGAGAGTTAGGCTAACCACAGTTTGACTCAATCTTGCTTAACTAAATTATTGACTCACTGATATGGGAAGTAAGTTTACCCAGTAGCAATATTATCTCAAAGGGTAGCACCCAATAATGCATGCCTGTAAGGTTACTTCTCATTCTCAACTTTATGACTCTCTTCCCTTTTTTTTTCTTTTTTTAATGCAAATTCAGAGCAAAAACAGAAACAACTGTACAAAGACAAGTGGGAGAGTCAATTATGGAAGCCTAATATCCTACGATAATGGTGATTTTAAAAAATAAGGATTTAACTCATAGTTATAATGGAGTAATGAGGTTAGAAGTGGGGTATAGAATGTTAGCCTTCGAATTACATTTTTACCATGTACATCTTACATATATACAACATAATACCAAGTCATAAAGGGTCAAGCTCATCAAAATAGTGTACACTCCCCTAAAAAAAACAAAAGAAATGAAAGAAAAAGGATTTCATTTTTTTTCGTTTTTTTTTTTTGGAAACGCAAACCCTCACCCCCACACTTAAACAATGCAATGTCTGGATTGCATGCCAAAGTATTAGAATGAGAAGCATTAAAATAAATCAAAGAAAAGGAATTAAGAGAAAAATATATACAAAATAAGATGCATACAAAGGAACAATAGTACCAGGTTAAATGCTGAATGCATCCAAGCTAATCTCCGTGTCGTCAGTCTCTGCACTCAGGTTTGTAGAGCATCAGACACTCTACTTCTCTCTCCTCTATAGGTAGCTCCAAAAATGGTTTCAACCTTTGTCCATTCACTTTAAAGTGCGTGCCTCTTAGGGGATCCTGTATCTTTATAGCACCATGTGAAAAACCATGAGAAGCAATGAAAGGACCTGTCCAACGAGGCCTTAACTTATCTGGAAAAAGGTGAAGTTTGGAGTCATAGAGTAACACCTTCTGACATGGGAAAAACTCTTTCCTGTGAATGTGTCTGTCATGGAACAATTCCGCTCTCTCCTTATGCATCCTAGAGGTTTCATAGGCCTCAGCTCTGATTTCTTCCATCACACTCAACTATAACTTCCTTTCTACCCCAGCTGTCTCTAAGTCAAGGTTCAAAGTTTTTATAGCCCACATAGCTCGATGCTCAAGTTCAACTGGAAGATGACAAGGCTTATCAAAGACAACCCTAAAAGGAGACATGCCTAAAGGGGTCTTAAAAGTCGTCCTATAAGCCCAAAGAGCATCAATGAGCTTATTTGCCCAGTCCTTACGGTTTTCACTCACAGTCTTTTCCAAAATCTGCTTAATTTGCCTATTAGAAACCTCTACCTGTCCACTACTTTGGGGATGATAGGCGGTGGTTAAACGATGAATGATTGGGTACTTTTTCAACAATGCATCAAAAGAACGATTATTGAAATGAGTACCGCGGTCACTAATAGTAGCTCTTGGCATGCCATACTTGGAGAAAATATTTTCCTAAGGAACTTGACAATGACTCGAGCCTCAGTTGTCATGGTTGGCATAGCCTCCACCCACTTAGACACGTAATCTACAGTAAAGAGAATATATTCATTCCCAAAATAAGATGAAAATGGTCCTACAAAATCAATCCCCCAAACATCAAAAATTTCAACAATAATTATATGGTTAACGGGGCATCATATCTCTTATACTGATTTTCCCAAACTATTGACACCTAGGGTAGCTTTTAAGTACAAGTGAGCATATTCGAACAAGGTAGGCCAATACAAACCACACTGAAGGACTTTGGCAGTTGTTTTCTTCCCACTAAAATGCACCCCACATGCTTGATCGTGATAAAAAGAAATGACACTTCTAATCTCATTATCAGGAATACACCTCCTAAAAATCTGGTGAGAACAATATTGAAACAAGTAGGGGTCATCCCAATAGAAAAATCTCACTAGAGAAAAAAAAAATTGTCCTTATCATGCTTATTCCAACCTAGGGGTATCTCACCAGTTACTAAGTAATTGACAATGTCAGCAAACCATGGTTCAAATTGAATCATGAATAGCTGCTCGTCACGGAAACACTCAGATATGGTAGACTCGCTCTCTTGTTGCAAAATTATCCGAGACAAATGGTCAGCAACCAGGTTCTCAGAACCTTTTCTATCTTGAATCTCACAATGGAATTCCTGCAAGAGTAAAATCCACCTAAGCAATCTAGGTTTCCCATCCTTCTTGGAGAATAGATGCTTTAGAGTAGCATGATCAGTATGTATAATCACATGAGAGCCAATCAAGTTGGGTCAAAATTTTTCAAAACCAAACACAACTGCCAAAAACTCTTTTTCAGTTACAGTGTAGTTCAACTGTGCCTCATTCAAGGTATGGCTAGCAGAATATATGATATGAGGTTTCCTATCTACATATTATCATAAGACAACCCCTACAGCATAGTCAGAAGCATCACACATCAATTCAAAGGGCTCTCCCCAAATATGAGGGTGTAAGATGGGGACAAAAATGAGGGCTTCCTTTAGCCTATTAAATGCCTTTAAACACTTCTCAAATAAGTGAAAAGGTACATCTTTGGCTAAAAAGTTGGTCAAGGGCTTAGCAATTTTTCTGAAATCCTGGATAAATCGTCTATAAAATTCTACATGCCCTAAAAATGACCTAATATCCTTCACACAAGTAGGAGGGGGAAGATTAATAATCAAATCAATTTTTGCTTTATCAACCTCAATCCCATCATGTGAAATTACATGTCCTAAAATAATTCCCTTCTTTACCATAAAATGACACTTTTCCTAGTTCAAAGTCAAATTCTTTTCCCTGCATCTTTGAAAAACTCTTGTTAGATTGGTCAAACAGTCATCAAACGAAGAACCAAACACAGAAAAATTATCCATAAACACCTCAATGCACTGTTCAATCATGTCAGAAAATATAGAAATCATGCAACGTTGGAAAGTGGCAGAAGCATTACAAAGACCAAATGACATTCTCCTAAAGGCAAAAGTACCAAATGGGCATGTAAAGGTGGTCTTGTCATGGTCCTCAGGAACTATAGAGATTTAGGTGTAGCTAGAGTATCCATCCAAAAAGCAATAGTAACTATAGCTAGCTAACCTCTCGAGCATTTAGTCCATAAAAGGCAAATGGAAGTGGTCTTTCCTAGTTGCTGCATTCAGTTTCCTATAATCAATACACACGCGCCACCCAGACTGGACTCTAGTGGGGACTAGCTCGTTCTTATCATTCCTAATCACGGTAATACCGGTCTTCTTAGGAATGACTTGAACTGGGCTGACCCACTCACTATCAGAAATTGGGTAGATTATCCCATGATCTAACCATTTAATGACCTCTTTTTTGATGACTTCTTACAGGGTAGGGTTCATACGTATTTGGTGGTCTCTATAAGGTTTAACATTCTCTTCAAGATGAATTCTATGTTACACAATGGAGGGACTAATACCTTTAATGTCATCTAGGGTCCATCCTATGGCCTCTTTGTTTTCCCTAAGTACTTTCAGTAATTTACTTTGTTGGTCCGCATTTACATCAGATGCAATAATCACATATAAAGTCTCATTAGGACCCAAAAAGACATATTCAAGGGAATTAGGCAAGGGTTTCAACTCTAAAACGGGATTAAGAATATGTGCCAAAGAAGGAGAATCAGGGGAGAGGGGATCAATCTCATCACATATATTATTATCAATCAAACCATCAACATATAAGTCATCACAAGCATACGCATTAAACCAATTAACAGTATCAAACTCATAAAAAATAGCAGGTTGTTTTTGTAGATTAAAAATATTCAACTCAACAGTTATGTTTTCAAAAGACAACTTCAGCATACCATTCCCACAATTAACCAAAGCGTTAGAAGTAGCTAGAAAAGGTCGACCAAGAATGACAGGCATTTGGGTTTCAGAGTTAGCCACAGACTTAGTTTCCAGAACAACAAAATCCACAGGATATATGAACTCACCCACTTTAATCAAAACATCCTCGACTCTTCCCCTAGGGGCTCTAGTGGAGTGATCAGCTAACTAAAGGATTGTCTTAGTGGGTTTTAACTCTCCCAAGCCCAACCTCTTATACACCGAGTATGGAAGCAAATTAACACTGGCCTCTAAATCCAACAATGCTCTATGGATGGTCTAGTCCCCTATAACTATGGAAATAGTAGGGCGACTGGGGTCTTTGTACTTGGCTAGGATCTGGAGTAAGATAATTGAGCTCACATTTGAGGCTAAGAAAGCTTTCTTTGGGACATTGGTCGTTCTTTTAGTGGTGCACAACTTTTTCAAAATTTTGGCATATGGAGACGTTTGCTGGATAGCTTCTAGAAGAGGAATGTTGATTTTGACTTGAGAAAAGGTCTCTCTAATCTTATCAACATGGGTATGGTCCTTCTTCTTCCTTAGCCTATTCGGAAAGGCTGTAATGGGTTTATAAACTCGCTTAATAGTCGAAAGTTGAGATGTATCATCTTCCTTCTTAGACTCATCTTTCTTAGTCTCTTTGGAGTCAACCAGGTCAATAGGTTGGGATGGGAAAGGGTCATTGGGGTGCCATTAGTAGCATCCCTAGAAGCATAATCATTATCAAGAGGAGATGGTGGAGACAGAGATGGAGATAACTGAACAGGGACATCTACAAGGTCTTCTAAGTTATGATCAATTAAATGTCGTGACCTAAGTGAAGTTATTGCATTAACCCTTTTCACATTATCCTAGACTGATGGGCGCATCGAAGATGTACTCACATTTCGGGTTAGGCTCTGTTTGACTAGGAAATGGTTCTTTTTCCCTATTGGCTAAGACCAGTTGAGAAAACTATTCTGCCATGGTCCTCATTACCTTCTCTAGACTATTTTGTGATCTCTCTAGATTGTTAAATCTTTTATCAATCTCATTATAGCTAAGAGGTGATTGGGTGTGGCCAACAGGGAGAGGAAGTAGCCTACTCTGGATAGAAGTGTTTTCAGGGAACATTCCGACCTCTGTGCTAGGACCTCCTAACTTCTGTTCTTAGCTCCAGGAAAAATTCAGGTGATTTCGGCACCCTGGATTGTAGGCTGGTGCAAAAGGGTCGTTTCTTGGCCTTTGGTAGGCCATGTTCACTTGCTTAGTTCCAGTTGATAACTGGTGAGCATAGTAGGGACAAACACTCAAGGTATGGTATGAGGATTGACAGTGAGAGCATGTAATGGTAGCACTTTGAAAGACCTGAGGTTGCTGAATAGTCAAACCCTTTAACTGGCTCTCTAAAGTTGTAAATCTAAACTCTATATGGATCAAGTCTTATACTACATGCAAAACTCCCTTAGCACTGACAATTCTAGAACTAAGGCTATCATCTCTAGTGGTCTCCCACTTCATCGTGTTTTCAGCTAAGTTCTCTAAGAATTCCCAAGTTGCAGTAGGACTCTTAGATAGGAATCCACCTTGACACATAGATTCTAGCATGGTCCTCGTTTGTTGGTCCAGACCCTCATACACAATTTGATATAAACACCACTGTTCAAGACCATGGGGACACTGGGCTAACAAGTTCTTAAATCTTACTATGTATCTCCAAAAAGGTTCCTTATCAGACTGAATAAACTAATTTATTTCATTCCTTAGTTTAACGGTTTTGCCATTAGAAAAATATTTCACAAGAAAACTTTAACGAAATCATTCCAATTCAAAACAGAGGTAGCAGGCAAACTATACTTCCATCTCTTGGCATTATCTTTGAAAGCAAAAGAAACAAATCTCAGTTTAACTACATCAGTATTCAAATTATGAAAATGTATCATATTGCATACTTCTTCAAATTCACTTAAAAATAAATAAGCATCTTCAAGTTCAGTGAATTTAGGAAGCGTCAGAATATAATGTGGTTCCAGTTTCACATTAGTACCTAAGGCAGGTAGATTAAAGCATGAAGGTAATGTTGAATGTTGAGGGTAAAAGATATCATTCAAGGCCTTTTCAGTTCTTTCTTGTCTAGCCATTTTTTCAAGTTCAGGTTTAGGTTCAAGTTCGATCCTAATAAGTCTTCTTCTTTTAGGCTCCCTAACCCAAACAATAAGCAAATTCCACACCCTCTATCATATTTTGGTCTTTTTTTTTAACACAAGAAAATAAATAAAAGTGATCTAAATAAAAACTACTCAAATAAACAGAGTAAATAATAAATAAAAACTAATAATAAATAAAGCACAAAAACTAATTAAAGACACAAATGTCGACAAAAATAGCAAAGTACTAAAAAGTGGTTGATTGAATACGTACCATCCCAGGCAACGGCGCCAAAAACTTATTGATGTAAAAGAGGCCGCAAGCGCAGGGTATCTAACTTGTAGTATAGTCCAGTGAATATAGGTCATCCCATGAAGATGAAAATATTAAATTAACCACTTTAATTAACTGCACCATTAATAGACAATTTACTAAATAGGATTCAAAACAATACTCCAGCACTGTGCTACACTTAATTAATCTAAACTAAAAGATTAAAAAATAATAATAACAATGAGTAAATAAAATAAAATAACTATAAGTGATGAAATGGAAGACAACTTGTTGGTGAGAAGCTCACTTAGCCGAAGTGTACTAAAATCAACACCAAGAACAAGACAACTCCAGTAATAATATAATAAAATTGCTTAATGTATGGATGCAAAAGCTAAGCAATAGTGTGGCAATTAGTGGGTTGTCTGACAAAGAAAAGAGACTTAGATTCATCTTGAAAAACACTCACTATAAAATAAAGAAAAGAGGGGCAAATGAGGCAACATAAAGTGAATTAATTTAACTATAAAGGAAATGCAGTACCATTGAAACCAAGTAACACCACGTGAAAGGATAAGGGAGAAAAAACAGAGTATGGAAAGTAGACAAAACAGAGCATTCAAGAGGGCTGAAATTGAATCAAAATTGCAAAGTATTTCAAACCAGTATCTAAATCCTCAACAAAGCACAAAATTAAAAAAAATTACTATTCAACATTCGAAGCTTTCAAGAATGGCTTCTTGGGCTCTCGAACCAACAATGGAGAAGAACTCAAAAATCACCAAGAGTTAGAAACAGAGAATGAAATGAATTGGAGATCTAGATACACTTGAACTATGGCTAATGATTGATTGCTAAATAAATTGATGCCAAACACTCAAAATTTCCTCTCTATTTATACATAAATTTGCCCCCTTGTAACCATTCTTTGACTCCACAAAATCTGGACTTGGCGGATTCTTTGCTGCCCACTTTGCATGATTCAAGGAATGGAGCCATTGGGTCACCTTTGGGCCTTCTCATCTCCCTTTAACAGCAAATCCTGCAAAGAACCCTTCTGAACGAATTTTACCGTTGATGACAGTTTATGGGCAAAGAAGATGGAGAATATTTAGAGGCTATTTTCTGGGTTGGTTGGAGAGATAGAAGAATGGGCTGAAGGGTTGGAATATCAGGTGATGGGTTGTGAGATGAGAGAGAGGGAACTGAGAAGAGAGAGAAAATAAGAGGGGGGGGGGGAATCACGCGGGGGGTCATGTGGAGATTTTGGGTTTTTTAAAAAAAAATCTTTAATTTTCTGATGAAAAGGAAAGGAAAATACTTGAAATGGATTGGGCTATGTTTGTAGTGAGCTTTTCTTTGCAGCTCAGTTTTCATCTTTCACCACTTTCTTCAATATTTTGATTTTTCTGCAAAAATAAACAACACCCAAATAAAAATTCTAAAATAATAATTATTTTGAGCCAAAATCATAGGTTTAGAAGTATAAAATTGCATGATCTTTTGATCAACATACTACAATATATATTTTGCGCACCCTATGTAAGTTATGACTTTTGTACCGTGCTTTAGTTGAAAAATCAATCTAATCTATTTTGTTTATGCTAATTCAGTTAAATATCAAGTTAATTCAAGTTTTTTTTTTTTTAAAGACTTTCTTCAATGACAGACTCTATTATAGCACAATAAACTTCATCACGCTAACAAACTATTGCCATTACTCACAAGTAGGGGTGAGCAAAAAAAACTGAAGCCGAAAATCGAACCGAAAAATCGGTTAACCGGATCAAATTTTATAAAATTTGAGGTTCGGTTAACAAAACCAATTTTTTCCCCGGTTCACGGTTCGGTTTCGGTTCAGGGGGGAAGATTTTTCTATTAACCGCGGTTAACCGATCTGAACTGATTTTTTTTTTAATGGCAGCAAATAAATAGTAAATACTAAATAGCAATTAAATTTTGAAACCATAAAAAAAATGTAAATTTAGGTGTATGGGATTCGGTTAACCGTAAACCGAACCGAAATTCCGGTTAACCAGATATTTCGGTTCGGTTTACAGTTTGGCTTTTTGTTGAACCGTTTTTTCCGGTTAACCGGTAATTTCGGTTCGGTTCACGGTTCGCATTTTTTCCGAACCGAAAAAACAGTTAACTGGTTTTCGATTAACCGAAAATCCGGTTAACCCACTTTGAGCACCCCTACTCACAAGCTTTGGATTTTTTTTTGGGAAGGGGTCTTATAATACTATTTATGTAATAAAGTGGAGTATGATTTACCTTGAGTTGTTTAATTCCTTTTTTATTTTTTATGCTTTTTAAGAGCAAATTCCTCCTTTTGTTCTTACCACTCTTTTGTATCTCTTTCTATTCAACATGTAAATCTTTAAGTTTATTAATAATATACTAATTTACATGAAAAACTATCATTGAAGTATAGCACAAACTGTGCAATGCATGAGTAAGATGCTATTATAAAATAAAATTAGGTATGAATTACGCTTGGGTTTAGGTTAAGGAGTGTTCCGTTACAAGGTCTTTGCCACATGTTATAAGTTCGGTTAGAGATATTTTATTTTGACAATAACTAGTGTCAAGAAGTCGTTATTGATGCATGAGAACTATGTAAGCAACTATTGTTGCTTTAAATTGTGAGTTTTTTTTTATTGCTTAATTGATAAATTCGATACATTCTATTATGATAAATACATTAAAATATAAGCCATACATATACTGTCATATTTTGTAATTGTCATAATAATTATTTTCGGTTATATAGCTTTAGAAAATTAGAATATTTTATTATCAGAAGTTTTATTAATAAATTTGGTATTATTAGTTGTTCCCAAATTTTTGGTAATATTAAAAATTAGAATCTTTCTGTGTGTATATTCTATTTTTTAAAAATTAAAAAGGTGAAAATAATAATATTGGCGATACCAAAAAGGAAACAAAATTATGTTTCAATGCTCTTCTGATGAAGGGATAAAAATACATTAGAAAAAGAAAATTATGTGAAAGTGACAAGCACCAAAGAAAAGAGTTTCTTCCAACCTTAACAATGATGCTTTTATGTAATGTGGAATAGGGGTGGGCAAAATGGTAGGTACTCATCAAGTCAAGCAGTTGGCCCGTTTAAAATAACGTCAATTAAGGGTCAAGGCAATAATGGATTGGATTAATAGTGGGTCGACCTATTCAAGCATAATAATTGGTCAGGTCGGGTTGACCTATTAACGGTCCATTTAGTGATCTAGTACTTTTTTCAATCTATTTGGTACACTAAGTTATATGCTATAATTAGGCCATGTTCTTTTCAGTGGGAAATGAAGGATGTGGAATGGGTGATTGTGGGAAAGGGGGGAAGGAGTGGGTGAGTGTGGTTTTTTTTTTTTAAGTGTGGGAAAAAGTGGGGAAGTGTGCGTGAAAGTTAAATGTAATAATTTTATTGTGTTATAATGTAATAATTTTATTGTGATAGTAATTAATGATGATGAAATTTTTTTGTTTTTGTTTATTCTGTTTTGTTCTGTTTTATTTTGTTTATTTTTTATTTTTGTGTTCTTTTATTTGCATTTGTATTTTTTTATTCATTTTTTATTTTTTATTTTTTGTTTTTTATTTTGTATTTTTTATTTTTTATTTTTTATTTTTTATTTTTGAATTTTTGAATTTTTGTATTTTTTATTTTTTATTTTTTATTTTTTATTTTTTATTTTTTTTATATTTTTTGTTATTTTTTGTTATTTTTTATTTTTTATTTTTTATTATTTATTTGTTTTATTTTTAAATTTTTTAATTTTAAATTTTAAATTTTAAAATTTTAAAATTTTTTAATTCTAATTTTTAAATTATTTTTATTTTTATTTTCATTTTAATTTTCTTAAATTTTTTTTGTTTTAATTTATATATTTTTTTGTATTCATTTTTTATTTTCTTATTTTCTTATTTTTATTTTTTTAAAATTTTTCGTTGGTTGTTTTTCTAAAAGAAAAAAATACAAAAAAAATACAAAAAAATAAAAAATACAAAAAATTATAATTTAATTTTTTAAAAAAAAAATAAAAATAAATACAAAAAAATTAAAAAATTAAAAATTAAAAATTAAAAATTTAAAAATTTAAAAATTTAAAAATAAAAAATAGAATCAAAAAATTAAAAAAAATTAAAAAAAAGTTAATGAAAAAGAAAAAAAATAAAACTGTTCCATAACATTCGAAAAATTAAAAATTAAAAAATTAAAAATTAAAAATTAAAAATAAATACAAAAAAATTAAAAATTTAAAAATTTAAAAAATTAAAAATTTAAAATTAAAAAATAGAATTAAAAAATTTTTAAAAAAATTAAAAATTAAAAATTAATGGAAAAGAAAAAAACTAAAACTGTTCCATAACATCCGAAAAATTAAAACTGCTCATAATTGCTATCAGATTATTCGTAGACACAATTACTTAAATTATAAAAAAAATTTCAAATATGAGAAATGGTTGTTTTATGTAGATATGGGAATGAGTGGGTAAATATGGGAAAGAGTGGTATTTGTTTTTAAGTGTGAGAAAGAGTGGGAAGAGGGGGGAAGAAGTGGGTGGGTGTGTGGTGGGTCAATTTCCCAATGAAAAGAACAGGGCCTTAGTTAAGTTTACTACCAACACTTTATGCGTAACAATAATTATTATACATAGTTTTTTTGTACACGTATGTTTCATTTTAAAACGGGTAAAAGTGAGTCGGCCTACCCGGCCCAAGCCATAACATCGACGAGCTGTTATGATCCAACTCAATCCACTTTATAAATAGGCCGATCCTAACCTAACCCGATCCGGTCCACTGTCCATCCCTAAATTGTGGAGTAATTAATTTGTGAGAAATGAGTTTATTGTTAAGGGCAAACAAATTCCATGGGTTTCAGTTTGCAACAAGGCCTTGAGGAGAGTGCAAGAATATTAGTGAGTGTTGCGCCCAAATGCGGACTACAAGAGCCAATCGGGCCCCGGTGCGGAAGAAAAAGCTGAAAGGGAATATGCACTATAAGATGTTGCGGTAATGAAGATGGGTGGATGAGACTCGGAGCCATGTTGTTTCCTTTTATGGATGAAGGTCACTTAGACTGGTTGGGAGAATCGGCTTCAAGGATGTGATCGTGGAATTGGACTATTTCGCAGTAATGACGAACTTCAGAAAAATCAACGTTTTGCTGAGTCATTTCTATATGATTTTAGAGCACCTTTTTTCTTTGAGCGCTGATTTTGATCTTTGTTGTTGGTCTTACACTCTTACGTTTGTAGGGCTGGTAATGTAATTACTGAATTGCACATGATTTGGTGAAAATAGTGCCACGGGGAAGTAGTGCCTAACTCGTGCAAATCTGGACCCTGATACAATTACCCTTAGTGTAAAGAATCTAATTTACACTTTCAATAAATAGTTGACAAGTGACAATAGAAGAATCTTATCTATGGAAAAAGTGGAGGGAAGAAATGGAGGGAAATGAAGCTAGAAAGGAGGGAAATGAAGCTACAAAGGAGAGAAAAATTTGGGAAGAAGTTCTGACATTGGAAAAACAACTCATATTAATGTACATCTATTCATTAAAGTTTATGAGGTAGGTATTATTATTAAGTTGTAGTATTTATAATCAATTTTTTTTAGATTGAATAAGTTTAGTTTAACATGCTATAAGTGAATAAAAAATTTAGACCAACTTTGCTAAATAAATTACCTTAAGACAGAGGAGGAATATAATGCTTATCAATAGATATTATTTTTTAACTTAACAGAATTTTTATAGCTGAACATGTAGGAGGGATGTGTTTGCTATTAGCTCAAGTTTAGTGAGCCTAAGATTTTTTTTAACTTAAGATTATTTTTTAAAACTAAACTTAAGATTATTTTTTAACTTAGCTTATGTGGGATGTAAGAGCAATGTAGTATTAATTGTATTAATTTAACTTAAGATGCAAGAGAAGGAAAATTAAGCTGCAATGGAGGAAAAATTAGTGATAAGTAGAGGGAAAAGAAAAGTTTTGGTGGGAAGTTCTTTCATTGGAAAAACAAAACATTCTTGGTTTACTTCTACTAATTAAAGTATACCAAGTACATATTATTATTCAGATGTAGTGTTTATACCTTTTTTTCCCATTAAATAAGTTTAGCTTAATGTACTATCAGTAAATAAAAATCATATGTTTAACTTAATATGTAGGAGGGCTGTAGTATTTATTATTAGTTTGATATAGACATTATTTTTTTTAACTTTAGTAAATAAATAAATTAACTTAACTAAATATATAAATAGGTTAACTTAATTGGACTTAATCCAACTTAACTAAATAAATAAGTTAATTTATGTATTACTTTTTTAACTTAAGTTAAGTTTAAGAGTACACACTTAGGCCAACTTTGCTGAACAAGTTCAACTTAAGTCGTAAGATGGATATAGTATTTGTTAACCTAAGATGTAAGGTGGATGTAATATTTATTTATTTTTTAACTTGACTAAATAAATGGGTTAACTTAGCTAACTAAATATAAGTTTTGATGTAGTACTTATTCTAAGATGTAGGATGGATGTAATGTTCATCACGTAGATATTATTTTTTTCTAAATGAGTTTAACTTAACTTGTCATGAACTTAATCTATAGATGTTACTAATAGTTTAAATTTTCATGTATTTAGTGTTATCAGGGGGAAAAGTTTGAACATGCCAAATAAAATATAAGAAGAAGAAGATAAGAAAATGGGGTAATAATAAAACAGGTCGTTTCATTAATATGGAAAGGTAGAACAACTAGGTAACAAGCATAAATAAGATGGAAAATATTAAACTACTAAATATTATAAGGTAGCAACTTAACATAAAAGCTTAGGAAACTTTTCATTGTATGATCAAAGTTGAAAGGATTTGTGCTTGATGCGCTTGGACCTTCTAGGTTCAACTTCTTCCTCCCTCACAATGCACAAGTCAACAATTGGACGAGCAACAACTCTTTTGCCATTAACATTTCTATGAAGTACCATGTGTGGATTGCCCAGTAGTTTTTGATGAAGATTATATTCTTTCTCAAAAATTGGCTCGAGAGTTTCAAGCCTTCCATATCTAGTGAGGAGTTGCCCAATGAATTGTGGACCTACCTTTGGACTTTCAATCAAACTTCGTATGAACAAACGAACTTGAAGTAAATCTCTGACATGAGTTTTCTTTTCATAAAGACACATTTTTAACTATGAAAGGGTAATAACCGAATGATAAAATGTGAAGAAGACTAAATAAATTATACACGAGAGGATAAGGATACAATATTATTTATAGGTGAATTTTCCCTCCAAATTTCTTGCCTCCAAACTAACTAGAATTAATGCTCACTGCATTTTAACTTTCCAATGAAGATTAATAACAAGATGTTTATTTCTCAAGGTATCTTCTACCCATTCTAGCTATTAAGGATTTATTCATTATTATCTCGATATTTGCTTGATAAATATTCATCCTACATCTATTCATGATGGTTGCTACTATAAACTATACTGACAGACAATTATGCTCCCAAAAAAAAATCAAAAAAAAATAATCAAACATGGTATTACATAGCAAGGGACACAATTTCTATTATATAATCTACTTTATTAGAAATACGCATTACATAACAACTATTCTATCGATTAAACAAAAACTAGCATTTAGTCTTCTTCCTCTAAATTTTTAAAAAACTCATCATCAATAAAACCTAGGTCAAGATCAGGGTAGTTCTCCTTGATCTTGTCTGTATAAGTAGCAATGCCATCTGTAAAACTATTTAGTGAATATTCATTGAGTTCATTCATATAAGTATGTGTTTGCTTAAATTCTTCAATAATCAAATCTGCAGATTTCTTTTCTTTGATCATGAATGTTTCCGACTGGTCTTGAAATTCATCCTTTTCTTTTGAAACTGTGTCAAACTTTTGTTTGAGGATTGCATTTTCCTCCCTCTCTTTTTTCAATTCTTTAATGAGTTCATCTCCCCTAGCAGTAACATGTGACAATGACATTAAGCTCTGTAAGAATTAAAAAATTCAAAACTAATCAGGTGATGATGATTATCATAATAATATTATTAATAATAACAACAACAATGGCAATAGTAGTAGTAGTAGTAACAATAATAGTAGTAATACTAGTAATTGTAGTACTAATAGTAGTAGTAGTAATAATAATAATAGTAATAATAATAACGATAATTGGGGCCAAATTGAGGGCATTCAATAAGGAAATAATGCATGGTGGTAAAGAAGGGCGAAGACCGTCAACAAGGAACTCCTCATACCTACAGTAATGATATTTCCTCGAAGAGTTGGCACGTTCACTAGAAGAAGATAGATGTAAATGGATAATAGAAGGTATATTAAACTAAATTGCAATGCGTTTAAGGTCATTATCTACTAAAGTACAAATTTGAGAATTAGGGCCGCCCTTCTCAATATTCACGTTATAGGTATTATCTGCAAATGCATTCCCATGAATATTGTTTCGAACTAAGTCCTCTTTTCTCGTGTGGAATAAAGAAGTAGTTGAAATACCAGGTGCCTTATGAAAACGAAATTTATTGTGAGAAGAGGTATCAGAAGAAGAAGACATGGCTCTAGAAAACACTAATTCTCAATATATCACCGATAATGCTGCAAAAAATGACAAAAAGGATAAATTAATTTCATGGGTGTGTTGCAACTTCACTAGATATAAGAACACAATTGAAAAAGCATGCTACATTTTATGACCTAAGAAAAATAAGTTAAATATTGTACAAAGTAAAGCCAAATAAAGATTCTAACAAACTATTAAATTAAAAAGTCAATACTTGTTCATTAGAAGAGTAAGTTAACCAATTAGTGTCTAAACTGTCTAGAGTTTAAAGTTTCTATTGGTAATCTTAAAATTTTAAGTAGATCAACCTAACATATTATATTTCATAATGGCATAATCCATAATTGTAATGCGTATATCTTCATCCTAACATATTATATTTAGTCCAATCATATTTAGTGCCCTTACCCCCTCCATGTGTCTTGCGTTAAAAAATACTAAAAAAACCCAAATGTTTGAATTTCAACCTAGAATATAATTATAAATGTCAACATATTTGAATTTCTAGGAGAGAGTTGGCATAGATTGAATGTTGTGAATGCTTACTTATAATTTGTTATTTAAGAAATTAACAATTACATAGTAAAACCCAAATGTTTTTAATTACAAAGTTGTTAATAAGAACTAATACATAGACGTAAGAAAGATAGAGAAAGCTAACACCATAGTTAAAAATTTAAAAAAATCACCCAAGTTAAGTCATGCATTTTCATTGTAGAAAATTCATTGGAGAATTTTCAAAATTCAAATAGTAACAACATTGAAGAATAGGAACGGGGTTAGGAAACGTAATGATATTAAGCTCTAAAACAATATAAGCATTATTAAACCATACTTGATCAATCTGTGATAGTAAATGCACTCCTCTAAGGCACGTAAGAGGAATAGAGTGGGAGAATGAGAGGTAATGATACTAGGGTGTTATCATGTATAAGAGGGGAAGGTGAATAAGAAGGGTAATGATATTAGGACGTTATATATGATAGAGGAAGGGATGCAGGGCTTTGATTTTTATTTTTATTTTATTTTGGTCAAGAGGGTTTGAATTTGAGTAACTAAATTTTTAGATTAAGGAAAGATTATATAATTGATGATATTTTCAATACATACTTTAATTGTAATGTGTGAATAAATGGAGGGGCAAGGGGAAGGGGAGGGGGAGGGGGAGGGGGAGGGGGAAGGGAGAAGTGAGGTATTGCAATTATTAAAATTTTAATGGCATGGATAAAGGGAGGGGGAGTTGGAAGTGTTATAAATCTTGGACTTGAAAATTAGAATTTTTTTGTAAATCATAATTAATAGTTAGAAGCTGATAGAATTGCAATTATATAATTGTTAATTACTACTATCAATTAGAAATTTAGAAGGAGGGTAAGTAGGAGGGGAGATATTAACATTTTGTAATACCTAATTCTAAGTTACTACTATCATAACAACTTATTATATGATGAAAATAAAATAAGCTATGCTTGAATAACAATCCAAAATAACAATAGAAGATTGTTAGAAACATTTCAGAAAAATAAGTCTTGTGAGCTAGTTTATGCTACTAGTAGTATCTAAAAAAATAACAATCACAAGCTAATAACTTGCATTTGGTGCTCCTCTTCAAGGTTAGGAGTTGAACCAGTTTATGCCACTATTAAGGGATAAGTCTTGTGAGTTGCCATCTTCCCAATTCCCCATCTCAAGCAGAGTGTCCTGTTCAATGTGAAATAAGAAAAACGTTAAGACACTTGTTGTTAATCAAAAAATGAGTGAAGTAATTGTGGATAATACTTATATCATAAGCACCACTTGCACCACCTCTTATTGCTTCCACACTACTAAAAGTGCTCTGAATAATTTGCTACTATGCAAATGAAGAAATAAATAAGAGGATGATTTCCTATATTTTTCTTCCAAGAAAAAGAAATACAGTAGACAAAATAAAGACAAAAAGAAATACAATGCAAATCTAGCTCTTGTTTTTTCAACATTTTCTTGTTAGCAGTTCCTTTCTTTGACAGATGAGGTTGTCATTTTGCTGGTGCTCTACCTGTTCCTCTACGATCAGGAGAATCCTTAAGAGTACTATTGCTATCAATCTGTTTTCTCTTTTTAATATACCTTTCATTCTCCTCCAGTATTGCAACCTTCTTCTACCATATACTTTATCCCCACCACACTGCAAAGAGTTGCCACCAAATTTATCATGAATGCCTAGAGTACACTCAAACCTCTTGCAAAGTTCATTTGCGCCTTCCATAAACATGGTATAAGTGGCATCATTATGCAAGGCCAAAGATGTCAGATACTCATTTATATTGGTTGTCCCTTGAAATCTTTTCACCTTTTCAGAGCGGCCTGGATCATAGTAATGTACTCGAATGCGCTCATAGTTCCTTACTATATTCTTCCTCCATCTATCCGAAATATATTTATCTGGAATACAATCAACTTCCTCAATCTCCAAAACTCGAATAATGTGTTTGCATAAAATACCTCTATACTCAAAAAGTCTACAAGAGCATTTAAAGTCACCTAAAGTTCTGTTTAGGTTGACAATAAAGTTCTTTCTTTTTGCCTTCCAAATTGGTTTGACAATCTTCTTTGTAACTTCATATATTTTCAAAGACCCATCTTCAGTAACCTTGTTTGCATTTGTATGCATAAGCCCATATACCTCTCCTTGAACTTCTTTAAATTTAGAATTTGTATATGCCTTGTGAAAAACCTCATCAACAAGGATTGTTTTATCGTATTTGTGAGGTCTTTCCATTGTGTTGGCATTCATGATTTTCTCTTTTTCAACTTTTCTTGCAAGAGCCATTTCAAATAAGTTTATGAACTGCTTCAAACCACTATTTAAGCTCATGTATCCTTTGAAAAAAAGTTCATTCCTTCGCTTCTTTGAGTGGAGGCCATACCGGCCCAAAAAGAGTCCCTCCAATATCCTGGAACCCGATGACGTCTTATATCATATACATCTTTTATCCAAACATTATCATGCAATGCAAATTTCTCAACCATTAACTCCCATGCCTCCTCAAACTCTTGTAAATTTAAAGAGTCATGAACAACAATCTTCATATTCTTCTCAATATCCTCCCATTTTTATGACTACCCAAGTTCCTTGCTGCATTCTGCAAAATGTGCCAAATACAAAGCCTATGCCTCATCTGAGGGAAAACAATTTCAACTGCCTTACCAATAGCCTTACATTGATCCGTTAAAATAGCACCAGGAGGGCTTCCCATACACTGTAACCAACACTTAAACAACCATACAAATGTATCTGTATCTTCATACGATATTAATCCACATCCAAGAAATATTGACGAGCCATAGTGATTGACCCCAACAAAAGGAGCAAATGGCATCCTATACCTATTTGTTAGGTGAGTTGTGTCAAATGTGACAACATCACCAAAGTCCTTAAAGGCTGCACGACTTCGTGCGTCTGCCCAAAACACACTCATTAGCCTCCCTTTAGAATCTCTTTGGATGGAACTAAACAAGTTGTCATTATTTACTTCCATCTTCTCAAAGTATGCCTCCACGGCGACAACATCACCCTCTAATCTTGTACACCAACGCTTTATTCCCAAACACATTCCTCATATCTCGCTCATTGAATGGTAGATTTTCATGCCCTCCACTCTCTATAACTAGTGAGTTGAAGTTCTTTGTAATAGGGACCCCAGCAGCATCATTATTCAAAATTCTCCGCTTGTGATACGGAGTTAAATACCTACAAGGATATTAAATATTTCGTTGTCAAAATATATTAACATGTTACAATAAATGTAAATCAAGAAAATACAATGGCAAATAGAAAATATTACTTTAAAGGAAGGTTTATGTACCTATAATTGATCATGAAGCGACTGTTTGTTGGGTCTAGTGGATGATTATGTTCGAGATGTAAAATTGTGATTGTCATCCTTCCTTTTTGCATTCGCGCATCTACATATGCTTTACACCCAGTTATTTGGGATTGACCTGTGTCATCTGTTTTTTGCTTCCTCCTTTACCACACTCTAACCTCAACCTTTTTAGCATATATTTAGGTTCTTCTCCTGACTTCCTCCTTCCATATGATTTCCCCTTGAATTCATCTAATAATTCACATGTACAAGTATAATATTGAAACCCTCTACTAGATGCATATTTGTGAGAATACTTTGCAAACTCTTGCCCATTGTCAAAGCACATTCCTACACATGGGTCGGGTACCTTGTCTCTATTATTTGATCCATCACTGTCTTCATTTAGCTCATCTCCCATATCAATTTGTTCTCTTTCAACCTCCTCATTCATTCCTTCTGCCTCCTCATTTAGGTCTATCCTTTTCTCGACATTATCGTTAAACTCTTCTATCTCCTCGTTTAGGTCTATCTCTATCACATGTCTTCTTTCATAGTTATCCATCATCTAATATACAAGTGCATACATAATAGATATAAGTAACAGATAGCTAGCAATTCCAATAATAGTATAATATGTTTCACTTTTGAAGATAGTACATTATGTCTAAATATTAGTTTTACCTTTTGAAATAAATAGCTCTAGCCTTGAAGATAATAAACTTCATAAAGGGAAAAAAAAACAACACAAAAACAAAATTTAGGCCAACAAGTAACCGTCCTCGTTTTAAATTGCATTGGAATGGAGTAGTAGTTGTTGTCCATCTACTTCCTCTAACATGGTAAAATAGAAAGGAAAAAAAGCAATTTATCCGCTCTTAATTCAAACCTTCAGTAGATATTTGTTTCTACATAATATATTCATTCCAAACACTTTATTATTTGTAATAGCTAATTAAGTACTTGCTATACTTTAATTTGAAATGTTGAAGAAGGCATTTTTATCGCATCTTCTCTTAATTTTGTGTTTCTCTCCAATGTCAGTAATGAAAAGTTACATCAACAAGGCAAATCATATAAAAAGAGAAAGTTTGAAATTTTACCTGATAGTTCAATTGTTCCTTTAAATTGTGAAAAATATCTTGCGGTAGAAATGTCGTTTTGGAATAATCTTCTATTAAGATACGAAAACTTCTCCCCCCCCCCCCCTTGCAAGAAGGAGGGAGATGTATTTACTTGTGAGACACCAAAGATGATGATGATTCTTGGGAGAGGAAGGGAAGAGCAAGGGATACTATTAAGTTCACCAGCTACCTTAATAACATATCATATTTATTTAGATTAAAAGAAAAATAATGCCATACTTTCCTTTTTTTCCTGCTTCACTCTGATTCAATTTGTTTAACTAAATTTTTCAATTTGTTAAATACATGTACATTTATTTTACGGCTTATGTAATATTTTTGTCAAAGTCAATTTACAGAGACATCACTTGTTTGACAAAGTCAATTTACTAGTGGTTACAATTTTGAGTGTTCAACAACATTAGTGGTTAAGACCGCCTATTTTAGCCTTATGTGGTGTTTTTGAAAAGCTATTTAGGTAACTTTTGAAAACCTCTACCTAATGGCTTTAATTATAATTCCGATTTGCCTTTTCATATGACAAAAGCCTTCCTCCGTCATATCCTTTTATGTTATTTTGCACCCATCCCTTTTCTATACAGCTAAGTTTACCTAACATTAAGGTCATGTTCGGCAATAGCGTTTAAAGTGATATTTAGCATTTTTTACTTAATCAAGACACTAATCAATAGGTATGTGTGAAGCTATGAATTTACAAACAACATCTATTAATCATGTACAATGTTTTATTGTTAGATATGATCGGTCGACGTTTGGTTATTTTTGCATATGATTAACATTTTTAATTCTATGTTTTCTTCTAAAGTTAAATTTCTTTTATATATAGTATCTAGTCATTTTTAATTTTCAATATATCAAAAGATAATTATTTTCATAGTATTTTGGTTGATATCATGTATGAAAGTCAATTAATTGTATAAATAATCAAATGCAATGATCAAATTACATTTACACTGATCAACATTGATAGATACTTATCTTCACTGGTAAACAATGATTATCTGATAATCTTCAATACTCATCAACATTCATTATACTGATCTCATCACTATTGACCAATACTCATTAGCAATAAGTTATTTATGATAAGTTGAGCAGTAAGCCAATGAGGATTCGTTTATTCACGATATTAGAAATGACAATCACTTGCCGCCGACAGGATCTCTTTCCTACTTATGTGTCTTACTTATATTCATAATCTATTCGTCTTCTATTTGTATAATCTTTGTGTGCACTATGATATTGACAAAATTTACACGAGATAAAATTTATGTTTAGCAGAAGTGTTTCAAATAGCAATTGATGTCTTTATAAATCAAATTATATGTATTTATGTTATTCAATTTTCATTTTTAATGATATCTTGATCGCACTTTAGAGATTATTATTTCTTTTCATAGAAAGTTGAATTTCTCATAATACTAAACTTCTTTAATTGGTCGTGTAAAATACGAATTTCAATTGATAAAAGGCCCCAGTCATATCTAGCATTTTAATTGGTAGTGAAATAGATTCTTTTACACTAAGTTATTTATGGTAAGTTGACTAACAATTCGGGTCGGCGGCTCAGGGCTCATGGCATCAGTTACCATGGGTAGCACTATTAGGAGTGGAAGAGAGAAAATTTATCGGAGGAAGGGGTGTATAAATGTAGCAATAAAATTTTAAATGAAACTAAAATACAAAATTGTATGCTAGTTATAGTTCTTGCTACAATAATATCAATAATGATTTTCGTTCAAAAAAAAAAAAAGATGATGACAACAACAACAGCAACAACAATAACGACAATAAGATAGTATTCGTAGTAGTAGTAGTAGTAGTAGTAGTAGTAGTAGTAGTAGTAGTAGTAGTAGTAGCAGTAGTAGTAATAATAATAATAATAATAATAATAATAATAATAATAATAATAATA
>JACYFF010003369.1:76181507-76245996 GCA_017589665.1 Selenicereus undatus
TAATAATAATAATAATAATAATAATAATAATAATAATAATAATAATAATAATAATAATAATAATAATAATAATAATGATGATGATGATGATGATGATGATGATGATGATTTACACCAAAAAGATAACAATAGCAAAACCTTATTTAAAGTTTATGGTTTTGAAAATATAAAGTTGATTTTACAAAAAGATCAATAAAAGTGAAATTAATTGAAAGTCAAACTTATAAAGATTAGAAATGTATAAAACTATTGAAGCCAATGTAATTAAATGTTAGAAATAAAGTTAACCCATGGAAGCTAAGTAAAGGAGGGGAGTTTAGCTACAATAATAATAAAGACAAATTTAAACTATTACAGGAATAGTATAGAAGTTTAGTTGTAAAAACAATAGTAGCGAATTTGAAGTATTAAAGAAATATTTTAAGAATACTTTGATTATAAGGGGATAAATGAGTCTAAGATTTTTAATATGTTACTATGTCCAAATGAAGGTTATAAAAAAAGAAATGAAACTCTATTAAATAGTTACAATAATCAATATAGTGCAATTCACCGAGAGAAGTATTTAAAAACTTCACTTTGATTTCAAATTCAAATCTTGTAAAGTTTGAATTTTCATTATAATTTTGATATTTACAGCATAGAATCTTTTGGCATAAATTTCAATTGAAAAAAGGGTCCAGTTATTTCTAGCATTTTAATTAGTAATGTAAAAAAGATTCTTTTACACTAAGTGTATCTGTAGTATTTTCCTGCAAATCTATACAATAACTTTATATAAAATTGAGTGACTTCACATGTTTTTGCCAAGTGTCATAATTTTATTGGTTAGCATATTAATTAGTAACTTAATTTATTTTATGGCTTTTATCATGTGTACAATTCTTTTTTATTTTTCTTTATATACTTCACAAGATCTTTCACCTTCGCCTTAATAAGTTTCTTATAAATGTGATTAATAGATATTTACTTGCATATACAAAAATAACACATGCGTAAACCTAAAAAATTCATAGATACAAAAATCATTCAACTAATAAAATAAATATAAATGATGGAAGTAATATTATTCATGAAATATTTATAATTTTAGACATTGACATGTTGTCTAATCCAATCCTTACATCGCAGGGGGAATTTTTCTAGTTTATGTATTTATAAACAAGTTGGCTTCGTAAATCATTTGAATAAAAAATAATAATAATAAGTTGGCCTTTTTGAGGGGTATTTAATACTCAATTTCATTGAAATCGAGTTAAAAAAGGTAGAGTTTTTTTTCTTCAATCATAATTCTTTTTCAATCATAATGTTCGAAATCAAAAACTTGTGTAAGAAGAACAAGTGTTAAAATCACATGCAACAACATGTGTTGGTGGACAAGTTGACTATGTACAACACTTCCATCCTCATCTCAAACCAAAAAAAAAAGAAAAAAGAAAAAAGGGGGTAATACACCGTGCCTCATAGAGGCCTGCTATACTTATGTGCAATTTATATTCTAAGATCAAGTACGCCATTTATTGTGTGTCTATATATATATATAGAGAGAGAGAGAGAGAGAGAGAGAGAGAGAGAGAGAGAGACATACATATGTGTGTATATGTATTTATGTATGTATGTATGCATTTATGCACACACACAATAATGTTCAATATATATGACGCTAATTCTTGTTAAACATAATACTAAACTCGGTAAATATTATTCAATTACTTACAATATATAATACTGATACTCACTAACATATATACCATATTAGACATTGGCAATAGTAATATAATTTTAAGAAAACCAAAAAATATAACCCAAACTACTAAAACAAAAAGAACGGTACTTATTAATACTAAAAAAAATATATTGAATATTGGTGATATATTTGTTGAGCATGTGAATTTAAATTTATGAGCATACAACTATAAAAGTATAAATATACTTACATATATGCCATATATAACGTTAAAAATAGTGGCATAATTATAAGAAATTCAAAACTGAGAACTGAAGTAATAAGAAAAGGCAAATCCTATATCATGCTCATAAGAGCATATACTCTCATAAGTCACATTAGTGCTACATATTGAAATTTATTTATATAATAAATACACGTTGAAAAAATATATATACTTAATAAGTGAAAGTATATACTCTTAAGTATGTGAGATACATTACTAGAACTTGGCAAAAAAAATGTGGTGAATATTGGTGGTATTTTTGATGATCAATAAATAGAAGCATATTTTGCGCTTACAAGAACTCTTATATAAAACTATGGAGATAAGCCCTGAAAAGTAGGTTGAAGCGAATATTGCTAATTTACTCGTGGTAAGACTATGGCGGGCGACGATGGAATGGCAGTCTCCGGCTCCTCTCAGCAATGGCGGATGAAGTTGAGTTTGGAGGGGAAGGTTGTGATGGTCACCGGCGCTTCCTCCGGCATCGGCCGCGAATTCTGCCTCGACCTCGCTAAATCGGGCTGTCGGATAATCGCCGCCGCTCGCCGGAAAGACCGCCTCAAAACCCTTTGCGACCAAATCAACTCCGCCGGCAGCGTGAGGGCCATCGCCGTTCAGCTCGATGTCACTGCCGACGGCCGGACTATTGATGTGGCGGTTCAGACGGCTTGGGATGCCTTTGGGAGTATCGATGCTCTCGTTAATAACGCCGGCATTCGAGGTAATCTTCCCAACCTATCTGATTCCTCACTTGGGCCAGTATTACGAGAATGTCTAAAATGGTTAATCAAATTGCTGCTTGATGTTTTTCTCTGTATGTGTGATCAACGATGATTTCAATGTGTTTGGAAATACCCTATACCTGGATGAAAGAACACTTTGTCTTTTCAGAGTTGAATTTGAAAAAAAAATGTTAAATGTCATCCATAATATGCAAGCAGTCATCTCCGACCAAAAAGGAAAAAAAGATGCAGATAATTTTAAATCCCCCGTAGCTGTCCGGGAGACAATTTGCCCTAGTTATTATAGGTTTTGCCCGGAAGAATTATTGATTGCCAACTTCTTCAACACTAGATTTCTTCAATCAATTAAGTTTGCTGTAATTGAACTATGCATATTACCAGAAAGGTGCTTGAGATGGTGCTATGCAAGACCGACCCTTCTCTACAACCTTGTCGACTGCTAAGTACCCCCATTAACTACTATTCATTTTACTTTTGCGTAATTGTTATTAACTAGCAATGTTAGCCAGCGAACTAATGAATAAGTATTTAAACAGGGAGGTGGAATTCCCACCATTGGCAAGCTCTGTTTTGATCGATAACCTGATTAAGGATGTATGGAATGTTTTTTTTCTTTAAAAATAATCCAAGGTGAATAAAGTATATTTCTTTGGTAATTTATAAGTGAGGTAGCAGGCACTTGGATTCAGACCTTAACTAGATTGGTCTTTTGTCCATTCATTTTATCCCACAAAAAACAAGTAATCTTCATGTAATATTGGGTATTTGAGACAAGAAAAATAGGAGCTTGGTGGTGTAATGAAGAGGTGAAAGAGAGGGTTAAGGAGAAACAAGATGAATACGCTGCTGTAATCGGTAGTAGATCAGACGGAGAAAAAGAAGTTAATGCTGTTAGGTATAAGGGGGCTAAACGGATACCAAAGAAAGCTATCACTTTAGCAAAGAACAACGCATATGAAAGGTTATATCAGAAGCTGAAGATTAAGGAAGGGGAGAAGGATGTCTTCAAGTTGGCAAGGGTTTGGGAAAAGAGAGACTTGGGAAATGTAAGGCTCATCAAAGGAGATGGCCGTAAGGTTTTAGTAGAGGATCTAAAATAAGAGAGAGATGACGGGGTTACTTCTCTAAGCTCTTTAATGGCGAGTTGAGTGAGTGCTTATAGAGAAACGAGAAAGGGGCTTGGGAGGAGCAGCAAAACTATAGGTTTTGCAGTCGCAGTCGTATTGATAAAGAGAAGGTTAGAGACGCATTAAGAAAGATGAAAATTGGAAATGTTGTGGCCCGAACTATATTCATGTGGAAATATGGAACTATTTGGGTGAGGAGAGGGTAAAGTGGTTAACGGAGCTTTTTAATGTCATTTTAAGGACTACGAAGATGCTCTGTGAATGGAGATTTAGTACAATCATCCCACTTTATAAGCACAAGGATGATATTCAAGATTATAATAATGATAGAGGTATTAAACTGCTTAATCACACTATGAAGTTGTGAGAAAGGGTAATTGAGGGAAGGTTGAGGAAAGATATTTCCATTTCCGAAAACCTGGTTGGTTCTATATTAGGTAGATAGACTACCAAAGTAATCCATCTCATAAGAAGG
This sequence comes from Selenicereus undatus, assembly GCA_017589665.1. NCBI lineage: Eukaryota > Viridiplantae > Streptophyta > Magnoliopsida > Caryophyllales > Cactaceae > Selenicereus > Selenicereus undatus. The sequence continues at coordinate 76,185,805 of JACYFF010003369.1, forward strand.
CTCATGAAAGTGTATAGGGATAAGAAAAAGGTTCTCCATTTGGTGTTGATAGTTCTAGAGAAAGCGTATGATAGAGTACCGCGTGAGGTGTTATGGGAGTGTATGGAGAAGAAAGGGGGTGTCAGAGACGTATATCCGAGCTATCAATGATATGGATGAGGGAGAGGGAGTAAAAACAAGTCTAAAGATCTCAGGAGGAGACACAGAGGACTTTTCTATTGACAATAGGCTCCATCAAGGGTCAGCTTTAACCCCGTTCCTTTTCACTATTATTATGGATGTACTCACAAAAGGGATTTAGGACGAGGTACCTTGGTGCATGCTATTTACTAATGATATTGTTCTCGTCGATGAGACTACGGATGGTCTTAACAACAAGCTAGAGTAATGGAGACATACCTTAGAATCTGGGGGATTTAGATTTTTGACTGGATACTTAAAATGTGGGTTTAGTAGTGAGGAAGTGGGTGGGGAAGAAGTCATCATGGATGGTGTGGCAATATCGAGGGCCAAGAAGTTCAGGTATTTAGGCTCGATCATTGAGGAGAAAATAAATATCAATGAAGATATTAACCGACATATTAGAGTGAGATGACAAAAATGAAGGAGTGCTTTCGGAGTATTGTGTGATAAGAAAATTCATGTTGGATTGAAAGGGTGGGTCTGTCGTATGGTAGTCAAGCTAGCTGTGTTATATGGTTAAGATTGTTAGCCAATCAAGATGCCTCAAGTCTAGACATTGATGGTAGCAGAGATAAGAATGATTCGATGGATGTGTGAATATACGAAATTAGATAAAATTAGGAATGTAGTGATTAGAGAGAAAATAGGAGTTGCACCAATAGAAAATAAGATGAGAAAGATTATACTTAGATGGTTTGGCTATGTTAAGAGGAGCATTGAGAATGCACCAGTAAGGAGGTGCGAGATGATTAGGTTTTTTAGATGTAGAAGAGGTAGAGGACGGTCAAAGAAAAGTTGGAATGAGGTGATTAGAAACGATTTGAAGTTTATAGGTTTAACGAAGAACATGACTTAGGATAGAAGTATGTAAAGATTTAGGATTAAGATTGAAAAGCATAGATAGTGAGCTTTTAGTTCTTCCTTTGGCTTTTGTTTGAGCAGTGATTGTGATTATGTTATATTGGCTATTATTCTTTCCTAGGTGCGATGCAATCCTTTAGGATAGTAGATTGATTTTAGCAAGGGTGTTATTGTTGCACATTTGTGTGCTTGAGTAATAGCATCTTCGCAACTATGGTTTCCCTCCTCCACCCTACATTGTTTGATTGTAGACTGCAACTAGCTAGTAGTATGTCACCGCTTGCTGCTCAAGGCACGCAAAACTCTTATCGCTTATCTATTGTTCATGTTAACTTATGTTATTTTAAGTGTTTAGATCTTGTGTTTGCTAAATTGTTTTATCAACTGTTTTTCAACATCTAAACATCTTCTTAAAACTTTTTATGCGGGTCTATTAGAAACGGTATCTCTACGTGCAGTCATGTGCACAGAAGTAAGGCTGCCTATATCTAGATTTCTCTAGACTCCGCGAAAGTCGGACCCGCACTGGGAGGAGTTGTTGTTGTTGCTGATAAAGAAAATAGGATAATAATATATATTGTGATCAAATGTTGGATGCAAAGCTAGTATCCTACAAGAGGATTGTATGCATTCAATATGGAAAATGTGTACAAAATCTACAACATCAGACGAAGGATGACAAAAGTTCCCATTATTCCAAAAACAAAGCCTTGATGAGATTTTCTTTAATGTATTGAAGAGATGTCTCCACACCCTCAAAGACTCATACCCTGAAAATAAGGAACTTTGATGTTGGGGCTCTAGGAGGGAGTATCCTATGTATTTATGTAATTATCATTATCTTCATACGGTCAATTTTACGTTATAGGTCTTTGGAGGACTGCATGTAAACATATCAAAGTAGCAATTTTTAGGAATGTACCTGAGTTGCTTCTAGGCTATGCATGAGGCTGAAACTTCATTGCTCTTAATTTAAGAGGAATTCTTGTTGCACCTTCACTGCCTTGGTGCACTTCGATGCTTAGGTGGGAGGTGCTCTTCATTTATACGTACAGCGAAAGAGGTAGAAATGAGACAGTCGGCATTGAAGGCAATATTGCATTTGATTCGATACTTATGTAAGGCAACTGATGCAAGTTTGAGGATGACCCTCAAACAATTGCATGTTCTTTTTTCAAATTAAAATCCAATTGAAGGTTCCTATTATTTTAAGCCAGAATACTTAAAACTACCAATATGAAGCTTTAGGCCTAGCCTACAGACATGATTTTATCATTATGTCTTATTTATTTGTCTCCTTGTGATCTTTAAATTTTCTACAACGGATACTGAAGACTATTGACAAGCAAAGTAAAATATTGGAAGTGTAAAACATCATTGTTAAGTGTTTAACGAACAATACACGCCTCGGATTCGTGATGCACAGAAGTGTTCTATGCCTTTAATCTTGAGGCCTTTTCCTAGTGCGATGGATTTCTACCTCTATCTCCAAAATCTGGCAGGATATTCAAAACATTCAACTAGTGAATTTAATGAGCATCACAGCTTCATTCACCTTGCTGTAGTTTTTGGAGCATAATTCTGAAATGCCACAAAATGAGTATTACTTAGAATTGTCTAAGAGACGCCTCAACTTTATGAGGGGTTAATAATAGGAGCATACATGCGAGAGGTGTCAGCTACTCAGATGTTTTTCAAAGAACCCTGAGAACCTTGTATAATAGTAATTGTTTTGGGGGGTTTTAAGAGGCTTTCGTCACTCTATGTACAAGACCTTTTAGGGCTTTTTATCTCCATAATGAATTTTGATGTGTAGGTTGGCTTCATTGGCAACCATCTCACTGATCTGAAAGATTGATTCCATAGTGTTGGAGACAAGGGCATTATGGTGATGAACGATACACTCTCAATTGTCCTAAAAACCTGAAACATCAACGGTGAAAACAAACTCGTAGTCACCTTTGACAACCCCCAAAAATTATGGGAATCATGCAATGGACTTCATTTTGGCGGTCCTAAGTCATTGTAACCATGTATTACCTAAAAATTTTAAGGTGTTCTCTGGTTATCTCCTTAGAAATTTAAATGAGCTTGATTATTTCCTTCACACCACCTTGTGAATTTGGGAGAGTTATATCAAATACCCAAAATGGAAACTATGGTAGTCAAAATTCTAAACTGACTAGAGCCCTCCTAAAGTACCTTGAGACATTTGAGGGATTAGGAGGAGCGCATGATTTCCACACAATGACATTTTCCCTAACATCATGACAATTGTACGTTATAGTCTTCATTTTATGATTTTGAGGGCCCTTGTAGGCTAGGCTCTTCCTATTATACTTGTAAGAGCTCTGGGGATGGTCTAAATATCCCTCTACATAATCTCAATTAACATAATGTCCTCATTAGAATCATCTCGTGGATTTTTAAGCATTGCTTCAAAATGCCATAAAGCCATCATGGGCATGTAGAATACAATCTAAACTCTTTAGAAGAACCCAAAGATTCTAAAGCATGTGGAAAGATTGGAAAAAGGATATAAGCACTGTTCAGGCTGGAGAGTACCCTCCACATCCCCGTCCTCACTACCAACTGGCTCCGTCATGCTCGGGCCCATCCGTGCTCGGGGAAGGAAAGTTGGCCTCCTCCCCGTCTGGGGCAGGGATTTCCCCCCCAATTCAGCTCGGGTCTGTGTCGGGCCCCGCTGCCATCCCTACATATAAGAATACCTCTCGACATGGGTACATTGTCTCTTTATTTTGCCTCAACTCCCTTATTGAGAAATGTGATTCTCAAATATAAATACACAGAATTGATTTGAGTTGGGGTGAAAAGCATGCAGAATTTCTAGAAATTTGATGTGTTCGGCACTATGGACTGTTGACACCGCCAACATGGGTATGGCTAAATCTGTTGCGTCCTTGGCATTCTAAGTTCTAATAATTACGAAAATCTTCAATTATAGACTGCACATCAGAGTCGCAAAAGGGTCTGAGCACTTTGCATTGGAAACGTCTCATGCCATTCTAATTAAGCCCCTGAGCAATTCACCATATTGGCTTTATTGGGTCCAACTTGAAGTGTCTCTAGAATGCCACAAGACTGACACAATTAGTATTACGTTAGTTACATTATCGTTTAAACTGTAGGTATGTATCTAAAATGCTGTGTAACTTTTGGAGTGGTCAATAAAAATAGTCACAGTTGATGACTCTTTGGTCCTTTTTGCAAAAATGGCTAAATTTATGTATATTAAGTCATTTTGGGGTCCGAAGAAGCTCTGAATATGTCCAGCACCCTAGGGGACATCTCTGTATATCCCTTTAAAGAACTTTAGTGAGAGTGATGGCTTCGTTGACGGCATCTTGAAGGTTTTATAAATTGTAATTTCATATACTCAAAATTTCATATACCGGTATACCCACAATCGACGGTCTACAAGAGTCAGTAAATATGCTAAAATGTTCTAAACTTTCTAAGCAGACCCCAAGTGCTTGATTGTGGTACAGAGGTGTCTCTTTTGGATTTTGTACATAAAATTATGTAGGAGAGCTTGACGGCATGATCATTTTTGTATTTGCCCCTTGTGTACATCGGTGGCACCCCCTTGGTATCATTTATATAACTTTTTGATTGCTCATCAAAATGTTTGTTGATAAGGAAAAATATGTATATTAAATAAAAGGACAAATGGATGGATGCTAGGAGAGCATCCTACAAAAGATCATATATAGCGATGTGCAAGCTATCCACAAAGTCGACTACATAAAAAGATGAGGAGCGAAAATTCTCCTTATCCCAAAAATGAAGAATCTTGATGAAATTGTCTTTTAAGTACCGGAGGAAAGTTTCTTCTGCTCAAAGACCCTTCGATTTGTTTCTCTCCAAATGCTCCAAAAAATCACATGAGGAAAAGCCCGGGGCTTCTTCCTTTTAGCTTTCCTACCAAAGTAGCCTTCCCAAGCCAAAAGATGATTCGTAATGTAGTTAGAAGATGCCCAACACATGCCTAAACAACTAAAAGCAAGCTCCCAGAGTGCCCTAACAAACTTGGCAAACTAGCAATGAAGCAACAAGTGATCTACCGATTCCAGCTCCCCCTTGCACATATAACATCTATTCACCAAGATCTTTCCCCTCTTGCGCAAATTGTTACTAGTCAAAATCTTCCTAAAACCTTTAAACAGGCCAAAGACCACCAAATGAGCTTGTGAGGGAACCCTCCTTCGAAAAGATCATGTAATGATGGAAAATTAAAATGTACGAGTTTAATGGTGAAGCCCCCTTTAGATTCCAAATCTGTCTCACTATATCATGTAGAGAGTCTCCTAGCTTGACATCATTAAACTTGTTGAAAAAGCTAAGAATAGTGTCATTTTCAACAAAACCGTGCAGAACCAAATCGCCGACCACAAAGGATTAGTATGGAGAGAATCTCTCCCTACCCTTTGATATAAATCTCCAAAAGCTATGCCCATAAGAGCTGGTAGGAGTAGATGGAGACCAACCAAAACCCTCCTCACCATATTTAATGGTCACGACCTTTCTCCAAAGATTTCCTTTCTCATTCAAAAATCTCCAAAGCCATTTGCCAAGAGAAGCTTCATTGAAGAGCACCAACTCCTTGATTCCTAAACCTCCTTGAATCACAGGTCGTTTCACAATATTTCATCTCACTAGATGATACTTGAAATCACTCCCAAAAGAACTCCAAAGGAAGTTTCTCTGAATTGCTTATAACTTGCTGGCTATTGAAGAAGGTAATGGAAAGTAAGAAAGGAAGTAAGTTGGGATACTCGAGAGAACACTTTTGATGAGAGTTAATCTTTCCCCTTTAGAAAGGTGTTTGGCTCAACAATCAGAATCCTCATCAAAATATAAGCTGAAACATTCTAAACTCTGTGTGAGAGCACATAGTCCTCATTTGATAGCCTTTTGAGCATACTGGTTAAAGTCCCAAAACTGCATGTAACAACATTCTTTAATTTGAAGGTCCTAAGAGCTTTTTACCACTCTACCTTTGAAACCTCTTAGAACATTCTGTATCCTCCCAAACAATTGCAATGAGCCTGATGTCTCCATTGTCACTGTCTTACGAATTTGGAAATGTGTTTCAAAAAGCCACAATATTACAAAATGGACATTCTGTTGGCATATGATGTCCCTCTTAAATCATTCAGAATGAGCCGAAAATATCAGAGAACATTTTAGGGTTACGTAAGACCAAATAATTATGATTTGACATCTTCTTGGACATTATTTTAGAGATCTTCAAAACTTGTGTTTAAAAAATTTCGATATGTATAATGACTTCATTGGAACTATCTTTTGTAAATTTTGAAGTACGATTCCAACATGTACAGAAACTAGCATTATGGCCTTGCCTTATGAGTGACTTATGTTCCTCTAAATTGTCCAGAATGAACATGAAATATCTCATAGCAGTGTAAGGGGTCCTTAGGAGCATATGGTCATTTTGGTGACTTCATGGACAATTTTCTAAGATTCCCAAGAATCATGTATCCAAATCCGAATCCAACACCCTTGGAGTCTTGCCTGAGGAGATTTTTGAAGGGTAGTTGTCTCAACTGTAGCAACGTTCACCTGTTATACCTTAGAATTACAACCGTGGACTACTTACTCGATAGATAGGGAGTTGGGTATAGGTTAGAGAGGCATTTTGCCTTGATCCATCATCGTCCAAGCTCAAAAACCACCAGCCAGAATTAAAAGTGTATATAGCATTGGTTTTTCAGGTTCTAGAGAGACTTGGGTCACTGTTACTCCTTTACCTCATAGATTGCTTTGACATCACTCTAAGGCCTTATCCTTTTCAACATATTTTTGATCAATTTATCTTCATTGAATTTATTTGAACTTATTCCTGGTGAATTAAACTTATTTCTTATGAAATAAATTTCTTAATGCCAAATTGAAATTATTTGAATTAGTTTATGTTAAATTCTCAACTTATTTGTGCTCAATTTACTCATCTGGAACTTTCTGTTGAACTGAACTTATTTAAGGAGTGAGCTTATCTGAGCTTATTTATGCTAAACTAGATTTGCTTGTTGAACATATTTATATATATAAAAAAAAGAGTTGAAAAGAATTGGGCCCCAGTAATGTCGGTGAATAAAATAGCTCTATTTGCACCACCTTGTCAACTCTCTTTTGTGATTTTAGAATACCTAAAAGTGGGTTTTATAGAGCTATGCAACACACATAAACTACCTAGAATGACCTTAGAAACACCCCAACAACCTTTTGAGGGTTGAAAACACAGCCTTCATCTAACAACTTTGTGGACATATTTAGAAAAATCCGAAAAACTATTATAGTAACCTTTTCATTTTCTGTCTTGAGAGGCTCTCCCTCTTTACTTCGTGAACCATTTAGATTAGTTCTAAATGTTCCTTAAAAATTTTCAATGCCCATAATTGTTTCATTGGCATCATCTTCAAAGTTTTTAAACGTATTCCTGCATGTGAAAAGGTGTTGTGGCTTATGCAACATACTCTCAACTATCAGTGATTGTCTTAAAACAACCCAGTTCCAGTTTGGGTCAAAAGGAGTGCATAGTCACCATTTGATAAGTGATCATTTATCAGACCTTTTTTTTTCCTTCAAAATTACGAGACCGTTGTGGTGTGGTGTTTTTTTTGGGCCTGGGGGGGGGGGGAGTCCTAAGACGTTCTAAATATCTATGTAAACAACATCACTCAACATCACTGAACATTAGATGCCTCAGTTGTATACACTGTGTACATCATTTCACTTCTATGTGGTGCTTATTCTAATGATAAATGGCTCGTCTCGGGGTGACCTCTTCAATTGAGAACTTATTTCGGTCCATTTTTGCAGTGACTGACCACCCGTTAGTGACAGTTTTATTTTGCACATTTTGTAGACTTGAAGCATGATTAAACACCCAAACAAGGCGATTATGGCTATACACAATAAAGTCCTAACTATTCTAAATGTGCGAACATAGCATTTTCAGGAGTATCAGCATATATGTTTACAATTTGACAACTCCTGTGACATTTTTGTGAGTCCTATAGATTACACTTTTTAATTTTTCGGGGGGGGGGGGTGTTGTCTAGCCTTTGTAATTTCAAAGCTGTCATGTGATTTAGACAACCTTATAGACAATTTTGACTTGCATAATTTTAATTTAAATAATGTCAATTAGATTTGAAAGCATTGTTTGAACCACAGAATGTGCATTATGCTGGCATATAACACCCTTTAAGTTATCCAGGGGATCTAAGATATAGCTAGACCTTTGATCAAAAACAAAAAGATATAGCTACACCATTTTTATTTTTGAGAGGTCAATAGGACCATATATTCTCTGTTTCACAACTTTTTGGACATTTAAAAAAAAATGGTGAGAACTGTGTTTAACAGGAATCTTTGTGACAATAGAGGCCTCAAGAGCCTGTTTACCTCCGAAACCTCTGAGGATGTCTTAAATTTCACTTTGAACAATTTTATTGAGCACAGTAGATACATTGGCAGTATCTTATGGATTTTAGTATGTGATCTAAAATGTGTTAACATGGGTCTTATGACGGTCACACACTCCAAACTATCTAGAATTGTCCTCAAATGTTCTAGAACTTTTTCAGTGGTCAAGAGGAGCATATAGTCATCATCCAAAAACTTCTTAGACATTTTCCTAGACCCCCAAAACTGTTGGGTAACATAACGTCTGATTTTTGTAATCTATTGAGGCTCTGATTGCTGTTTCTTCAGATCTCTTAAGATGTTCCATATATCCTTCTAAAGAATTTTGATGGTTACAATGGCTTCGTTGGCACTATCTTATTGATTTGGAGCATGATTCTGGAGTGCCATCATTGTACCTTCTAAGCTATCCGAACTTGGTATATAATACTGTAGGACGTTTAGTGGTCATTAAGAGCATGTAGTCACAAAAGAGAGATTCAACATGGTGAGATAAGATTAAGCATTCATTTCTGGGAGCCAAGAAGTAAGTCACCATTTGACAAAATTTTAAACATTTTTCTGAAATGTTATTTAAAAAAAAAATCCACCTGTGCTAGCCTTCCCTGTGAGGTGCTAAAAGGCTTTGGCCACTCTACCTTCAGAACAGCTTAGAGGCATTTTAAATCTCGCTTCAAACGAATTTTGTTGAATGAAGTGGTGTTATCAGCTCCATCTTTTGGGTTATTAAAATGTGTATTCAAGGTGCTGAAACTGAGCATGATTGTGGCATGTAATGTATCGTAAAACTATTGGAAGGATCTTAAAACACCTTAAAACCTTTTGAGGGTTAAGAAGAGCACATATTCATCATTTATCAAACTTTTTAGTTATTCCAAAATCCCCGTATAATGGCCATCATATTGTGGCTCTCAGGAGAGCTTGGTTTTAGAATGCATGCACACTCCCGTGAGGCGTGAGATTTTGTCGTCATGCCATCGATTTTGAGAGCTTGCTGAGGCATGTGTCTTGCTGCCCATCAAGCTGAGGTACAAGGCATGAATGTCTTGTGCCTCATAGACGTCTTTTGTGGGAGAGAGATAATATGACATAGCGGACCATCAAACCTCTGAATTTTGTTCAAAATTATGAAACATGACAATGTATGGCAACATCTTCAGTCTGTTGCATGAATTTTGCTTTTTAAAATTATTGATGATTCCAATTAGTTTAACCCTAATTCCTACTGGCTGACCAAGAAGATGATTTGATCAATTTTTTTATCAATTTTTTCCCTAATGTTTAATTTTTCTACCTAATGACACTAAAGCAATTATTTACAATCACAATTAGGATACTAAAAGTATAGAATATGGGCCCTTTAGAACTAAGCATGCAACAACACCAGTCAATTTCCTGCCACAGCAATATCTATACTGGGTGGTTGCTATTAAACTGTTGCTGCTCTCATTTTGCCATAATTTTTTGAATAGTATATAATGGGTAAACCGTACAGAGCACTATGAATAACAATTTCCATTCTTCAGGCTGAATCATGGCGTTTATACAACTAGGAATTTGATATTCCATTGGTGTCTATTGGTTGCAGGAAATGTGAAATCTCCATTAGTTATTACCGAGGAGGAATGGAATCATATTTTCAGAACAAATTTGACCGGAGCATGGTTGGTTTCCAAGTCCATCTCCACACGTATGCGTGATGCAAAAATAGGAGGGTCAATCGTGAATATATCTTCAACTGCTGGCCTGAACAGAGGACATCTGCCTGGCTCCGTAGCCTATGCTACATCAAAGGCAGCCTTAAATACTTTGACCAAGGTACTGCTGCTTGACTGGTTTATAATCTGCCCCTATTTCCTCCTGTTGAATGCTTAACCTCATATCATGCTGATAGCTTTTAAAGGAATGCTATTAATGCTCTCATAATCCAAGTGCAAACCCACTATACTCCTTTTCATTTGAAATGGAACAAGTTAAGAAGCAGCTATTACAGTGAGATATTGATACATGCCCTCTGTATGCTTTTTCTGCTGTAATTTTTACGATCCTTGCATTTTCATATTAGTTTTAACCCCCCTCCTCATCTTCGTATCTAAATGGTTTTGAACCCCTGAAGTGTTGTGGCACAACCATGTGGATTATTGATCGTCACATTGACAATTTGGAGGAATAAAATTATTTAAAACTTTTTTTGGGGGGGGGGGGCGCCGAGGCCAAACATAATACGAAAAGATCAGGATTATAAAGAGCAAGAAATCACAGGGGGAGATATATCAATAGCTCTTGTTACAATTTGCCACAGGCATTAACAAAAACTTCTGTTCCTACGTTGGCCCGTTCATTATTTCTATCTTTAACTTGGTTTTCAATTTTTCATTGGTGCTGCATTTGTCGAGTTCAGAATCCAACACATGAAATGCAGTTTCAGAACACACCTCTATGTTAATAGGTTGGCTTTATACGAGGATTTTCATTAGTTTTTCACAGATTGACTTTCTTTTTATGAGTCATGAGTTGCATGAATGAAGATGATGGAGGCTGGAGAAGTGGTAGTAAGACACCAGAAAATTGATGATTGAATGGGGTTAGGCTAAGAATTCATTTTTTTTTGCTGCATATTGAAGTGCAATCATGGAAATATTTGTCATCTTACTTAAGAATTTATGGTTGCATCCGTGATTATAAGGTTGTCTGGGAACTTCACAGCCTAATTTAAGGGGATTTAAAATTTTCCTGGGAACTTCACAGCCTAATTTAAAGGGATTTAAAAGTTGCCTTGGAACTTCACAGCCTAATTTAAGGAACTTACCGAAATATTTGTGATCTTACTTAAGAATTTATGGTGCATCCGTGATTATATAAGGTTGTCTGGGAACTTCACAGCCTAATTTAAGGGGAATTGAAAGTTACCTGGGAACGTCACAGCCTAATTTAAGGAACTTACAAATTATCATGGGCTTAGTTGTGAGAGACTGTTAATTGGTAGTATGTTATGGTACACTGTGAGGTTTGTTGTTGTTGTTGTTTATGGTACACTGTATAAACCAAACCCAAACCGAGACCCTAGAGTCCCTCCTGGGGTGGGGATTTCTTTTAAAATTGTCCACCCGGGGGGGGGGGGGGCACATCATAATCTCCGGTGGTTTTTTTAAACAATTTTTGTGTTTGTGTGTCTATCTGTATATATTGGATCCCAGATTTGAACAGAATTGATTGCAATCTGCTTTGTAGCAGGAGAAGACAAGACAATGTAATGAATATTTTACTGTGGTCCTCTATAATCCACAGTGAAAAAGCAATTGCTGATTAATGGCTCTTTCAACTTTTTGGAAAATGTACTAATTTATCATACAGGAATGCAGTAGCTGGGTGGGTTATAATTTTGCAAAGCCAAGTTGGTAACTTTGTGCAGGAAGCTCTACCAAAACATGACTGATAGCCATGCAGTCCGTTAGACTGGGGTGCTTGATGACATGGATGCGTTTTGATCTTCATTGCATTTATACGCGAGTTCTGCATAGAAGTGAACTTGGTATACGAGTTTCTGCCTGAACCTGATTAAACCAAACCAATATCCCGAAATCTATTTGGGTAGGGTGTGGGGGAGAGTTTCACATGTGTGCAACTTTATCATTGAATTGCAGAGATACTTAAAGTTTAGAAAGTGCTTGCTGCTTGGTACTCCAGAACAAGACTAGTGGATGATGGTTTGGTGGGATATTTTGCTTTAGTACCATATGATCTTAAGCTGAAAGCATTTCCTAAAATTAAGCTTTCAGCAGCCTGGAAAGCGGATATATATGAATTTCTGCCTACTATGCTTAAGCCCTTCGGCCATGGAGGAATTTCCTGGTTCATCCCCCGTTACAGTATCTCTCAGAAAAATGCAGCATTTAACAATTTGCAATGGTGCAGGTGATGTCTGTGGAATTGGGTGTGTATAAGATTCGGATTAATTCTATATCACCTGGAATATTCAGATCTGAGATCACTCAGAAACTTTTGGAAAAGGATTGGATAAAAAATGTTGCTGAGAAAACTCTTCCCTTGAGGGCATTTGGTACAACAGATCCAGCCTTGACATCTCTTGTTCGATACTTAATCCACGACTCTTCAGATTATGTAACAGGCAATATTTTCGTTGTTGATGCTGGTGCCACTCTACCAGGTATCCCTATTTTCTCATCCCTCTAGCTTGTGTACGGTGCAAGACAGTAGGATGGCAAGAGTCATATTGGCAACTTAGGCCTAGAACTGTCAGCCGTAGGTTTGTATTATTTAGCGTCCTGTGAAGCTTCTAGGCCAAAATGTTGCTTTTCCTGGGAAATGGAAATGAGAGCCTGATGTGGATAGTTCTGTAAGAAAAAATTGATCATGTTGTATATTTGCAAAATAATTATAGATATGGGAGATCATCCTGTCTATGTGCATCGATCACAATTTTCGTTTTAATTTTCGTACATGTGCTCCCCATTTGTTTCGGGTGATCCGATCAGACACCTAAGACGGCTCCCCGAAGTATGATGGAAGGGCTAAAGAGCAGTTGGTCGAGATGATACCCTTGTTAATCAGCCCGGCCAGATTTAGTGCGAAAGGTTTTAATCCATCTTAAATGTTTTTTCAAAATTTTTTGAGTGATGTTGTGTACATGTAAATGTTCTCCCGACCTCATTAAGGCGGGATCCACTTGAGTGCGTGTCAATTTTGAAGGTGCTTAGAAAACAAATTAAACTTGTCAAAAAACATTAATGTATTATTCACATTTAAAATGGTTAGTTGCTGATTTTGGGATGAATTTGAGCTGTACTTCGTGAGATTTATATTTCTCTCCGTAGTTTCAGGTTCAGGCCTTTTGTGCAGTCATGTGATGTTTGGCTTTATGGCAGCTCCAATGTTACAAAAATCGGATTAGACTTGTCGGTCAAGCCGATTGAGCTGGGAGTCGGTAATTGGAACGGTTCGACACATGCAAAGGCTCGTCAGTCGTCATCGCGAACTGGTAAGACTCGGCCTAAACCGGTTGACTTGGGAAAATCGGTCAACCTAGTACATCTGCGGTTAGACCGGAGTTTCTAAGTGATGGCCGGGGGGGGGGGGGAGGTGAACCCAATTGTATCACAGCCCTGCCATCTTATCTGGCACCAGCGACGTCGATCCGTACCAATGGTGTAACTGTGACAATGGTGTAACTGTGACAGATCATACAGGGAAAAAGTGGGTAAGCTGGGTGACTTGCGTCTGGACTCCACAAGGAAGAGAGATAGCGGGAGGGAGTAGAGGGGAGAGAGAGACGCAATTAAAATGACCATCGGAAGTTGGAACTATGACGGGGCAGGAAAGAAAAGGCTGAGGAAGTATCAGGTCGAGTTATGTTTGTGTTCATATCGAACTTAAATGGATTGAGAAAATTTTGATTTGAACCTAACCCTCATTTATTAAATGGGTTGAAAACTTTGGCATGTGTTCGTTTATTTTTTAAACGGATTGACTTGAAATTTACTGTTAACATATTTAATATAAACGAGTAATTTACCTATTTAACATTTTGACTACAATATGAGTATTATGAAGCATTATAAACAAATCTTTCGAGTTCAATGTATTGTCACAATGTAATCATTATCCATTATACACAAGAATTACAACTCCAAAACACAAATCCACTCATTGAGGCCCTATACTTTTCGTCGGTAAATTCAACTTTACCAACCTAAATTAACTTTAATTTACATCAACTTACTTTAATCCATTTCATGAATTTTAATGAAAATACCGCTTCAGCCAATGTTATTTCACTTCAACTCACTTCCTACTATTTTGATTGACCAATTTTTATCCATCATACAAAAAAAATTCAACTCACTTTAACTAACTTCAATTCACTTCAACAAAAAAAAAAAAAAAAAAACTCACTTTAACCTACTTCAATTCACTTTTACTAATCTCACCCATTTATCAATTCATATTTCCCAACGAAAAGAATTGGCCCTGAATCCTACTTTTTTACAATTCCCCTTAAAAAATAAATGACAATTGGGTAAATAAGTAGATCTATTTAACTCGTTTAATTAACGGATTAAATAGGTATTTTATTATATCAAAATTCTCTACATGAATATAATGCAATTAATTAAACAGGTGAAAATTTTTAGCGAAATCTACTTAATTTTGTGTTCTATTAGGGTTGATAATTATGTCGATTAGCTTTGGCAAGCCTAGGCGGATCTGCGGGGATATGGAGAATTGGATTTCTAGGGTTTTTGTCTGAATGAATTCATTATGAAAGTTGTGCTATTATTTCTTTTTTCTTTCAGGCTTTATGACATGTAAACTGGGGCTAGCGTAAATGTGTAATGTGGCCTTCTGGGCTATTTTTAAACTTTTTTTTCCTTTTTGTATTTCATACGTAGTAGTTTCTAATATATATATATATATATATATATATATATATATATAGACACACACACACAAACACATGCGCATATAAATATAAAAAAAATAGTATAAAAACTAAAAATATGGCAAGTTTTGTGTAAAAAGATTAATTAATTTTAGAAATCAAAATCACTTACTAGTTTAAGTCTAGCATCATTTATAAAAGGATTATTGGATCATGTCAGTTTAATTCGGTTCAATGATCAGTCAGATTAACCAATCCAAATCGATGTTGCCGATCCGACTGATTGATTTATTGGCCTACTTCCTAAGTAATTGTTCGGCTCTAGGCAATGCACTCAAGAAAACCTTATAATCTCTTTTTTAAAACTGGTTGGGAATCTTAAAATATGGAGCATTTAAGATTAATCCTTGAGTCTGAGTTCTCACTTGTCACAACTCACAAAACGTGGTCAATGATTTCAAAGAAATAATGAGTACTGAAAGGAGTGTTGTGTGTCGCGTTGTGGGAAAGTTGATTGGCAGCAATCTCACAGTTGGAGGTAATAGAGGAGAGGATTGCAGATTGCTCATGCCAAGCAATAACCGTGGGCTCTGACCCGTGTGGTTCCTTCTTCGCTGGTCTGTCTGTCACTCTGTCTGTCAATTCAACCCCGGCAACATGGCGCGAGGCGTGGGTTCCTTGTGCATGCCAATTCCATGGAATCATAAATGATATTAGGACGGTTGCTGAGAGAGTCTCGATTTATGACGTCATATGTTTGGTTGGTTGGGATGATATATTTTAAATGATCATAAATTTTTGTTTTGCTGATGACTTAAGAATGCAGTCAATTGTTGCTGACAAGTGTTATGTAGAGGTTGTATGTTATTTGTCTACTATTGATTGCTAATCTTTCATAGTTGTCCTTAATTATTTTAGTAAGGTAAGACTGCTTTTGTGTAAGGTGGTATTATATCTTAAAGGATTATATTTGAGAATGCTAAACGACCAACTTATTGTAATTTCATGGATTGAGCATGCATGTTTTATAAAATTTATTTAGATAGTGATACTATATTCTAATTTCCATATGGTAGAGGTTATCCAAACACATGAAGGGCGTGTTCGGCAATAGCTTTTTGGGTAGCGTTTGGCGTTTTGACTAAATATACTTATCAGGTAATTTTTAGTGTTTGGCAACATAGTATTTTGACTAGTATTTCAAGGAACGTTTAACATTTTAAGCAACGTTTCTGAAAAGCTAATAGTATTAACATCTTGCATTCAAAAGTAGCGTTTCATATTTTTTTGCAAAAAATATCCTTAGGAAATTTTATCTTTGGAAATTATCTATATTCTTTTATGTCAATTTGCATTAATCAGCTGACCTAACAGCTAAATTTACCGAAAATATTTATTTTAATTACTCATTCAAACAGCTATCTGCTAACAGCTAAATTAGAAACGATATCCGCTACCTAAATAGCTATCCGCTACCTGAACCGCTATCCGCTACTTGAACTACTAATTTTGCCGAGCAGAGCCGAAATCATAACCTGATACTTTTTGGTTCTATTTGTTAGAAGTTACGTGAGACATATGAGTCTAACAACTAGGCCTGTCAAAAACTGACCTGGTCCGAAAACCGGACCCGAATTCGCCCGAAATTTTTGGGTTTTGAACACGATTTTCTCGATCCGAACCCGAAAAACTTGTAAATTTTTGGGTCAAACCCGACCCGAACCTGAACTCGCCCGCTCAACCCAAATATTATGTTCTTATTGTTTATGTTTCTTTAATTTTTCCCTCTTAACAAGTTTTTCTTTATAACGAATCCTTCGAGAGATGTTGATAATTATCACATCCCTTCACAAATTAGACGATGACTCATGTTCTTTCCCAAATTCATTCCCATAAAATAGTGCCATATTTATATGCAACTTATAAATGGAATTGTTTTAGAAAATGGACACGAAATATCTAGTCTTAAGAAAGTCAATTTAGAATATCACGAGTATTAAAAATGTTTAAGTTATACTATTATATTCTTAGTGAAATGAATACGTCTCTTCTCATTTTAAATAATATTACTCTGTAATAATCTAAAATTTTGATTTTATAATTAATAAATAATTGTAATATCTTATGCGTCTATAATATTATTTCATTTGGCTTCCTTCTAATTGGTTTCAAACTTGATGTCAGTGTTGGGCAATTGACCAACTTATGTTCGTGTTAGGATCGACCAACTAAGAAAGTATACATAATTAGGTAATAGTAAGTTAATTAGTAAAATACTAAATCATTAAATGGGTTATTAGCATGTCGAACCGCTTCAATCCATTTTCGTGTTTCAGATGGGCCGGCCCATGATGACCCAAACTATTATTAATATTTTAATATATAGACCAACCCAATCAAATGTAACTCATTGTCCATTATTACCTAACATTCATATATCATATTGAAACGTTTGAATATTCTTCACGTTCTTTTAACAAATTGCAATTAGAATACTTATTCATTAAATACAGACAATTTTAAGTAATAAATATACCAAGGTTTTGATTTGAACAAAAATAGAAATAACTCACTAAAAAGGAGCTCGAAATCCGTTAGGTTAACCCGAAACCCGTAAAACCGAAATACACTCGATCCGTATTTCACCCGAACCCAAAATACATCCGACCTGTATTTTACCCGAATCCGAATATACCGGACAGTATTTAATCCGCCCGCTTGAATTGACAAGTCTACTAACAACGTAACTATCTTTATGAGTTTTTTTCCTGTGATTTTTATGACTTCATTTTCCCCTTCAAACAATAGTGTTCTCATAAGTAGTTGTCCATCTTAACTAAATCATAAATGGCATATTGGCATGGTCTCGTGAGCTGCTTTCATAAATCTCTTTTTTGTTGTCCGTAGTTAGTCCATTGCTTTAGCAGCCATCATGACTGCTTAAGGAGATATTTGATGTCCTGATTGGTTTATTTGCCAACCAAATAGTATATCACGTTAGAGTTTTTAATGTAAGACAAGCCGGTTTTTTTTCTTAAAAAAAATAATCATATTCATACTTCTATAAACATGTACTGATAATAGTTGCAGGTGTGAATTAAAATTTTCTCATATGAATGGAATACGCCATGCAACTTAAGAAAATATTTTAGGGGCACAGTGTTAGAAATACGCTCCCAAAGTGGAGTGGGTTTTGGTGAATTACTCCATAGTTGGGCCCTGTTCTTTTCGTTCGTAAATCCTAATTTGCTAATTTCAACCTCATTCAACCCACATCACTAACTTCAATAAAAAAATTCCAATTTCAACCAACTTCAATCCACTTTTTAACCAACTTCTACGGATCATATAAAAAAATATATCAATTTCTTCCAATTTCAACCCATTTCAACCAAAAAACATACCCATCTCAACCAATCTCAACTAATTTTACCTATTTTTCAACCCATATTTTCCAACAAAAATAGGCCCTTAATCCATTGCTTTAGCAGCCATCACGACTGGCTAGGAGATATTTGATGTCCTGATTTAGTTTATTTGGCGACCAAGTAGTATATCACATTAGCTAGCCGACTAGAAGGAATATATTTTACTGGTTTTCTTCGATTGACGCTACCCATATTTTGGTAGCGTTTGCATCTAAACCATCGGCCATTCTTCTCAATGATCTGAAAAAGAAAATTCATTTCTTTTAACGTTCAAAAATTCCTCTGGATGAGCTTTTAATTTAAAACAAGCAGTTTTTTTTTTTTTTATCATATTCGTACTCCTATATATAAAAATGTACTCATAACAGTAACAGATGTGAATTAAAATTTTCTCATATGAATACAATGCACTACACCATGCAACGTAGTAATGGGTATCTCCTTTGTGAGGAATAATAATATTGTTTAATTGGATGGGGATAATGTTGCTCAAAATTCAATGAATATGGTTGTGGATAGCCATGAGAATAACCTAGAAAATGACGCAACAGTTATCCCAAATAATGTTGAAAATCCTAATATGATAAGAATTTTCCAAAAATTGATCAACAAGCTTATATTTCCAGATGCCACTAAATGCAACTTCTCAGTCTGTGGGGACTGTGGAAAGCCATCCTACCTTCATTGGCAAGCTATCCCCTCAAGAAAAGTCATACAAAAATTGCACTGTGAGTTAATCTTCTACATATATATGACATTGAGGAGCCTGAATGCTCCACTTTTTGCACTCCTTGTCTCCTATTGAGCCAAATAAGGTGATTACTAATCACAATTCCAGTGCTACGGAAAGGGGCAATAGATTGCTAGGTGGGACTAGCCTACGCCTACAAAGGTTGCTCAGGAAAGCTTAGAGTTCAGTAGGCAATTGAACATTTGTGTCATAGAAGAAGAAACTCCAATCATAAGGAGAAATACAAAGAGCTTATGCAAGAAAATTAAAAGTCAAGCGGTAATGACATGTAAAAACTAAATGGATTCACTAAGTATATAGGTTAGAAGATAAGATCACTTACTTAAAATTGAAGTATTTTTAAAAGTCATTTTTTAATAGCTGTTTTGTAGAAATCTAGTGATCTTTTCATTTTACTGTCTGCAGTTTCGCTCACAGTCGTTTCTTTGTAATTTACACGTTGATATTTACATCGAGTTTTTCCCTTACAATGACCCACACACCCAAAAAAAAAAAAAAAAAAAAAACCTCCTGTTTCTTTCAAAACCTGGGGTGAAAGGATATTGGGCCCAGAGAACAGTAAATGGGCCAGTAGAGTGGACTCAGCACAAAAAGCCTAAGAGGAAAGTACCAAGCATGGGCACGTGAAAGGGTGGGGGGTTTGAGATTCCCATAGAATATAAAAGAAAATGCATTTCTCTGCTTGCAATCATTCCAACATTTCAGGGTTTCAAGGCCAGCTTTTGCCTCACCCACCTTTTGCTTTCACTTTTTCTTTTTCCTTTTCTCTTTCTTTGTTTGTCTTGTTCTGCCATTTTTTGTGCTTCCCAACCTTCTTGTTTCCTTAATCCCTCTTCTCTTGTCCGTTTCCCTCCCTCCCCTCCCTCATTGCTCTTTGGATGCTCAACTTTTGAGATCCCAAACATGGATTTGGAATTGGAAAGACAAAATGTCCTTGACTCTACTACTAGTAATTAGTCCCCTTTTTCATGGTGGAGGCATGGTCATATGTTATATGTATTGGACTTGTGATAAGATTGATTGAGGTTGTTCATCAATGAATAGATTAGTAGTGTTAATTAGATCAAGTCGATTAAATACTTAAAAGTAAATGATTGTTGATTACGTATTACGTAATCATTTTTAAAAACTATACAAATTATACGGTGTGTTATAAAAGTCGTTTGAAATTGATAAAATTACGGTTCATGTGTTGGTTAGCTTATCATGTTAAGATAGCTTATTTTGGAGAATTTATTGTTATATTGAACTAACTTAAATAAAGAATTAGTTATTTTGGTCATATCAATGAATAGAAAAGTAACAAGGTGTTATTATATGATCCTCTGTCCCAAAAATATTGTTATATTAGGAAAAGATTGTGTTGCCTATGTAACATAATTTTTTTGGGAACATCATTGAATATGTTTTACTAATTTCGATTGATGTTACAAGACGACTTTTTTTTTTTTTTTTGGTTGAATAAAGGGTGGCATTAACTTTGAAGAACACTTTTACTTTACATCGTTCATGGCTACATCAATAAAAGAAGATGGAAACGACTATTGACATTACAAAAAGGAAGAAAGGAATTTATTTACGATTTCTATAAACAGAAAAATGGATTCTCTTTGTGAGATATAAGCAATGCTTTCTTGAGATCTTAGTAAATCCTTTTTACGATGCTTACCTTTTGTAATTTGCTATTTACTTTATTGGTTGTTTGTGTCAAATGATTTTTCAACATTCAGTTTACTGACTAAACAATCCATTATTCGTTCACTTATATAATGTCAATGGATAAATAATTGGTTGATGGTTAAAATTAAAAACAAATATCAAGGGATAAACAATGGTTTTAAACTATTAAAATTATGAAAATAGTATGCTCAATAAAGCTTCCAGGAGGTGTACAAGGAATGGAATTGATCAAATTGAAAGTCAGGTGGGCTAACGTTCTGGTTATGAGAGTCGATGAGTAGAGTTCTCTCGACCATATTCTTTTGTCGAATCCTCATGTGGGTCGACATATTGTGAAACCTCACCCTAACCCTAACCCTAACCCTTCAGGTATATCCTTGGTTCATCGAGTCAACCCCAAGCTCAAACATTCCCTGTATAGAAAATGAGATTTTTACTAAATTTCAATTTTGCCATGAAATTCAATATCAAACATTCTACTGAATGAAACGCCATATAATGTTACAATTAAAAGTATCGTAATTATTACAAACATTCTAATGCATAATTTAATAACTATAACAATTAGTTCACTAAAACATTTATTTCAAACATCAGAAAGAGGGCAAGAGAGGGAGGCAGGTTGAAAGCCGGTGAGATTTGGAAAGGGGAGTAAAAAGGGGGCTGAGAGGAGGCGAGAAAGTCGAAAGCTATAAGACCTAAACAAATGAAACTCAAAGTCTTTTGTTTTCATTTTAAATTTTAATTTTTTTTTAACGTAAGGATATATTAGCTTGCCGAGTTAGAGGGTCAAAACTCCTACTCAGACCCGACGCTTATCATAGTTAAAAACCCTCAATTTGAGGGTTTGGATGGGTCAAAGGGAAAAAGGGGGGGGGGGGACAACCTTAATTCTCATTTTTATGTGTCGAGTCGGATGGACTCTGATTTATTTATTATATCTTATAATGAATAATACCTCCAAAGGACCTGTTCTTTTCGTTAGGAAATATGAATTAGTAAATGAGTGAAATTGCTTGAGATTGGTTGAAGTGGATTGAAATAGATTGGAGTGGACATTTTTTTTTATTGAAGTGGGTTCAAGTTGGTTGAATTTTTTTTGTCTAATTGGTGGAATTTGTTTAAAATAGTGGGAAGTGGGTTAAAATTGGTTGAAATTGGTGGTTTTTTATTGAATTTTATAAAGTGGGTTGATATGAGTTGAAGTTAGTTAGGTTGATGAATTTGAATTTACCAACGAAAAGAACAAACAGTATATAAAATAAACTGTTTTTATGGGAAAAACACACACACACAAAAAACAAAAAAGGCCATCGCTTGTGTCCATTGGTGATAATTAAAGAAGTTGCCAACATTTACGATCATAATTCTCAATCTCTGTTTATTTTTGCTCCTACGACGAAGCGCATATTTAAGTTATTGATTGAGGGTTTATTCGTTGGTTTTTTTTTAATTTATCAACTTTATTCAATTTCAATCCATTTCAACTCACGTCCTTTAAAATTTTAATCTCACTATTTTAACCAACTTCAATCTACTTCAACCTACTTTAACAAAAAATACCAACTTTAGCCTACTCCAACCCACTTCAACCTACCTCAACCAATTTCATTCTTTTACCAACCCCAATTTACCAATAAAAAGAATAGACCCTGAATCGATTAAAAAAAAAAAGTTATCGACTGAAGGCCTATTCAATACAGTGTCATAAAATCTGTTCGTTTATCTTTCGAAGTCCTATTCATTTTCTCAAATACATGCTCAGAGTACTTGCAATGGAACAATGGTGACCCATATTTTTGGATAACAAGTAGGGGCATACACCTTCCAAATCTTCCTACACTCTAACTTTTTTTCTCCCTTCTACTTCAAATGGTTCACCAAATAAAATATTGCTCATGAACCCGTATTTAAACATATTTAATTAGTCTTACCCTTTTATTTTGTACTATTTATTAATGTGTTTGCCCAAAAAAAGAGAAAAGAAAGCTGTAAGCGGATCACCGCGGGGAGCCGGACTGCGGGACTAGCCATATGGATCGTTGATGCAAATAATATTTTGGATCGTGAGCATCCCTTTTGTACCATGATCCAAGCAATGCAGGTGCTCTCAAGACACTTGGTAGTTGGCAAGTAAGAGCATATTTAGTGGTGAGCGAAATTCTGATTCACCAATAGAGGTCTATTATCTTCACATCAACTTCTGAGCCACCTTTTAGGCTCACAAATTTTATTTTTTCCAATGCAAAACTCACCACTTCGGCTCATCAAATAAAATAATACTTATAAATTCCACCACTGAATTTTTAATTCTTTTATTTTTTATTATTTATATGAATAAGCTATGAAAAATAATTGATAAATTTTGTTAAAAAATAGAATAATTAATTTATAATGATAAAATTAAAATAATCATTAATACCATAATAACAATAATGTCATTAGAGCAAAAACAACAGTGAGCCAAAAATTGGCTCACCAGCTAGGCCCCACCACTGCCACATCAGTCATCTCTCCAAGTTTTTACCTCACCATCCTCACTCTCTGCAATAGTTGGCTCACCATTTTCCCTCACCAAATAAAATAATACCTATGGACCCCACACATAATCAAATTTAATTGTTTGAGTTTTATTTATTTCATTTGGTTGGTCATTTGGTGTAATTATTTTTGGAGAAAATAAGTTGGATATGATAATTCGGTAACGAAAAAATTTGGAGGATCATAAATTTTTTGAGAAGAATAGTGCAAAGTTTGAATGAAGACAACATTTAATGACCTTCCTATCAATTTTAATTTTTTGGGTTGGTTATTTGGGTTTAACTTCTATTGCGAAAAGAATAATGTACACGTAATAATTATTATACACAAATAATTAGAGGGTCATAAATGTTATTAAAAGAACACAACATTTTGGAAAATATAAAGCCCACATGCATGAAATCACAAATTACAAGAGTCTGATACTAAAATAAAAATGAGTTACATTGGTTGACGTGGGACGGGGAAAAAATTACAATAGTTGAACAATGAAGAAAAAATTGAGAATATGAACATCAATAAACTATCTTCTGTGGCGCGAACCCGAATTTCACTTCCATATTTCCTCAATCAAGTCTGCTTGAAGAGCTAAATGCGTATTGGAGTTGCGAACTTGACATGATCGTTGAAAGTACGTCTCATAGCACGGATGATGATCATGGTTAACGATCGGCTCCGAGATAGATCCGTCAACAACGTCGTAGTCAAATGCAAGCTCGTAGTGTCCCGCTCGTCCTCCACAATCATGTTGTGGAGTATGACACATGCTCTCATGACAATACCAATTTCGCTTTGATCCATCAGACGAGCGAACCCACGTACAATGGCAAATCGAGCTTGTAACACACCGAAGGCTCACTCAACATCCTTTCTTACTGATTCTTGACGTTCTGCGAAAAGTTTTTTCTTCGGCCGTTGGGGAGGTGGGATTGTTTTAACAAATGTCACCCATTGTGGATAAATTCCATCCAAAAGATAGTATCCTATGTTGTACTGATGCTCATTGATGACATACTCACATTTAAGAGCACGATCCTCGTACATATCTTGGAAAACCGGTGAGCGATCAAGGACATTGATGTCATTGAGACTTCCAGGCAATCCGAAGAACGCATGCCGTATCCAAAGGTCGTATGACGCAACGGCTTCAAGGATGATTGTTGGCACCTTGTAAACTTGTTTTTGAAATGACGCCCTCCAAGCCGTTGGACAATTCTTCCACTCATAGTGCATGCAGTCTATGCTTCCCAACATACCGGGAACGTCACGGGCTTCAGCAACTTGCAGTAAGCGATCTACATCAGCTTGATTTGGTTTTCTCAAGTACTGCTCCCCGAAGACCTCAACGACGCATGAGGTGAACTTTTTGAGGCATTCCAATGCGATGCTGGCACCAATCTTCAAGTACTCGTCAACACAATCAGCTGCTACACCATAGGCAAGCATTCGGATGGCTGAGGTGCATTTGGTTAATGGTAACAACCCACGCTTTCCCGCCGCATTGTACCTCACCTGAAAGTACCCTGAATGATTGTCGAGTGCTTCAACAATACGGACAAATAAGTGCCTCCGTATTCTGAATCTCCGTCGAAAATGATGTTCATTGTACACTGAATCTTCGGCGAAGTAGTCTTGGTTTAAGCGGTTGTGGGCAGCTTCTCTATCTCTCCTAATACATCTCCTTCGTATCCGAGGCGTAGATGCCGATGGCGTCATCTTCGCTGTTGCGTGCCTCAGTTGCATAAGGAACATCATTTGTTGTTGCACCCGTTGTTGATATTGGACGTACGCCGCCATGACAAGGATTACGACATTATCATCTGATGAGGAAGAGTTCGACGAGGGGGAGGACAATGATTCCTCGTCAGTAGGCAGCGTGTCCACATCAAAATTTTCCATTTCAAATGGCCTGCGCAATATAATCATGATTACGCATTAATGTACATAACAGTAACCGTTTTTATTAAACAATAACAAACACACCCAATTTTCATAATTTCATAACATACGCTGAGATACATAAGAGTAACCAAACTCATGTCTACTACAACACATGCAAAACAAAAGCCATATACTAACATGTTACAACATACGATGAGACACATAGTTCTCGTAGTCTACAACATTAGGGGGGGAGGGGAGACATATTACTAATGTGACGATGAGCTTCCATATCTCTTTTGCATTATTTCCGCTTTCCTTTGCTCGTAGTAAGATGCTTGTTGAGGAGGCATTGTAGAGGTGTCGATCATCATGATTCGATCCTCCTTCCTCCTCAGTTTTGCTTCCCTCATCACTATTTTCTAAGACATCTCTTGTTTTGTTGTGATGAAAAACTTTTTGAACATTTCATTCATATCCATGTTGGCAGTCTTGATGTCCTTCAGCTCAGATGCTACTAGATCAAAACCTATGTTGTTCGCCTTTTGTTTCATCCTTCTCTTTGCGCCTTTGCGGCCTTCGGGTCTTTCACCTCCACTGACACCTTCATCTCCAGCCTCTTCGGTGTCAGGTTTGGACCTTTTTTACGATCCTGACCCTGACTTAGGTGGGTCACATATCGTCCGCCACTTTGGCTGGTCCTTTAGGATCTCATACCAATGCTCCAACTCAAACTTTTTCGATGTACGCTCAACGTACAATCTATGAGCCTCTTGTACAATATTCGTATCATTCCACCCACTGTGATTACTTCGTTCTACTTCGAGCATAACACATGTCCATTTGTTCACTATTGGGGCACACCGAAGCCATCGACTGTTACATGTCTTCGCACTTCGTGCCAATGCCCCTTGTGGACGGTACTCATTGAAAGCCGAGGCGACCCTACTCTAGAAACTAGTTTTCCTTTGGTCAGCCCCAACAATAGAATCCGTGCCTACATTTATCCATGCCCGAATAAGTTGTTGATCTTTCTCAAATGTCCACTTTTTCGCACCACCCATCGTACCTCCCATTATTTCCTCCACGTCTCCCTGCCTCAATGTTTGTCTCAGACTGCCCTAACCCGACCCCTGATCCTGTTGGTGTGGGTGAGGGTGTGGAGTTGCTCCCCGCACAAAAGTAATTTGGATGAGGAGGTGGCGGTGGATAGTGAGGAGGGTAGTACGGGTATTCACTCTCGTGCACATTGAAAGGTTCGT
This sequence comes from Selenicereus undatus, assembly GCA_017589665.1. Lineage (NCBI taxonomy): Eukaryota > Viridiplantae > Streptophyta > Magnoliopsida > Caryophyllales > Cactaceae > Selenicereus > Selenicereus undatus. Next base: position 76,212,265 of record JACYFF010003369.1, read on the forward strand.
TATGTGGTGATGTGTAATATGGTGGAAGACATGGTTGAGGATTTTGACTTGAACCACTCGGATTCCTCGAGGTAAGGTGGGGTGGGTAATATGGTTGATGCGGATAGCGTTGGTAGTTTTGTGGCACATAGGGGGGTAAGACACATGACGATTATGTGCGGGGATTGGGGTGACACTATTACCCTCCACTTGGGGGGAATCGTCACCCTCAAGAAAGCTTATAAAGGACGGGAGAGTGTTAGGATCCATATTTCAGATGAAACACTACTAAAAAAAGTTCATAATAACGACGGAATTCAGGACGGAAAAAAATAGCGACAGATTTGGCGACGGAAAAATAGTTTCAAAAAGTAGTCAGATTATACGACAGATATGGCGACGGAAAAAAATTTTCCGTCGCCAGATTTGACATATGGCGACGGAAATTCCGTCACCATTAAATTTATTTTTTAAAAAAAAAAATAAGGCGAAGGAATTTCTGTTGCCAAAAAAAAAATTTCTTTTAAAAAAAACAGGGGGTGGCGACGGAAATTTCCGTCGCCACCCCTTTAAAATGAAACCAGATTTCTCTGGTTTCATTCTGCTGAAACGCGAGTCGCCAAGGAGAGAGAGAGAGTCGACCCACGCATCTAGCTTCCACCGCACACCAGCCCAGCCACCGGCCACCTCCCCGCTGTGCCCACCCACCACCGCCGGACGTCCGCCGCCGCCGCCGGTGACCTTTCCCTTCAGTCGGCTGCCGTCTGCCGCCCCCACCGCTGGTTGTTCGAAATTATTTGAGGTAATTTTCTCAACTAAACATCTTGAAATTTCTACAAACTTTTGTATTACATTGTTAGAATTTCATAGTTAGTTCATATTTATGATGAAATGTGGTGTTTGTGTGAGGTTATTGGTTTAATTTGGTTCAAAATTGGGGTAAATGCGATTTAGGGTGTAGGTTTGGTAGTTTGAAGTTAAAGTTTGATGTATTTGTGAAATGAAATGGTTTCATTGATAATATGTTGAAATGTGCAATGTGTGTGACGTTATTGCTCTAATTCGTTACAAGAATTTGGTAAATGCGATTTAGGGTTGAGGTTTGGTAGTTTGAAGTTGAAATTTCATATGTTGGTGGAATGAAATGTTGTAATTGATAATGTTGTCGAAATTTGGTTGGAGATTATGCTCAATGCAATTTAGGATTTAGGTTTGGTGATGTGAACTTGAAAGTTGATGTGTTGGTGGATTGAGATACTTTAGTTTATTATTTTGTTCAAATGTGATGTTTGTATGAAGTTGTAGCTCATATTTGTTTAAATTTTTCGCCCAACACAATGTATACTTAGATTTGATAATTTTGAGTTTAAATTTAATATGTTGGAGGAATAAAGTGGTCAACTATGTATGAATTATTAGTTTTGTGATGTTGGTGATAATGTAAGTAAAATTTATGACCTAGTTGTAAGTTTTTTTTTGGGGTGCATGTGAAAATGTTAAAGTAAGCGTCCATAATATATGATTGCGTAATTTATGTACTTATTATAATTTTGATTAAAATTAATTCTTATCATATACCTTATGTGGTTATTGTCATTTGAGCAGAATATGAATGATCATCCACATCGTACGTGGATGTCTAATAGATTATTGTCTTATCGTAGTGGTTATACGCATGAATTTCTAGATGGAGTAAACGAATTCGATCAATTTGCACGTACAAAGACAGAGTTTCTGAATGGGGGAAAGTATAGATGTCCTTGTGCGAAATGCCAAAATAGGGTGTACTTGACATCTGATGAGGTCAAGATGCACCTTATGTATAAGGGTTTTGTGCAAGGGTATTGGTTTTGGATAAATCACGGGGAAATAGAACCTCAAGAATATGGTTTTGGGTATCAAAATAATGAGATTCCCAAAGTTGGAGGTTCAAGTCATGTTAATAATAACTATTCTGAATCGTACATAAATCGGATGGAGGACATGGTTGATGATGCTATAATAGCAAATCAAAATGTAAGGGAAGAGGGGTCAAGCACTTGCCGAGAACCATTTTATAATATGGTTCAAGCTGCTCAACAACCCCTATATGATGGTTGCTCCACCCATAGTGAGTTATCTGCGGCGGTGAGATTGTTGAGTATTAAATCTGATTATAGTATGTCTCAAAACTGTTTCAATGAAGTTGTTCAATTAATGAAAGAGATGTGCCCCCCTAACAACCACGTGCCTAACAACTATGGGCAAACGAAGAAGGTTGTTAAAGATCTCGGGAACGATGTGGTCCAAATTGATTGTTGTCGGAAAGGTTGCATGCTATTTTATAAGGAGGACGGGAACTTGGATGCGTGCAAGTTTTGTGGGCATTCAAGATGGAAGAGGCAAAGGTCACAACAAAGGAATCAGAATCCATTGCCATACTCAAGGATGCATTACTTGCCGTTAAAACCTCGACTACAGAGGATGTATGCATCAAGAAGTAGTGCAGAGCACATGAGATGGCATTATGAACATCGACGTGAGGACGGTGTTTTATGTCATCCATCAGATGGGGCAGCATGGAAACATTTCGACTCCAAATACCCTGAATTTGCTGCAGAGCCTCGGAATGTAAGGCTTGGCTTATGTGCTGATAGATTTAATCCTTACACATTGTCTTTAAGATCATACTCTATTTGGCCGGTGGTTGTTACACCTTATAACCTTCCCCCTGAAATGTTTATGACCACACCGTTTATGTTCTTGACTTGTGTAATCCCAGGGCTCAAAAATCCCAAGAACAACATAGATGTATATTTACAACCTCTTGTCGATGAGTTTAAAGAGTTGTGGGATGTTGGAGTTGAGACTTACGATATTTCTACGGGGCGTACATTTCAGATGAAGGCTGCACTTATGTGGACGATTAATGATTTTCCCGCATACGGAATGTTATCTGGGTGGAGTACTAATGGCCAATTGGCATGCCCCGTATGTATGAAACAGCAGAAGTCATTGAGATTGCGAAATAGAGGTAAATTCTCATGGTTTGACTGTCATCGGTGTTTTTTGCCAAGGAATCATGCATTCAGAAGAAATAGAATCGCATTTAGGAAAGGGAAAACTGTTACAGGGGGTCCTCTTCGCCGATTGTTCGGGGAAGAACTTTATGTCGAGGTGGAAGATTACCCAATGGTAACCACAGATGGTGACTTTATCGTACTAGGATTTAAAGAGAATGAGCACAACTGGACGAAGAAGAGCAAATTATGGGAGTTGCCTTATTGGCAGCACCAACTGCTCTGCCATAATTTGGATGTGATGCACATTGAGAAGAACTTCTTCGAGAACATTATCAACACTGTTATGGATGTTAATAGGAAAACAAAGGACAATGTCAAATCAAGAATGGATGTTGCCGAAATATGTGATAGGCCAGAATTACATTTACATTCAGGACCAAGTGGTAGGCTGGTGAAACCAAAAGCGAAGTTCGTACTTCCTGTGGATAAAAGAAGAGAGTTGTGTGAATGGGTGAAGGAGCTTCAAATGCCTGATGGATATTGCTGTAATTTGAGAAATATCGTGGACCCTAATGAGGCTAAGTTTAAAAACATGAAAAGTCATGATTGTCATGTCTTCATGGAGACTCTTTTACCAATTGCATTTGGTGCGCTCCCAGATGATGTGTTGAAACCTCTTATTGAGATAAGTCAGTTCTTCAAAAACTTATGCTCAACAACATTGCGGGAGGATATGCTTGAGGAGCTGCATCGCAACATCAGAATCACTTTGTGTAAGTTGGAGACCATTTTCCCTCATGGCTTTTTCAATGTCATTGAGCACCTGCCAGTGCATTTGGCAGAAGATGCTCAACTAGGTGATTCAGTACAATACCGATAGATGTATCCATTTGAGAGGTAAATTATACTGTAACTGATGAAAGCTTCTATGAATTCGTATATGTGGAATCACTTAAAATCCATTCCAATTGTGAACTGCGTAGGTTCTTTGGCCGATTAAAGAGAAAGATAAAGCAACAAGCGTGTCCTGAAGGTTCAATCACATAAGCATACCTAGAGGCAGAGAGGACATTCTTCGCGTCCTATTACTTTGGCTGTAATGTGCCCTCCATGCGCAGTAGGTGCAGGAGAAATGAGGACGACGATGAACATATTAATTATTTTCCAACTCTGTCCGTGTTTGCACTGCAAGGGACCGCTATTGGCAAAGAAAGATCAAGGCATCTCACGGATGCTGAATATGTTGCTACCCACCTTCACGTGCTGTTAAATTGTGACGAAGTTAAACCTTACATAGGGTGAGTGGTATTTTCACTTCCAATTCAGTTTATCATCCATAGCGCAAGTATGTTAATATGCTTTGTAAAATGTAATAGAATTTTCACGGAGCAAGTGAGAGCCGTACGTCCCAATGTCAGCGACGCAGATGTCGACACCATCATCGAAACTCATTTCGCAGATTGGTTTAGCGAGAATGTAAGTGTTCGAACTCATTTATTCATAATTTCAACATAACAATTAATTAGGTGCATTGTATTAATTAAAACCACATGTTATGTCACTTTAGGTGCATTACATTCAATTGTTCGAGACCGACAAACATTGCTACCTGAACCAATTGGTCGTGAAGCCAAAACGGTGTGTGTCGATGTGGACGGCATATAGAGTAAATGGATTCAAATTCCACACAGAAGCTCGAAGCGTCGGGAAGAGAACATATAACTGTGGTGTTGGTGTTTGTGGCACTGGGGAAGGCAATATTGAGAATGATTATTATGGTGTACTAGAGGACATTGTCCAAATTGAGTACGTAGGCGAACCACTTAAACGATGTATGCTCTTCAGTTGTCAGTGGTTCGACCCCACATTGAATCGTGGGACACGATCTCATAAACTAAGCAACCTTATTGAGGTCCACCGTACAAGAAGGTGCCGAAAGTACGACCCATTTATCTTCCCAAATACCGCATCACAAGTATACTTCATGCCACATACAGATCGGTCGAGGGATAGGGCCAATTGGCTTGTTGTCGTACCAACCAAACCAAGGGCGAGAGTGGATCAGCAGTACACCCTACCTACTGCGTACCAACAAACGGAGATGGCGACTATCGTCGAACCTGCGAATGACGCCATCCCTGCGTCATTAGTGGATGAAAGTGCACCACCGGAAGAGGTTAATGATGAAATAGGGTTTTCATTCATTCATGGTAATGACGAGATAGATGAGGTAGAGAATGGTGAGGATGATGAAGAGGGAGAGTGGGATGACGGTCATGAAACAGATGAAGCTGAAGAAAATTTGCATTTGTCTGATGATGATGACGATGAGGATGCTGATGATTGAGTGGTTACGAATTCTTATGTGTATGAGTAATTTGCATGTGAAACAATTGTTTGTGACTTTACTTATATTGTATGAATGAGCTTTGCAAAATATGTGTCACCTACATACCTATTATGATGTATGAGGAAAACGGTTTACATGTGCAATCATTATATATTTGTATTTGGCGTTGTTCTCACCTATTTCAGATATGGATTCAAGTTCTCGTCGAGCAAAGTCCTCCCCTCGAGGTAGAGGGCGAGGGCGTCGAACCTCTGCCGTTGATCCGACCGCAATGGATATTGATCCATCTTCCCCTCTGGTACCTCATACACCAGTTCAGCCAGGAGCGACAATGGCTGCTTACATACCAGGTATTTCAGGACCCCTCCCTCCCCCATTTGGGGATTTCCATCATCAGACCTCTTACATTCCCAACCAAAGCACCATGTACGGTCAATTTGCGTACAACCTTCCTCCGAACCCCCATGTTGTTGACATTGTGCACCCCACTTCCCAACCCACTCCACAACCCACTCACCCTAACACAAACCAGTCGCAAGAGAACATCGGAAGTGGTGAAAGTGAAGTACAATCCAGTCATGGGAGCACTTGAGCAAAGACTTGGATTGAGCCAGATGGTAATGGGTAAGTCTTGATTTGTTCTACGTTATGAAGTACTACATGAATTTTGCATAACAAGTAATGAATTTTATGTGTAATGTTCGATTAGGTTTCTCCCCAATGAGGGTGCTGTTAGTAGGATTTCGCTCATATTTCGAAGCAAGTTTGACGGAGCTTGGCCTACTTGGAGCAAAGTGCCTAAACCAGTACGAGATTTGTGGTTCGGAGAGTTCAAGGTAACTACAGTGATTTCATATTAACAGTTTATGAAATATGTGATTAATTAGTATTGACTAATTTGATGTGCTATTCGTTTTCGTTATTGCAGAAGTGGTTTACTTGGGATCCAGTCCATGAGGACCGTATAAGAAGAAATTTTGAAAATCAAGGCAATGCACGGTTGAGAGACTTTTTTGGCAAAGCAAGGAGGCATAACAAGAAGCCTGTCTGGCTCGGTGATGCTCAATGGGAGGGACTCCAGCAGCACTGGGCGAATAAACATTACAAGAAATTGCGTGAGACAGCGCAGAAAAACCGACTGGGAACTCCAGAAAGTGGTGGCCCATCTCTCCACCCCTGTGGCTTGCTCCCTATGCATGAGCATAGGCGACGTTTGGTAAATGAATTAATGTTTGCTAGGTATTCGTTTAAGTTCAATACTGTATTTTGTGTTTTGCTTGACATCGTTCTTTCTGGCACGTACATAGAGGGAACAACTTGGGACGGAGCCCACAATTGTTGAATTATTTAGTCAAACTCACAAACTCCAGGGCAAAGATGATGACCCTTGGGTTGACAAGAAATCACAACAAACATATGTAAGCAATTAGCTATTCTCAATTTTCATTGGTAGTCAAATCATGAACTTGTATATTTTATTTTAAGTTATTGTACTATGCATGACTTCGTGCGCATGTTGCGGTGTTGTAGGAAGCCTTTGAACGTGATTTTCAAAATGTTATCAACTCCCAAGGGACCGGGGATGACTCTTCTCAAGATCCAAACCTGCCAATTCCCAACCCAAATGAGTTGTGGGTGAAGACGTTTAAGAACAAGAAGGGTCGTATTTACGGCATTGGTGACGAGGCTGTCAACATGAGGGAATCCGGTTACATCAGTCTCACTCAAAGATCCGGTATTGTGTTCATATTAAAGTTCCAACATCCATGGTTATACATTGATATGACTTAGTGGCAACGCCAACATAGTAATTTACTTAAATGTCTGTCAGCAGGTTCCGGTTCTACGCCATCGCAACAGGAGGTCAATGACTTAAGGGGTGTAGTAACCAACTTGGGGGGTGAGCTATCGTCACAAGCTGAAAGCTACCGGTTGGTTATGGAGAAATGTAAGCAACTGGAGGAATCCAACAAATTGCTCACACAAAGAAACCAACAACTGAGCCAACAAATGATGAGCATCGATCAGCGCCTCCAAACTTTCTTTCAAATGCAACAGGCGTCTGGCTCGGGATCTCAGCCACCATTTACTCATTACTCGCAACATAACGAGGAAGATGGCGAGGTAGAGGAAGAGGAAGGCGAAGAGGAAGAGGAAGACCTTGGTGATTGAGTTGGTTGCAGTTTCCTTCAGCTGGTGGCTCTTCTGTTTATCTTCACGAAGTACATCATATCTCTTGCTGCTTACTTCCCCTCCCCTTTCTGCTAGTTTCACTCCCCTCCCCCTGGTGCTTATTTAACTTCCCTCCCATTTGGCGTTCACTTCACCATCTTCTGCAAACATATATATATCTTCATTCTCAGTTACTGGTAACTTCTGGTTATTTTGTTTGGATTTGTGGTTTGTGATATATACAGACTTTGCTTGGAACTTGTAGTGTGTGATATGTAGAGAGTTTGTTTGGAACTTGTGGTTTGTGAATTGAAAACCCTTGGTTGGATGTGATGTGTTGTGTTGGATGTGGAATTCCACCTTTGTGTGGCTTCAAATTGTTGAGAACGCTTTGAATGAAGCCCTATTCGAAGCCATTGGATGTCGATTGAGTGCGAAGATCTTGTAAATTTCTTGCAGGGAATGATTTGTATGTATGTACGGATTTGATAAAAAAACAAGCGATTTTATTTAAAAAAAAAAAGAGAAACCCAGTGACGGAATGACAACGGATAACGGAAAAAAAAATAATTTTGGGGGGCGGGGGTGGCGACGGAATTCACATTCTGTCGTCATCAGCGACGGAAATTCCATCTCTGATTCCGTCGCTGGTGGCGACGGAATGTGAATTCCGTCGCTACCCACTACCCCACCTCTTTTCCCTGCAAAAAAAGTATGTCGCAATTTCTGTCGCTGAATCCGTCGCTTTAGGCGACGGAATTTTGAATTTCCGTCGCCAGCTACTTAGCGACGAGCGAAAATCCGACAGCCACATTCCGTCGCCAAATCCGTCGCTGATCTTAAATTTCCGTCGCTGATTAACCGTATTCTGTCGCTGATTCCGTCTTTATTTTGCATTTTTCTTGTAGTGAAATTACCACCTACAAATTTTAAATTAATCATATTAATAACTGCATCAAGTAACATTTTTATTTTAAATCTCGTATACATTTAACATGTTCATTTTAATTTGTTAATACCACATACAAAAAATAACAAAATTGAACAAAATGTTAATTTTAGTTATCAAAAATATTAACATGTAAATATCACTCAAATATACGACAAGCAAATTAAATTATTCACTTAATCAAGTGACATGTTCATTTTCATTTTCATGTACATTAACATGTTATTTTTTAATTTTTAACAACATATATATTAACATGTTCATATTTCTCACATACACAAAAAACACATTACATCATTAATTTAATCAAGTGACATGTTCATTTTCATTTTCATGTACATTAACACTAAAATTAAGTATTTGTAATACCATATAATAAAAAAAAAGATAACAATTCACTTCACAAAGTAACATGTTGATTTAAATTTTGACTAACTTCTTCATTTTAATTATCATACACATTACCATATTCATTTTAATAACATTTACGAAAAGTAAAGCTCACCATTCATTTTATCATAAAACAAAATGTTAATTTTAGTTATCAAAAATATTAACATGTAAATATTACTCACATATATGACTACCAAATTAAATCATTAATTTAATCAAGTGACATGTTCATTTTCATTTTCATGTACATTAACATTAAAATTAAGTATTTGTAATACCATATAATAATAAAAAAAAAGATAACAATTCACTTCACCAAGTAACATGTTGATTTAAATTTTGACTAACTTCTTCATTTTAATTATCATACATATTACCATATTCATTTTAATAACATTTACGAAAAGTAAAGCACACCATTCATTTTATAAAACAAAATGTTAATTTTAGTTATCAAAAATATTAACATGTAAATATCTCTCAAATATACGACAACCAAATTAAATCATTCACTTAATCAAGTGACATGTTCATTTTCATTTTCATGTACATTAACATGTTCTTTTTTCATTTTTAACAGCATATATATTAACATGTTCATAGTTCTCACATATACGAAAAACACATCACATCATTAATTTAATCAAGTGATATGTTCATTTTAATTTTCATGTACATCAACATTAAAATTAAATTTTTGTAATACCATATAATAAAAAAAGATAACAATTCACTTCACCAAGTAACACGTTGATTTAAATTGGGACTAACTTCTTTATTTTAATTATCATACACATTACCATATTCATTTTAATAACATTTACGAACAATAAAGCACACCATTCATTTTATAAAATAAAATGTTCATTTTAGTTACCAAATATGTTAACATGTTCATATCACTAACATATACGGAAAATAAATTAAATCATTCATTTAATAATGTGACATGTTCATTTTAATTTGCATATACGTTAACATATAATTAAAGACAAGGAAACCACTCACATGTAATAACATCTACATATATTTACATATAATAACATACACATTAACATGCTCTAAAATATTTGCGTAATCATATTTTCATTCAATATTTATAATCGTAATGTCAAAATATTTCGTAACACAAATAATCATACCTACTATATTAAACATAATTAATTAAATATAGCTACTACATTAGAAACATATACTCATTACAAATTAGAATATAGCAACAAACACATGAAAATAAATTAAATTACTACTCACAATTATCTTCACTTCTTCCTTGACAAAATATAACACAAACAACTTACCTACAAATACAAAAATAACAATGTTAGTAAAATAAAATCTCAAATTTCATACACAAATTAAGTATTTGGGGAAGTAAAAAATAGAAATTTTTACTATTTTTCTTACTTCTTTCTTGAGAAATTAACTCAATAACATGCAAATAAAATGACAGATTTTATGAAGAGGATGAGAGAATGTCTGAATTTGTGAGAGAAAAATTGGAACAATTTGCATCAATTTATAACAAAAAATATAACATAATTTTTTTTCAAAAAAAAGGGGCAGAAAGACGTTGGGCCAACGTTCCCCTGCCCAATGGACACCTGCAATACTACCCGTTGGAACAGTAACCACCTAGCCCAGGTAAAAAAAAAAAAAATCTGGTCAGCGCCCCAAAACGACGTCGTTTTGGGACGCAAAGCGACAAAAAAAAAATAATCAGGGGCGCCTCCCACCCCGTAGCGGCTCGGCGAGCCGCGAGCTGTAGCCGACCCCTACACGCGTCTCAGGCGATGCTCGACTTGCGCACCTCTCTCTCTCTCTCTTCGGAGGAGCCGACCGCTGCTTGTGCTCTTATAAACCCCTTCCTCCCTCACCTCCAATCTCTCATCCCTATGAAATTTTTTTTACAAAATGATTAAAATAGTAACAATAATACATTTAATGTTATTTCCTAATTCTCCAAGTGTTTCGCATTCCAGCTTTATCTCCTTTCATCTTCTCCATGTCCTCCTCCCTCTTCACCTTCCCACTCCATTAACACATAATGAAAGCCACAAAAAACAAAGGAAGTCAGCAAAAAGTAAGAAAACGACAGATGACGGTGGGCAAGCGGCTCTCCGTGACGAGTCAGCTCACAAGATCAACCAGTCGTTGGAGGCGGTGTGAGTGGCTCGGGCGTGCGAGCTGAGTCTGCCGAGCCTCCGCTTCGACTGCTCTAAGAGGCATTCTGCGTACTAAAAGCATAAAGTTAAATATGATTACTTTATAAAGATTGATTAAATTCTTTTTAAAGTTGTTATGGACGATCTGAATTTGAATGTCACTTATACATATTGTTATATCATTTTTCACATTAAAAACAATTGAAATATTGGACGTAAATAATTAAACCTTTGTAGGTATTATTGAAAAGCCAGATTTTTTTCTTGGACACCAATAGTCTAACTTCTAGAGGTAGTTTTTTCTTTTTTAATAAACTTCAGACGATTTTCAAACACTTTGACTTGCTAGAAGGCTAATATATTGGATGATTTTGAACATATGTGTGAACTAATTAACTTAATTTGAAGTTAATGTTTAAGTTTAGATTGTCATAATTTGAAGTTGATATGGGTTCATATTGTGACAATACTTGTTAATTTTTAGGTTTTTGGTTAAAACATTAAAAAGAATAATTTAATAAGTTTCACCACCATACACGTGATCTAAACTACCTAACACATAAGTTTTCCGACGAGTCAAAAGATTTAAAAATCGATGACAACTTATTTAAAAAAATCCATAAAGATCAAACTATTGGCATCTAAGAAAAAAATTAGTATATTTTCATCTAATACCGCAATATATTTTTCATCTAATACCACAAAGATTGGATTATTTGTATCTAATGTTCCAAAAAACATTGCTAATTTATACATGTATGATAGCAAATTTCATCATAAAGAGCTTTAGCAATTAAACGTTGTTATTTATTTTAGACGTTGTGCGATTTCAGCGATCAAAATTTAATTTCATTGCATTACTTAAGAAACATTGAACGCTTCATTGAAACATCAACTAGTCAATTAGGAGGGAAAGACTCCCAAAGCTTGAATTCTACACAAGAAAGACTCCCACCAGTTCGTTTTGTCCATGTTTGATTCTCTTCTACTTGTCTTCATCTGATGATAACACATTCTCGTGGGAAAAAATAAGGCCTAAATTAAGGGTATGTTTGGTAAGGGAAAATTATTTTTTCGAAAAATTATTTTTTTCATTTTACATTATTTGGTAAAACAAGGAAGAGAAAATCATTTAACTCCATTTGAAGGAAATTGTTTTCCCTTGAAAAAGCAGAAAAAATGATTTTTCAGGCCCGATTTTCGTTGCCCCATTTTGTCTCTCATTCTATTTTCTTTTAATTGTAAACTGAATCATTCTATTTTCACTCTTATTTGGTCTCTCATTCTTCCTTTCTTCTTCATGTTCACCATCTTCATTGATGATTTCCATTGTCAATCTCTGCAATTATTTCTTGAGTTCTCTAACTCTGTTACTGTTGCCTTTTTGAAGAACTTCACAATCTGAGACACCCGTCATCTCTTCGTTCGCTATTTTCTAAAATCTAGGTTTAACACCATTCAAAGTCAACTAGTTAATCCTTGGGAATTGTAGAAAAATTGAGATTCATTAATGTTGACTATCTCTTTTTCTGGCTTTATTCCCAGGTATATTTCTTACATATCATGTTTTGGGTTTGATTTTGAAAAACTGAGAAATAGAATTCGTTGATTGGGTCGTATCAGAGCAATGAGCAGGGGAGGTGGTTAATGGTAAAAAGAAATGAACTGAGGGTGGTTCATTCTATCAAATAGCAAAAAAAGAAGTGAAAAGAAAATTATTTTTCATTCTACCCAACAACTGAAAATGGAAGTGGAAAATCATTTTTCTTGGAAAAATACTTTCATGGAAAATGATTTTCTGGAAAAATGATTTTCCCCATACCAAACACACCCTAAGATTTAAACAAATTGTATCTTTGATGTATGAAAAGTAATTGATCAAGTGAACTTATCCGAAATTCAACAAGCTATAAATTAGTTTGTTCTACTATGTAAACCAATTTGATACTAAATTAATGGTTTTACAGTTTTGTTCCCTCTCAAATTAAACATATATATACGGTTGATCAGATATATTAGACTAATCCGATTATTATAAATAGGAATAGTTATTTTTAAATTTTTTTGATAATTATGACAATTTTTTACTTAAGAAATTAGATAAGATAGTAAATGTTGAACAAAAACTTGATCAAAGATGATAAGAAGAACCAACAAGTAACAATGAACAAACAAATGCATTTCTCTTATAATTAGTTGTCAATGCCACAAATTATTACATACAACCAGGCGGATAGTTCGCTTTGTCCGTCCGGTCTTTACTATATATACTAGAATGTGTAGCAAACTTTCACAAGTAACAATTCAGGTCTTTGGTTGGCATCCTAAAGCTGATAAAGGTCATGTGTTCAAATTTGTTTGAACATAATGTTAAGGTGTTTTTTTTTTTTGGAGCCTACTACCCTTCCTTTAATTATTTTTTTAAAAAATAATTTAGGCTATTAATTTATTTATTTACACTTCATTTTTTTAAATTTATTTATTTATTTATTTTATTCAAACGAAGTTGGCTCTCTCTCTCTCTCTCTCTCTCTCTCTCTATATATATATATATATAAAGTATTGTTTACTAAATATATACTAGAACTCACCAAAAGTTATAATGCAACTCAGTAAGATAATGTCATGACTCAGAATGTGAATAAGAATGTATAATTAAGGATTATATTGTTTACTCGCTCATTTTGATTAGGAATAGTTAGTATGCTCATTGAATCATATTGATTACGAATATGTTTTATAACTCACTAAATATATACCACAATTCACTAAATAAAGATCTTAATTAGCTCACTAAAAGAAATAGTAAGAGCATAAATGATTGAAACTTTTCAAGTATGTCTTGTACATATAAAGAATCTTATATTTGAGCTAATTAAAAGAAATGTCATAACACATTAGAATATAAATAGAAAGTATTACTTACCAAAAATATACTACAGCTCATCAAAAGTCACAATGTAGCTCACTAAAAAAATCATACATTAAAATATTAACAAAAATTTGTATGTGCTCTCTAAAATTGTGTACTATATTGTTTACTTGCTCATTTTGATTAGAAATAGTTAGTATTGCTCATTGAATCATATTGATCATGAATATATTTTATAACTCACTAAATATATATCATAACTCACTAAATAAATATCATAGCTCACTAAACGAAATAATAAGAGTATAGGTGATTAAAACTTTTCAAATATGTCATTATTGTACATATAAACAATCATACATTTGAGTTAGTCAAAAGATATATCATAACACATTGGAAGACGAGGATGAAATATTGCTCACTAAACATGTACCATAGCTCACCAAGAGTCACAACGCATCTCATTAAAAAAAGTCGTACATTAAGCATGAAGAAGAATATGTATGTGCTCACTTAAATTGTGTATTATATATTTGCTCACTCTTTCTTATTATGAATAATTAATACTAATCACTGAATCATATTGATCACCAAATGTATTTCATAACTCAGTAAATAAATACAGCCAACTCACTAAATAAATATCATAACTCACTAAAAAAGAACAATATAGACAACTAGACTATAATTCACCGAGCTTCATATCCACAACATCATATTTTTTTTGTATAATAACACATTTTAATAAATTATATAGTATTTTTACTGAGCGAAACTCGGACATATAAAACATGTTGAGTTGGATATGTCTGATTATTAAAAGTATCTATTAGCTCACTAAAAGTGAGTCTCAGTTCACTAAAATATTTTTGTAAACTATACAGTATTTTTAGTGAGTAAAACCGAGTGTGCATTGCATATTTGAGTGAGTTATGTATTATTTTTAGTGAGCTAAAATATGATTGTACAACTGCTTCTGTACAACCAGTTGTATGATATAACAATTGGTTAATACTTAATTGCTAAATAGTGTCCGATATCTAAATTTGTATAATGAAAAGGATAAATTAGAGAGATAAGTCATATCATCTTTAGGATAATTAGCCTTGTCAAAGAAGAGGCAGACATTAAATAGAAATCTTAAGGTTTTGGCATGACTACTTTAAACACCTTTATGTTAAAATTAGTACGAAACAATGTGACAACAGCTACTGAGAACATATTATATGTGTTTTTCCTTTGAATTGTGAAGAATTTAATCGGAGGTCAGTTGATTGTCAATAATTGTGCCAATTAAAAATCTCTTGCATTCACCAACATTTGATTTCCTGATCCACGGGTTGTTGTTTAATAATTAATCAAAACAATGATTGAACTTAATTCACTTTCAGGATTTTCTACTCATTTTGTTGAAAGCAGCAACAAAAAAGAAAGAAATCAAAAACCATTTTAGTGCCCATGAGTGTCATGATGTTGAACGCTAAAGCATAAATTTCTTTTTTTATATATTTAATTTCCTTGTTTTTCGTACAATATATATCAATATAATATGAGAGTGGTGTGGAACTGGGCATCCATGGATTAAAAAGGGTTCAAAAGGCTGCAGAAGTTGGTCGGTAGGTCCCAATTTCACGATCGTGCCCGAGTCAGTGCTCACTGGCTTCGTCCAACTAAGCTTTTAGCGACTGATATTTTCACAATTTCTTTCTTGTCATTCTTTATTCTATATTCATAATATTTGCCTCATCAAGAATTCTAGAGTTTGTCTTAAGAAAACCAAAAAAAAAAAAACCAATTCTAAAGTTTGATAGACATTTTAGAGTCCAAATATATACGTACACAGTGAGGACCATATTTTTTGTTAGGTTATTAAGTATGGATTAGCTTTTTTTTAGTGTTGTTTAGTGTTATTTATAGTATAGAACAGATTATGAGGAGGTTTTTATGGAATAAATCGGGCAATTCTAGGTACCTAGCTCAGGCTAGTTGGAGAACTATTTGTTTGCCATCTCATTGTGGAGACCTAGGTATTAAAAATTTGGCACAATGGAATAAGGCTTTTCTATTGAAATTATTTTGGGTATGTTACTAAAAATGGAATATTCCCTGGGTGGATTTAGTATAGAATAAATATTTATACAAATCCAAGCTTGAATTTACAGAAGCCAAAGCTCATCACTCCCCAGTCTGGAAAGCCTTCTAAATTTAAAGGATACCCTTTTTCATAATATGTGTATTAGTTTTGGTAACGGTTGGAGTACTTCGTTTGGTATAATAAGTGATTACCTTCTAGAGCCTTAACTTCACGAATGGCAAAAGGCCCACCTAGTATTTGCTCCCAAGCAAGGGTTAGTTTCTTCATCAATGAGGGAGAATGGGATGTTAGAAAACTTCTTAACTGGGTACCCTTGCATCTTATGAATGGTATTCTTCATTGCCCTTTGTCTCCTGACCCTTCAAGAGATGATTTGATGACTTGGAATCACGGGTCTCATGCTCCTTTTTCAATCTCTAGAGCTTATCTGGCTTTGAACATGACCTGTTCTCCTTCAAATTTAATAGTTAAGAAAATCTGGTCCCTTAAACTCCCTGCTAAAATGAAGTGTCATTTATGGTGTCTCCATATCAATCACTTCCTGTGGCATCCCTCTTGCCGCGCTTTATCCCAAATTATTAGCTGAATACGTCATCTATTGACATGAGATTGAAGATCATATGCATCTCTTTCGCCTTTCGGGATTGTCCCTTTGTAAGTGTGATGTGGGCTAAATTTCTTGTAGTTCGTCTGTGCAAAATTATGATTTATTTTTAGATTGGAGTGGAGGGAATAACTTAGTTTTAATCTTTCATTGAACTTTTCACCATTTTGGCCTACCAAATTTGCGATTATTGTCTGGCATATTTGGTGCTATGGGAATCACTGTGTCTTTGATAAGGTTTGTCCTCTTACTAAATTTGTTTGGCAACGCATTTTTCGGGATATTGCTAATGTTTTTAAAATGCCAGATTATCTTTACAACACTGAACAACAACTTATTTCATGGAAACCACCACTTACACTGGGTTATAAAATCAATGTTGATGGGTATCAAAGTGATGATCGGACCTTTCCATTGGTGCAACCGTTATTCGGGACACTGAATTTAAATGGTTCTTGAGGATTACTTGAAAGATTATTTCCTCGTGTATGTTGGAAATCTTACTTCTCACACTTCAGAAACACTGTTGTGAGCTTGGTCTTATCAACTGAATATTCTGGAGGTTGACCTTGGTCGAGAGGTAATAGGGAAACTCCAGGCAGGTCCTCTAACATGTAGATCTTACTTGCATGGAGTTACTACTGAAGCTAGAGAGTTACTTAATCACAAATGGCAAGTTTGAAAGGCCAGTTAATCTAGTGGTCGTTGTTCTTGCAGGACTTTGTAAGGAGAAGCGTGAGACTCTTGTCATTCATGCTGATCCACCTGACTCACTCCTTACTGCTTTGGATTTGGACCACGTCACCTACCTTTATGCGCAACGACTCTAGGATGATGAATATTGCAGTTCTACTAATGCATAAGTGGCCATGTCTTCTGCCTTTTGTGCCTTTTTTGCACATTAGCAAGTTAGGAAGGCCAACTATGTATTTGTTGGTAATGTAAGGACTCACCTTGATACGGAAACATTGCTCGGATCTCGGCTACTGAATGGTGCCCATGAACATGATTGAACCAGATTGACGGTGGCTACTAGAGTCACCGTATATCATCACAACCCAAACCCAATCCCTAGTGATGGTAGGATTAACATGAAAGACCTAGTAGAGAGAAGCAGAGAGAGAATAATACTTTTATCAACTCGTTAAACTCATAACCAGCTCTTCTTTAAATCATTATCAAGATTTGTAACTGATTTGTACTTATTACAGACGATTAATACATAATTAATTACCCACTTAATGTGGGTGTCAAAGCGACCGTTACACTCGTTCAACAGCTCCCCTTCGGTCACATAAACCGTAAATCTCGTATCTCTTTGCTAACAAATCTCCTCACGTTTCATACTAGGACTGGAGTATGCGGCCAAAAACAAACCAATAGTGTTATATCAAGTCACCATCTAACTAACATAACACTTTCACAAAACATCAATACCTCGAATCATTAAAATACATCATCAATGGCATACACTGTCCTTTTATGCCTGATATATCAATTGATTATATACTGAATATAATCGCCCGGGCTTGATATGGTGATGAAAAAATGATTCTTCCTTAGACAATTACAATAATCCATCTTAGCATAACTGCTTTTCTAATGTGCCCCACTGGATGGTATACATCTTAGCCCTTGAAAAACACATTAAAGTAGCAACATCATGTTTTAATTTCATATTATAACTCTAAGTCAAGAAGCATTGCAAATGAGAGTCACACAGTGATAAGGAAAAGGAACTCACTTATCACTCATCAGATATGTCGACTTTTAACACACACAGTATGATAGTGTGTCACACAGTATAGCTCCCCCTAAACTGGGCAAGTCACTCATCTATGCCTTTCGAATCATAGGCTTGGCTTTTACCTAAAAAACCAACCTGAGCTACTACATCAACATACTCAATATTAATCCCAGCACTTAAGATTCGGCTATAAGGCTTCGATATGAAAGGTTATTTCATACTCGACTCCCACGAGTCTCATCTTAGACACACTAAGGCGACTATAGTCATTTTAACTCATATATTTTCAGTACAAGTAATCAATATTGCACACCTAGTGACAGTATAATTTAGTCTCATCCTGCTTGCTACTCAAATGCCAGGGCGATTGCCTGTGTTACTAGGCCAATCAGAAGCCTATGACATTTCAATAAGTCTAACATGCAACAACAAAATCACGAGCATTTTGCTCATCTGTAAGGAAACACGTCCATCACAAGACATATCTACATACTAAACCTTATGACTTCCTAGACTCAACAAATGAGCTTTGAATATACCACTAGGAAAATGTTTAGTGAAGGGAACAAAACCACCTTGTTAGCCTGTATATACCTCATGGCAATGCCTTTTGTCTCTATGGTAACAAGACACACAATTTGCCTCCATATCTGACATTGTTGAGCAGTTTTGCTTTTTACTGCACCATGACATTGCTCTTTCACCAAAAGTGAAGGCATGTTTTGAGGTTGACCTAGACCTATCCAGGTCACCATCCCATTCAACCTTTAAGTATCCTCTCGACTTAAGGTCTCCCATTGATAGCATAAGACTAAGTTAGCAGTACCATGAAGTAGCGCTTGACTCTCTTGATGGCTTGCCACTTAACAAAACTCAAGTTACTTTGATAATGACGTACCAAATCACCGCAAAGAAAATGTCAGGCTGTGTACATAACATAGCTTACATTAAGCTTCCTACGATAATAGCATAGTTGATTGTCTCTATTTCATCATCTGTTTTAGACCATTGATCAAGACTCAAGGCTAGACCCATCTCAACTGGAGTACCTAAAGATTTAGAATTATAAATCCAAAATCGTTCTAAGACCTTTTGATGCATGCATCTTGGGACGGTTTTGAACTATTTTCACTTCTAAGACATACCTAGCTTCACGCACGTCCTTCATCTCGAAGACATAGGACAACTACTTTTAAGTAGCTTCGATCAACTCCAAGTTGTTCCCAGCCAATAGTATCTCATTAACGTACATGGTAAGAAGCATAATCCCCCATGTTGAGCTTTTGACCAGGGATAGGAGTAGTTGGGCTTGAACTTATCGATTAAACAATTTGCCTGATGTTTTATCTCGAAAACTCATGTGCTTTTGATAGATTTGCATCGAGCCAGAGGATCAACGAGTTCTAAAACCTTTTTCTTGTCATTGAGTCCATCTCGTCCCTTATGGCATCCATCTACTCTTTGTGATTTGGTGAATAAATCACCTCTTGATAAGAGGTAGGCTCCTCAACTTCCAAGGAAGTGCATAGGAATACATCCTCTTCAACTTAGAAATATTGTCGAGAAATTCTTCCATACCCACTTCTTCGGATCCTGGGACCTTCATTATTAGTTTGCCTATGTGATAAATCCCTCCCTTTTTCTCTAAGAGGTATGGAGCTAGGAATCCCTCCCCCTTTCTCTAAGAGGTATGGGATCCTGAGCACGAGGAGAAAATTACTCTCACTTTCCATTGGAGGTGGGATTCTGAATGTGTGGACTAACTGCATGTTCAGGCATGAGAGATTGAGGATAAACCTTATTCTCAAGCTAATTCTCCTCAACATTTGGAGATTGAGAACGAATCTCATTATCCTAAACAGACAAAAATTCACCATTCCTATCGAATAAGGAAGGTGTACCTTCCTCGGTGACTTAGTGAGAATTCAAATCCCCCCCTCACCGAGAGATGGCTTGAAGATCTTGTTGTAACTCATACAAATTGAGATCCTTTTTAAGTTTCACCAAAAAAACTTGGGAACTTATTCTTAAGAAAATCGACACTACGGGAACTCATTTGACGAAGAAGATATTTACGACCTCGATTGGTTCGAAAAGTTTTGAGATTTCATTCCAATTGAGTGCTACTTCTGCTATAAAAATATATGAACATATCAAGTACCTAATAGCGGTGAGATAATAGGTACACATACCTACATCATGAATATATCGCTCCATGATGTGCTTTCACATTCATGGGCCTGCAGATGTCTGGACTGAATAAGCACTAAGAGATTCAACGGGCTCAAAGCCTTACTAAAAGACTTCATAGTTGCTTTGCTAGCTAAACTTGACTCACACATGGGCACTTTAACCCTAATGAGTCGACCTTAAAAGACTATATTTAGTTAGTTTGATAACTCTATCTTGACCCTCATGGTCAAGTCGAGCATGTCTAAAGCATAATTGAAAATGAGTTAAAGATGGAAGATGTCTTGTTTTGCCCAAAACATTGAAAACACCTTTCAATGTGACATGACCAAATAAATTACCATTGTATACAATATCTAAGACATCTAGACGAAAATTAAAGAGAAAACTAATCTCAGAAACAAAAGAAACAAGGGAACATCGCACACCAGGTGCATAGAGAGCCATGTGAAGAAGCAACACATTCTATTCACGAAGATATGTCTTTATTTCAGGGGCATCTTTGCACCCTCTTTACCAAAAATGATAGTTTGTGAACACATCAGGTAGCAATGAAATTTCACAAAATTAGCTCAATTCTGAATTATGTGCTTGATTATTCCCGTGTCTACAATCCCCTAGGGATCATAGTTTGCAACTAATGCTAGGGAGGACACATATTATTTAGGAGCAACAGTGAAAGAAGGTACCTTAATTGGCCCAGGACAATCCCGAGTGTAGGGCCCCTTATTTCCACAGTCATAGCACTCGCATGTGCTATCTGCCTCTCTTTATTTCCCTTAGCCTTTTTCCCTTTTGCAATACCAACCTTAGGTCCAGAACTTTATGAAGAAATGAATCTGGATGAACCTGATGCTAAGCTAATCCCATGTGTACTCAACAGTGGGATAACTTTGCATTTCCTCACTAGATCATCATTGATGCAATATAACAAAGTATACCATATTGATCAATCCATCGTCGAGCCATTTTTTTGGTATGCCTTTAAGTTTTATCGATACTACTCACTAGTAGTACCATTTTTACCATTCTAGGAGATCTAGAACCTGACAAGTGTTCTAACATTTCACGCTCGTTTAGAAGAAACTGAATCTTGTGACACTTTGTGTCATAGTCAACACTATCAAGGTTTTTGTTGGTAAACAAATTACCAACCGTATGTTAATTGCCATATCTAGTATATATTTTAAAAGATGGACAATAGGCATATTTCAAATAATTAAATTATCAAAAACTATCATTCATGTTGCATGATTGAAAATTTCGCTAAGCTCATACTCATCACATACAAATATGAATTAGAAGTTTTTATAATTTAATTATCACATATTTTCATAAAACCAAATTTATGGAAAATTTTATCGTTAAATAAATTAACATTTTAGAAATATCACAAAGATATTCAGCCTTATCATGTAAACCAAATTTACATGAAGTTATCTCATTACATAAAACAAATTTATATAACTACTAATATGTCATTTAAAACTCTATCAGTGACATATCAATTATAAAATTCAGATTATTATATAAAACGTATTTACATAATAAAATGAATCTATATTGCGAAACATATTCGAATAATAACATGTTACAAAAGAAACTCATTAAAGTCCAAGGAAAATTATATAAATTATATTTATATAATTATAGATAACATGAAACTTATCCAATGTTACTCGCAAATTATAAAACACCTTCATAATTTTATAAATTTAGATCCTATGAAACGAATTTATAAATACATAATTAGTAGGAAATACGAGACAAAGTCATATTCATTAATTTGGGCAAGGATAAAGTGTTAAAACAATTAACAAATTTACTACAACTCATGTAGTTCGTATATACAACACATTTATATAATACTATTAATTGGTGATTAACATGAAATATATTCATGTAATTGAATGCAACATATTTTGTAACATGAAATATATCTAAATATTAATCGCAATTAGTTATATAGAACATATCCATATAATTTGGACGAAACGAATTCATAGTAATATTCGCAAATTATATAAAATGTATTCAAATAATATTGCAAATTTAAATTTCATCAAAATAAATTCATAAAATGATCAAATATTCTATAAATTTAACCATTATAGTATGAAACTAATTCAAGCGAAACTTCATGAAATTTTTTTGTTAAGCAGAACAATAATAGAACAATTAGCCGAATCACAACTGCTCATGTGTTTGCATAAAATGTATATAAAATTATTAAATAAAAGGATCATCATGAAACATATGCATGCAACCGAATATTATATAAAACATATTTATATAATATAAGCTATAAAATACAACATATGAAATGTATTCATTTATCTAAATATTATGCAAAACATATTTATATAATATAACTTATGAAACATATTTATTTATAGACCAAGGGGGATTTAAATATCACATAGATATTTATTGATTTCGAGTAAAACAAATTTAGATGATACTAATTTTATATATGAAACACATTCATATAAAATATAACTTATGAAACACATTCATACTAGACACTCGGCATGAAAATTTCAAGTTGATGCATACATAAAATGAATTTATATACGACATTAAACATATTAATGTTCTTATAACAAGTTTATGCAATCTGAATTAAAACTAATTCAAAATCTTAATTCAACTAATGAACTAATTACACGAACCTTAACAACTTAGACATCCTGAAAATTGAACTAAAAAAAATATGCTAGGACTAATAATCTTAATCATTATTCTCAAATGAAACCAAAATTCAAAGAAACCTTTGAATAACACTGAACTTGTACAAAACCGAGAGGCCCCTGTTCGAAACCAAGACATCCCCTCCTCTTTTCTCCGACCTTTACAAGTTCAGTGCATTGGGGCCTCTCTCTTTACCTTCAAACCCTCAGCGTTTCGCTCTCTAAACCTCTCAACGAGTCCTTGGCTTTCTTCCTTGAGACTGCTCCACGGCCTCTCTCTCATGAAACTCTCGGTCTCACTACTCAACCGAGACCTCTCAGATGCCATAACTTCTCTTCAACCCCTTGCCACGTTCCTACTTTGCAGCTGGCAGCCATGGCCGCCTTCGGCTTAGAAACGGCATCAAGAGACCGCCATTAAAACCACCACCACCAAAACCCAAGTGATGAAACTGCCACCCCTTGCGCTGTGAAAACAAGCCTTCAAGCTTTACTTACTCATCCTCCGACGAAAACACCACCACAATCACGTAGATCGCCTGCTGGCAAGTTCGATAGCGTTGTTCACTCGCCAAACGCGCCACCCAGGTGCAGCGTGTGTGTCACATGCGCGGCTTTGTTGGGCTATTTGGATGGTTTTTCAACAAAGAAACGTAGATCAAAGAAATTGGAGGTTAACTGGAGGAAGAAAACGGCCAAAAGGCGTATACGGCGGCGGCACGTGACCCACACGCACCACCCCTCCTGGCAGTTCTGATGGGTCTCAGGTATATATCTTTGTTTCTATGTACTCGAGCTCGTGAAGGGTCTAGATTTGAGTTAAGGTGATAAAAAATGAGAGTTTGTTTTCCAGATCTTAATTGCAAAGATTAGAGTTCTCGATGTACGATGTCTGATAGTCGAAGGGGAAGTCAGGGTTGGGTCTGACGATCATAATGCTAACTAGATCTTAGTTTTGTTAACATATAAAACCTTAATATATTAGCATTATGTCATAATATTATAAGATAGGTATGATTTTGCTTGATTTCAAATCACACATAATAGAAATCACTTTATCTCAATAGGTTATTATGCTATACCAGTTTTAGTAGGAAAAAAACATTAGTATTAACCTCTGTTTTGCATAATTTTAAATCGCCAAGAATGTAAACATGAAATGTAAACATGTAGCTTATTTATTCTTGTTCAGTCTTGGAAATTTCATGCCAAAATAGAATAGTGATATATTTTGTTATCACACAGATTTGTTGATGAAACTAATTAGTCTCAGATTTAGGCCAACATGAATGAGTCGGGGCTAGCAGCAATCAGACAAGGCTCTGATACCATTGTTGGTATTGTAAGGACTCACCTTGATGAGGAAACATTGCCAGATCTCACCTGTTGAATGCTACCATGAACATCATTGAACCAGGTTGACGGTGGCTGCTAAAGTCACTGTATAACATCACACCCCAAACCCAATCCCTAGCGATGGTAGGATTAACGTGAAAGAGAAGGTAGAGAGAAGCAGAGAGAGAATAATACTCTTCTCAGCTCGTTAAACTCATAACCAGCTCTTCTTTAAATCATTATCAAGATTTATAACTGATTTGTACTTATTACAAACGATTAATACATAATTAATTGCCCACTTAATGTGGGTATCAAAGTGACCGTTACAGTCGATCAACAGTATGAATCGCCGGAATTTAGGCAACATGTTTTGGAATGTATAACATCCTCTTATGTTTTGCTTTATGGGTGTTAGGCACATGGGATTTAGACTGCCACTAGTTTTTTGGGTTTGCCGGTGGTCTAGTCCTTGCATGTACACTTATCTATGTATTAATGTAATTATCAGTTTGCTTTCAAAAAAGAAAAAATGTTCCTTAAGTTACAACAAATTAGTTCCAAAACAAAATACAAAAGAAAAGCCCTGCTTCATGATCCACAAAATGAATATAAAGCACTACCCAAATTACTAGAAGAATATATGTATGATATGAAAGTTCCTCATTGACAAGCTTGGTTGTAGAGACACCACTTCTATTTCGAGTCCTCATCACAACAACTCCCCCATGTAAATTGCTCAGTTAGCTATTCTAACACCATAGGCTACTGCATAAAACAATAAAGGATTTGTCATCCTGCATATGCTCCTTACTTCAACTAGATTTGCATCATGCATTTTCTTTCTTATGCTTGTGCTTATATAGAAGCCTTCCTTAGGCTTCTTGTAATTCTACTTATTGTTGCATCCTTATCCTCCACCACTTTAACACCAAGCAGATCCCCTACTTCTAATACCTCTTTGCTAATTTTGATGCTTGTTCTTGTGCATATACTACTATGTGCTTTGATGCTAAGGGGCGCTCTTATCCTAGATGATCCAATCTTCTCTTGGTTTCTTTCTTTCCTCCCTCGCTCTTCTCTAAAGTTTCAAGCACGTGTCTCTTCTTGAACTGGCGTTTCAAATCCAGGTATATGTGAGAACTCTTCATTACTCTCAGTCTAGAACTCTTTATTTGCTAATGATTAGGGTTATTTGTTGCCTTGAATTTCAAGTGCTGGGGGTCCAACCATTATTTACGTAACAATATGAGAAATAGTATAAACCATTATTGGCCCAACCACAGTTGGAGAGTCTTAGTCATTATATACATACATACATACATACATGCATATATATATATATATATATATATATATATATATATATATATATATATATAAAGAGCAATTATGGTTTACATAACAATATTTACATAACATGTGTCCATATGCCTTTATTACACCCCTCAAATTGAATAGGGGGATCGATAAACAAATTGGATTTAAGAAATAAGAAACGCGGTATGCAGAGAGCTTTGGTAAATATATTTGCAAGTTGAAGTTCGGTAGGAATATAAGTTACAACGAGATCACCGTGAGACACCCGTTTTCGTAAGAAATGGTCGTTGACTTTAACATGTTTGCTACATTCATGAAGTACGAGATTGGCAGTGATATAGGTTCTTAATGTTATCATAGAGAATCTTGACAAGTGCACAAAGTATAACGCCCAGTCAACAAGAACATAACAACTCCACAAAGTTTCAACGATAGTATATGCCACCGCCCTGTACTCAACTTCAGTGGAGGATTTGGGCATAGTATGCTACTTCTTGGAGCAACTAAAAGCCAAATTAGGACCCAGGAAAATAGCATACCCAACCCAACTGTGGAATGAAAATTGTCTAGACAGCCTGCCTAATCTACATCTAAATAGGTGAGACAAAAGACAAATTTTTCGCCTTCCGAATAGTAAGATTATGGTTAGTTGTGCCCTACAAATAGCGAAAAATGCACTGCACCACATAAAGATGAGTACAGACCTACCAAACGGGTTACTCAGTTCGGGTTCGGGCCGATTTAAGTTCAGTTCGGGTTGATCAAATTCGGTTCGGTCCGATTCGGGTTAAGTTCAATTTGGGTTTATCGAATTCGATTCGGGTACGGTTTGGATTATGTCAACTTTGGATCAAGTTCGTTCGGGTCAATTTGGGCTTAGGTTGGGTCAAAGTTGGTTCGGGTAGGTTTCGGTTATGGGTTTGGATCAATTTTGGGTCGGGTAGAAATTGGATCGGGTTACTTTTGGATATGCTTGTACTTCAATTGGGTTAGTTCTTATGTGGTTTGAGTTTGATATCTTACACGCCCACCCAAGCCATAAAATTTGGGCTCTAATACCATGTGAGAAATAGTTTAAGGAATGATTGGCTCAACCACAACTGGGGAGCCTAGATCATTATCTATATATTAAGAGCAATTAGGATTTACATAACAACATTAACATAATGTGTCCATATGCCTCTATTACTAACACGTTGTTTTAGTTGTGACTGTAGAATTAATGTTATTCTTAATCAAATTATCACCCAACACTGCATCTTCTTTGACTATTATCACTACTCAATTAGAATCCATTGCTTCAATGGATTAGCTTGCGGTCGTTAATAGGGGCGAAGCCAGGAAATTAAGAGAGGGGGGTCGGAATTAATCCGACTTCTTTGAGATGACGGAATAGAATTGATATTTACATCACAAGGTGATGGTGGTGGTGGTTGTGGTTGAATAACATCGTTTCCACCTTCTTCATTCAATGACGAGTTTTCGAATTTCGAACTTGAAGGTAACGAGGAGTATTCCTTACCTCTTTTTGAAATATCTATGCATTTTTGCCTACAATTAAAATTAAACATATAAATCAAACATTTATGAGACCTCTAAACTGTAACCAATGATTAATTAGCATACAAGTCACAAGAGAAATGACCAAAACCACTACAATTACATCCAACAATTGAAATCCAACAATTCAAATAAATGGCAAAACCGTAGAATCAAGCAAAGCAAACCCAAAACCAACCCACGGTGTCTTCTTCAAGCCTCAAACATGAGAATTAAAATCAAAGTATCAAACTAATCTACAAATTCAGATTTAACCTACAATTGAAATAAAACCTACAAATTGATATTTGAGAACTCACAAATTTGGATAGAGATGTGAGGCCGTGAGGGCCTTGCTGCGCTGCGCAAACAGCAAATCCGTTTGCAGCGGGTGGTGGACGGTGAGTCGGCGACGCGGTGTAGGTGGCAGGTGGGCCGGTGGGCGGTGGGGTGAATTGGGTCTGGGCAATGGAGTGGCAAAAAATTGAAGGTTGAAGGAGACAGTTGGCCTCACGACCTCAAACGCGAAAGGGCATTGGTTTTAAAAACAAAAACAACAAAAAAAAGTTGGGAAAAAATATGGAAAGGAGGAGGTTTGAACCCGCGACCTCAAGCACACCAAAACAAGGCACTAACCGCTGAGCCATTGCAAATTTGAAGTTTACCTTCAACAAATATAATACATATACTTAACTTTAAATTTTTTTAATTTTCTAACATATATATAATTTTTTTTTTGAGAGGGGGGTCGGGTGACCCCACTGACCCCCCCTTGGCTACGCCCCTGGTCGTTAATAACTTGAATCATAAAGCCCGGTTTATTAAATTTGATCATTCATCCACAATCTTGAAGAGATAGAAGTACCTCTCCTTCTAGTATATTGAACTTGTTAGTGTCAATTAACACCTTCAAGAGCTCGAAATCAACAACCGTTTTTATGCATTTTCCCATGCATACCACTTGACCCCATTGTTCAGGCATAGTTTTGTGTAGACTAGCATTAATCGGATTTTTAAAATTTTTTTTAATTAGGCAATTGCTCAATGTTATCATAAAGTTTCAATACAAAAGGAAACAAATATATTAGGAAATAAATACTGTAATTATTTATTCTTAGAAAATAAATATTTAGCAAAGATCTTTGACTTAGAATAGGAAACTTGTATATCAAGCTAGGGTTAGCTTTTGGTATTTTGTTTCATGAGAAACTCTTGTATATATCCCACACGGTGGTACATGGCAAGGAGAGGCAATTTTAATGCATTGAATTTCTTTGGGTGTGAGTTTGTTTATGGTATCAGAGCTACTGGGAATATCATCCAGAACTTAAAACCCAAAAGAAACCGAGCCCTCTCTTGCAAAACACCATAACCAAAGATCAAGCCTTTGTAATTGATAACCAAAGCCCCTACTATCTTCATCCTTCCGACTCTCCCGGGGCAATCATAATATCAATAAAATTTGATGGAAAGAATTATGAGTTATGGGAAAGTGCAGTCAAGATGTCTCTAAGATCTAAGAACAGACTTGGATTTATTGACGGGATGATTAAAAAACCAGAAGAGACGGAAGGTAAAAGCATGGCCGAAATCAATGCATGGGAGATGGTGAACTCCATGATTCAGTCATGGGTAATGAATGTAATTGAACCGAAACTCCATAAGATTGTGGCGTATGTAGACTAAACTCAAAAATTGTGGGAGAATATAAAGAAACAGTATGCTGTAGCCAATATCCCCAAGTTTCACAAACTAAAGGCCGAGATAGCCTCATGCAAGCAAAACAATCAAGAGGTTGTTGAGTTCTTTTTAAGGCTTATGGGCCTATGGAATGAGCTTGATACCTATATCAAGATCCCAACTTGTAAGTGTGGATCTGCAGAGAAGATACTAAAGACCATGGAGGAAGATAAAGTCCATCAATTCTTGGTGGGTTTAGATGATGAGCGATACTCTACGGTCCAAAGTCAAATCCTCGCAATG
The DNA here is from genome assembly GCA_017589665.1 of Selenicereus undatus. NCBI lineage: Eukaryota > Viridiplantae > Streptophyta > Magnoliopsida > Caryophyllales > Cactaceae > Selenicereus > Selenicereus undatus. Next base: position 76,241,650 of record JACYFF010003369.1, read on the forward strand.
GAACCTCCGCCCTCTATAGAATTTTTTTTTAACATGGTTCAACAAGAAGATAACCACAGAAGTGCAATGGCTAACCGAGAAGCTTGACCCGAGAACATGGCAGCTTTTGCTACCTCACATCTAACTCGACCTGGATACTTGCAAGGTGAGCGACCATCATGCAAGCATTATGGGAAAGTCGGCCACAACGAGACCACTTGCTACGAACTAGTGGGATACCCAGCCGGATGGAGTAGCCGCGGTGGTCGAGGTGGCAGGAATAAGGGTAGTGGAGGCCGAGGTGGCAGACGAGCACATGCAGGCAGCGGGCGTGGTAGAGAAGTCGTTCATCAAGTACAAGCATACGATGAGGCCCCAACCAAGAGCAGCAGCAACAAGTAAGGGTCAGGAGGCATGGTCACGACCAGTTGCACAGCACAACAGGTACAGCAGATTTTGAGTCTCATTGAGACTCTAAAATCAGCTCATGAGAAACTATCAGGTAAAGGAGTATGGTTGCTTGATTCCGAGGCATCTTGTCAAATGACCAATATGATCTCTCTACTCCATGATGTTGAAAACATCAAACCTATTCATGTGGAGCTGCCAAACGGGTCCAGAACCTTAGCCGTAAAAAGGGGGACAACCTCGGTCGACTCTAGACTAAAATTACATAATGTGCTTTTTGTTCCCAGTTTAAGTTGCAATTTGATTTCTATTGCGCAACTAGTTGAAGACAATATTTGTGAAATAACATTCAATAAAAAGCTTTGTGTGATACATGACCTTACTACGAGGAGACAGAGTGGAGTGGGTGAGCCGAAGAAAGGGGTCTATTCCTTGAAGCAAGAGACACCGGAACGGGTTCAAGCAAACAAGGCTATTTCATACGATACATGGCACTGCAGATTGGGTCACCCGTCGAGCCAAACATTATCTTATATTTCCAACAAAGTTAGGAGTAGGACTTCAAATAATTTATGTGATGTGTGCCTTCGTGCTAAACAAACACGTGTGCCATTCGCTATTAGTGAGAATAAAGCAACAAATTGTCTTGACTTTATACACTGTGACTTATGGGGGCCTTATCGCATAAAATTGTTTTGTGATGCTCAATACTTTCTAACTGTTATTGATGAGCTAGTAGAGGTGTTCGGATTTATCTTTTAAAAGAAAAGAGTGAAACCTCTCAACATTTGAAAGATTTCTGTGTTATGGTTCACACACAATTTGGGGCTAAGGTAAAGATTATTCGAAGTGATAATGGGAATGAATTTACATCTGGACCAATGAGGATGTTCTATAAAGAATGAGGGATTATTCATCAAACTAGCTATGTTGACACCCCTCAACAAAATGTTAGAGTGGAACGCAAACATCGTCACATCTTGAATATGGCACGAGCCCTGCGTTTCTAAGCACACTTATCTATTGAGTTTTGGGGGGAATGTGTTCTAGCCACAGGATACCTAATTAATAGAACTCCTTCTCCTATCCTAAATGGCAAGACTCCTTATGAAATTTTGTTCAAGTCTCCACCCTCATATAAACACTTGAAAATTTTTGGTTGCCTGTGTTATGCTTATAATCATCAATGTCCTAAAGACAAGTTTGAGTCGAGAAGTCGCAAGTGTGTTTTTGTAGTGTATCCTCATGGCAAGAAGGGGTGGAAGGTTTGTGATCTTGAAACTGACAATCTGTTTGTGAGCCGTGATGTAACCTTTGATGAGCAGACATTCCCTTTTGGTGAGAATTTGGAAGACAATGCTCCTAATATGTCACACAAAGAATGTCATCACTTCTAGGAATCTGATGAAGTGAAGGATGATGAATGGAAAAGAAAGCAGCGTCTAGTGGGCCCAGGGACACCCACTGAAGGATTGAGCCACCAAAAAATGTTGGTGAATTCGGTTCTAGCCCAGCAGATCCAGACCCACAGCCTCTGATGGGCTTTTCACCAACTGGGCCGGAGCCTCAGCCCAGTCTAGACGACAGGAGGAGGCCCCGGTCTGGTCCTGTCCGAGGCCCTTGTAGAACCCAGGGTTCACAGGGCCCAGGCCCACCAGACGGGACCACAGTCCACAGGCCGAATAATAGGCCCAATAGCCCCCAGGGTGAGTAACCCCCAATTCTGACCCAACCGGACATGAGGGCAGGCCCACCAGACACGGCTGGCCTAGCACGAGAGAAACGGGCTCGGAAAATGCCTAGTTATTTACAGAATTATGTGTGTTTTTCAGCAAGTTCTCACGACCCCTCTGTATCATCCACGGCTACTCACCCATCCTCTAAGGTCTCCTCCGGTAAACTATATCCCATTGCTAATTATGTTACTTGTCATAAATTTTCTCCTTCACATCGAGCCTATTTGGCAGCTATTACTAAGATTATGGAACCTAGATTTTTTCATGAAGCAGTGAAGGATCCTCATTGGAAAGATGCAATGATTAAAGGGATCGAGGCACTTGAAAACAACAATACCTGGAGTGTTGTTGATCTACCCCCAAGAAAGAAACCCACCAACTGCAAATGGGTCTATAAAGTAAGTATAATTCTGATGGGAGTCTTGAAAGATATAAAGCTCGCTTGGTCATTCGAGGTGACGAGCCATTCGAGGTGACGAGCAGGTAGAAGGGTTTGACTACAATGAAACATTTGCACCAGTTGCCAAAATGACAAGTGTTCACACTTTTCTAGCCATCGTAGCCGCGAAAGGTTGGGAGCTACACTAGATGGATGTCCACAATGCGTTCCTACACGGTGATTTGGAAGAGGAAGTCTACATGACCATGCCTCCTGAGTTCCGTACATCTAATCCTTATAAGGTATGTCGCCTACACAAATCTTTGTATGGATTAATAAAGCAAGCACCCTATCAATGGTTTGCAAAGCTTTCGTCCAAGTTACTAGAATATGGATTTGTATGTACTTGTGCCGATTACTCTCTCTTCACCTACAAGAAAGATGGTAAATTCATGGCTCTTCTTGTTTATGTGGATGATTTGGTGCTCACTGGTAATGATCCTAGTCTCTGTGCCTCATTCAAGAATTATCTGCATAAGTGCTTTTATATTAAAGACCTCGGGACTCTCAAATATTTTCTCGGGATTGAAGTTGCGAGGAATTCGCAAGGGTTGTTCTTGTGTTAAAGGAAGTATGCTCTTGACATTATTGATGAATGTGGTCTCTTGGGATCTAAACTCGCGGAAACTCCTATGGAAGTAAATCATAAATTAGCTCTGGCCACAGGGGCTTCTCTTCAAAATGCCACTCAATATCGCAGACTTATTGGTAGACTCATCTACCTTACTATTACTCGCTCCGAACATTCTTATGCAGTTCATATCTTATCTCAATTCATGCAACATCCCAAGGAGGATCATTTAGAAGCTGCAAGGAGAGTTCTTCGATATTTAAAAGGAAACCCCGAGCAAGGTATTTTACTGCAAAGTGATTCAGAACTCCAAGTCTTTGCTTACTGTGATTCGGATTGGGGAGCTTGTCCTCTCTCAAGACGATCTTTAACTGGTTTTCTTGTTACTTTGGGCGGCTCTCCTGTATCTTGGAAGACAAAGAAACAAGGATTAGTTTCTCGCTCTTCTACAGAGGCGAATATCGTGCAATGGCCACTATCACCAGTGAATTGATATGGATAAAGTCCTTTCTGGCTGCCATGGGCGTTTATTATACCTCTCCTATGACACTATTATGTGACAATCAAGCAGCACTACATATTTTCAAGAATCCTGTTTTTCATGAAAGAACCAAGTACATAGAGATGGACTGTCACTTTGTGCGAGAACGGCTAACTTCGGGTGATCTTACTACCGGCTATGTCTCTTCAAAAAATCAGACTACAGACATTTTCACCAAAGCTCTTCGTAAACAGCGGTTTCATTTCTTAATGGGCAAGCTGGGCACAGTCAATCCCTATGCTCCAACTTGAGGGGGAGTATTAGGAAATAAATATTGTAATTATTTATTCTTAGAAAATAAATATTTAGCAAAACTCTTTGACTTAGAATAGGAAACTTGTATATCAAGCTAGGGTTAGCTTTTTGGTATTTTGTTTCATGAGAAACTCTTGTATGTATACCACACGGTGGTACACAGCAAGGAGAGGCAATTTTAATGCATTGAATTTCTTTGGGTGTGAGTTTGTTTAAAATAAGACAAACTTTGTACAAAAACACATGTTAACAACAAACTTTACAATAACTATCAAGAAGCGCCTTAGTGAAAATTACGGGGATTGTAATCTTTTTTGCCTTTGTATCATTAATTTCTATTTTGTATCATAGTGGTTAAGCAACTTTGTAGATGTGGTAGTAATGTCTTATTCAAAACATTTGTTCCACCGTTCAGACC
>JACYFF010003369.1:76246396-76283866 GCA_017589665.1 Selenicereus undatus
CTATATATATATATATATATATATATATATATATATATATATATATAAATATATATATAACCCTTGAAAATTAAGGAGGATTAATATAGTTCGAATATAATGTTTAATTTCTTGCAAGTAGGTGGAAAAGAGCGTTGTCTCAAATATCGGCGTATTAGTGGATGATATTTTATTTTTTACATTTTGATTTCTCTTTGTTGGAGGGGAAGGGGTGAGCTTGCTCATAGTTTAAGCCTCTATCAACCCTATGATTCGAGATGCTAAATTTGGTTGGAAAACTGCCAAATTTTGTCTATATATGACTAACATATTTTTGTTGCAATTTTGCAGTTGGAGCAATATAATCCTCCTCCTTTCGATGGATAGGACGGAAATAAGCTGAGTTGAGTCCAAACTTGACAGGTTAACTGAGCTTGAAATTTGGGCTCGAGGCTCCGATTGCCAATGCTGATGAGCCCTTGCAATCCTCCATAATCATACTTAACATATTTTCCCTAGTTCTGGTTACAATTTAGAACAACCAGAATTGAATTTAAGCTCTGAAATAGAAAAAAAAAATGTACGTTACCCAAATAATGACACAAAACATAAAGTAATTGGGATGAGTAATTAGAATGAGAGAATAGTAAAAAAACAGAGGAATTTTATAGATGTAATGAGTAAATAAAATGGTTGTTTTAGAATGCACAACAGACAATATGATTGATAGATGAAAGGCAAGTTCTTCTGGTAGAGATTTTTGGAGTGGGATATGGCATATAGGTAGAAGTTGGATGGGATGGATCGGAATTTATGAAAATGGAATTGGAAGGGGCTTAGCAAATGAGTTAGAGCATTTACATTGGTTGGACTTTGGTTCAAACGGAAGGCTCCCGGTCTAAAATATTATCTGCATCAGTGATCCACACAGCTCGCTCCATGGTTCGGCGCCTTAGTGATCCGCTCACAATTTTCTCTTCCCCCCTTTTTTGGTCAGTACATTAATGAATGGGAAATTTACAGTTTGGTGATACTTTAATTGGGGCAAAATAAAGTCATTTTCTTTGCAACATTATGGTGTTGGTTTTGGACGGAAAACTAGGGAAGAAAAAATAGAATTGCAAGGAAAATTACTAGTATGCCCTTAATGAATGTCTTAAAGGAAAATATGTGAGAGAAGGCGGTGGGTTTACTGTTATTATCTCTCTGCCTATTCGATCTTCATAAATGTCTTCAATCCTCTCCATACAACTTATGGTCTTCCACTTTCTTAGCGTCTCTACTATTTTTGTGAAAGAAGTGCGAATTGGGGGTAAATTTGTTGGTTTTCAACAAGGGTCTAGAAATGGGTAAAGCAAGGTAGATAGCGGTTCAACACTCAGTAATGGCACCAAGCTTTTCGCAAGTTGTATACTGCTTTTGAGGAAGATGGAGACATTATGACAAGGGTGACCGGTTAACGTAGAGAGGAAGGACTGGAAAGAACTGAAATGTGTAGACTACTACAGCTAACTGGGTATACAACATGTACATCATACTAGGTAATAAATGCTAGTCATATGTTTGTAGAATGAGCTTGTTACCATTGTTGTTGTTGTTACGAATGACAATTGTGAGGGTATATATGTCTACCATAATTTTGTTCACTGTCTACTATAGTAGTTGGGTTGTCAGTATTGTAATCCAAATTACATGAAAGTGTAGAGAGGGTAGTGTACCATAAGAGTGTAAAGGAAGGCAGACATCCTAAAAAAAAGAAAATTATAGTAGCATGATAAGGTGTATAGCGGTATGTATGAAAATGGTAATGTGAGTGAATAAGTTGCGGGATAGGTAATATTGTATTGGGAGGGGGAGAAAAGTTAAGACGTTATGAAAAAGGGTGATACTGTTGTAAAATAGTTGTACTAATGGTCGAAGGTTGAAATTGGGGTGGATGTAAACGTAGATAACTTGAATTATATTCCATGGTAGACATAGTTTATCAATTAGGTAAACATCTGGCTATAGTAGAGGCTACTATGTGAGTCACTTGTGTGAAGTAAATGATGCACTGATGTTTAAGCTAACAAAATGATGTTACTATATGGCATGTAGTGCAAATAAGAAGGTGTTAGGGAATTAATGGGAGTGAGTGGTACGGGCAGGGACAGAGGGGTATGGCTGTTGTGATGATCACATAAAATGGATAAAGATGGTGTTGTTATAAGAGACAATGATAAGGGGAAGGAACTAGTTGTGTACATGTTATAGAGGAAGTGTTCGAAGAAAGTGGAGATGGGACAACAACCTATAAGGGAGGATTAAGAAAATTTATGCTGGTGAAGGAAGGAGTGGGCGTAGACAAGGTGCGAACATTGGTGAAGGAGGCCATAGGTAGTGATTTGTCGGAGCACAAAGTACAGTATCGTTTGAATTATGAAAGGCAAATGTTAATAACAGTGGAGGAAGATATGGATGTGAGGCTAAAGGGAAATGATGAACATGACTATTTGTGTGTGGGTGACAATAATGGTCCGAGGAGGTGAATACGAAAAGGTGTTAAAGCCTACAAAGAATGGACACACACTTCTGATAATGACGTGGTATGTGGCACAAGTAAGAGATTGGGGCTATTGCGGTGCAAACGCGTCAGAAGGGAGTTCTCAAACAAGGAAGAGTGAAAAGTTGGCAATTTTCGACTTACGTATCGCTCGCTTGTGTCCTGTTAATTTAACTGAACATTTCTATCATGTTGAGTTAAAGCTCCACTATTAATCTGCATTGGTGATATGAATCTTGAGCAACGTTCTATTTATATACCCTAAATTTCACAACTTACAATTTACCTACATTATAGTATACGTTTACCAGTGTGCACATAAATATCATTGTGGTAAACTTAGCTGTGAAATTCACATAAAGTCTTTCCCATAACCCTATCCTAACATACTGAAGTTCTTGTCGCCGTTTGTGAAAAATATTAGCTGTACCTCAGTTTCTATTACATACAAGCTAGGTATACTAGGACCTAAAATGTGGTAAACGTTAAATATTGTACTTGGCATTCATGTCCTTTTAACTTTTACCAGAAAGAGACATGCATCTATTTTATATTGGCGAATGGTTATGCACTTTTATTTTTAGTGTCGTGATCTTAAATTCTACAAGCTAATACACCCTCTTATGAGCCTCCTCCCCCACAAAAACAAGTTTCTCTCTACTGTACTGAAAATTATGCGGTTTATCTTGTTTCCATTATATATTATTACAGTAAACAAATTTATAAAATGTTGTAAATGAAAACTTTACTGCATAACTCCCCTTAACATTCAAAGTTGCGACAGGTTGTCATTGACAGCACATCATATTTTACATTAACAACAACCGACTTGTTGTTGCATACAACATTCTACTTAATGAAGGTATTACATGTGCATCAAAATAAGTTCTCAAATAAAATGTCTAACTTTGAAATTCATGGAATATTTTGTAAACCTTAAAACATTCACTAAGACAATTAAACTACCTGTACATCATCATACAATAATGGTACACACTAGGGTGCACAAGCGCACACATTGTCCATGTACCCCAAGGCATAAACTGCGTATACCAGGCCATCGGCCATTGCGTAACACAGTAAGCATAATTGTGGGATTGTGTCAACGATGATGCTGGGTGCAGTCCCTGAATAATGCAAAATGTAACGTCGTCACAGACGAGGTGAACATCTCCTAACCCTTGTGATATTGCAGTGCCATTTATGTCATTGTCGTCAACTCCAACACATAAGACCATAATGGCAGAAAATTAGCACACCCCTATCATCTTAGGGTTATAAATAAAAAATCAAGTTTTCCACCCTGCATTCATGTCCTGCTTGTGCTTGGCCCATACAAAGCATCTAACAAATCTTCTAAAGGCACACACTTCATTCCCATCGAAAACCTAACCTTGTAGTCTTTTATGAGCTTCATTGGTGGAGTTTATCTCGTATGAGATTCATCAAAAATGTTCTTTGTGCTACATAGGTTCGAACCTACGCACATCACATTTGTAGTGAGGGTAAAAATGACCACCATATACTTTCACTTCTTTATGTACTTTATGTCCTTATTGTATCTTAAATCGAGTCATTGAGCAGAGTCACCAACGTTTTCTTATATGTTTGCATGGATTATGCTAATTGTTCACTTTCTCTTTATCCTTTAATATGATATTGTTATGTTGTTTTGATGAAAGACAAAAAGGAAGCTTAGATATTGATATTGTTTATTGATTTGAAATATATGTGGTCTTGCCTAAATTGATGCTTGTCTCCTAAATAAATCTTGGATTTTGAATTAACTAAATATGGCCACAATATTTTCAATATCTCTTCCTAATATCTTGGATGGCCTAACTTAAGTAAATAGACAATTTTGGAGATGTATATGCAGAAAATCTGGTAACTAGCTGTTGGAGGAGATCAAAATAGCCGTTGCAAGAAATCAGCTGAAAATCAACCAGTTCAAGGCCTTGAAGACGCTGTTCAGTGCCTTGAAGTTCAATGTGAAGATCAACCTCCTATATTTAGGTGTAACGACTAGCTCAAACTGAAGAGGCCTATAAAAGGGAGACAAAGCAGCAAGAGGAACAACAAGAGAGCCAGCACACAATTGGCATACTACTTCCTCAAGCAAGAAGAGCATTCATTGGCATACTCATACTCTCAATTATTGTACTCATTGAGCTTCAAATTGCTATTACTCTTTGCCTTGTTCAAGTAGTGATTAGGTGGGATTATAGAGTTGAAGGGTCAACTCTACCAAGCCTTGTTGAAGGTGTCAACTTGGGACTTGGAACTTAGAGTAGGTGTACTCTAGAGTTGTGTAATCAATCCTCCTAATAAAAGCTCGGGTTAATCCTAGAGTTAGGGAACTCTAGGCGGGGATTAAGCCTTTTGAGGCCCAACCTCGTTAAAAATTGATCGTGTTTTGTCCCGATTTACTTTTCCGCATTTACATCTTGATTGTTTAGCAACCTTGATTATCACCCTATTCATCCCCCCTCTAGAGTGATCTTATAGCCTTTGATTCTTCACTAATAACGCATCATAAGCACCTTTGACTGCTATTCGGTACTCTGTGAAAGTGTTGACTATCTCATTTGGTAATTTGTTATTTTTTAACGTTATTTTGTGCCTGTCCGTTTCGGTGAACATTGCCTTCATGATATGTTTACATCCTACTGAAATCCATATTTGTGTCATCATTTTTTTTTTCACGTTCTATAACCCCTAGTAAAAATTCATTTTAATATGTTTACCTGGAAGTTTGTGTTTGTTTACCAGTGTGAACTTCACTGTATACATGGTGAACTTGACTTTCATAATTAGATAGACCCTTTACCATTACTACTGCGCAAATAGCGCACTTTGTCTCTCTAATTGTTGGAATTATTAGATTTCCTACGTTATCCATATCATTCATCCCATGTTTACCAGTTTTTCATCTTTGTTTACCAAGGTAAACATGACATTTGGGTTGGGATAACAACAATGGATAGCTGCAACCAATGAAACTGCAAATGTGACCTTGTCACATACGAGTTCAACATCAAACTAACATGTTGGTTCTATTAGGATATATGTCACTATCATCAACTTATACGATATAGACCACAATCACATACGATTAGTACACCCCTATCATCTTAGGGTAACAAGTTTGTGTACTAAATAAATTTAGTATCTAACCATTAGTTTTGCCACCTACAAGTATGTCCTACTTGTGCCTGCACCATATGTGTGATGTCGTGTGTTTTCATTGGGTGGACAAGCTGGTTATATACGCAATGTTGGGTTGCAGTCTCATACATCCAATGCACATAGTCATATACCCATAAGTTATCATGACAAATCAATAGTTGTGGTACTTTTAACCAAACACTTGTGTGATACCTGCGATTATCACATGTTCATGTCCAATATTGCAACGGGCTTTAAACCCCTTGTCCTCTACAACCATTTTCAAGAACTATACTCATTCATCAACTTTCTCAGCTAACAATATAGCACAGGAAGCAAGTATAGTCCCCTTGTAAAGTCCGCTCATATAAGTGTCATCGACAAAAAGTATTATCTCACATCCAAATTTGCAGTCATTTACATTTGCAGCATACACAACAAACATTAAACCTCGATTCATCAACCTCAAAAAGGTGACAGATTCCTGATTTTCTATGACAGTTGCAACACACATCCAAGATAACAATTTGCAATAATCAACTAATTTACCAAGTACCATCGTGCTCACGAATTCTCTCGCCTTCCAAGATTGCATTTACGTCAACTGAATCCCCAACTTTAACTCCAAATCCTACATAACGTCACTGAAGAATAATCAAGATATAACCGTACTTTACCCTCAATGAGATGCCTAAGAAGTTTTGCTCTAACCCGCTATCTTCCCATACACCTATCTGACACTACTCTCCTACATTCTACGTATGTTGACTTCTAAAATCTTTAAAATACATCTCCTCCATGTTCTTGCCACCTCTAACACATATGTGGAATGAACAGTCAGTTGCATTGCACTTGGCCACAATTCTTTGATTGCAGTTCCTCTCAAACCAATAGTAAAAGTGTTTCGCAATTGCATACTTCCATATTATTTGTTGAAATGCTTCAACCGATTGAAAAATCTATCCCTTTCCCCTGATTAATTTTTTCCAGATGCTAAGCTTGGGGTAGGTACTTTGCACGTAAAGACCAAATTGTGGCCAAAGTTTGTCACTTTTGTTAACCTCTTCATCACACCCATTATCTGACGCCATGAATATCTTATAATTGTCTAACAATTGGATGGTTTATCTTGCTAGTGTCATCCTGAATTTAGGTTGTTCATTCCCACTTTCGGCCTTTTCAGTGACCATCGAATTGCAATTCAAGCACAGCCCATATAAGTCACTCAGTTTTATAACGTTAATTAAGTAATCTATTTCATCATGTACGTCTTTCCAAAGGATACAACTTTTCTCTTCTCCTTGTTTGGCACCTTGTTTCTGACCCTTTTGTACCACAATAACCCCTCATCTCCCACTTGTGTTATACACCATGCCATCATCAAAAGTGTGCGTCCATCCTTCGCATACTTTAGCACCTTTTCGTACTCGCCTACTCGGAGCATCATGGCCAACCACACATAAATTTTCATGTTCATCATTTCCCTTGAAAATCATCCTTACATACATATCCCTCTCAACTGCAATTAACGTTGTCTATCGTTCTTTAAACTATACTGGACTTTGTACTCCGACAAATCACTACCTGCGGCCTCCTTCATCAATGTTCGCACCTCCTCTACCCCTATTCCCTCCTTCACTAGCATTCATTTCGTTAACCCTTCTTCGTAGGTTACTTTCCCATCTCTACCTTCATCCAACACTCACCCTATCATACATGTACAACTAGTTCCCTCCCTTTATAATCATTTCCTATAACAACATCATCTTCTTCTATTTTACGTGATCATCACAACAGCCACACCTTTCTATCCCTGTCCGGACCACTCACTCATATCAACCTCCCTAACACCTTCGTATTTGCGCTGCATGTCATACAGTAACAACATTTTGTTAGCTCAAACATCAGTGCATCATTTACTTCACACAAGTGGCTCATATAGTACTCTCCACTATACCCATATGTTTACCGAAGTACTAAACTATGTATACCATGGAGTATAATTCAAATTATCCAGGTTTATATCCATCCCAATTTCATCCTTCGATCAACATTATAACCCTTTTACAACTTTTTCACCATTTTTCATAACATCTTAACTTGTCTCCCCCTCCCAGTACACTATTGCCTACCCCATACCCTATCCACTCGCATTACCATTTTCGTACATACCATTATACACCTTGTTATGCTACAGTAATTTTCTTTTCTTAAAATGCTTGCCTTCCCCTGTACTCTTATGGTCCACTACCCTCGCTACATTTTCATGTAATTTGGATTATACAGCACTAACAACACTGCTTACCATGGTGGACAGTGAACAAAATTATGGTATACGTATATACCCACACAATTGTCTTTTGCATCAACAACAACAATGGTAACAAGCTCATTCTACTAACATATGACTAGCATTTATCACCAAGTATGACGTAGTTATTGTATACTCAACTAACTGTAGCGGTCTATCCATTTTAGTTCTTTCCAGTCCTTCCTCTCCACATCAACCGGTTACCCTTGTCATAATATCTCAATCTTCCTCAAAACAGTATACAACTTGCGAAAAGCTTGGTACCATTGCTGAATGTTCAACCATTATCTACCTAGCCTTACCCACTAGCTTACCCACTTATTCTCACCCATTTATAGACCCTTGCTGAAACCCACCAAATTTACCCCCAATTCACATCCCTTTCATAGAAATAGTAAAGATGTTGAGAGAATGGAAGACCAGAAGTTATATGGGGAAGGTTGTTGGCATTGATGAAGTTGAATGGAGAGAAAGAAAGCAGAGGGGGATGATATTTTTGAAGGTTGAATGGGTAGAGAGATAACAAACAGTAAACCCACTGCCTTCTCTTGACACATTGTCCTTGAAGACATTCGTTAAGGACATGCTGGTAATCTTTCTTGTAATTCTATTTTTCCTTTCCTAATTTTCCCTCCAAAATCAATACCATAATATTGAAAAAAGATGACTTAGTTTTGCCCCAGCTAAAGTATTACCAGGCTATAAATTCCCCTTAATGAATAATATAAAATAAAAGGTCATAACTAATTAAATATATTTAAATGTGGATCCACAAGAAATATTTTATTTAATGATCCAAGTTAGTAATACATTTGATACATAAGGGAGAGTAAAAGTTGGATTGTCAGATGATGTGAAAGATGTATGCCTATTTGTGATCCAAAAGCATAGATTACCAATACAAGTACTCTGAAAATGGAGTTAGAAAGAGTGAAATGTAGCTAGAAGAACTGGGAATGTGGGATGGAGTGCAAATTTCACCCAATTAACAAGCGTAAAGTAGGTTCCTACTTTTATCATTCTAGCTAATATAATTTAGTTTTTGGAATTGTACCATAAGTCAACTTCAACATTTATTCTTTCCTAAATCCTCATGAGCTATAGCTACACTTTGTTGAGCTCATTTGTATAACAAGCATGAGCTCGAGCCCCGTCAACCTTCTTTCAAGTCAATCTTTTTGAGTTGCCGAACCGGTTCACCAGCGCTCACAAGTTGGTTTGACTGATTTCTACCAATAGTTGAGTAATTCTATTATATAAAAGTTGGATACATTAAGATTTTGTTCGGTCAATAGAATACATTGATATAATGCAGAAGCAAAAAATATTTTGTCACAAAACACTTGTTAAGTATCTTATTTGTGCTTAAAAATTATATTGTTATGTACTAAATTTTAATAATGATGTTACAACTTATATATTATATAAATTATTTTTTATCCATTATTTTTTGCAATTAGCAAAATTATGACTATTAAAATATATGATAAGTTTAAATCATTTAATATGTTAATTTTTTATCAATATAAAATACTTAAAATCTGTCATATTACAAAATATATCTCATTACCCTAAAACCAAAATAATAAATATTCAAAGTAATTCTTACCGGACACGCTGAAGGAGGCTGAAATATAACGAAAAAACTAAGGACCAAAATTTTGAGAACAGATATCTTTCATTATCGGATGGTAGTTAGACCGGCTGTTCTCTATGGATCGAAGTGTTGGCCTCTAAAAAAGACGCAGGTCCAACGGTTGATGGTAGCTGAGATGAGAATGGTCAGGTGGATGTGTGGTTTTACGAGATTGGACAGAATTAGGAATGAAGTAATCAGGGGTTTAGCTAAAGTGGCCCCCATAGAGGAGAAGATGAGGGAATCGAAGCTCAGATGGTTCGGCCACGTGAAGAGGAGAAGTGTGACCGCTCGAGTGAGAAGGTGTGAGATGATTCACCCCCCGGTAGTAAGAGAGGGAGGGGTAGACCGAAGAAGAGCCTAAAAGAAGTGGTTAGAGAGGACCCGAGAGTTGTCGGTCTTACGGAGGACATGGCTTAGGATAGGAGGTTGTGGTGGGACATGATTAAGGTTTCGGATTGTAAGGGACCGCCTCCGTATGGGGCAGTAGCCTAGGCGGTGTATGGCGGGTAGGGTTTTTGGTGTGCTTATCTGCAGGTCGTGCTTTTCTGGGATGTGACGGCACTAAGCGCCCCTAGTTTGTTCAGGTATGTCTCTACTCCCTCTTTATTTGCTATCCGACCCCTTTTCTCTTCCTCCTTCGCTTACTCGGTAAATGGTTTCACAATTGTTTTCTCTATAAACCTTTTATCAAAACTGTTTTGTGGATCTTATGGAATCAACTTTTCCATGATAGAAATACCGATAGAAGTAAGGTTACCTACAACTGATTCTTTCCAAACTCCGTAAAAGCGGAACCTATACTGAAAATTTGTTGTAGATATCTTTCATTATACACTCTATGTAGCGCAATGATAAAGTCCTAGACTAATACAAAGCAGAAAGGCTGTTAAATTTTTGTTTTTGCAGAAAGTAGAGAATCTCTTTATAAGTCCGTCCTCATTTCCTGTTCTTCTCTTTTCTCTTTTCTTTTCCCCCTTCTTTTTTTATTATCACCCTCTCTCTCTCTCTCTAGGCCTTGACAAGGGGCCCTTGTTTGGTCTTTTCCAATCGCCCGAGGACCCCACCTTTTCCCACCCCCTCCTCTGCTCTGCTGCACCCTGTTCGCCCTCCGCTCTCTCTCGTCCCCCTTTCTCTCTCTAGATCATTTAGAAAAAAAAACAAAAATTTAAGAACGGAGGAAAAAAAAAAGAAAAGTAAAGAAAAGCAGAAGCATTGTCAAAGGGTCCCCAGCTTTAATTTTGTTGTCTGCCATTTTATGTAGTCCAGCCATAAATATACTCCCTTCCCTTGCTTTTGCTGTGCTTCCTCCTTCCCTACCCACTCTTTCTCTCTCCTCTGTTTATCGAGCCCTGTGTTGCTCTGCTCACCTGCCCTTTTCCTTTAAAGCTCCCCCGCTTTTTGCTCGCCGGAAAATCTACTCTCCGTACATTTTCCGGCACCAAATATCTTCACCAAATGGCTTAACTTCTGCATATTCTTCTTTCGAAGTAAGACAGAAAAACAGAGTCGTATTCTCTGGGCATCTTCATTTTCACTTCCAACGTACGAAAATCTTCGTTTTCTCCCTCTTCTGGCGAATTTCCTCATCTGGGCAACCCTTCAAAGCCCCCATTTAGAGAGAGAAGCAAAAAGAATTTCGACGTTTTCTCTCTTCTCCTCTGTTTTGGTCTTAGCAACCCACAAAGATGATCAGTGCTAGCGATTTCTACCATGTTATGACCGCAGTTGTGCCGCTTTATGTGGCGATGATCTTAGCGTATGGCTCTGTAAAATGGTGGAAAATCTTCAGCCCAGATCAGTGTTCTGGAATCAACAGATTTGTCGCTCTGTTTGCAGTCCCTCTTCTCTCTTTCCACTTCATCTCCGCCAACAACCCTTATGCCATGAACTACCGCTTCATCGCTGCTGATACCCTTCAGAAAGTCATTGTTCTTGTTGTCCTCGCAATCTGGGCTAGGACAAGTTCTAGAGGATCTTTGGAGTGGTCCATAACCCTATTTTCTCTTTCCACCCTTCCTAATACCCTAGTCATGGGCATACCACTTTTGAAGGGCATGTATGGGGACTTTTCTGGGAGTTTGATGGTGCAGATTGTTGTTCTTCAGTGCATAATTTGGTACACTTTAATGCTCTTTCTGTTTGAATACAGGGGAGCTAAGCTTCTGATTACCGAGCAATTTCCAGACACTGCTGGCTCTATAATCTCCTTCAAAGTTGATTCTGATATCATCTCTCTTGATGGTAAGGAGCCATTGGAGACCCAAGCTGAGGTTGGACAAGATGGGAAGCTTCATGTAACAGTGAGAAAATCAACAAGTTCAAGGTCAGAAGCTTTCTCGAGACCCTCCCATGGAGTTTCTCTTACTCCTAGACCTTCTAATCTCACCAATGCTGAGATTTACTCTCTCCAATCTTCAAGGAATCAGACTCCAAGGGGGTCTAGTTTTAATCACACTGATTTTTACTCATTTGTGAATGGCAAGGGTTTAAGCACTGTTAGCCCTAGAACTTCAAATTTTGGGAACTTGGGTTTTGATGAAGAAAGTGGTGGGGGTGGTGGTGTTAATGGTGGTGGACTTCCTCCTTTTGGGGCTACTAGAGGGGTTCAGGCTAGTGGGTACCCTGCTCCACCCTCCGCCGGAATATTCTCACCGGCGACGGCGCACACGGCGGCGAAGAAGGGTGGCGGTGGCGGCGGTGGAGGTGCTGGTGGCAAGGATCTTCATATGTTTGTTTGGAGTTCAAGTGCTTCCCCTGTTTCTGAGGGTGGTTTGCATGTCTTTAGAGGTGGTGCTGTTGGAGGTGGTGGTGCTCCTGCTGACTATGCCCATGATCTTGGTGGGGTTGGTCACCCTAAAGGTCTCTCTTTCTCTCTCTAACTTCTTCTCTCTCTCGAATGTTAATCCCTTTTTTGCCCTAAAATCAAAAGGTCATGGATATGGGCTGTTTTTTGTGTTTGAGTCTTGTATTTGGTTGATTGATTGGTCAGAGCTTTTTTGTTTTCATCTGGTTGTGATTGCTGGTGTTGCATATGTGTTGTTTATTTACCTGTTGAAAGATGTTGGATTTTCGGAGTTTTCTCAAGTGCATGTGTTGATTGTTGAATTATTTTTCATCTGTCCATAGATTGTGGTTGTTTTGTTGGGGGAAGGGTCGAAGTGTGCCATTTGTGATTTGATATTTAAGCCTTTTCTTTTCTTGATAATCACATTTACATCCAAAAATGCCCATGTTTTCTGCAGCATGATTGTTTATGATTTTGGCATTATTTACTGACTTTCTTAAATAAATAAATATCAGGATATGCTATGAAGTATCTTTCTAATTTTGGGTCATTTTGTTTGCAAATGTAGATTATGATGATTATGGAAGGGATGAGTTTGGGTATGGGAACAGGGCTGGTGGGAATGGGCCTAATGTGGAGGGCCCAACTCTGTCAAAGTTGGGTTCGAGCTCAACCACCGAGCTTCGGCCTAAGGCGAGTGCTCATGATGAATCTAAGCCCACTTCCATGCCACCTGCTAGTGTGATGACCAGACTCATCTTGATCATGGTTTGGAGGAAGCTTATCAGGAACCCTAACACTTACTCCAGTCTCATTGGCCTTACTTGGTCCTTGGTCTCCTTTAGGTATGTAACATTGTGACGGGTATTTTATTATATAGAGTACTACTTGAATTGATCATACTTTGAACAAACTCAAGACCTAGATGTGCTATTGTTTGCTTTGTGCAGGTTTCACATTGAGATGCCAGCTATCATAGCTGGTTCGATTGCTATTCTCTCCAATGCCGGGCTTGGGATGGCAATGTTTAGTCTCGGTGAGAAAAACTAAGCCTCATTTTTACATTTGTTGATAGCACTCGTCAACCTAGTTAGCTCTTGATTTTCTTCTGACATGAATAACCCTGACATGGTTATGAATATTTTCATCTGATTTCGTGGTATCTCTCGTCTGAACACAAACGTAACCATGTTTGTCCGATTTGTTCCACTTAATAAAATACAAAGAGCTCGAATGGGATAAAATTTGTTTGAATTGTGATTGTTGGCCAATTTTTCCAAAATGTTTTTGCGGTCAGTCTTATTTTGGCGTAAAACTGAGTACCTAATGTCAAACTTGTAGGTTTGTTCATGGCTTTACAGCCTAGGATCATTGCTTGTGGGAATTCTGTGGCTACATTTGCCATGGCAGTCCGGTTCATCACCGGCCCTGCTGTCATGGCAGCTGCTTCTATTGCTGTTGGGTTGAGAGGTGTTCTGTTGCACATTGCCATTGTGCAGGTATTGGTCAAAATGTATACAATTTATGAAGCAAAGACTTGATAATATTCTCAAGTTTTATAGGGTTTCTTCCTTGTGAATGCTTAAAATTGACTGCTTTTTTCGTTGATTTTCAGGCTGCTTTGCCCCAAGGAATTGTGCCTTTTGTCTTTGCCAAGGAGTACAATGTGCATCCTGACATCCTCAGCACAGGGTAATCAAACCCTTATTCCTCGAATCCTACTTTTATATTCATTTGAAGTTTTGAACTGATCACTTTCAGTGCCAGTAATGGTTGTCCAGGCCTAGGTATTGTAAAAACCAAAGTTGGCGAGTTCTATTTTACATGGTCTCTTCATCTTGCATGAAATACCTGTGCCAAGAACTCATGCTTGAGCTAGGGTATCGACACACATTACCATTCATACAAAATATAACCGTAATAATGCTCTGATGTCCCAATAGTTGAGTGATTCTTAGCTAGATGCATCACAGTAATGGTCCTAAGAAACATATGACACTCCAAAATCAAAGTTTGATATTTTCTTTGCTATTCAATCATGAGGACGATGCTGCTGCATAAATCAGAGATTCCCGCTCGGGTGTAAATAGGTTTCTTGTATTGCGGTTTATAACAGCAGTGTCTGTCTTCGATTAATACGATTCTTTCCTAGGCTTAATGATTCAAGTAATCTACGGTAATTGTGAGCATGGCTTGAATTTGAAATGCAGGGTGATCTTTGGAATGCTGATAGCTTTGCCAATCACACTGGTGTACTACATCTTGCTGGGTCTCTAAGCATGCTGAACTTAGAACTAGCAGCACAAGTTAAAATTCCAACAGTAATCAAAAGCTGACGCAGAAGAGAAGAAAGACATTATATGCTCAAACAGAAGCATTCCACAATGAATTCCAGCCTTTTGCTAGGGTTCCTTTTTTTCAATTTTTTTAGATTATCTCTATTGTAGTCTTATCTAACTGGGATATCACGGAAGAATTTCAGGGGTCAGGAAGGGGGGAAAAAGGAAAGGCGGAGAAGACAAAAATTCTCTTGAGAAATCAAGATCTGACGTTGGGCGTAGCTAGCTAGCTAGGAGAATATTTTTACTTGTATTTTTGTTTTCTGGTTTGTCTTTATTTTGGCCCTTTCTAACCCTGAACTTGAGCTCTACTTTTTTTGGTTGCTTTTCGCACATTTGACGAAGAAAAGGGGCAAAGCTTTGTCTGTACTTAAGGTTACAATTAGCCTCCTTTTTTTACCTTGTCAATCTCAAGGTGGTCTGGAGATTTTAATCCCTTTTTCTTTGGTGATTGTGATTCCCCATAGAAATGCTGCTCTAATCACGTTTCATCCATAGGAGATCCATAAACTTCTGGGTTTCTTTTAAACCAGACCTTAAATATGGGAAAACAAAACAAAGTGCATCTCAATGTGGTATTGTGGTGTAAATGATGTTAATTTTAAACTGTTTTAATTTTTCTTGGGAAATCGTCCATATGAAGCAAAGCTTGCTCCTTATTAAATTTAGGGTAGGGTATTGGATTACGGATTTTTTTTTTTCGTTGGGAAATATGGTTGGTAAATGAGTAAAGTTGGTTAAGATTGATAGAAGTGAATTAATGTGTATTTCTTTTGTTGGAGTAGAAGTGGGTTGAAATTTTTTTTTGTATAATCGGTAGAAGTTGCCTGTTTTTTTGGTCGGTCAATTATAAAATACTAATATTAACTGATTTTAACTTACTTTAATTTATTTCAATCTGCTTCTATTTTAATCAAGTTTAATTTATCATATAAAAAAATTCAACTTATTTTAATCCACTTCAATCTACTTCAATTTACATCATATTACTTCAACCAACTTTATCCTTTTACCCACTCCTATTTACCAATGAAAAGAACAGGTCCTAAAATAGTTAGAGGTGGATTGAAGTGAGTTAAAGTTAGTTAAAGTTGATATTTTTTTATTGAAGTTCATGAAGTGGATTGAAATGAGTTGATGTGGGTTGAAGTTAATTGAGATTGGTAAATTTAAATTTACCAATGAAAAGAACAGAGCCTAATTTATAGAAGGATAATTTCATGTTCAATTCATGTAAGATTGTCCGATGATTAATTTGAAAGCCTTCATGTATGTTAGGTTCTTAAGTTGTTTTTTATTACTCCATTATGGTTTTTTACCTAGCTTCAATGACGAAAAGAAAAATCAATTTTAATGTGTTTAGAGACTTGCTTAAGCTTTAAGTTTGCTTCAATCAAAATTGAACGTCAGATATACCTTGTATTTCAATTTGTACAATACCTCCAGTAAATTATGTGATATTAAAAGATAAGGTAATCAAATTCAATAGTATTTTGTAATCCAATGTTGGCCGTGAGCAAATACATAAGCATGTAGGAATTGGTGTGTTGGTTTAATTTGACCCACAAACTTGCATTAGTTTTATCTAATTAGATCAACCTGATTACCTGACAGACATTTTTTTTGTCTTTTTTTTTTCCCGATCATTAGTTGGATAGATACGTAAAAATAAAATGTCAAAGCAAAATACCCCCAAAAAGTAGCCAGGTCGCTCTCACGCTGATCTTTCGCTTTTCCTCTCAGTAGTAACCATAGTTCTCCATCTGGCTGCCATGGAGAATCCACCCCGAGCTAGCTACCAAAAATCTAATCCATTCTATGCCGCTGTTTTCACGAGAACTAGCCATGTCTAAGCCTCTCAGGATGAGCCGTTCTCTTTCAGAGTTTTACAAGTATGGTGAACCTTTAGGTCGTCACTGTTTCTAGGCAAAACACAACCACTAGTAGGTAAATAATTAATTTTTTGCATGTTATTTCTTTTGTACATAGTTTCCATATGCAGACAATCAATTCAAGTTCATTTTGTTTGACACTGCTTATAATAACGAATACGTTAATAATTTCCTAGGAATAACAATTAAAAAATATATATAAATTTTAATCCATTTCAATCAACTTCAACCTATTTTGTACTACTTTAATCAACTTCTATCCATCATATAAAAAGATTCAACTCATTTAACACACTTGAATAAAAAAAAATTCTCACTTTCATTCACTTTAACCAACTTTATCTATTTTTTAATTTATATTTTTCAATGAAAAGAATTGGATCTAAAACATATACTTTCGTTTAATGCAAACCTTTTCTACACGCAACATTCTATGAAAAAAGGGGTATGGTAAAAGAAGAAAGAGTGATTTGGATTTCCCAAGAGGAGATAATTGACGTTTTCTTAGGTCGGCTATGGAAAGCGAATGCATAGATCGACTTAATTGCTGCGTGCATGAGTCGCACTAGCAGGAGCAGAGTAGCAGCAATTAGTTCAAAGTAATCATAATTACCAGTTGCCTAAAAAGCATGCAGGTGCGATTTTCATGGGACAAATTAATTAATGTCAAAAGCACCCAAATAAACAAAACACAATTTAATGATGATCATGATTAATCATGAATACATCTTAATCAAACCAGACACTTTGATTTTTCCTTTTTTTTTCTTTTTTTTTTCACTCTCTGCTTGCCTGGCTGTATAAAGTTGTATCTGCCCCTTTTTGACTCCCGCCCTTTTCCCTAATTTAATCACTGTGCTTAACCCATGTACGTATGGCTATGCTTTCGTTTTGGTCAAATTTTGGGTGACTGGCTCAAAAGTCAAGTCATTGTACCTAACAATGAATTTTGCTTTGTTTTTTTGAGTGTTTAAAAAGGGTGATATTAGGCGTTTAGCACATGTGCCGTTTGTACATTTCAAGTTTTCAATCAACACCAGCCAAAACCAATCTTTAAATATCTCTACTCATTTTTCATGCTTTCATCTTTTCTTTTCTTTTCTTTTTCCCCATTCTTAGGCCCGTTCTCTTCATTAGGAAATATGGATTGGTAAATGAGTGAAATTGATTGAGATTGGTTGAAATGAATTCAAGTAGGTTAAAGTGGGTTGAATTTTTTTGTATGATGTGTAGAAGTTGGTTAAAATAGTGGAAGTGGGTTGAAGTTGGTTGAAGTCAGTTGAGATTGGTTGAAGTGAGTATTTTTTCATTGAAATTCGTAAAGTCAGTTGAAGTGAGTTGAAGTAGGTTAATGTTGATTGAGGTTAATAAATTTGAATTTAGGGTGTGTTTGGTAGGGGGAAAAATCATTTTCCTAGAAAATCATTTTCCATGAAAAATATTTTTCCAAGGAAAATGATTTTTCACTTACATTTTCAGCTGTTTGGTAGAATGGAAAATCATTTTCTTTCCACTTCATTTTTTGCCTACTTTTTTAAGGGAAAACAATTTTCTTCAAATGGGATAAAATGATTTTCCCCTGAAAATGATTTTTCCCTCCTTATTTTACCAAACAGCGTAAAATGAGAAAGTCATTTTTCAAAAAAATGATTTCCCCCCTACCAAACACACCCTTACTAACAAAAAGAACAGGGTGGGTACTCACATAATTGATCTTCTTTCCTTTTTTGTACTACTAATATGAACTAAATTAGACATTGCATGGAATTGGAGTTTTGGACCATTGGTCAATCTGTTTGAACCCAGGTTAATGTTATTGGGTGATATTAGAATAAATAGGATCATAACTAGAGTTGAGTCATTTTTAATTTAAATATATTTAAAGGCATTGATGGTTGATCTAATATATTTGTCTTGTAAATATAAGCAATTTTGATAGCAAATTTTAATGTCAGATTAAATCAATTCGAATATAGATGATAAATCATCTTATCTGTATTTTAATAACAACTTCGTGAAGATTTCAGGTCATTTGGGTCATTAATTAAGTTCTCACTTGCAAAATGTCTTGGTAAATCTCGACTGTTGTGCTACTCCTTGTAATGTTCATTTGCTTGTTCCTTGTTATATCAGTCATCTGTTTGATTCCTCATTACTATGAAATTTAGAAATAAACTCCAAAACAAGGTGTGGCTCTTACTCTTTGTTGTGATCATTTGGTGTGTGGAGGTTGAGGAATGACTTGGTCATTGATGACACCCATTGGAACCAACAAAATCTTCTTTCGAGCATCAAATTTACAGCGGGTTATTCAATAAAGATCGGGAAGGAAAATTTTGTGTATGTTCCTCAAGATGGTAAGAGGTACTTTGAATATTTTGAGCAGTTCGCTTTAAGTTGCTTCTTTTATTGCCCAATTTATTGTATACTCTATTGGGAACATGATGATTGCATCTCTACATTGTATCCAGCAACACATACATTCTCTATTGTATTTATTATGTATTCAATGTATTTAGGCACACATACATTGTATCTCTTGTAGTATTCTAATGATTAGATTGGATGTATCTTTAGTTTGTCTTAATATAAAACGATGATGCTGAGGGAGAAGCACCAATGAGAAAAGTTCTCTCCCAACTCTCCAAATTTCTCATGGTATCAGAGCTGTGTTAAGAAATTACAGATCTCACAAATGGTGCAAAGACAAAGGCATCAAGGTTGACCCAATAGACCCACAATCCCCATATTACTTGTGTAGCTCGGATAGTTTGAGCAATATCATAAGTCCTGTGAGTCTTAGTGCTAACAACTACGCAAATTGGAGACGATTGGCCATTCATGCTTGAAATTGAAGAACAAGCTTGCTTTTGTAGACGAGAGTTTAACCGGGCCTCAAAACACCTCCCCAGAAGTTCATGCTTGGGAGAGATGCAACTCGATGGTCATAGCATGGCTATACAATATTATTGATAGGAATCTTCACGGTTCAGTGGCCTATGCCAAGACAACCGAACAAACTTGGACTGATCTCGAAGAAAGATATTTTCAAGGGAATGAAATCAGAATTTACCAACTTAAGCGAGAATTGACTCTAACAACACAAGGGAAGAACAACATAGCTAATTATTTCACAAACTTGAAGACTCTGTGGGATGAATTAGACAATTATCAGACTGTGTGAAGTTGTACCAGCAGTATGGTGCTGGCAAAGACATGAGCAAACACCTTGAAGAGAAAAAAATACATCAATTGCTCATGGGTCTAGATTCAGATCTATGAGGGACGGTACGATCTAATGTCCGCTCACTAGAACTCCTTCCCAACTTGAACAAGGTTTATGCATCTATCACTCGACAGGAGCAACAACAAGCGCTAGTGAGAGGAATTGATTCCCGTGATTTGACAACAGGGGCCGCGTTTAAGGTGACAACAAGCCTGAACTGAGGCGCCTAGAACAACAACCAACCTAGAAACTCAAGTCGACTACGGTGTAGCCATTGTCACAAGCTTTGGCATGAAAAAGAGCAGTGCTTTGAATTGGTGGGTTACCCATCGAATTGGGGAAATCAAAGAGCTGCTTGGCCAAACCAAGGAAGAGGAAGAGGAAATATCATTCTTTGGAGTAGGAAGGAGGCCCACTACAAGAAAAATGCCAAATAAAGACGGAATCAGCGACGGAATATGATTAATTAGCGACTGAAATTTACGATCAGCGACGGATTTGGCGACAAAATGAGGCTGTCGGATTTTCGCTCGTCGCTTAATAGTGGGCGACGAATTCGGCGACAGAAATTGCGACAATTTTTTTTTTGGCGGGAAAAAGTGGCAGGGCAGGGGTGGCGACGGAATTAATCATCCGTTGCCATCAGAGACGGAATCAACGACGAAATTTCCGTCGCTGATGGCGACGGATTATGAAATCCGCCGCCCCCCTGCCCCAATTTTTTTTTGTCTTATCCGTTGTCATTCCGTCGCTGGGTTCCTCTCTTTTTTTAAAAATAAAATCACTTGTTTTTTATCAAATCCGTACCTACAAATCATTCCCTGCAAGAAATTTACAAGATCTTCGCACTCAATCAACATCCAATGGCTTCGAATAGGGCTTCATTCGAAGCGTTCTCAACCATTTCAAGCCACACAAAGGTGGAATTCCACATCCAACACAACACATCACATCCAACCAAAGGTTTTCAATTCACAAACCACAAGTTCCAAACAAACTCTCTACATATCACACACTACAAGTTCTAAACAAAGTTTGTATATATCACAAACCACAAATCCAAACAAAATAACCAGAAGTTACCAGTGGTTGAGAATGAAATTATATATATGTTTGCAGAAGAGGGTGAAGTAAGCGCCAAATGGGAGGGGAGTTAAATGAGCACCAGGGGGAGGGGAGTTAAATTAGCACAAAGGGGAGGGGAAGCAAGCAACAAGAGATATGATGTACTTTGTGAAGACAAGCAGAAGAGCCACCAGCTAAAGGAAAACTGCAACCAACTCAATCACCAAGGTCTTCCTCTTCCTCTTCCTCTGCCTCACCATCTTCCTCATTATGTTGCGAGTGATGCGTAAATGGTGGATGAGATCCCGAGCCAGACGCCTGTTGCATTTGAAAGAAAGCTTGGAGGCGTTGATAGATGCTCATCATTTGTTGGCTCAGTTGTTGGTTGCTTTGTGTGAGCAATCTGCTGGATTCCTCCAGTTGCTTACATTTCTCCATAACCAACCGGTAGCTTTCAGCTTGTGACGATAGCTCACCCCCCAAGTTGGTTACTACACCCCTTAAGTCATTGAGCTCCTGTTGCGATGGCGTAGAACCGGAACCTGCTGACAAGCATTTAAGTAAATTACTATATTAGCATTGCCATTAAGTAAATTCAATGTATAACCCTGGTTGTTGGAAATTTAATATGAAAACAATACTGGATCTTTGAATGGGACTGAAGTAACCGGATTCCCTCATGTTGATAGCCTCATCACCAATGTCGTAAATACGACCTTTCTTGTTCTTGAACGTCTTCACCCACAACTCATTTGGGTTGGGAAATGGCTGGTTTGGATCTTGAGAAGAGCCATCCCTGGTCCCTTGAGAGTTGATAACATTTTAAAAATCACGTTTAAAGGTTTCCTACAATACCGCAACATGCGCACGAAATCATGCATAGTACTATAACTTAAAATAAAGTATACGAGTTCATGAATTGACTACCAATGAAAATTGAGAATAACTAATTGCTTACATATGTTTGTTGTGATTTCTTGTCAACCCAAGGGGCATCATCTTTGCCATGGAATTTGTGAGTTCGACTGAATAATTCAACAATGGTGGACTCCATCGCAAGTTGTTCCCTCTATGTACGTGCCAGAAAGAATGATGTCAAGCACAACACAAAATACAGTATTGAACTTAAATGAATAAATAGTAAACATTAATTCATTTACCAGACGCCGCCTATGCTCATGCATAGGGATCGAGCCACAAGTGTGGAGAGATGGGCCACCACTTACTAAGTCCCCAGTCAGTTTTTCTGGGCTGTCTCACGCAATTTCTTGTAATGTTCATTAGTCCAGTGCTCCTGGAGTCCCTCCCATTGAGCATCACCGAGCCAAATAGGCTTCTTGTTATGTTTCCTTGCTTTGCCAAAGAAGTCTCTCAAGCGTGCATTGCCTCGATTTTCAAAATTCCTTCTTATACGGTCCTCATGGACCGGATCCCAAGTGAACCACTTCTGCAATTATGAAAACGAATAATACATCAAATAATTCAATACTAATTTATCACATACTTCTGAAACTGTTAATACGAAGTCACTGTAGTTACCTTGAACTCTCCGAACCACAAATCTTGTACTGGTTTGGGCACTTTGCTCCAAGTAGGCCAAGCTCTGTCAAAATTGCTTTGAAATATAAGCGAAATCCTACTAACAGCACCATCATTGGGAAGAAACCTAATTGAACATTAAACATAAAATCCATTACTTGTTATGCAAAATTCATGTAGTATTTCATAACATATAACAAATGACGACTTACCCGTTACCTTCTAGTTCAATCCAAGTCTTTGCTCGAGAGCTCCCATGACTAGATTGTGCTTCACTTTCATCACTTCCAATGTTCTCTTGGGACTGGTTTGTGTTAGGGTGAGTGGGTTGGGGAGTGGGGTGCACAGTGTGAACAACATGGGGGGTTTGGAGGAATGTTGTAGGCAAATTGGCCGTACATGGTGCTTTGGTTGGGAATGTATGAGGTCTGATGATGGAAAGCTCCAAATGGGGGAGGTAGGGGTCCTGAAATACCTGGTATGTAAGCAGCCATTGTCGCTCCTGGCTGAACTAGTGTATGAGGTACCTGGGGGGAAGATGGATCAATATCCATTGTGGTCGGATCAACGGCAAAGCTTCAACGCCCTCGTCCTCTACCTTGAGGGGAGGACTTTGCTCGACGAGAACTTGAATCCATACCTGAAATAGGTGACAACAACGCCAAGTGCAAATATATAATGATTGCACATGTAAACCGTTTTCCTCATACATCATAATAGGTACGTAGGTGACACATATTTTGCAAAGTTCATTCATACAATATAAGTAAAGTCACAAACAATTGTTTCACATGCAAATTAATCATACACATAAGAATTCGTAACCACTCAATCATCAGCATCCTCATCGTCATCAATGTCATCGTCATCACATCAGACAAATGTAAATTTTCTTCAGCTTCATCTGTTTCATGACCGTCAACCCACTCCCCCTCCTTATCATCCTCACCATTCTCTACCTCATCTATCTTGTCATTACCCTGAATGAATGAAACTCCTATTTCATCATTAACCTCTTCTGGTGGTGCACTTTCATCACTAATGACGCAGGGATGGCGTCATTCGCAGGTTCGACGATAGTCGCCATGTCCGTTTGTTGGTACGCAGTAGGTAGGGTGTACTGCTGATCCACTCTCGCCCTTGGTTTGGTTCGTATGACAACAAGCCAATTGGCCCTATCCCTCGAGCGATCTGCATGTGGCATGAAGTATACTTGTGATGCGGTATTTGAGAAGATCAATGGGTCGTACTTTTGGTACCTTCTTGTACGGTGGACCTCAATAAGGTTGCTTAGTTTATGAGATCGTGTCCCACGATTCAATGTGGGGTCGAACCACTGACAACTGAAGAGCACACATCGTTTAAGTGGTTCGCCTACGTACTCAATTTGGACAATGTCCTCCAGTACACCATAATAATCATTCTCAATATCGCATTCCCCAGTGCTACAAACACCAACACCACAATTATATGTTCTCTTCCCGACGCTTCGAGCTTCTGTGTGAAATTTGAATCCATTTACTCTATATGCCGTCCACGTCGACACACACCGTTTTGGCTTCACGACCAATTGGCTCAGGTAGCAATGTTTGTCGGTCTCGAACAATTGAATATAATGCACCTAAGGTGACATAACATGTGGTTTTAATTAATACAATGCACCTAATTAATTGTTATGTTCAAATTATGAATAAATGAGTTCGAATACTTACATTCTCACTAAACCAATCTACGAAATGAGTTTCGATGATGGTGTCGACATCTGCGTCGCTGACATTGGGACGTGCAACTCTCACTTGGTCCGTGAAAATACTATCACATTTTACGAAGCGCATTAACATACTTGCGTTATGAATGATAAACTGAATTCGATGTGAAAATACAACTCACCCTATATAAGGTTTAACTTCGTCACAATTTAACAACACGTGAAGATGATCAGCAACATATTCGGCATCCGTGAGATACCTTGATCTTTCCCTACCAATAGTGGTCCCTTGCGGTTCAAACACGGACAGAGTTGGAAAATAAATAATATGTTTATCGTCGTCCTCATTTCTGCTGCACCTACTGTGCATGGAGGGCACATTAAAGCCAAAGTAATAGGAGGCGAAGAATGTCCTCTCCGCCTCTAGGTATGCTTCTGTGATTGAACCTTCAGGACACGCCTGCTGCTTTATCTTTCTCTTCAATCAGCCAAAGAACCTACCAAATTCACAATTGCAATCACTTTTAAGTGATTCCACATATAAGAATTCATAGAAGGTTTTCATCAGTTACATTATAATTTACCTCTCAAATGGATACATCCATCGGTATTGTACTGGACCACCTAGTTGAGTCTCTTCTGCCAAATGCACTAGCAGGTGCTCCATGACATTGAAAAAGCCAGGAGGGAAAATGGTCTCCAACTTACACAAAGTGATGACAATGTTGCGATGCAGTTCCTCAAGCATATCTTCCCGCAATGTTGTTGAGCATAAGTTCTTGAAGAACTGGCTTATCTCAATAAGAGGTTTCAACACATCATCTGGGAGCGCACCAAATGCAATTGGTAAAAGAGTCTCCATGAAGACATGACAATCGTGACTTTTCATGTTGTTGAACTTAGCCTCATTAGGGTCCACGATATTTCTCCAATTAGAGCAATATCCATCAGGCATTTTAAGCTCCTTCACCCATTCACACAACTCTCTTCTTTTATCCACAGGAAGTACGAACTTCGCTTTTGGTTTAACCAGCTTACCACTTGGTCCTGAATGTAAATGTAATTCTGGCCTATCATAGAGTTCGGCAACATCCATTCTTGATTTGGCATTGTCCTTTGTCTTCCCATTAACATTCATCACAGTGTTAATAATGTTCTCGAAGAAGTTCTTCTCAATGTGCATCACATCCAAACTATGGCGGAGTAGTTGGTTTTGCCAATAAGGTAACTCCCATAATATGCTCTTCTTTGTCCAGTTGTGCTCATTCTCCTTAAATCCTGGTACAACAAAGTCACCATTTGTGGTTACCATTGGGTAATCTTCCACCTCGACATAAAGTTCTTCCCCGAACAATCGGCGAGGAGGACCCCCTGTAACAGTTCTCCCTTTCCTAAATGCGGTTTTATTTCTTCTGAGCACATGATTCCTTGGCAAAAAACACCGATGACAGTCAAACCATGAGAATTTACCTCTATTTCGCAATCTCAAAGCCTTTTGCTGTTTTATACATACGGGGCATGCCAATTGACCATTAGTACTCCACCCAGATAACATTCCGTATGCGGGAAAATCATTAATCGTCCACATAAGTGCAGCTTTCATCTGAAATGTACGCCCCATAGAAATATAAAAAGTCTCAACTCCAACATCCCACAACTCTTTCAACTCATCGACAAGAGGTTGTAAATATACATCTATGTTGTTCTTGGGATTTTTGGGCCCCGGGATTACATAAGTCAAGAACATAAACGGTGTGGTCATACACATTTCAGGGGAAAGGTTATATGGTGTAACGACCACCGGCCAAATAGAGTATGATCTTGAAGGCAATGTGTAAGGATTAAATCCATCAGCACATAAGCCAAGCCTCACATTCCGAGGCTCTGCAGCAAATTCAGGGTATTTGGAGTCGAAATGTTTCCATGCTGTCCCATCTGATGGATGGCATAAAACACCGTCCTCACGTCGATGTTCATAACGCCATCTCATGTTTTCTGCACTACTTCTTGATGCGTACAACCTCTGCAGTCGAGGTTTTAACGGCAAGTAATGCATCCTTGAGTATGGCAATGGATTCTGATTCCTTTGTTGTGACCTTTGCCTCTTCCATCTTGAATGCCCACAAAACTTGCACGCATCCAAGTTTGCGTCCTCCTTATAAAATAGCATGCAACCTTTTCAGCAACAATCAATTTGGACCACATCGTTGTCGAGATCTTTAACAACCTTCTTCGTTTGCCCATAGTTGTTAGGCACACGGTTGTTAGGTCAACCCATATCTTTCATTAATTGAACAATTTCATTGAAACAATTTTGATGCACACTATAATCAAATTTAATACTCAACAGTCTCACCGCCGCAGATAGCTCACTATGGGTGGAGCAACCATCATATAAGGGTAGTTGAGCAGCTTGAACCATATTATAAAATGGTTCTCGGCAAGTGCTTAACCCCTCTTCCCTTACATTTTAATTTGCTATTATAACATTATCAACCATGTCCTCCATCCGATCTATGTAGGATTCAGAATAGTCATTATTAATATGACTTGAACCTCCAACTTTGGAAATTTCACTATTTTGATACCCAAAGCCATATTCCTGAGGTTCTATTTCCCCATGACTTATCCAAAACCAATACCTTTACACAAAACCCTTATACATAAGGTGCATCTTCACCTCATCAAGTGTCAAGTACACCCTATTTCTGCATTTCGTACAAGGACATCTATACTTTACTTCATTCAGAAACTCTGTCTGTGTACGTACAAATTGGTCGAATTCGTTTACTCCATCTAGAAATTCTTGCGTATAACCACTACGATCAGGTAGTAATCTATTATACATCCACCTACGATGTAGATGACCATTCATATTCTGCTCAAATAACAATAACCACGTAAGGTATTTGATAAGAATTAATTTTAATCAAAATTATAATAAGTACATAAATTACGCAATTATATATTATGTACGCTTACTTTAAAATTTCCACATGCACCCCAAAACAATTTACAACTAGGTGATAAATATACTTACATTCTCACGAACATCACAAAACTAATAATTCATACATAGTTGATCACTTTATTCCACCAACATATCAAATTTAAACTTCGAATTACCAAATCTAAGTGTACATTGCGTTGGGCGAAAATTTTAAACAAATATGAGCTACAACTTCATACAAACGTCACATTTGAACAAAATAATAAACTAAAGCATCTCAATCCACCAACATATCAACTTTCAAGTTCACATCACCAAGCCTAAACGCTAAATTGCATTGAGCAAAATCTCCAACTAAATTTCGACAACATTATCAACTAAAACATTTCATTCCACCAGCGTATGAAATTTCAACTTCAAACTACCAAACCTCAATCCTAAATCGCATTTACCAAATTCTTGTAACGAATTAGAGCAATAACCTCACACACATTGCACATTTCAACAACATTATCAATAAAACCATTTCATTCCACCAATATATCAAATTTTAACTTCAAACTACCAAACCTAAACCCTAAATCACATTTACCCCAATCTTGAACCAAATTAAACCAATAACCTCACACAAACACCACATTTCAACATAAATGTGAACTAAGTATGAAATTCTAACAATGTAGTACAAAAATTTGTAGAAATTTCAAGTTGTGTAGTTGAGACAAATACCTCAATTAACTTGACAAAACCGGCGGTAGGGGGGGGGCAGAGGGCGGCCGGCGGCAGGGGGAGGTGACCAGCGGCGGGGGGTGGGGTGAACGACCGGCGGCGGTGGCTGTGCACGGCGGGAGGCGGCTGGGCTGGTGGTCGACGCGGCTTCGCTTCGCTCTCGCACTCTCTCTCTCCTCCTCGGGTGTTGGAAATGCAGCTGAATGAAACCAGAAATCTGGTTTCATTTAAAGGGGGGGCGACGAAATGGCGACGAAAATTCCGTCGCCCCCCCTTTTTTTTTTTAAAAAAAAAAAATTTTTTTAGGCGACAGAAAATCCGTTGCCTATTTTTTTTCAAAAAGTTTTTTATTTATGGCGACGGAATTTGATTCTGGCGACAGATTACCAGTTCCGTTGCCATATCTGTCGTCTAATCTGACTTTTTTGTAAAACTGTTTTCCCGTCGCCATTTCCGTCGTTAATTTTTTCCGTTGCCGAATTCCACCGTTAAAATGAACTTTTTTAGTAGTGAGGCGGCCGAGACGGATATGAAGCTGGGCAGAGGTATGGGGTTCACAAACCAAGGGGAGGTGAAGCATTTCTAGCAATAGGAAAAGAGAGGCAAGAACAAATTGTTGGATCAGAAAACGAGAAAGGTAGGTTTGGTGGGCTTTGCACAGTACAATTGGAAGAAGTGTACGCTTTCTTTGAAGAGAAAGAAAACCAAGAAAGGATGTTTGGTAAGAGTTACTCGGTTGCATCAAGTCAGTGGGTGATCGATAGTGGAACTTCACATCACATGACCAATAATATCCACATAATTCAAAATCTCATCACACTGTCCCAACCATTTTTGTTACCACTAGAAATGACGTCACAGTCATGGTTGAAAAGGGTGAAACAGCAATTGTCTCTCCTGAGATAACTTTGAAAAATGTTTTGTTTTCACCCAAATTTTTGTGCAATCTTATATCTATTTGACAACTGACATATCAAAATTCTTGTTACTTATGGAGATCATTCTTGTGTCATATAGGACTGCACCTTGAATAGGCTGATTGGAGTGGACCCAGTTGAGAAATGGGATCTACTGTTTGAAGAAAGGCATGGAAGCAACCAGTTTTTAAGGTAGTTTAGGAGAAGGAAGTAGTTCTTTGGCATCAACGGCTTGGGCACCCATCTTATGGTAGCCTATCCACTTTATCTAGTTTATATGGTTTTGAGATAAATAAAAGAGCTCTGTGATTGTTGCGATGTATGCCATAGAGCTAAGCAAACCAGAAATAGTTTTCCTATTAGTAATTCGAAAGCTGTTAGACCTTTTGAGCTTATACATTGTGATTTGTGGGGGCGTTACCATACCCCGTCTTATTCTGGAAGTCATTATTTTTTGCGCATTGTGGATGATTATAGTAGAGATATGTGGGTTTTTCTCTTGAAAGATAAGAGTGAGACATTCAAATGCCTCGTTAATTTTTGGTCCCTAGTTAATACTCAGTTTGGAGTGCTAATTCAAAGAGTATGAAGTGACAATGGTAGTGAATTACCTAATGGGACATTACAAAAATTCTTTGCTAGAAAGGGAATCATACATGAGAAATCTTGCGTGGGTACTCCACAACAAAATGGTCGGGTAGAGCGTAAAAATAGGCATATATTCAATGTGGCTAGGGCACTTAGATTTCAAGCTTCCCTTCCAATTAAATTTTGGGCTGAGTGCATCCTTACCGCAGCTTATCTCATTAATCGAATGCCTAGCAAACTTCTTGTAAAATTCCATTTGAAATACGATTCGGGGCTAAACCGACTTATGAACATGCACGAGTTTTTGAGTCATTGTGTTATGCTCGCAATTATTCCTGTATACGTGACAAGTTTGATCAACGGGCCCATAAGTTTATTTTCCGAGGTTATCCCCATACTCAGGAGGGGTGGAAAGTCTATGATGTTGAGACCAAGCGGATATATGTGTCTCGTGATGTGGTATTTTATGAGCATATCTTCCCATGGGCTCAAGGACATGATGCAACTTATACAACTCAGTTTTACCATCAACCCTTGGCCTAAGATGATACCACACCACTTGGTATTGCACAACGGCCCATGAACATCGCCCCAATCATGCGCCCAGGCATGTTTAGTTGATATCCTCTCCTGGGCCTACTCCGCCAGCTCTACGAGTGCTTGGCCCTGCTGAGTCTGCTAGCCATCCCCTTTGTGATTGTGTTCAAGATGGATCCTCCGCAAGAAGGCCTAGCGCACCAACTGAGTCACCCATACTTGAAGCTTTGAGCGATTGTCCCCTTCCTTCTCGACATGCCTACACTGATGACAATGGGCGTGACCCAGATGATTCTTCTCGGCATATAGCACTTGGATAGGGGAAGCTTCTTGCTAATTAGCCCGCTTCCCGACCTCAATGCACAAGGCATCCCCCCGCATATCTGAAGGATTTCATTTGCCATGTCGTTTCTTCTCAAGACCCTATCTTGACACCCCTCCGAGTGTCACCCTATTCTATTTCTCGTTTTGTTTCCTATGATGAATTCTCTACTTCTCATCATGCCTTTTTAGTGGCCATCACCTCCTATGATGAGCTTAAAAGTTTTACTGGAGCGGCAACTCAACCCCAGTGGCATGATGCGATGACTAAAGAGATCCGTGCCTTGGAACATAGCCAGACTTGGGAATTTTCTACATTACCCTTGGCAAAACGACACTTGGATGCAAATGGGGGTACAAGATTAAGTATAATGCCGATGGCACTATTGAAAGATGCAAAGCTCGGCTCGTGGTCCTAGGAAATCATCAGGTAGAAGGCGTTGATTATAATGAAACTTTTGCACCTGTGGCTCGCATGGTCACTGTGCGTTGTGTTCTTACCATGGCTATCTCTAAAAGTTGGGGATTGCATCAAATGGACGTGCATGATGCCTTTCTTCATGGTGATCTCGAAGAGGATATTTATATGGAGCCTCCCCCTGGTTTTGCTCCACCATCTCCTCATCCAGTCTGCAAGCTTAAGGAGTCTCTTTACGAACTTCGCCAAGCTCCTCGACAGTGGTATTTCAAACTTGCGGCCGCTTTGCAAGATTACGGCTTCCAACCGTCACCGTTGGATAACTATCTCTTCACTTATAATCCTCGGGATTCAAGTTTTTTTTTTTGCTCTTCTTGTTTACGTGGATGATTTGGGGTTAACTGGTAATAGTTCCACTCAATGCGCAGCTTTCAAAGTGTACTTGAATGATCGATTCAAGTTAAAGGATCTCAGCTCTGTGAAATATTTCCTCGGGATTGAAGTTGCTCACTCACCCAAAGGCATGTTCTTGTGCCAAAGGAAATACACATTGGATATACTGAGTGAGACAGGTTTTCTAGGGGCTAAACCTGCATTGTTCCCTATGAGGCAAAAACTCTGGCTCGCCCATGATTCTCTGGTGCTTCCTTATCTGATCCATCTCAGTATCGACGTCCATCGAGCGACTTATTTATCTCACCATCACTCGTCCGGACATTACTTACTCTGTTCATGTGCTCAGTCAATTTATGCAAAACCCCAAACAAGACCATTGGAATGCTGTCGTTTGTGTGTTACGCTATTTGAAGTCTAATTCGGGTCAAGGGGTTCTGTTATCTCCTACATCTACTTTCGACCTCCAAGTCCATTGCGACTCTAATTGGGGGAGCTATCCTATGTCCTGTCGATCCATCACCGGTTATTTTATTCAACTTGGCATATCACCAATCTCCTGAAAATCTAAGAAACAGGACACGATTTCTAGATCCAATTTTGCTACGTTCTTGTGTAAATAAAATCATGTTTGTGATCAACCACTTTAATTCAAGCCCTTTTAATGATTTAAACAAAATCGTCAATCAATTTTGCTAGGTTCTTCTGTAAAGTGTTCTTAAAGAATTTTTTCAAAAAGGATAGATATACTAACACTTAGGTGAGCAAAAGGACATTGGTCAAACTTAATTCTTAAAGATATTGTCTCTTACTGTGAGTGACTCTCATGCTTTTCACATCTATGATGGGTGTGGGATGGGTGAGTGTGGGAAAGGGACGGAATGAGTGGATGAGAGTGGGCAGGAGTTGAAAGGAGTTGAATGAAGTTGGGGAGTTGAATGAAGGAGTGTACTTGGGAAAGAGGGGGGGAAGGAGTGAGTGAGAGTGGGAAGGAGTGGTATTTTTGTTTAAGTGTGGGAAAGAGTGGGAAGAGGGGGGAAGGAGTGGGTGGGCGTGGGAAGGAGTGGGTTGAGTTCATTAAACCACGAAAAGAACAGGGTCTTGGTAAACTATAGTCACATCTTTAACTTTTCATTATAAAATCACACAATTATAATAAAGATATTACTAAATAGTGCTCATTGTGTAAATGCCAATATAAATATTAGAATTCATGAATACAAATTATTTGACAATTTAACTGAAAATAAGATAATCCCACCTAAAGTATACGTAAACTGTTAAAAAACCAATTTGAGGAAGGGCAAATACACTACGGGTGTGTTTGGTAGGAGGGAAATCATTTTCCCGGAAAATAATTTTTTCATTTTACGCTGTTTGGTAAAACAAGGAGGGGAAAATCATTTTTAGGGGAAAATCATTTTACCCCATTTGAAGGCAATTGTTTTTCCTTGAAAAAGTATGCAAAATGATTTTCCAGGTCCGATTTTCATTGCCCAATTTTGTCTCTCATTCTATTTTCTTTTAATTATGTCCAAAAACACTCTATTTTCACTCTCATTTTGTCTCTCATTCTTCCCCTCTTCTTCATGTTCATCATCTTCATCGATGATCTCCATCGTCAATCTTTGCAATTATTTATTGAGTTTTCTGACCTTGTTACTTTTGCCATTTTGAAAAACTTCACAATCTGAGACACCCATCATCTCCCCATTCACCATTTTCTTTAATCTGGGTTTAATATCACTCAAAATCAATTGGATAATCATTGGAAATAGTGAAAAAATTGAGACTCATTAATGTTGATTCTTTCTTTTTTTTGGTTTATTACCAGGTATATTTCTTATTGATATTTTGGATTTGATTTTGAAGAGGAAAGAGAAACAGAATTCGTTGGTTGGGTCGGGTCAGAACTATGAGCAGGGGAGAGGGTTGATGGTAAAAAGAAACAAAGTGAGGGCGGGAGGTTCATTTTATCAAATAGTAAAAAATAAAGTGGAAAGAAAATGACTTTTCATTCTACCAAAAAGCTCAAAATGTAAGTGAAAAATCATTTTTATTAAAAAAATATTTTTAATGGAAAATAATTTTTTGAAAAAATAATTTTTTCTCCTACCAAACACATCCTACATGTTTTTGTATGAAATGAAGAAATTAAAGCGTATACACGTTGAAAATCCGTATCCCCCCCCCCCCAACTCAAGGGAATCCTGTATTTGTTTTGCCATTTTCTGTTCGTAGCTTGACTCTTGATCAGGTAGTTGAGCCGCACCTACCAATGACAAGGATATCCACTAGCTTTGCAGTTTAGAAGTTGATAATTGGATCAAATTAAGTATAGTTGTTTATAGGAGTTTGAATGCACATTCTTATAAAGTGTTATAGGTCGTGTTTGGCAAACAATTGATAGCTAAGCTGTTTGTATTAATTTTTAGTTTTTAACTGTTTGAATTAGCTATTTAGATTAGCTATTTGTAGAAAAACCGCTTAGTAAAGTTAGATGTTTGTAAGAAAGATGTTTGACAAAATTTTATTTATATCTTTATCGTTAAATTACTTTTTAATAGAACATATTTTTTTAGTTATTGGTCATCTTATTTTCTTTTAAAAAGAATTAAATCTGTGTAATATATATAAATTAACTTCATCTATTGATCACAAAAAAAAACCTTCATTATATTCAACTCGTATAACATAGTATCAAATGTTACTATTTTACATCAATCCAAATCTCATTGTCTCGGTAATAGTAAGTGGGTCTGAATAATCTAAAGTATAAATATCAAACATTCATAAAGGTGCATGGTCTGAGAACCAAAAAAATTTGATATAATATACTAACAGAATTAGAAAATCTACACCAAAAAAGTACACTATTTGGCTAAAAAAAATGCAAACAACAAAAGAGGCAATGCAACTTCAATGATTTATTTTTGTCCCAACAAAAAATAAAGAAAATACCTCTATTCTTGTTAATCCTCAAGATCTACTAGGTTTGAATTATAAAAACAACATTATATAAATATAGTTTAATGACATGTAGTGTAATTTTTTGAAACTCTTGAGTAAATGTATCATTTCTACAATATGAAAAGGCAAATAAAAACAACCTTTTCAAAAGGAGCAGTTTGATGCCAACTACTTATTGACCAAACTACTATTTAACTGTTTGAATTAGTCAAACAGTGAAAAACACCTCAAAACAGCTCTTTTTTTCCAAAAAAGTTATTACCAAACACCTCCATACTGTGTATGGGTTTGAATCGTTTGATGCTTGGCCATGCTTGTATATTTTTTTTGTTGAGGTAAATCAACCATAAAAAAAAATTACATCAAATTAAATGAAAATCCAAGTGTGTGTCCTATATGACATGTCCCATGATTCATTATAATTTAAATATAAGTTTTATGAGCATATCTTCAGTTTGAACCAGGATTGTGTGCCTGTGTTTTTTGAATTAGCGGACAATATACATTTAGGTTATGCCCGGCAATAGAAGTTATAGTAGAAGTTAGTAGTTTAACCAGGTCAATTGTCAACATCTACTATTTCAATTGTTCCGTAAGGAGGAGGTTGTTATAGTGATAAAAAGTATATATAGTGTTTTGAAGAGCTACTTTTTGTTTTTTATTTCCCAAAAGCATTCATTCCTTGTGTCCTTCCAAGCATTTAACAAATAAGTAAGTAGCTATCTTTATTCGATGGATTTATCTTAAATCACTATTTGAACAACTAATTACCGAACAAAAGCAAAAGACAACCAACTGCTAATGAAACAACTAGCAACTAGTAAAACAATTAAACATTACTAAAATAACTAATTTTACCAAATACACTTTTAAATTAGCTTGATAATGAATTTTCTTACTTTTAAATTAGCTTGATAATGAATTTTCTTAAAAAGCTCTGATTTCCTCCATTCATGAGAACAAACTAAATCAATCTACATAATACAAAGTGCATACTAGCTAGCATGCGGGATTTTTGCACTTACCACTTCTCAGGTTTTTGACATCAAATTAATTAACTCTAACTACATATATAATTTTTACCACTTCTAACCATTAATTATGCCCTAAACTGGGACCCAATGGCATTGAGATGATGATATGACAAAGAAAGTAGCATACATGATGTCTTAAAATTTCTTTAACTACTCGTCATTTAGCGACTAACCCTTTTTACTTTGAAAATAGCTTGAATAAATAAAATAGAAGTCCAAAAAAACACCCCATTGAATTTTTTGGCTTTGGCTCTACAGTTCTTCCTAAATCCTAGCTAGCCGTCTATCTCATTACCCTAGTGAAAGCTTCCATCACAGTCAGAAGAAATTTGGCTTTGTTTTTTCCTAGAGAAAAAGGTATCGTTAAGCAATTGATTGCATTCTTGTTAATTTTGGATGTTAGTTATTTCAATGATTTTTGATTTTATGGGTTTATGAAGTAGGAACGCCATGGACGATTCATCAAGCTTGGGTTCTTAAAAGTTTGATTGTGAAATCACAACTTATGATCTTCAGTTACAGCCTAAGCTAGGGCTAAGCAAAAATACTGGGTACCTGATCATGTACTTGAAACTAGTTCGAATCCGGTAGGTCTACGCTCGCAACAAGTCAAACTGAGACCGAGACCGGTTCCAAATTCTTGAACCCAATTGCAACTGGGTCCGTGTTCGGATCTTGGATACTTGGAACTGGAACCGGACCTATTATTTGACTACATTGTACAAGAATTTTTTTTTGGGGGGGGGGGGGGGGAAATAGCTAGAGTATATAAACCTAA
Organism: Selenicereus undatus; assembly: GCA_017589665.1. Lineage (NCBI taxonomy): Eukaryota > Viridiplantae > Streptophyta > Magnoliopsida > Caryophyllales > Cactaceae > Selenicereus > Selenicereus undatus. The sequence continues at coordinate 76,282,225 of JACYFF010003369.1, forward strand.
CCCAAATTGTAACAACACTGAGTTTGTGTTTGTCAGTTTGTGCATCTTTGCATCTGTGCATCTATGCATGTGTCGTCACTCTCTTACTATCTCACTCTCAAATATCTGTACACGTGTCTCTGGTCATCGACTCCTAATTCTCTAGACGACAATGATGAATATTTATGAATATGGTAATAATCAGATTGACGGTTTGGTTCTTCAATCAAAATTGGAAAAAAAAAGTGAACCAAAAAAGGGGTATTGGGTATCCATTTATGGAATCTGTCTTGTCCGATTTTGGAACCTGAATCCAAGAATCTTGGAACCGACCCTACTGGAACCAGGATCAATTCCCGATTCCTAAACCTGATCCAACTGAGATTGAAACTACTTCTATAAAAATGGACCAGATACCCGGTGCTGCTCAACTTTAGTCTTTGCATTCACACTTTAGCCTCTTCGAAAGAAAGGCGGCTGTGCTAGCAACATTTAGTAAAAACAAACCTGCCCTTGAACAATAATTTTTCAAATTCTCACCAAACTAGGAACTTAATATTATACACTCCTTAAGCTTAAGGGTAAAATTCAAATAAAAAATCTCATTGCTGATTAAATTAACGTAAAAAAAAATAAAATCGAGAGTTGGCAAGTGCAAAAATCCCACTATACAGTCTATACTCAGGGCCTGTTCTATTTCGCGTTTTAGATAGATAGATAGATACAAGGAGATGTAAGGAGCTGTAAGGAGCTGTAAGGAGATGTAAGGAGCTGTAAGGAGATGTAAGAAGCTGTAAGGAGATGTAAGGAGCTGTAAGAAGATGTAAGAAGCTGTAAGGAGCTGTAAGGAGCTGTAAGGATAGATATAAGGAGTTGTTGAATTGTAAAAGAGTTGTATAGTATAATTTATTTTAGATGAAAAATAACAATATTAAAATAATATCCTTAAGAAGCTGTATTTTGTATTTTTATTTTGTTATTATTATTATTTCTAATTTTTAATTTTTTTACTTTTTTTATTTCTTGTATTTTTTGTAATTTTGTAATTTTGTAATTTTTGTTATTTTATTGTTTTATTTTTTATTTCATTATTTTTATTTTTTATTTCATTATTTTAATTTATTTTTAAATTTTTAATTTTAATTTTAATTTTAATTTTTATTTTTTTGTTATTTTTTAATTTTGTATTTAAAATTTTGTAATTTTGTAATTTTTAATTTTAATTTTTATTTCTTATTTTTTATTTTTTAAATTTTAATTCATAAGTTTTTAAATTTTAATTTTAATTTTTTAATTTTGTAATAAAAAATAAAAACATAAAAAATAAAAAATAAAACTAAAAATTTCGAAAATTTTAAAATTTAAAAATAAAAATAAACATAAAAATTAAAAATATAGATTAAAAAATTAAAAATTAAAAAATATAAAATATAAAATTAAAAAATTAAAAGTTAAAAACTAAAAAAAAAAAAAAAAAGAAAAAAATAAAAAAAAATAATAAAAAAAAGAATAAACAAAAAAATAAAAAATAAAAAATAAAAAATTACAAAATTACAAAATTACAAAATAAAAGTTTAAAATTTTAAAAATTAAAAAAATTTAAAAATTTAAAAATTAAAAAATAAAAATGAAAAATGAAAAATGAAAAATGAAAAATAAAATA
>JACYFF010003369.1:76301626-76323724 GCA_017589665.1 Selenicereus undatus
CTCGGGGGTTGGTCTTCACTTGGTTCCATAGGATGGTCCCCATCATATCCGTACATACAATTCAATCACTGTAAGAAAATTACAAGATCTTCGCACTCAATCAACACCCAATGGCTTCGAATATGATTTCATTCGAATCATTCTCAAAAATTTCAAGCTACACAAAGGTGGAATTTCACATCTAACGCAATACTTCCAACCAAGGGTGTTCAATTCACAAACCGCAAGTTTCAAATAAAGTCTCTACATATCACAAACCACAAATTTCAAACAAAGTGTCTACATATATCACAAACCACAAATCCAAACAAACCAGAAGTTGTCAGTAATTGAGAAATGAAGTTATATATATGTTTGCAGAAGAGGGAGAAGTAAGCGCCAAATGGGAAAGGAGTCAAATAAACACCAGGGGGAGGGGAAGCAAGCAACAAGACATGTAATTCATGAACAATCAGGCAAAAGAGCCACCAGCTGAAGGAAAACTGCAACCAACTCAATCACCAAGGTCTTCCTCTTCCTCTTCCTCTTCCTCTGCCTCACCATTTTCCTCATTATGTTGCGAGTAATGAGTAAATGGTGGATGAGATCCCGAGCCAAACGTCTATTGCATTTGAAAGAAAGCTTAGAGTTGCTGATCGATGCTCATCATTTGTTGGCTTAGTTGTTGGTTGCTTTGGGTGAGCAATTTGTTGGATTCATCCAATTGCTTACATTTCTCCATAACCAACCGATAGCTTTCAACTTGTGAAGTTAGCTCACCCCCCAAGTTGGTTACTACACCCCTTAAGTCATTGAGTTCTTGTTGCGATGACATGGAACCGGTACCTGCTGACAGACATTTCAGTGAAGTAGGTATTGGTATTGCAATTACGTAAACTCAATGTATAACCATGGTCGCTGAAACTTTAATATGAAAATTGTATCGGATCTTTGAGTGGGACTATAGTAACCGGATTCCCTCATGTTGACAGCCTCGTCACCAATGCCATAAATACGACCCTTCTTGTTCTTGAAAGTCTTCACCCACAATTTATTTGGGTTTGGAAATAGCTGGTTTGAATCTTGAGAAGTGTCATCAGTTGATAACATTTTGAAAATCACGTTCAAAGGATTCCTACAATACCGCAACATGCGCACGAAATCCTGCATACTATAATTACTTAAAATAAAGTATACAAGTTCATGTTGAACTATCAATGAAGATTGAGAATAGCTAATTGCTTACATATGTTTGTTGTGATTTCTTGTGAACCCAAGGGGCATCTTCTTTGCCCTGGAGATTGTGAGTACGACTGAATAATTCAACAATGGTGGGCTCCGTCCCAGGTTGTTCCCTCTTTCTACGTGCCAGAAACAATGATGTCAAGCGCAATACAACAACAACAACAACAACAAACTCCCAATGTGGGTCCCACTTTCGCGGTGTCTGGGGAGATCCAGCTGTAGGCAACCTTACCTCTACCGGTATCACTACCCATAGAGAGGTTGATTCCATAAGACCCACAAAACAGCTTTGAGGAAAAGATTTGAAGAGAAAACGATTGCAAAAAACCATAGACCGCCGTAAGAGAAAGGGGAGGGGGAAAAGAATCTGGATAAGCGAAAAGATAGGGGGCGGAGACATACCTCATCAAACCAGGGGCGCTTGGTGCCGTGGCATTCCGGGAAGGCATGACCTGCAGACAAGCAAACTTACCCACCCCACCCCACCCCACACCACCTAAGCTACTGCCACCTACGGAGTCAGTCCCTTACAATCAGGCACCTATGCTCATGCAATATTAAACTTATGCTCATGCATATTAATTCATTAATTCATTATACGTAGCAAACATTAATTCATTTACCAGACGACACCTATGCTCATGCATAGAGATCGAGCCACAGGTGTGGAGAGATGGGTCACCACTGTTTGGAGTTCCCAGTTGGTTCTTCTGGGCTATTTCATGCAATTTCTTGTAATGTTCATTTGCCAGTGCTGTTGGAGTCCCTCCCATTGAGCATCACCGAGCCAAACAGGCTTCTTGTTATGTTTCCTTACTTTGCCAAAGAAGTCTCTCCAGCGTGCGTTGCCTCGGTTTTCAAAATTCTTTCTTACGCGATCCTCGGGGATTGGATCCCAAGTAAACCATTTTTGCAATTATGAAAACAAAAAACACATCAAATAATTCAATAGTAATTTATCACATTCATAGAAACTGTTAATACGAAGTCACTGTAGTTACCTTGAACTCTCCAAACCACAAATCTCTTACTGGTTTGGGCACTTTGCTCCAAGTAGGCGAAGCTCAATCAAGTTTGCTTTGAATTATGAGTGAAATCTTGCTAACGACACCATCATTGGGGAGAAACCTAATTGAACATAACACATCAAATTCATAAAAATGTTATGCAAAATTCATGTAGTACTTCATAAGATATAACAAATGAAGACTTACCCGTTACCATCTGGCTCAATCCAAGACTTAGCTCGAGTGCTCCCATGACTGAATTGTGCTTCACTTTCACCACTTGCAATGTTCTCTGGGGACTGGTTTGTGTTAGGGTGAGCGGGTTGGGGAATGGGCTGCACGGTGTGAACAACATGGGGGTTTGGAGGAATGCTGTAGGCAAATTGGTCGTACATGGTGTTTTGGTTGGGAATGTATGAGGTCTGATGATGAAAAGCCCCAAATGGGGGAGGCAGTGGTCTTGAAATACCTTGTATGTAAGCAGCCATTGTGGTTCCTGGCTTAACTGTTATATGAGGTACCTGGGGGGAAGATGGATCAATGTCCATTGCGGTCAGATCTACGGCAGAGCTCCTACGCCCTCATCCTCTACCTCAAGGGGAGGACTTAGCTCGATGAGACCTTGAATCCATACCTGAAATAGGTGACAACAAAGCCAACTACAAATATATAATGATTACACATATAAACCGTTTTCCTCATACATCATAATAGGTACGTAGGTTACGCATATTTTGCAAAGCTCATTCACACAATATAAGTAAAGTCACAACCAATTTTTTGACATGCAAAGTACTCAAATACAAAAGAATTCACAAGCACTCAATCATCTGCATCCTCATCCTTATCAATGTCATCGTCATCATCATCATCATCATCATCATCATCATCATACAAATGCAAATTTTCTTCAGCTTCATCTGTTTCATTACCGTCATCCCACTCCCCCTCTTCATCACCCTCATCATTCTCTACCTCATCTATCTCGTCATTACCCTGAATGAATGAAAACCCTATTTCATCATTAATCTCTTTCGGTGGTGCACTTTCATCCACTAATGATGCAGGAATGGCGTCATTCATAGGTTCGGCGATGGTCGTCATGTCCGTTTGTTGGTATGCAGTAGGTAGAGTGTACTGTTGATCCACTCTCGCCCTTGGTTTGGTTGGCATGACAACAAGCCAATTGGGCCTATCCCTTGAGCGATCTGCATGTGGCATGAAGTGTACTTGTGATGCGATGTTTGGGAAGGTAAATGGGTCATACTTTGGGTAGCTTCTTGTGCGGTGGACCTCAATAAGGTTGCTTAGTTTATGAGTTTGTGTCCCACGATTCAATGTGGGTTCGAACCACTCACAACTGAAGAGTACACATCATTTAAATGGTTCGCTTACGTACTCAATTTGGACAATATCCTTCAGTACACCGTAACAATCATTCTCAATATCACCTTCCCAGGACCCACAAACACCAACACCACAATTATATGTTCTCTTCCTGACGCTTCGAGCTTTTGTGTGAAATTTGAATCATTTACTCTATATGCCGTCCACGTCGGCACGTACCACTTTGGCTTCACAGCCAATTGGCTCAAGTAGCAATGTTTGTCGGTCTCGAATAGTTGAATATAATGCACCTAAGGTAACATAACATGTGGTTTTAATTAATACAATGCACCTAATTAACTGTTATGTTAAAATTTTGAATAAATGAGTTAGAATACTTACATTCTCACCAAACCAATCTGCGAAATGAGTTTCAATGATAGTGTTGACCTCTGCGTCGCTGACATTGGGACATGCAGTTCTGACTTGTTTTGTGAAAATTCTATCACATTTTATGAAGCCTATTAATATACTTGCATTCTGAAATGACAAAATCAATTGGAAGTGAAAATACCACTCACCCTCACCCTATATAAGGTTTAACTTCATCACAATTTAACAGCACTAGAGATGGGCAGCAACATATTCGGCATCTGTGAGATACCTTCATTTTTCCCTACCAATAGCTGTCCCTTGCGGTGCAAACACGGATATAGTTGGAAAATGATTAATATGTTCATCGTCATCCTCATTTCCCATGCACCTAGTGCGCATGGAGGGCACATTAGAGCCAAAGCAATAGGATGCGAAGAATATCCTCTCTGCCTCTAGGTATGCTTTTGTGATTGAACCTTCAGGATACGCTTGTTGATTTATCTTTTTCTTCAATCGGCCAAAGAACCTATCAAATTCACAATTACATGCACTTATAAGTGATTCCATATATAAGAATTGAGAGACGGTTTCATCGATTATAGTATAATTTACCTCTCAAATGGATACTTCCATTGGTATTGTACTGTGCCACCTAGTTGAGTCTCTTCTGCAAAATGCAATGGTAGGTGCTCCATTACATTGAAAAAGCCAGGAGGGAAAATGGTATCCAACTTACATAAAGTGATGACAATGTTGCGATGCAGTTCCTCAAGCATATCCTCCCGCAATGTTGTTGAGCTTAAATTCTAGAAGAACTGGCTTATTTCAATAAGAGGTTTCAACACATCATCTGGGAGCACACCAAATGCAATTGGTAAAAGAGTCTTCATGAAGACATGACAATAATGACTTTTTATGTTGTTGAACTTAGCCTCATTAGGGCCCACGATATTCCTCAAATTAGAGCAAGATCCATCAGGCATTTGAAGCTCCTTCACCCATTCACACAACTCTCTTCATTTATCCACAGAAAGTACGAACTTCGCTTTTGGTTTAACCAGCTTACCACTTGGGCCTGATTGTAAATGTAATTCTGGTCTATCACATATTTTTGTAACATCCATTCTTGATTTGGCATTGTCCTTTGTTTTCCCATTAACATCCATAACAGTGTTGATAATGTTCTTCAAGAAGTTCTTTCAATGTGTGTCACATCCAACTTATGGCGGAGCAGTTGGTGTTGCCAATAAGGCAACTCCCAGAATATGCTCTTCTTCATCCAGTTGTGCTCATTTTTCTTAAATCCTCGTATGACGAAGACACCATTTGTACTTCCCATTGGGTAATCTTCCACCTCGGCATAAAACTCTTCCCCAAATAGTCAGTGAGGAGGACCCCCTGTAACAGTTCTGCCTTTTCTAAATGTTGTTCTATTTCTTCTGAACACATGATTCCTTGTCAAAAAAACACCAATGACAGTCAACCCATGAGAATTTACCTTTATTTCTCAATCTCAAAGCCTTTTGCTGTTTTATACATACGGGACATGCCAATTGGCCATTAGTACTCCATTCAGATAACATTCCATACGCAAAAAAATCTTTGATGGTCCACATAAGTGCAACCTTCATTTGAAATGTATGTCCCATAGAAATGTAATAAGTCTCAACTCCAACATCCAACATCCAACAACTCTTTCAACTCATCAACAAGAGGTTATAAATAAACATCTATGTTGTTCTTGGGATTTTTGGGCCCGGGGATTACACAAGTCAAGAACATAAACGGTGTGGTCATACACATTTCAGGAGGGAGGTTATAAGGTGTAACGACCACTAGCCAAATGGAGTATGATCTTGAAGACAATGTGTAAGGATTAAATCCATCAGCACATAAGTCAAGCCTCACATTCCGAGGCTCTGCAGCAAATTCAGGGTACTTGGTATCGAAATGTTTCAATGCTACCTCATCTGATGGAAGACATAAAACACCGTCCTCACGTCGATGTTCATAATGCTATCTCATGTGCTCTGCACTACTTCTTGATGTGTACAACCTCTTCCGTCGAGGTTTTAACGGCAAGTAATGCATCCTTAAGTATGACAATGGCTTCTGATTCCTTTGTTGTGACTTTTGCCTTTTCCATCATGAATGCCCACAAAACTTGCATGCATCCAAGTTTGCGTCCTCCTTATAAAATAGCATGCAACCTTCCCAGCAACAATCAATTTGGTCTACATCATTGTCGAGATCTTTAACAACCTTCTTCGTCTGCCCATAGTTGTTTGGCACGCGGTTGCTAGGGGGACGCATCTTTTTCATTAATTGAACAACTTCATTGAAACAATTTTAAAGCATATTATAATCAGATTTAATACTCAATAGTCTCACCGCCACAGATAGCTCATTGTGGGTGGAGCAACCATCGCATAAGGGTTGTTGAGCAGCTTGAACTATATTATAAAATGGTTCTCGGCAAGTGCTTGACCCCTCTTCCCTTACATTTTGATTTGCTATTATAGCATCATCAACCATGTCTTCCACCCGATCTATGTAGGATTCAGAATAGTTATTATTAACATGACTTGAACCTCCAATTTCGGAAATTTCACTATTTGAATACTCAGAATCATATTACTGAGGTTCTATTTCCCCACGACTTATCCTAAACCAATACCCTTGCACAAAACCCTTATACATAAGGTGCATCTTGACCACATCAGGTCTCAAGTACACCCTATTTCTGCATTTCGCAATGGGACATCTATACTTTTCCTTGTTCATAAACTCTGTTTATCCATGTGCAAATTGATCGAATTCGTTTACTCCATCTAGAAATTCTTGCATATAACCACTATGATCAGGCAGTAATCAACTATAGATCCACTTACGATGTGGATGACCATTCATATTCTGCTCAAATAACAATAACCACATAAGGTATTTGATAAGTATTAATTTTAATCAACATTATAATAATTACATAAATTACGCAATTATATATTATATATGTTTACTTTAAAATTTTCACATGCAATGAAAAAAAAAAACTAACATATCACATTTGCGTACTTTAAAATTGTGTACATAATTGCATACTTTAAAAATGCGTACATTGTCACGAATATCACAACTAATAATTCATACATAGTTGACCACTTTATTCCACCAACATATAAAATTTGAACTTAAAATTATCAAATCTAAGTGTACATTGCATTGAGCGAAATCTTTACACAAATATGAGCTACAACTTCAAACAAACATCACATTCGAACAAAATTTCAAACTATTGCATCTCAATCTACCAAAAGATATCAACTTTCAAGTTCACACTACCAAATCTAAACCTTAAATTGCGTTGAGCAAAATCTCCAACCAAATTTCAATGACATTATCAATTAAAACATTTCATTCCACCAACATATGAAATTTCAACTTCAAACTACCAAACCTCAACCCTAAATCGCATTTGCCAAATTCTTGTAACGAATTAGCGCAATAACCTCACACAAATAGCACATTTCAACAACATTATCGATTAAACCATTTCATTCCACCAACATATCAAACTTTAACTTCAAACTACCAAACCTAAACCTTAAATCGCATTTACCCCAATCTTCAACCAAATTAAAGCAATCACCTCACACAAACACTACATTTCAACATAAATATGAACTAACTATGAAATTCTAACAATGCAATACAAAAATTTGTAGAAATTACAAGTAATTTACTTGAGATAAATACCTCAAACAACTCCAAAAAACCGGCAGTGAAGGGTGGCCGGCGATGACAGAGGGCGGTGGCTTGGTTGGGCGGGGGACGGCCGGCGAGCGGCTGTTCGTGCACTCGCCACTCCCTCACTCTCTCTTTGAAGCTTTCGCAGAAATGAAAGAGGAAGACTCTAGCTGGGAAATTAAATTGGGGGGGGGGGGAGACGGAATTCTGTTGCCACCCCAAAAATTCAATTTTTTTTTTGGGTGACAGAAATTCCGTAGCCCAATTTTTCACGAAAAAATTTTTAAAATTGGCGACAGAAATTCCATCCCCACAGGCGACAGATTAAAAATTCCGTCGACATCTCTGTCGCACAATCTGACTTAGTTGTAAAACTGTTCACCAGTTGCTATATCCATCGCCATATCTATTGCTGATCTTTTCCATTGCTGAATTCTGTCGTTAATATGAACTTTTTTTTGTACTGAACATAGTTATATTGGATAGTAAAATCACAACGTTTATAAATTGAATGGATTTTTTATTTTCAGTTGAAGTTATTTTTTTTATTTTGTCTTTTTATCATCAGGCTCTAGATTGAGAATAATGATTTTCATGGTAGTTGTTAGTATCCTAGTTTGAATTCTAGTTTTGATAGTAATCTTATACATTTTATTTTTTTTGGGGGGGGGGTACACGATGTTCCATTGCTAATTTGATTACTTTGATATTCAATTCTACTAAATGAAATAAATGAATTTGTTTTTATTTTTATTTTCAGTTGATTTGACTTTTGTTTATTTTTGTTGCATTTTTTATTCAATTTTCTTTTTCACTTTGACGGGGGAAAACGTTTGATTTTTCAAATAAATTACATTTAGTATAGCAGAATTCAATATTTAAATATTAAACATGAAAGACATAATGTAATATAATTATATTGGATAGCGAAATCACAACATTTATAAATTGAATGGATTTTTTATTTTCGGTTGAATTTATATTTGTTGCATTTTTTATTCGATTTCCTTTTTCACATTGATGGTGGAAAGCGTTTGATTTTTCAAATAAATTACATTTAGTATATCAAAATTCAATATTTAAATATTAAACATGAAAGATATAATGTAATATAATTATATTGGATAGCGAAATCACAACGTTTACATATTGAATGGATTTTTTATTTTCGGTTGAAGTTATTTTTCTTCTGTTGCATTTTTATCATCAGGCTCTAGATTGGGAATAATGATTTTCATGGTAGTTGTTAGTATCCTAGTTTGAATTCTAATTATTGATAATAATCTTCTACATTTTATTTTTTGGGAGGGGGGTACACAATGTTGCATTTATAATTTGATTACTTTGATATTGAATTCTACTAAATGAAATAAATGGATTTGTTTTTATTTTTATTTTTAGTTGATTTAACTTTTGTTTATTTTTGTTGCATTTAAATATTTAACATGAAAGACATAATGCGATATAGTTATATTGGATAGTGAAATCAAAACATTTATAAATCAAACCAGCATAGCCGCCTTTCACCAAGAGATACAAAAAGAGTAGCACATACAATTGAATAAACAAGATTTGATACATGCTAATCTATATGTATATATATTGAAAATACTTGAAAATTCCAAAGGTGAATGCCCAAAGAGATTCGATAACCACCTAGTAATTAATATTATTTAAAAAGGCAAAAAATTAGCTATTAATATTCTCTCGGGATCAATATATTGGAGGGGGGATGGATATAAAAGACGTAATTGGATATAAAAGAAAGCTTATGTCCTTCAATTTCCATGTGAACTTCACATTACAACTGTTTTTGTGTATTATAATATCACGTAAATATATATTTACATAATTTTTATGACACAAATTCATTTAACATCGGTTGATTTTGGTTTAATATATATAACACAAACTAATTCACATAACACAAACTAATTAATGTAACACAAATTAATTTTTATGAACCAACCAACAAAGCCTAAGTGATCTATTTGACAAAAGTTGATTTAAAAGCAGCCCAAAATGTCGGGGGGGGGGGGGGGAGGATTTTTATAGGTGAGACTACTGAGTCATGTTTCCTTTCATTTAACCTAATCTAATATTCACCATCTCTCTCTCTCTCTCATCTCTGCCTACCTCGTTCTCTCTCTGCCCTCTCTGCCTGCCTCTGGAATCCTCTACCTTATTCTCGACCTTGCCATGGACGCCATTCCCAAAAATTAGAGAACCGAGATCCTTTCTTGGGTTTTGACGCCTTGGTGACGGCAACCACCACCGCCGTTATCGGTTCGTTGATTAAAAAACCACCCAAGTGATGCAAAAACACCGTCGACCCCCAATAAAAACCCACGAGCCTTGATCTACGATAATCGGATGAGAACCACCATGGCTGTTTTGTAGATCGGTCGAAACCGAGTATGAGAAATGCACCACATGCACAATGCGCTGCTGAGGTGGTGGTGCGTGGGCTCACGCACTTCCATTGACGGTGTTTCTCCGTTTTTCTTTCTATGGCTGTGTAGATTGGAGATGATGCGGGGTTTTGGGAGGAAGAAGATCGTGAAACGACCTTCATCAGCGGCACGTGATGGTCACATGCCACCCTCCCCAGTGCGTTTCTCCAGTTTTCTTTTTATGGCTACATAGGTCGGCAGTGATGCGTGGTTTTGGAAGGAAGAAGATCGTGAAAAGACCTTCGGCGGTGGCACGTGATGGTCACGCGCCACCCCCCGGTGTCGTCTGATGGGTATGGTCCGAGTTTCCTTTATTTGCGTTTTCTACACCTTATTTGCTTTTAATCTGAGCCGGTGTGGAGATTCAGGCAGAGGGGGGTTGGGGTTAGGATTGTGAGTTTGAATATGGATTTTGGGCATGAATTAAAATTATGAATTTAATTTAGATAGAGGGCGGTTGGGGTTAGCATTAAAGTCATAAACCATGTTTACACGATTTTATAAAGTCATAGAGACTCAATTTAACCAATCAAAGCTAGTGTAGATAATTTTCTTCCTCAGGTAATTTTCACTGCAATTTATAAATTTGAGCCTTATTTCCGTTTATTCAGGCAAAGGGAATAAAATGAGAGATAGGATAGGACGTACCCGATGAGTTATCATGGAGTGGTGATGAGACGAGGTGTTTTACAACATGGCATATATAATCTTTCAAGTGTGCAAGGGTGTTTTACTGCATGGCATTATAGGAAACACTGGGTTCTTCCATGGCCCAATTTCTGACATTGGGTGTGTAATACCTCGTCACTTAATTATGTTTAATTAGTTTTATTTCTTGTATTAGCTACATGGTTATGATTAAGCAAAGAAGTGAGCCATGCATTATTCTACAATCAAAGAAAGCAATGCTTGATCTAAGAAATTTGGATGTTGCGAAATTTCCTTCAAGTATATGAAATCTCAGATAATCATGTGAAAGCATATAATTTTCCACAAATAAGCATTGTACCCAATGAGGTGGGAATTTACCGAGTCATAGTAATTTCTTAATAGCGAATGAAAGGAATGGAATTAGCAAATTGATGCTTGCCAAATGTATGGTCGATGTTGGGCCATGTGGAAAGAAAAAACATTAGGATAAGCTTACATTAAATTGCCAAGACATAGTAATCATCCAAAAATAAATAAATAAACAAATAAATAATAGAAATAAAAATAAAATAAATGAAAGAATTACTATATAAAGTGGGAGATAGGATCCTAAAATAGGATGTGGAGTCTTGTGAATATAACCACAAAAGAAATCAAAAAAAGAAGAAGAAGAAGAAGAAGATAGCTCCGCACTTCATCCACTTCCATCATTATCTTCATTTGTACAAGGTAATCAATCCTTTTCCCACCCTTTTGTCTCCATTGAATGTGAATGCGATGAATATCCAAATTAATCCATGAGCAATTCATGTGGTTAGTGGAATAATATTTTCAATAAATTGAGTTGTAATTGAATTCTTCAAAGAAGTCATTGAGATGTATATCATGGATGAATGAATAAAGTATGTCAATTCACTTCAATTGGTTCATGAGAGTCGCTTGAGTTTGGTATTGGAATTGGATGCTTGTTTTAAATAATGTTGAAATGAGGATATAACAATATTTTTGTCTTTTGGATTGTCGGTTGTTGCATGAGTAAACTAACTAATGAAATTGGAAGTGAGAAAAAAGAATTAGGCATTTGGGTTATGCAATTGTAAAAGTTTGCACCCTAATTAGATTGGGTATATATCTATTTGTTTGGATTACTTGTGCTTCAGGAATTGAGTTGGGTTCTTTGCTAACTTGAAAGAAGTACAAAAATTAGAGATATATATTTAGAAATATGTGTGGAGCTAACCAGTGAAAGAGTAGGGTTTCGGTGAAAGAATATTCTTAGTTCAGCGTTCAAGTCAATGTTTAATGAGAAGTTGGACATTTAAAAATGTGTCAAGTTGGTTAAATGAGGTAGGGGCTTGGTTGGTCTAAATGTCTAGTTAAGAGGTTCATGAAGCATTTGGGTTCATAAGTAGCTAATTCAAGTAGTCAACGGATTTTAGTTGAATTAATTGATCTTTTGTTTGAGCTTAAAGTATCAAGTTCAAGATTGATATACATAGATGAAACAACCTCGATAATGAAAGGAAAAAGGGTCATTTGAAAGCATAAATGTGGGAAGAAAGTGTTTAACGTAGGTACTTGGGGTTTTAAGGTCACATTAGATTGGTAAGGGCGATAAGAGTTGCTAATTAATTTGGTTAAAGCAACACTGGTTTGTATGGAGCTAAAATTACATTCAAGGGGAAATGATTGAACAACAGTAAAATTACATAGTAAAGGAGAACATTAGTAATTATTTGATTAAGTGAATGATGGCAAAGGGAGGAAAAGTCGCTTGAGATGTTTCCTAAACAAAGATTTACAATGTTAGTCCGTTAATTTATAAGTTTTTGAAATTGAAAGTATATTGTTATTAGAGAATAAAGATTTATAAAAGTGAATTCTCAGTAACACAAAACTTGAATTGAAGTCTTATAGAAAGAACGATCGTAAACTGAGAACTGCTTGTACCCTTCAAAGAAGTTCCAAATTTACGTCTACTAATATTAACAAGTTTTATTTAGCCTCTACAACCTTAAGGACCCATTTTATTGCTCATCGTTCAATGCAATATTTAATGTTTAATGTTGAATGTTCATTGTTCATCGTTTCTGCTAGCAGAATTCACAGTTCGGGCCCTTCCTGTTAAACGAAAAATTCATAGTTCATTATTCATTGGTGCCATGGGCACTGTTCATATGTTTGGGTCCCCGTCAAAGCCAAGAAACAATCAATTTCATAGTCAATGTTAAATGTAGTATTCCTTAAAGGATGTTTAAAAAGCATAAGTCTTAAAATTGTGCGCACGCTGAGTGACTCATTCCAAATAGTTATTGACTTTAAAAGGGTAACGTATTGAGCCATAGCTCATTTTCCCTTTGTATTGTGTTTTCAAACTAATTCAGCGAAGGAGAGGCAACTTAAAGTTAAGCCAGAACCTGCGGAAGCCAAGGGTCTAGGAGAAATGGGCTAGGGTAGTGATTGCTAATTCTGTAACCTAGTGGTCTTTTTGGAAGGCTTGGAACCCATCTTGCATTTTGGGCATTTTGTAGCAACAATTAATGTACATTCATTTTAGACATGATTAAATCATTATGTGATGCCTACGTTGCAATGGTTAATAACAATGTGAGTCCTTATTTGGTGTAAGTATTGTAACGAGTGGATGTTGTTTATCAGGTCGGCTCTACTTCTTTATCTGCAGCCTTGTCCCTAAGGGACGACGATAATGCCCTAGCTTAATGGTGCATTTCACTAACTCATAATGCTTATTAATAGAGGTGTTTGTGTGGTGATTAAGCTTGGGTATTACAGGGTGCATCTTGGTTGAGTTCCCGGCCTTGATATGTTAGTGGCTAAAGCCTTGAAAGCCACCGTTTCAATGGTTGTCCTGTGCTCAGATTCTTTGCAAATTTTCTACTGCCTTTCTTCTCTAATCACCATTGAATATACTTCATTTAGGTTTGGGAGGGGGTCAAGGGTAAGAATGTTGGATCTGACTACACCGAACTGGTTTGAATCTAGCCCCATGAGAAATTAATGAACCTTTTCTGCTTCTTGAAATTTGCTAAAGTTGAAATCTCTTAAGCAATTGCAAATGGGAATCTGCTGGCAAGCCCCTAATTCATCTCATAGCTCTTTAAGCTTGGTGATATACTATGTCACAGACACGGTGTCTTGACTTGTAAGATTAATCTCCCTCTTCAATTGGCGAACTCTAATTTCGTTACCCTGAGAGTAACGTTCCTTCAAGTCGGTCCAGATTCCACTTGCCTTCTCTACATATACGAGACAAATCCATGTAAATTTTTATCGATTACATTGTACAACTAAGCTATGACCATCGAATTGCATTTCTACTAGGCATGGACCTCTGGTGAGTTGCTTTTTGGCCTAGTCAAAGACCCGTAAACAAAGCCAAACTTAGTTTTTTATTTTAAGGCATTGGAAACAATTCGATTCCAGTTAGTATAATTTTTCCCGTTGAGAATTACAAGTGAAATTATGTTTCCTAGGTAATCGGCACTGCACAAATAGTAAGGGGATTGTGGGTTGCTAATATCCACAATTGTGGTGTTGATTTCGACTTATCATCACCTGTAACTGTGAAAATAATCACTAGTGAGAAGATAGGTAAACTAAAAGTGAATTGTGTTTGATTGAGCTCTGATACCATGTCAAATTGCAGCTTGGGTGAGAAGGTTTCTCTTGACTGCTTACCTCCAGTCATTCGGTTTCATTGATTTTTAAAGACATTATGTACAAGCCATTTTGTTACAAATTAGGAAACTACTAGAATTAAGGATACAAGAATATCAAATCTCACAAGAATTAAGGAGCTAACTATGATACAAAAATACGAAACTGTAGGAATTAAGGAGCTAATTATGCTTCTCAAATATGCTCCCAGCAGAATGCCCCTAATTTTTCCCCCTAATTCTTTTTAATCAAAGACTAAGAAGTATAGTACCATCACCAAAGTATGCAAATTTCGAAAGGCGTAACACATAACTAAACATAAAAATAACCAGTTGTGGCCATGCGGAGTGAGAATTACGACTAAATCGTTGGCTAACTTTTCGGAATTACATGATATATTTCATATTTTGAAACTGTCAGCAAAATATTAATCCACCAAAAGATTCATCAGCATTGATAAGATCCAGAGGTGCCTTGTTAGATTCTTACATACCACATAATCTAATCGAGCTGAGGTGTTGTCAACGCCATTAGCTCTTAGAAAAAAGTCAAAAAGGTATAGAATTATTTTGGATTGTGCGCGAAATTTACCTACAATGGTCCGACGAATTTGTATCTCTTTTTTGGTACTTTTCTTTCGTTTTGGTGTTGTTTGTGTCTTTAAGAGCTCTACCACTTGGTTGTATGTGGCAAGATGTTGTTTAGTTACAATGTCTAGAATGCCTTGAAGGGAGGAGGGAAAAGACTGAGAAGAGAAGGTGATGGTAGCTATAGCTGAGTGGGAAATTTCCCTCTGAAAAACACATCTTTATTCTCTGTCTATTCTCTCTCTCTCTCTCTCTAACTCTACTATTTTTGAACCAAGCGCGGTTCAAAGAATTGGGTAGTGCGAAATGTGGAGCTGGAGCTGGAGCAGTGGAGGCAGAAGGAGCAGTTGTCTTTAAACAGGAAAATACGTGTGTTCAAATAGGAGGAGGATTTGAAGCAAAACAATATAAGGGAATTTGTCAAGAAGCTGAAGTTAAGTTAAGACAACTAAGTATACACAATTGCAAGGCTTTTTTGTTGGCAGATGGTGAAGCTATTGATAGTGGATTATTTCATTACGAAATGGTTATGGTACGTGAAATCCTCATTTTCTAAAACAAACGTGGTTTGGATCTGTGAATGAGCTTGGTTTAGGTGAGTAATGATTTTTAGTTGGGTTGGAACTATTGGAGCACTAATATAGTGTGAAGGTGGCGTTAGATGGGGATAATGTATGTTGTAATCAAATATATTGCTTAAGCACAGTGACAGTGGTTAGGTTTGGGAAATTTTGGGCTAGGAAATAACAAATATGAAAAAATTGTGTTGATGTTTGATTATGTATGAAATTTTCATATATTAGCTGGCAGTAGCAATTGTCGGCGAATTAGGACATGTTTGATTTTGTGAATCCGTTATGTATCGATTGATATCCCGAGATGCCAATGATATAAATATGGGGTAATTTTGGGTAATTGTGCGAAGAAATGAGAAATACAAATGAATTATGTATTGATATTTGACATGAATGAAATTTTCATATATTTGTTGGCAGTAGAAGAGGTTGGTGAATTGGGGTATGACTGGTTTTGATAACCCATTATGTCTTGATTAATATCCTAGGATGTCAATGATATAAAGATGGGGTAGACAGTGTTTAGATCTGGGAAATTTTGGGAAGGAAATGGAAAATACGAAGGAATTATGTGTTTATGTTTGATATGAGTGAATTTGTCATATATTAGTTGGAAGTATTAGTTGTTTTTGGATTGGGGTATGTCTGATTTTGATAACCTATTATGTCTCGATTGGTATCCCAGGATGTCAATAATATAAAGATAGGGTAGATGCTCTGTAGGTTTTGGTGATTTTGGGAAGGGATGTGAGTAACATGAAGGAATTATGTATTCGTGTTTGATATGAATGAATTTTTCATATATATGCTGGAAGTAGTAGCTATTGGTGCTTGTAGTATTGCAGCATGTCTGATTTTGTTAACCTAGTATGTCTCGATTGATATCCTATGATGACAATGATATAAAGGCGGGGTAGATAATGTTGTATGTGAAGTAAGTGTGAGGAGGAGACCTTTTTGTATACTGAAAGTTGTTGTTATATTCGTGTAAGGGCTATAGTGATTACGTTGCTGAGGAATTGTGTTTGTTAATTACTCATAATGGCAGTCAGTGTTGATAAGGAGCGTGCAGTAGTTGTCAAAGAGGTTTTAGTGTATGTATGTTGGGGAGATTACTTGGAGTATGGAAGTAATGGAGTATTGACAGATCAAGGAGGCAGTTGTGACTGTGTATGGGTTAGGCAGAATACGGGGGTTGATGAAGTTGTTAAGTTAGCAGATGAGACAATGAGGAAGGGTCTAAAAGAGCAAAGCTTGTGGTATAATATCAAGTGTGATCGGATTATGTTAACGCCGTTACATAGCCACGAGGATGTGTGTAAACTGATAGTGATGACTTTTCTTATATGTATGTTGCTGAGAAGGACAAGCCAATTTTGTAACCAATGCATGTGACTAAAGCAACAGAAATGGGTGGTGTGAAGGGTACTTATTTTAAGAGTGGGAAAGGTGGAGGTTGTACGCAAGTAGAGGATCATGGTGTCCAGGAGAATGACATAAGGTCCTGTGTAGGAGTTGTGACAAAGTAATACTGTATATTATGGATGGTATTGTTTGTTGATATTGTTAGGCAATTTGGTTGTAAAAAATGTGAGTTGGAAGAAAGGAATTTAATGTATACTTAATTAATTGTCAAGGTTGATGACGAAAGTTGTTCAACCCAAACTTGGAAAAAAATAAAAATTTTACCTCAATTAATACCAAGATTTGGGTCAAGTTACAAAAGAAAGAAAGAGAAGAAAAGAAAATTAACAACAAGAGTCGTGACCCAACGCAGGCCCAGTCGAGCCTTACCTATCCCCCATCCTTCGTCATCTTTCTCTTTCCTTCTTCCTTCAACTTGTTCAACTCACCCATTCATTACCATCATTAACCTCTAGCCGTTTCATCAGCATTATCTTCATCTCATCAATTGGGTTGATTAATGGGCAATCAATCACTTGACAGTTATGAAAAATTGAAGGACACGAAGGGTTCGGATTCGAGCTATAAATTGAAGAAAACAAACACTGGCTCAGGAGGAATAGCATAGAGTAGATTAGTCTAGAGTTTTAACTTTCCAGTTTCAGAGTTTTGTTTCGTCTCTGTTTTGTTTTTAGTTTTAGATTTAGGATTAGTTCTCAAAAAAACTAATGTAATTGAATCGCAAATTTTCAATTTTGAACGAAGATTTCAAATTTGGTTTTTGTATATTTGAGCAATTGGTTCAATTGTGGCTTTCCAGCCTTCCTTGTTCTTGGTTCTAGTTCTTTTGAGTAATTTGGTTTGATTCATTTCTTACCCAATTTCATAATTACTTGAAACTCAGTTGTAGTCTAATTTCATAATCCATCCTAGAGGATAACACCCGTAATTACTGTGGTGATAACCGTACACTTGCGAAAATTACAACAAAAGTGGTACGCAGCAATCTATAGGTGGAGAGGAAATGAGGGATGGAGAAGAAACAGTTGACACACTAGATGAAGACTCTGACGACTCAGCCACGAACTTTGAAAGTGACTAAGCCACGAACTCTAAAAGTGACGTTGATAGTGAACAGTATGTGTGGTCCCGTTCTGGAGTTAATTTTGAGCCTTATAAGAAGAGGATGGACATCTAAAAGAATGAAATAACACGGAATAGAAGTTTACATATGCCGATGTATTTGGGTACAATATTTGGAAGTATGCAAAGTAGCCAATTAATTTGATTATAAATTGGAAAGGAATTACAAGCAGTGCATTGTGGTGAAATGCAAAGCAAAAGGCTGTAATTTTTACATTTGATATGAGATGTCGTGGCTCATCAAGCATATGTCGTGGCTCATCAAGCTGCAATTGTGGTGTCATGGCTCATATTTGACGTGAGATGCAACATAAGATGTGAATGGTATGTTGTAGAAATCATTTGTGGTTGTTGTGTTGGACATTAGGCAGGGAGAATCCATTCTGGGAAGTTGTTGTACTCCTCAAGTGTAACAAGGGCTGGTGGTCTTGTAATGACTATCTTATATACTTTATAATTCGAGCAGACATTATCATAAACCTGAGACATTGGCAACAGTTACCAGGAAAACATGACTGACGAATTCAACAACATTTTCCACTTGTAATGCATGCACGAAGAAACATGGGTAACACACATGCTGTTTTAACTAATCATAATTGAAATCTGTAACTTTGGTCAAGAAGTTGAAAAGCCACCTGGCATTGGCAACAATGCAATTGGTGTTGTCATAATACTATATGACCGTACTTGACGGTGCAAAACGCGCATTACATACATGCCAATAATTTGCATAAACTGTAAAGTATCAAAGCATACGGTTCTTTTAGTTGAAGGTACGATAAGAGATTTGTAGTAAAACCTAAGGAATAATTAGCTGTGCACAGCCTTGTAAGAAAAATCCACATTTTCCCCAATTGCCAGTAACTATGTTCGCAATCTCTATTGTGTAAGTCTCGTCAGAAAAATCCATCTTCTGCCCAATTATCGGTAAACCAATCAACAATGCTATCCCCACCTTCACTACTCTATGCCATATAGTCACTTCTAGAAGAAGTGTCCACAACCTCCCCCTCCCCCTCCACTGCTGCCCTCTTTGTTCCCCTTCGCCCTTTACATGAACCCCCCTTCCCCTCTATTATTGTCCGACATTGTTTCGACACTGATTTCCCCTTATGGCCGTCGACGGTAGTACACATTTTACTTTGTCGTCTCAATTCCTTGCGAACTTCTACAAATACAAACAAACACATTACACAAAGGTTTTCAAAATAATATGGCCATCCTCATAATCAACATAATTCATGACAAAATCAAGTATACTTACATCACAACATCATTCATAACTACCATATATTCATACTGCATATATAACACATATATAGACTAAACCCGCTGCAGTCATAGACAGCATAACACACCATATTTTTAGCAGCAATTATCCCAGGTTTGCATAGTCATATCCAAGGGATATCTATTCTGACATACATTACACAACTACATTCAACACATCCATGGTCCACTCACACCTTCCCCAAAATTCATCCATATTTACTATTACAATTCATACAGATACAATACAATTCTCACTTGACCCAAATGGACAACCCGAGATATATCATATGTAAATACCGGGTTAACATTCATGTAAACTATTCCAAACACTCTACAAAGTCGAGCAACTTTTAGGTACATGAAATCCATTTCACTCACTCAATGCGACCCATAAATAGTTGTCACTAAAATTTTAGATGAAACCACTTAACACAACAACTTCAACATATATAGTTTCGGGTTAATCATATCACCTTCCCAACATCACATACAAACCAACAATGACATAATTCGGAACACATTTGAAAGCATTTGCAAGCACATCCAACATCTACGTCCCCAACAAGTAACCCAACATAACCATATAGCATTCCCAAACCTAAAATTCCTATTTTTTTCTAATTTCAAATTTCCTATTGAGATTCATGTCATCCTACTAAATGTGTTTCCACTACCCAACTTACAACAAATAGACTTTCAATTATATGCTATGCACTTGATGAACACATAAACATGTAAGAAACATTACCTTTTCTACCAACTTCATTAATTTACACAGTTGCAATCCCACAATTAGCCAGCAAAGACAGTCGTGATTTCGAGCACCACCAAGTTTCAATCTACCAACTTCTCTTCTTCAACATCGATGATGGACGCTCCTAATGTTCTCTCCCCCCCCCCCCCCCTCTTCCTTTACACCTGCTCAATTTCTCTGCAACTTCTTTAACCTCCCACAATAACCCACAGCACTGCCCTAAAGGTTTTGAATTTCTTAATTTTATCTTTTTTTTTTAGCTCCTTCAAACATAACTTCTAGCATTTTTCAATTTTAAACTAAGTCACTTAAAGAGGGGTGTAATAGTCCGACCCTAAATTCTGTTTACTAATTTCATGATATTAATCCATGTGATTGAGTTCATTTCATTCACATCATCTCTTTTCATATTCCCATCTTTTTACTATTCTCATTTGGACATTTCTCACGGGGCCCTTACTTTGCAATTCGGGGATTTATTCTCGTCAATTTTGGATATTGAGTGAGGCCTTGATATTTAATAATTTAATGTTTAAAATTCTTTTCCATGGCATCACAACCATTTATTTCAAGATTTCTTTAAAAAAAAAAAAAATTTCAGAAACGCGCTCGGTTTCCATTTTTCGCTAAACCCGAGCCCGTTTAAAGCCGATTTCGATGCAACAAGACTTGACCCTTATTTGATTAATTAATCCTCTTAATTAAGCCCTAACCAAGCATGACTTTATTGACTTTTCAACCCTAATTTGCAGCCATGTATTTAGGCATGTGTTAAAATTAAAACCAAGGCTTTTATCTTCCATTTTTCACCAAGTGTTTTTCTCTCTCTTCTCACCTCTCTTTCTCTCTCTACACGGCACCTTCCACCACCATAACCACCATCTTCCCACCACCAAAGCTTCCCAAAACAACCCTCTCTCACCACCCCCAAACACCTCTTCCACTTCCATAAGCATCAAGGACTATACCTAGCTCTTTTACTAGTGCAAGTAAGTGTTCTTTCCCCTTTGCTGATTTTTTTTGTTTGTTCTTTGGTTTTGTTGGGTTTTGTTCTTTGTTATGGTTGTACTAATGGTGGATTAAGCTATTTTTGTGGTATTAAGAATCATCTTGTTGAGGGTTTATGGTGGGGTTGATTTTGGGTGAAGTTAGGGTTAGGGTTTCATGTTGAGGTATGCAAGTTTCTTGTTCAAGTGATAATTATGGCTTGATTTCTCCATGTTTTTGCCTATCTCTTCATGTATTGAAGTTTAATATGGCTTTTACGATGTGTTGGAATGTTGTGATGGGATTCAAGTTGACCCAAAGTTAGGGTTTTGTCCATAAATGCATGGTTTGGGCCAAAGTTGTGTTAACCTAGAGATATGTGTTTATGTGCTTGGAAAGTAAGCTTTGTTGGATATATATATGAATTGAAGTTGAGTGTGGTGATGTTGTATGTGGTTGGGACATACCAAAGTGTGTTATACACTCTTGAGAAAGAGTTTGAGTGGAGGTTTGGTGTTAAAAAGGGAAGTAGCAACTAAAAGAAGTGCTGCTGGAATTTTCAGTGAAACAGGACAAGTTTTGAAACAAAACTGGTAATGATCGGCCAGGCCAAAAATTCTGATTTTTGGTGGGTAGATAGGTCTAGATGTTAGCTTTAAAATGACTCTTGAATCGCCTTAATCCGAGGTCTGTGGAGGAAGTTATGGCTATTTTACCGGAACCTATGCAGGGTGGACAGAATGGTTGTTTTTCTGTCAAAACCTGATATGTTGCTGTTCTGACCCTATTTTATGAAACCTGTCATAGGAATCTGGTTAGGTGCCCTTCAGGAAAGTTTTAGAGGACTTCCTAAGCTATTTATATTGGGGTCTTACGTCTCGGTTGGAGGTCGGGAGTATAAGTTGTGGATTATTC
>JACYFF010003369.1:76328724-76368867 GCA_017589665.1 Selenicereus undatus
TTTCCAAGCTTAACATTTGACACTTAGTAAGTTCTAATTTCAGCACTAATTCTTAACCTAAATTGAAGTATATTAGAAAATAATAAAAGATTTTTTATTTCTATTATTATTATTTCTACCTTTTTTTAAAAATATAGATATTAAAAAATTATAAATCAAATATTATTATTGTTACCTCCTTTTAAAAAAATTACATAATAAAATATTCAAAAACAACAACTTCTAGTGTGGGTCCCATTTGCCCAAGATCTGAGCAGATCTAAATGTAAGCAGTCTTATCTTTGTGAATAATATTACTTACAAAGAGACTTATTCCAATAGACCTATAAAAATTTGAGAAATAATGTTGGAGTGGAAAAATCATTTGGTTCAAAGAAATGTTGCAAAGAAAGCAAAAGCTCACAAGTCGTCGCATGAAATAAATACTTACAGATCAGCATGGTTCACAAATTGCACCGACTCGCATAGTAATCAATACACGTACACAAGAGAGTGAGAGGAAAAAAAGCAGGTAAATATATAAATTACTAGCACACACGCTTAAAGGACACGCATGATAAGCACTTGCCTGAACCCCACATAGGCAATAATCTCTATGCCCTTATGATTCAAGGGACGGACAAGTAGCAAACTACTTACATTCTGTAATCTTAATTCTAGCCCTCCATAGCTTTCTATCCTGCATTATGTCCTTCATTAATGCTAAACTCTTCAAATTGTGTCTAATTAATTTGTTCTAACTCTTCTTAGGCCTGCCCCGACCCGTTCTACATTCCGGGAGAACAATCCTTTTAGATCTCCTCACTAGTTCATCCATGCATCTTCTCCTTATATAACCAAACCATCTAGGTCTAGCCTCTTCATCTTATCCTCTATGGATGTCACTCCTACTTTGTCTCTAACTACTACATTTTTAATCATATTCAATCTCGTGTAACCACACATCCAATGAATCATCTTCATCTCTGCAACCATAACTCACTGTACTTGAGTCTTCATGATTGGCCATTACTCCACACCATACAATAGTGTTGGTTTGATGGCCATATGATACACCTTTCCCTTCAATCTTAATGGCATCTTCTTATCGCATAACACCTAGAAGTATTATTGTTCCATAATAAAAGATTGTGATAAAATATTTACCCATTCATCTCACACTAATTTTATGCTGATAGTAATAATACCAAGTAATAGTAAACAGATATTAAATTTTTGATTAATTACATATTCTTTGAACATAATATAAATATGGAATATTAAATGTTAGATATGGTATGACAACAGTTATGCATCCTACATATATAAGATAAAAATATATGTGCAAATTACCACCAAAATGTACAAAATTGCTTTTGACTTCGGGAGAAGAAGAGTCCAACCAGTTGTCATCTTATTCATTAGTGGCGTTGTCCACATTCATATTCCACAATATTATTCTCTATAGGTGCATGCACATATGACATTTCCAAAAAAATAAATACATAATAGTTTGTACGTTTTAGTTATTTTAAAAAGTCATTGAATAATACTTCAAAAGTCATTGAATTTTTTAATTCCAAAAACCTCCAAAATTTTACATAAGATTGTTAAATTATTGATTGTAATCCACATGTATAATTTTTATAATAGGAAAAATTAACTTTTTGAATGCAGTTAAAAAATTTATAATAATTACTACAATGAAAAATTCATGAAGATTTTTCATGTATTCATGTGTATATATACATATTAATTTTTTTCTTTAAAAAAAAGTTTCTCATGTACGCACAGATTTGAACCAAAATGTTTAATATCAATTCTCCCTAAAAAATTCATGAACTAATCCACGTTTCTGTTAGCAATTTACCATTTAATAAGCATTTTAAACACGTATTAACATATAGAGTGTTTTAAAAGGATAAATATGTTTTAAAAGGTTGCGATCGTGTAAAATGCATGAATTATTGACATGACCGAATTAAACATAATATATGCAAACAAACGTATTAAAAAGTTAAAAAACGTCAGACTTTCTTTTTTTTTTTTGAAGTGAGGGTTATATCTAAGACATTTTGTTTGTCATTTAAATTTTGGACAACCTATTATGGAAGGTTAAGATTACGGTTTCCATTATATTTAAGACCTTGCTTTGGCATTTAGATTTTTTTCATGATGTTACAGTACTTCTTATATTAGACCAAAGATAAAATAAATTTATTTTCTTGAATGTTTCTTCATGTTAGTCTCATAATATTGTGACAATTTGCTTTGTTCATTGAATACTTGTGTTTGATTTGAATATCAAATGAATAAATTATTTGAAGTAATTATAAGTGCAAAGTAAAAATCATGTCTAATTATCTAGGGCGTGTTCAGCAACAGCGTTTTGAGTAGCGTTTGGCGTTTTGACTAAGTCAATACACTCATTACACAATTTTTGGTGTTCGATAACGTAGTGTTTTGAATAGCATTTCAAGTAGCGTTTAGCGTTTTAAGTAACGTTTTTGAAAAGCTAATAGTATTAACGTTTTACATTCAAAAGTAGCGTTCATATTTTTTTACCAAAAATTACCCTTTAGAAATTTTATCTTTGGAAATTATCTATATCCTTTTATGTCAATTTATATTAATCAGCTAATCCAACAGCTAAATTTACCGAACACATTTTATTCAACTGCTCTTCTAAATAGCTATCCGCCAACAGCTAAATTAAAAACGCTATCCGCTACTTGAACAGCTATCTGCTACCTAAACCGTTATCCGCTACTTGAACCGCTAATTTTACCGAACAAGGCCTAATTGTAATTGATGTGTAAAAATAAGAAAAAGTCCACAAATAAGGGTCCCATTTATGGCCTGATTTTTTTTCAAAAGTAACCGCATAAGAACATACATATAACTTTACATTTTATAAAAGTCAAATTTTTTTGAACAAATATTTGACCGTATTTTTTGTTAAAATTGCCAAATAATGCGCGTCCCGTATTTTTTCTGTTTGAACCTCGCTCGGGGGTCTATATGGGCCTTTGGATAATATATCGTTAAATTATGACTCAAACAAATTATGACTCCATTATCAATTGCTTTGGGCTGGTATTTTGAATAATGTTTATCTGCTTAACTAAATTGAGCCTATTTCAAATATATATTATTATTACTTGCCATACAAGCCATGAGGGCGATCCTTTTTATGAACCTTTTTTTTTTTTTGAGATCTCATGATTTAATATAATATAACAATTGAATGTGTTTCGAATGTTATTCGCTTTTTTTTTTTTTTAAACTATGAAGTGGAAACTTTTGCAATTGCTTATCTTCCTACCGTTATAGTAGAAGGAAAAATTGCTATATGGGATCATGCATATGATACGCAAGTTATTTACTAATTACGTACATGGTCATTGCATGTTCTACATTTATTTCTCTTTTTTTTTTCTAAATTCAAAAAGTTTTTCTTTTCATCATAAAACATTCTGTACAAGAAAAAAATTAAATTGCAAAAGTTCACCATCAAGAGATTATTTGGTGGCATTTTAGACAAAGATACACAATATAATGACATAAAGTGAAAAATAAATAAATAATTTGGTGGCAAGGTGGGAATCAAAAACAAAAAAAAATGAAAACATAGTGACATTATGTGCCAGTAATTAACTCGATCTTTGTCTCATATCAGCGAATTTATGTTTTGTTTGTGACATCTGTTTTTTCTTTTTGAAAAATCATATTAGTAATAGATAAGCCGGATAATTACAGAAAATGATAACATTGGTGAAAAAAAAAAAAACTATACTTCCAAATTGTGGCATTCTTCATTCAAAAAACAGACCCAAAAAAAAAAGAAAAAAGAATTGTAACATTCTTCAACAACAAAAAAAAAGTCCAAAGATCTCAACAGTTGTTAACTAATTACCAGATCACCATCATAATTAATAGGAGTTTCACTTATTTACGGTGTCAGTGCCAATCTTTTGTTTAATAGAGTTGGAAGTAATTTCCTTAGACACATCCAGTTCTAGTTCCTTCTACTTTGAGGACAAAAGTAAGTTTTATACTAGTTCCTAAAACAAACAAAAAAAATGCATTTTGGTCCATTGACTTTTTTACATAATAACTCTAGAATATGTGAAATTCATAGATAATTTAGAGGTGCACCAATAATTGAGAAAAATATATTTACATGTCTTGAAATGACCAAACTATCCTTTATATATATTTTTTTCCTTAACAAGAAGAAGAACAGACCCAATCTTCTTCTTCTTCTTCTTCTTCTTACGTTATTATCATCATCATCATCATCATCATTATTATTATTATCATTATTATTAGAAAATAAAGAGGCAAAAGGTATTAATCATTTTAGGTTCTTTAAATTCATTTATTCAAGAGCATGTTCTTCTAAACTCATGGTGAGTATTTATCATCATCATTCATCACATTTCAGCACAATTAAGTGCAATTTAGCAAAGTTCAATACAATTTGGTACAATTCAGCACAATTCAACACAATTCAGCACTTGAAAAAGTACTCAATTGATTGGATTGGAATTAAACCCAAATGACCTATTGTTTCTCAATAAAGTATGTTTATTATCGTTATTCCAAAATTTGTTGAAAATTGGGGAAAAAAAGTTACACTATGTAGCTAAAATAGAATGTTTTACCCTTTTATGTATAATATAAAAAACTAATATTATTTTTTCATACAGTGCATATTATTTTGATGAATTATTATATTATTTAAATAAACAGAATTGTCATAAATTATGTTAGATTACATAATTACTTTAAGAACCTAACTGAAATAGAAATACAAATATTTTGAGAAATATTGCTCATGAAAAATTAATAAATTTACTGACAACTTTCATATCAATATATTCATACATCTAACTGCCTCCATATTTTTTTATCCCAAAAAAATATTACCCCTATATTTGATTTTTACTTTACCTTCTATTGCTTTTTTTTTTTTTTTGAATTGATGCAAAGAATGTTCCGAAGGCCTGATCTTAAATTTTTCGTAATGTTCACTTCTTTTAATCTAATAAGAATGCCTGAATGTATATTCTCCATAGTTCGACTTATAAGTATTTTCAAAATTGAACTACTGATGCAATCCATTGCTGACAAATTACAACACACGAAATTACTGCATTAACGCCAAGGCGATTACAAACTGAACATATTTTTGCAAATTATTTGCATACTGTACATTTCATTTAAAAAAAAAGTCATCTAAAATATAATTTACAACAATGATAACATAAATATGCAACTCCTTGGAAAATTTATATTCCATCGCAACATAAATAAAGACAAATTTACAAGTGCTCATTTTCAACACATACACTTGTTAAACCTATATTCTACCCATTTTTCCATAACCCAATCCCCTTGTATCCCTACTTCTCACTTCTAATTTAGAGAATTTGGCATGTTTTCCTTCGAGAAGACTAATTGGTTCTAATCTCTTGCTTTGCAGGTGATTTGGCCTTACTTTCGACGTTTAAGGGCTATATTAAGCAATGTGAGCCAACAGAAGGAGAAGAGGATGGAAATCAAGTGGGGACCAAAAGGGCAATACGGGCCACGGTGCAAAACTATACGCCAATATCGGCAAGCAAAAGTTGAAAGGAATGGCACTGGATGTTGCGCATAATAGCACGGTCGTGCAAGTTTCTGGCAAATTATCAAGGTCAATTCCAAACAATGACATAGGGTGTCGGGCCACTCAGCACGTACATGCCACAATTTAGGAAAAAGGAGCAACGCGGTGCCCCGTGGTGTTTGGCACGACAATCCGGGTCATGCGACTTCTTGAGCTAGTTCCCACTTTCGTTTTAAAAGGAGCTCGATGTTTTTATTTGTGGGAGATCTTCTATTAGACTTTCAATTAAAGGTTATGAGTACATTCTAGCACATTAATACCTGGGAGTTTTTGAAGATTATTGTTGTTGGATTCAAGACTTTTATTTATTCAAATTTTCAGATCCTGAGTTTGTTTTCTCAATCTCTTTCTATCGTTCATTGTTTTAGTTCTTGATTAGTTGTTAATATGATGTCTTGTGATTATTGATTTGTGACTCCACCATGTTTAGTGGCTAATTTCTTAAAAGTGGTTGTAATTAACGCCAATTATGCTTAGTCGAATCATGATTTAGCCCCCAAATCTTACTTGTCCCATGTTTGTGTCATTGATTTCTACCTCGCTCACCACGTGTTCAATGAATTGCTTGAAAGAGCATTCGTCTATTTCTACTAGGTTTTAAAGGAATGTTGAAAGACAAAACCTTTATCTAGCGTAACTTAGTAGACAATTAGGATTTTGATATGAAAATAATTAAAATTCTAATTGGGATTTGAGATTGTGAATCTTGCAATCCTTCAAGTCTTAATCCCATGAAAATAGACGACTATAGTTTTAAGATTAGTCTTCAACCCTTGAAACTGGGGGGGGATGAGCTTAATTAACGATCTATCCATTCATATTACATGCTTGGGCAAGTTTGATGATGCTAGTAACTACAAAAATGCTTTGCATCTGCGACAGAATCTCCTATGCAAATGACCCGAATTTTCGACGGAAAGTACGACAGAAATCTGCCCGTCAGGAAGTAGCTTGTCGCAGATTGCATTCCGACGGCATCCGACGGATTTTGTGACGGAAGAGACCTGTCGGAAATTACGCCTGGGCACTTTTCAAGCCGAGCAGAATTTTGCAGGGATAGACCATTTCCGTCAGAATTTTCAACGAAAATTTCCATCAGAAAATTCGACAGAAATGCCATTTCCCTATAAAAAAAATTAAATATAAAACAAATTTTAACTACTTAAATATTAAAAAAAACACCACAAACAACATATATAATGATTACTAAATACGAATTTTAATGTCTGAAAATTAAATGCGCTAAATTAAAAATTATTCATGACATCCACAATTGTTTTCGATATATAGGGATATCAAATAATTAATCAGAATCAGATAAATTCGTGGGATCATCATTGTTATTTTTGGAGTCCTGCTCATCATCAGTGTCCAAGTTGACTTGGCTGGAAGAACCTACACTTTGTCCCTTAAGAAATCTCACGACTTTTTTCATAATACGCTCTATCTTCCCCTATTTCTTACCTTGGCAATTTTACTTATGGCCTCTGCTTGCTTGGTAATACTCTGATTGAGGGGTTGTGCTTGCTCTCTTGGATCAAAGTGCTCAGTTGATGAGTGGCGTGCAGTCGCAATTGTAGCTGATTTCTTCAACTTGACCCCCTCCGTGCCAAAACCGTATACACGGCTTTTTTTTCAGATTTTCTTTATGCCAAAACTCTTCTGGGGTCATTGGGGGCAATTGGGACTCCCCTTGAGTTGCAGCTTGAGTGTACTCCTCTCATTTCTTGTGGTGCTCCTCCTGAAATTTGTCAAAAATAAAACTATTACATACTGAGGCGACAGTTATAACATATGAATAATATCTGAATAAAATATGCTAAACTTACATATTTTTTTTGTAGATTTCTTATCAACGAATACTTTGTCTTTGACCTTGCAGTGAGTGTCCTTAAACAGTTCTTCACATATGGGTTCCCTACCTAATGCTTTGGCCTACAAAACATTAAATATAACGAACGACCAAATGCAACGAAGGACCAAAACCACATCCCTTACCATACATTGAATATCGAAAATACACTTATTAATAAGCTCATTACTTAGTAGGCGCCTCTTCCTTTCACTACTCGAAATTGAGCCATATGTATGTAACAAAGGACCAAAACCTTTTGTATCACTCAATCTATTCTTTTTATTTTGTTGACTCAACTTCTTAAACTTGTCATCCTCTCTCCAATGCTTGAGCATCTCATTCCAAACACTAGGTGATAACCGCTTTGGCTTTTTGTTGTACTTCCTAGCATATCCAAGAATGTCCCTAAGCCGAGTTGCACCTTTGTACTTAAAGTTACGCCGTATCTGGATTTCATTGTCTGGATATCACTAGTAGTGTTTCTCTAACAAAGTTGAAGTATATTAGTAAACATATCAAACAATTTAATGATGACATTCAAATTCATTATACAGAAAACCAACCTTGAACTCATTAAACCATATGTCTTGTTGAGATTGTGAAACTTCCTTCCACATGGTAACCTGCAAAGCTTTCAACAATTTTTTGAATTACACCCTGGTATGGAACAAAACTAAGTACCAAAAAAAATCATTAAATTTAATTACTGTAGCCATTAAAAAAATATGAATATTGAAGAAGAAAATTTATAATGAACTTATGTATCACCATTAAGTTGTAAATAAATCTTATTATTTGTGCTTGCAGTTTCACTATCAGGTATAGGACTTTGTCTATCTATTCTTGCCCCTTCAGTTTGGACCCCTTCATTGTGGATTGAGTGGCTTGGCATTCTAGGCTAACCAACAATCTGATTACTATTGTAATGTGTGCTAATAGTGCTAAACTGTTGATAAACCAATGGGGTAGTTGAAGTGCCACCGATGTAACGATCATTGGGTTGGACAGGTGACTGCATACCCATACCCAAAAAAGGTCGTTGCATATAGGGTTGCTCATTCATGCTAACAAACTAATTTTTGAACAGTTGAGTTGGGTCAAGGAAACCTCCAAACATCCCACTGAAGGTGTTTGTTTCATAGTTTTCAGCAGGATCATTCTGTGGGGTCGATGGTGGTGCTCCTCTACCCGCACCACTCCTAACGGTTCGACCTCGACCACATCCACCATTTGCTCCAGACATCTAACAAATACGAACAAAATAGATACAAAATACAGCAAAGCAAACATTGATAGTATTGTCATTGAAAAAATACCGTAAACCAAAAACTTTCAATAACTAAATTGGACTAAACGTGTCAAACACATACAATTGTTTTTTTCTAGCTTGCAATTAAAAATAAAGTACGTAGACATACATAAAGATCCATACAACTAAAAGATTAAATCAATCATTGTGGGACACATCGTCATCATCGTCATCATCACTTTGCAATGTCATATCTCCTTCATCATCATCATTAGTGTCTTCAGCTTCATCCTCCCATTCACCTTCTTCGTCTTCTTCATAGTCATCATCATCATGTTCACCATCCCCATCATGATCCATCACCCGAAGCATGTCCATCAACATCATCAGCTTGTGCAGTTTCATTGACTAATGTTGTGGCTATTATGTTATTCACATTTATGGTTGTCATTCCTAACTGTTGATATATAAGCTCTAAATTACCCTTCTCTTTAGGGGCACCGCGAGGTTTGTTTGGTATAGCGACCCACCAATTCGCTTTTTCTGATATCCCTTTAGGGTACTTAAGGTATACCACTTGGATTGCAGTATCAGCAAATATGAATGGGTCAAACTTTCTGTAACGTCGGTTATGATTAACCTCAAGATAAGGGGTAAATTTAGGATAACGTAACCCCTGATGAACATCCGGGTCAAACTACTCACAATTAAAAAGAACACATTTTTTAATTGGTTCGCCTTTGAATTCAACACAAATAACTTCATGAAGTATGCCAAAATAATCTTCTGATACTTCATCACCTTTGCTTACTCCTTTGACACACACGCCACAATTATATGCGGCTTTACCTTCATTCCTAGTCCTGGTATGAAACTGGTGACCATTAACTTTATACCCAGAAAAACATCCCATTACCATAATAGGTCCATGAGTAAGTTGACCAAAAAAAATTTGCCTCTCATCATCAAACACCTGGTAAGAATTAATCTATGAGGAAAAAACAGATTATTCTTTTTAGAGTAAACAAACATTTTATAGGAATTGAAGATTAGTTATGAAAAATTACTTACATTGTACTCAAACCACTGTGCAAAATGTGCATTGATAAACAAGTCAACTTTCACATCACTCGTGTTTGAATTATGCTTGCGAAGTTCATGTCTGAACCAACTGTATTTAACAATTCAAATTATTTAATTACTCAACTATTTAAGTATTCAAATGAAACATTCAATAACTGATAAATTTATTCCAAATATGGTTGTACTTCATCACAATTCAACAAGATGTGAAGGCGAGCGACACGATACTCCGGCTCAGTAAGATATCTTTTTCCTCGATTTTCAAATGGAGTACCCTTATGATTGAACACCGAAAGAGTTAGCATTTGTAGTTCGGATTGTCGATGCCCTCATTACGCCCAATTCTTGGACAATGCAAGCTTTACTGAAAATAATAATTGGCAAAATGTTTAATCTGAAATGCTAAGTATGCCTGAACCATGGATGCCTCTGCACGAGCTTTGTTCTTTGCCATAGGCTTCAACCAGTCAAAATACCTCTCAAAAGGATACATCCATCAATATTGAATAGAACCACCCAACAAAGCTTCTTCTGCTAAATGAATGGGCAAATGTTCCATGACATTCCAAAAACCAGGAGAGAAAATTGTCTCCAATTTACAAATAATTATAGCAATGTTCTTATTCATATATTCAAGCATGCTAACGTGTAACTTGCTGGAGCATAGGTTTCAGAAGAATTCACTCAACTCGACCAAGGGTCCCAAAACATCTTCCGGAAGAGCAGTAAAAGCTACTGGAAGAAGATTCTCCAAAAAGACATGATGATCATGACTTTTCATAGTTTGAAACTTGGCGCTAGATGGATCAACCCAATTTTCCACATTAGAACAATAACCATTAGGCACATGAATGTCCCGCAACCGTTGGCAAACAACCCTTTTTTGAGCTAATGACATTGCAAACTTGGCTTTCGGCTTACACAATCTATCAATGGACCATCTTGTAGCTAAGTTCAACTCTTGCCTACTGCACAGAATAAACATATTCATTCTTGCTTTTATACCATCCTTTGTTTTTCCCGGAACATCCATCACTGTGTTTATAATATTTTCACAAAAAAAATTCTCAATACGCATAGCATCAAGGTTATGCCTCAGAAGTTGATGCTTCCAATAAGGCAACTCCAAAAAGATACTTTAGTTTGAACCGTTATGTTCATTTTCCTGAAATCTGAGAATTTGAAATTACACCTCTGTAGTCACTTTAGGCAATTTAGATGCTACATTAGACAATATTTCACCAGAAATCTTTCGGGGAGGGCCAATGTGTGTCCTCTTCCCTTTACGAAAAGCAACTTTATTAGCTCTAAAATAATGATTCCGAGACAAGAACAGACGATGACAATCGAACCAAGATGGCTTTCGTCCATGCTGTAAATGGAATGCACAATTTTGGTACATACAACTGGATATACTAACAATCTATGAGTACTCCAACCGGACAACATACCATAGGTGGAAAAATCATTGATTGTCCACATTAATGTAGCATGCAATCTAAACGTTTTCCCATATGAAACATCAAATGTATCCACCTCAACATCCCATAGTATTTTCAACTCATCAATTAAGGGTTGCAAGTACACATCAATTCTGTTCTTTGGATTTGTTGGATCCGGAATAATACAACTTAAAAACATGTATGGAGTGGTCATACACATATCTTGAGGCAAGTTATAAGGTGTAACAACAATTAGCCACACAAAATGCGATTTTCCAGATAGGAAAAATGGTGTGAAACCATCAGCACATAGACCTAACCTTACATTCCGAGGCTTTGCTGTAAAATTTGGATACTTTTGGTCAAAATGCTTCCACACTTATGCATTCGACGGATGCCGGAGAACACCCAATTCTTGGCGGTGCTCATGGTGCCATCTCATGTGGACGACAGTACTTTTTGAGACATACAGTCTTTGCAATCTTAGGATTAAAGATAGGTAGTGTATTCTAGCACATGAAACCTCTTTATGACCTCGTTTGTTGGAGTTCTTTGGTAATTGTCTTGCATGTCCACAAAATGTGCATGCAGACAAACCTTCATCATGTTTATAATAAATCATGCAACTATTCGGACAACAATCAATTTCCTGAACTTCCATGCATAAATCTCTCACTTTTCTCAGCTACTGATGATAATTT
The DNA here is from genome assembly GCA_017589665.1 of Selenicereus undatus. NCBI lineage: Eukaryota > Viridiplantae > Streptophyta > Magnoliopsida > Caryophyllales > Cactaceae > Selenicereus > Selenicereus undatus. The sequence continues at coordinate 76,340,708 of JACYFF010003369.1, forward strand.
TTTGGAATGCGACTTTCAGGAGGGCATATATCATATCTTTCATCAGATCAACAACTTCGCTGAAACAATGTTGAGACATGTTGTGGCCTGATTTAATACTAAGTAGCCTCACAGATATTTCTAGTTCAGTTATGTTACACCCTTCATACAAGGTTCTTTGGGTAGATTCAAGCATAGTGTAAAATGTCTCAGGATTTACATCATGAAAGCTACTCATGTGCATTTCATTAGCTTGGAAGGCAGCATGAAGCATGTTCTCCATATGATTATGATCATTGTGATTGAAATCAAAATTCATAGATTGTGAACTACTTGCACCCGCTACTTCCGAATTATCTTATTCCCCATGACTTGTCCAATACCAATAATTCTTCACAAACCTCTTTCTATACAAATGAGACTTTACAACGTTATGTGTAAAATACTACATATTCTTGCACTTTACACTTGAACACCTATAAATTCCATTAATTCTATACTCCTCCTGATTTTGTGCAAATTCATCAAACATATTTGCTCCCATTAACCACTCATTTCTAAGCCCATGTCCATCAGAATTTCTTCTCTTATACATCTATTGATGATCCAATGGCCCATCCATTTGTTGCTAATCTGGTTGCCTTAATTGTTATATATACTACAATTAATGTCAATAAATATCTTTTGGAAACTAATTTAACCAATGACCAATGAATTATTGTAATACATCATACAATTCAATATTTGAAAGATAATAATGAACTTATATATGTACGAATATTAACACAATGTTTAAGCACATAAATAATTATAGGTAAAGATAATTAAAAAAAAACTTGTTTCAATCCACAAAAAACAACGCTCAACTTGTGACAGGAACATGAGCAATTGCGATTTATTTTGATCGTTGAACATTATTTCTTTTTTTGCCCATCTAAAATACACAATAAATAAGCCATAACTAACACAATTTACCAAAGCAAACATTTCCCTGTCAATATATGGTCATTTAAATCAAAAATTATTTTGTGCACACAAAATTTTAATAACATTTTTGTTCCATAATCGATAACTACTTACAAACTATTTCATTTATCCAAATCAACATACATTGCAAATTAAATTAAAGATTAAATTATTTACTATAATTTTTACATTCACTAATGACACCAATAAAAAAATTACTTTCATATTTAGTTCACATTTTATATTCTCATATTTCGAAAATAGATTTACACAAAAACCTAAAATACAACAATGTAATGAAACATATATACTACAAAAAAATAAATTTAACATAACTATTTTATTTATCATAATAAACCTAATTAAGCATCAAGGACAAATTAAACTATTTATTTCACATTTCAAACCCAAAAAAAAACTATGAACCAAAAAGTAAAATAAAAATACTTAAAAAATCAAGCAAATCATACAAAAAATTAAACATGCCTCAAAAAAGAATATACTTCACATACTTAGCAAAAATTAATATATAAAACAAATCGAACAAAAAAAACATACTTAACAAACTTAAATCATTAACCAAAACAAAACATATTCTAAATGCTTAACTACTTACAACTATTTCATTTATCCAAATCAACATACATTACAAATTAAATTAAACATTAAATTACTTACTATAAATTTTATATTCACTAATGACACCAATTAAATGAATTAAATTCATTTTTAGTTCACATTTTACATTCTCGTATTTCAAAAATATATTTTCACAAAAATCTAAAATACAACAATGTAACTAAACATATATGCTACAAAAGAATAAATTTAACATATCTATTTTATTTATCAAAATAAACCTAATTAACAATCAAAAGCAAATTACACTATTTATTTCACACTTAATCCAAATAAACAAAGCCAAAAAAAACAAAATACTATTAAACGAAAAATAAAATAAAAATACTTAACAAATCAAACAAATCATACAAAAAATTAAACATACTTCAAAAAAACAAATACTTCACATACTTACAAACAATTAATATATACAACAAATCGAAGAAAAAATAAACATACTTAGCAAACTTAAATCATTTATCAAAACAAAACACATTATACATGTTTGACATACTTCAACATTTTATAATAATTATACAATTTTTATAAATATACACAGTTAATATATTTTATTCCACTTATCTAAATAAATACAGTTCACAAATCAAACAAAAAATTAACATAATTAACAACAATACCACATAATTAACAACATAATTAACAAAAATTAACATAATTAAGAAAAAATTAACATAATTCGCATCAATATTTTCCACATCCATATTTTAGGAAACAAAATAAAGTAAATAAACTATACAAATATGCTTCAAAATTAAATTTCACAAAATTTAACACCACATACCAAATTAGTATAATTTCAAAACACAACAATTCCACTAACCTTTAAATATTCGAGAAAATAATCAGACTACCGGAAAACGGGCGGCGGCAACCATTCACAACAAATCAACCACCATAAAAAAACACCAATTAATGCAAAAAATTTAATTTTTAAGAACAAATTAACTACAAATAAACGATTTACCATTGAATTATAGTTGAGGCAACCATTTTTTCGGATCACCGGCCACCGGAAACTATATGCTTCCTCCGTCTCTGTCTTCGTTGCTCCCTCCTTCTCTCTCTTCGTTGCTCCCTCCTTCTCTAAGCGGCTGAAATGAGCTCAACGGGCGCCCATCCGAAAACTAAAAAGTAGATCTGGATTTTTTTGAAAAACAACCCGAATTTTCCGACGGAAATACCGTTGGGTATCCGATGGAATTTCGAATTTCCTACTGCAATCTGTCAGAATTTCCGTCGGAAAATTTCTGTCCCATCGAAAATTTGAAATTTCGTCGAATTCCCACGATATTTCCGTCGAATTTTCTGATGCCCTCCAAGGGGTACCTGGGGCATCGCTTTTGCTATCAGAATTACACAACCTTTATGTAGTAATTCGTAATTGATCTACTAGCATAATTGTGTTGTTAATTCCAACCTGATTGATCTACTAGCATAATTGTGTTGTTAATTCCAACTTGTGTGTTTTAATCTTGTGATTTCTTGTTCATATTCCTAGTTATTATCTGAAACCTCCAAACTTGATTTACCTAGATTGAGTAGTTTAATTAATTTCAGCAATTGAAAACAAGTTACCTGTGGGATCGATCTGTACTTGTTGATTGCTAACTACAGTGCGGTTATAACTTTGACAACACTAGTAAAAGAACTACATAAACATGTTTGCAAGCTTAATTGCAATTTTTCTATAATCATGTAAAATCATTCAGTACCATGCAGCACGCTTTAGCATGATTCTAAATGTTTCACCATGATTTAGCATGATTAGGTTTGATTCAATATATTTCAATATGATTCAGTAATAAACATCAATAAGAAGTTGCCTTAGTCCAAAAATACATGCCCCAAATGTTAATGGAGCTTTAAATTGTTTTCAATTTTCATAGGTCCGACAATTATTGTGCACGAACTCTGTATGTGAAAATGTAAAATTTTCTATTTTAAAGGTGAGTGTCTTTTACTACTTTATAATATTTTAAAATGTCTCCTTTCTGAAGGTACATTTTGAAATGAATTATAGTGTTAATGTGATAAGTAATTCAAATACTTTTATTCTTTACTTAAAAAAGAGAGAAGAGAATCTAGTCTTTTTAAAACTTTCAGTCTACAACACCCCACTTCCCCAAAAAAAACATAATTGTGTGCAAATTTTTCCGAATTTTTGTTTAGGTGTACAACAATGGGTTCAATACCCCCCCCCCCTCCTCCTCCCAAGGGGCAGCAAAAAAGTGCGTACCTGCTAGAATCTACAAAATTCGCCCTAGTGAGTATGGTTATGAGTGTTCAAAATGAAGAAAATGGAGGAAATGGGGCAGGTATTATTAAAATGAGTATCACTATAGGTATAGACATAGGTCCTATCAACCCGTGGCCCTTTTATCAATACCTGCGCTATATCCGCTCTATATCCGCCCTTTTATCAATACCTGCGTACTCATTTTTTTAAAGTTCTAGTTTGTAATTTGTACTTGGATGTTTTGCTAGTTACTTTGAGTTGTATTCTATTCAAGACTCTAGTGGAATATTTTTTCAGAAACTGTAATTATCAAGTGCTAATTTATTGCTTTGATTTATAAACTTTTAGGTGTATTTGGCGTGATATGATATATTATTGGAAACTTGGCGTTAATGTGACATATTGGCTATTTGATGTCAAATATGTGTACAAAATGGGTTCAATTATTTTTGTCCATATGTACCCGAATAAAATTCGCATATACACTATCCTCAGTGGGTGTATGTATGGGTATAACTTTATAACACTCGGTGGGTATAAGTAAATATAGTTATTAATTTTGAAAATGGGTATAGATGAGCGTATGACTAAACTCGTCCCGTATCCGCCCCATTACTACCCCTATCTCTAACACTGTGTTTAGAAACAAGGTGAATACATTTTTCCTCCCCTCCATTTCCACTCCCTTCATGAACCTCTCCTTCCCTTCCCCTCTAATATTCAAACAAACTGTAAAGTATAAACTTCGAGATAAGACAGGGACAATATTATCATGTGGACCCCTCACTTGTTGTGGTCTATAATTTGACATGGCATGCTTACTATAAAGTTTAGAAAAATAGAATGCTGTCTTTGATTGCAAATGATGTTGTAACTTTGACTATATATACATATCTAAATTTTATTTTTAAATTGCCCTAAAATCGAGATATTCTTGTTTTAAAAATAACCACGCTTGGGGTTGAATGGATGATTATGACAGAGAATTAACCACGTCAATTCAAAAGTTTCTCTGTGAAATTTATCTCAAGTAAAAATGTCATCCCTTACAATGTTATGAGAGATAAGAAAAACAATATTTCTTCAACTTAAGAGTAAATCTAGGCTTCTTTGTTGCACTTCAATGAATTTACGCCATCATTCAAGGATTTCATGCAAAAATAACTCCCAAAAGAGGGACTTTTTTTTGGGGGGGCCTTTTCAAGAGCCTCCGACGTTCAAGTTAGGAAAATTTAAGAAGAAAATTAAAACTAAAAATCTAAACTGCTTGTGTGAATCTTTTTTGTCTTACCTCTCAAGTTTGCCATGATTGATTTATATAGTGCTTGCTCGATGGTTCTCTTAATTTTATTCAGCTTTAAAAATCTTCATCGCTTCCAAATATGTTTTGGAGATCTTTGTTAGATCTCTTACCCCTTTTCACAAACCATGGATGATTAGTTAGGTGCCAATGCATTTTGAGCTAAGATTATGTTAACCTTATTGTTTGGGCTAAGACCTAATGCTCCACACTGATGGTTTGGTCGACTTGGTCAATCTCTTCTATTTAGGTTTTCATCAGATTTTGGTCCAATACCACCGAGATTTTGTTCACCCACATCAAATATCTTGTTGTAATTTACATAACAACAACCCAGTGTGGGCTCCACTTGTGTGGAGTTTAGAAAAATTCAGATGTAAGTGGTCTTATCATTGTAGGTATCACTACCTATAATAACTACTCCAAGATGAGCCTTGCTTGTTATGATTTATACTTAAATGAAAATATATTTAGAAAAGTCAATTTCACTTACAAGATTAGTAAGATTAGTTTATACTTACATCGTCTCCTTGTTTTGTTCCTAAATTAGACATTTTTTATCCTAAAATATCTCCCTTCCAAGAATTATGGCCAGTGTTGTAAATACTGTACCGCTTGGTGTAGGTCGAAACGTACTGTACGAGTGAAGAAACGGTATAAGCTATTGTTCGGTATTGTACAGGTCAAATACCAGTCACTATTGCTCTATATCGTCAAATATCTAGCAGTACTGATATTTTGAGTCAAACATCGCCCAGGACACTAAAATTTCAAAAAAAAATTGTACTTTAATTCTTTAAATTTTTTGAAATTCAATGAACCCAGTACAACGGTACATAAATAAGATATGTTTCATTCCAATAAAAAAAAGCAATACAACGGCCGATGCGATATTTATAACTTTGATTATGGCGCTAACAACTTGCAATGTAACATTTTCAGGAATTGTTTGTGTCAACGATAATTAATAGTAAAAACTAAACTCTTTTCCTTTTAGGAAGGCAAAAGATCACACGCATGGGTACAATAATTGACAATTAAGGGTGATCAAAGTCAGTTAAATGGAAATTTGGTTCGCAAAAATTATGAACTAAAAATCGAGCTAAAACTTTAAATTGAATTTTTTAGTTCCGCAAAATTATGAACCGTAGTTTAACAAAACTGAAATACTCGATTTGATTAACCAAATTTTCGATTCGGCTATCGATTATCTATTGATTTAAATTGTTAATTTTTAACTTTTACTACTGGTTTAATCTAATTTAACTATTTATGACACCAAATATTAATTTTCATATTATTTTATGTTTACTCTTATTCTTTTATAACATCTACATATGCTAATATAAAATTAGGTGTTTGGTGTCATATGCTAATAAGTTTGTAATTGTATTTTCATTATTTTGGATTGTAAAAGAGTAATACAAATAACAATTACTTTGTAATTATGATTACCATAAACTATGTAATCATAATTGTATTACATTATATTTAACCAAACATCACATTAAACGTTATATAGGTCTCGAACAGCGGATTCGTGACCAACTTTTTATTTGGCTTTGATCAGAATAGATTTTTCGATTGATAACTTGATATCTAACATAGGATACGTTTTAGAGTGAACTTATCAAGAAGAAATTAAAAGCGAAAAAATAATAGGGTCTAATTTACTTGGCCAATAATCTTATCTTAAAATTCTCAAACATAATATATAATCAAACTTTCAAATTTTAGCAATTAAGGGCCTATTATTTTCATTGGTAAATAAACATATACTACTTCTTTTAATTAAGTTCTTATCAATGCTCAACGGTCATTCAAAAAATATCTCAATCCTTCCCAATTATTTCTAACCTTTCCTAATCTTTACTCATCTTTACCATTTTGTACGATTCATTCCAACTCCTTAGGGCTTGTTTGTTTTGTTGTTTAGAAAGCTTTTGAAAGTCATTAACAGGTTCGCTAGTCACTCCCAAATGTCGATGACCACTCACTGTTAGCCCTAGTAAGTACTAGTAAACGCCGACTAACTACTATTTGCTATCTCTAAACGATGTTAGTCACCATTACTAATCGTTAATAAATGCTAGTAACCACCAACTGCTATCGTTAACCGCTAGTAGACACTAGACCTAACATGTAAACCACTGCTATTTATTAACTGCTAATTTTAAATATTGAAACAAATAGCTCCTCAAAACATAAGAAAATTTTTCAAACTCTTACCAACTCTCCTCAGCCATCCTCAATTCTTAACCATTCTTACTAATCATCCCAATAATAAATTCTAATATTTTTTTATTCTCACTAATCCTTACCAATTCTTCACTTTTATCAACTTTATTTACCAACGAAAAAATATGTCCTGAAAATGTTAAAGCCCATGCTAAAAGCTTATGCTTTTGAAATGTCTTTTATATATTATATTATTAGATGGAGGATCGTTCCTAGAGGAGGTGAATAAAAAGGATGAAATGGACACGCTTTACTTTTTTTTTTTTTACAATGGTAAAATTGAGGCCACCCATTGGGCCCCTATTTCAGGGGATACCCTAATGGGCCAACTAATCTATGGGGTGGGGGGAACCATGCGGACTCAAGCCTCTTCCCATCCCTCTTCAATTCCAGATAAATGGCAATGAAGAGTTTCTCCACCGAGATTCGAACTCAAGCGGTAGAGGTGGAGCAAACATGGTGGTACCAACCAGACACTGCCTCATTGGTACGGACACGTTTTACTTGGACAGTTGCCTTGAATTTAATTTACCGACCATCCATTCCAAGCCCGAAGAAGAATGACGTGGTCACTACGACAAGGCAAGCTAAGCACATCTCACATATAAAAAGTAGCAGAACAGATAGCGATGGTAGTGGAATTAGAGGGGTCCCCCATCTATCAACACAAACGAACATATAAGCAAAGGATCAATAGAAGCATTAAGTATACAACCAAAGAAATTGCCAAGTACACAAAAAGAAACCCTCTTTCTCTCCCCCCCCCCCCCCTTCTAATTTCTCCCTTTAAGAAAGAAAATGCCCTAAAAATCTCTCAACCAAGAAATCAATCACTCCCCTCTTCCCTTAATCATAATCTTCCAATCCGACAAAAACCAATTAACCACCATGCAAAACCCAGAAAATCTGACCTTTCCAACCGCCATGTCGGAACTTGAGCTCTACGGCTACTTCTCCTCCGCCGCCGACCATGGAGGCGATGCCTTCAACTTTCCGGCGGAGAATAGTAATTTCGGGGGGATTCTTGGGGGGAGTAATTACTGCAGCAGCATGAGCATGAGTGGGAGCAGCTGCGCGTCGTTTTACCCTGGAGCGTCGGGAATATTGACTGAAACGACAGAGTCGAAGGCGATTGCGGCGTCAAGGGTTCTTCATAAGGAAGCTGAGAAGCGGAGGAGAGAGAGAATTAACTCTCACCTCGATCGTCTTCGCTCACTTATCTCCTGCACCTCTAAAGTATACTCTCTCTCTCTAACTTTCTCTCTCTAGTTCTTCATCTACTGTTACTGCTTATATTATGAAATGTGAAGTAGGGTTTCATAGTCTATACCTGTGGATACACCTAAATTCCTTTCTTTTTTGATGGAATTTTGCGTTAAATAGGTTTTTTTTTTCCCAAATACTATATTTTTTCAGCATTAATTTTGGATTTTATAAAAAATTTATATTGGTACTTGCTAAGTTATTGTAAGAAATGTAATCTTTATAAAAAATTTATATTTTGAAGAATCCATATGTGGGTATTTACCTAATTAATCGTATGAAATTTATTTTGTTGCTATGGGATTTTAGGTCGGGTTCATTGAAATGAATAGGAAATTGTTTAATTGTTTAATTTAATTTAGAAGGGGTATAAAACATTCGATTCTTGTCTTTCTGATCATTTCAGTACATTCCAATATAAAAATGTCCTGCTTTTTAAATACAGTGAATGGAAAATAATAAAAGTAAGTACCCAACATCATCATCTCGGCGTGAAGAAAAAGAGATCGGGCGCTTTTTGATGGGGTTGGGTGCTGAATCATTAAAATAAATTAAAAAATTAAAAAACAAATTAATAATATATATATATTCAGCATTACCTTTTTTAATAGTATGAACCATACCGCATGCATTTCTTAATTCTTAGGGTTCATCTTCAGCAGCTTTCGGACTATTATGACCAGAAATTTCCATTAGGAAAAGTCTCTCACCTTTTTTCAATGTTATTCATGTTCAGTTGTTCACACATAAATTCACTCATACCTTCTTTTTTTATTTTGGGTGAGCAAATAAAAAATAGACGGACAAGGCGACGCTTCTCTTGAAGGTCGTGCAGAGGGTGGCGGAGCTGAAGCGACAGGCGGCGGAGCTTCCTCCCTTGGAAAACTTGATGATCCCCTCGGAAACCGATGAATTCACTGTCTACATTCACAATGATGATAGCAATAACCAGTCTCTCTTTGACGACGCCTATTGTGGTGCTCATGCTGTGAAAAATAATAACAATAACAACAACAATGACAACGATGATCAGATGATTTTGAAAGCGTCATTGTGTTGTGAAGACCGGCCGGATCTCTTTGCAGATCTGAGCCAGGTCTTGAGCTCCCTGAACCTCAAGACCCTTAGGGCCGAGATCTCCACCCTTGGAGGGCGGATCCAGGGTGTGCTCGTGGTGAGTGGGGATCATAACACATGCCAGCGCGATGAATGCGTTGTGTTCTTAAGGGATGCATTGAAGGGAATTGTTCAGAGGTCAGGATCGGAGGACCGGTTGAAACGGCGGCGTAGGGTGTTTGACCATCCTAATTGCTGATATTGGCTTGCTCATTGATGAATCAATGTTTGTGATACGTACTTGTATGTTGCAATGCATGTCTTTTGGTTTGTTGTGGTTTGGGGTTTGGTTTCAACTTGTATAATACTATGGCCCCATTGGACTTAATAGGTGAAGCATATTTGGTTTTTCGATTTGGTGTTCTTTAAAAAAAAAAAAAGAGAGAGAGAGAGAGGTTGGGACTTAAGAGCGCGTTTAACATGTAATTGAGCTTGTAACTGAGCTATGGCAAGCACATCAAGACTTCTATACTTTGGTTTGCTGCAAATTAATATTTGGATCATTTGGTGGCTTTTGTTTTTCCATTGACTGACCCCGATTCTATTTCTTGATAAGTATGATATGAAGTGTTCTATTGGATGCATGTAATATTTTGGCAAGATATAATGCAGGTCAAATTTGTAATACAATTACAATTATAAAGTAGAAGTAGTTACGCACTAAAAAAAAAAAATTTTTACTCAAATGCTCTAATGCATGCTACCAAACATGCAGTAATGGAAACTTATTATAAATTTGACGTTTCACTCAAACACTCTAATGCATGCTACCAAACATGCAGTAACGGAAAACTTATTATGGATTTGTTTGCATCAAACAGTTGATTACGCATTCAACGAAACAATCCAGTTACTATTTACACAGCCCACCTACATGGATGATTAATTAAATTATGACTTTCTTGATTAAGTTATGGCAAAACAAGCTTCTAAATGCTCAAACTGAGGACCAATTTTATAATTAGCTGCATATGGTGCTAAATTTATTTACCCCCAAAATTAGGGTTTGTAGATTGGTCGATATATACATCTTGAAAGAAAGACCAAGGAAGCATGCAATGATTCCCTTGTCACTTGTGGCCTGAAGGGGGTGTAAGAGATTCGATTATTATGATCTCTTATGTCTACTCCCAGAAGTTTCCATCTACTACCAACCTCAACGTCAAAAAAGAGAGAAGAGAGATGAAGAGACATTCTCGTAAGGATCGAGGTGGATGCAATATTGTATTCTACCACTTTGGAAAAGCGCGAAGTGATTAATAATGCTTACAGTAGGAAATAACACAGCAAGGGCTAAAATAAAGGAATGTTTAGTTGCAAGAGTTTTTTTTTCAAAAAAAGAGTTTTTTGGGGGGGGGGGTTTTAAAAGCTAAACTGGTATTTGTTTGAAGAGCTATTTGGCAAAGTTATTTGGATCCAAAAAGCTCTTCCTCAAAAGGCTATTTTCATTAGCCTTTTGGGAATAGCTGTTTGTGAAAATGACATAACTACTCAAGAGTTTGAAAAAATTACACCATATGCCATTAGCGTTTTATAGTGATATTTGATGTTATGTATTATTTAAATTTAATCTATCCAAGATTAAATCATTCGAATATATAAATTTCAATTAATAATAATAAAATATGTTGCAAATAACAAAATAATATTTGAAGACATAATTATCTTGTAGATAGATATATACGAGTTGAAAAGGAGAAAAAATATTAATAAGAATACAAATTATATACAACTAGTAACAAATTAAAGTTTTATCAATAAAGTTAATTTGAACATATGACATCAATTTAATTTTTCTTGGAAAGAAAATAAGATAATTAGTAAATGAAAAAATTATTTTTAATTAAAAAGTAATTTAGAGATAAGGACAAAAATAAAATTTTACTAAATATCTTTTTTAAAAACAGCTAATTTTGCCAAACACTTCTTTTGTAAACAGCTAATTCAAACAACTAATGCAAACAACTAACAACTAATACAAATAGCTAACAGTTAACAGCTAATAGTTGTTTACCAAATAGGACCAAAGACTTGCTAAAGCTGATATATCTTCCAATCAACATGTGTCAGCTTTAGTTGATACCTGTGTTTGAAATTAGCAATTTGTATGAGTTTATTAGTTTGAAAATTGTAACCTCTAAGATGTAGTAGCTGTTTTTTAAAGTTGTATAGTGAATGTATTATATTTCTTTATTATTGTAAGGGTCATGTCCACAATAAGTACGTAATCAAGGGGAAAAAAAGTTGATGTTGCATGCATGCTTAATTTAATAATGAATGTGTTCAACTTCAAATTATATTGGCTTTTAAGCCGATCACTCTTTTTCATTATCCGGTAGTATAATTAAGCTGTGTGTCTCAATAAACCTGACCCCAAATGTAAAAGAATTTATTAACTAATTTGTTAATAAATAATTAAGTTTAAGTTTAGCCCCTAATAAGTTGTTCAATAGAACACTAGTTAGTTAATGAGTTTTTGTTTCTTTTCTTTTTTTTGGGGGGGGGGAGGTTCAGGGTGGCTCCTATGCTTGTCCACATGCTCCACATGTTAATAACAAAATAATACATTTATTTCTATTAATTATATGTTGACTTTCGAGTTGATGGCGGTTTTGAACCGTATTAGGAATACATTTATTTCAATTAAGATTGTCAATTGTGGGTGTTATCTGTTAGGATCATTTATTTAAAGGTGTTTGGGTCATGTTGTAAAGCTTGTTAACACATAAAAATCCATTGTATTATGTTAACACATAAAAACAAAGAATGGAGAGTTGCATTGAAAAAAAAAAACAATGATAAATTTAACATCAATTTTATTATCGGATCAAAGACTTAAAATGAAGATAGATCAACAAAGTAGGAACCTTATCAAGTAAAAAAAAAAAGTTAATCCTACTTCAATATAAGGCGCGTTCTTTTCTACTTAACATAAGTAACTTATTACTAATTAGTGTTAATCAGTACTGATCAATCCTGATTAGTGAGGATGAGTGCTGATAAGTACTAATTAGAGATGAAATTGTATCTAGAAAATATAAAGTCCAGTGTTAACTAATTTTGATTAGTATTTGTCAATACTAATAAGTGTTGGTGAATATTAATTTATACTTATAAATATTGATAAATAGTGTAATAATAAATACTTATAATAAGTTAAAAGAAAACATATCCTTATATTGAACTATATACTATCGCACTTATATATCAATCTTCTTCCAAATTCTAACAAATACGTAGGCCTCAAAAGACTGACTCAAATGTTCTATCATAAATATACTTTAAAAAACCGCCCACCTTTTATGAGGGAGGGGGGGAAAAAAAAAAGCAAGTGACATACTTTTGAAATGGCTGGCACATATGTCGTGGAAAACCATCAAATAAGGCAAAAAAATAATAATAAAGGGGGGAGAGAAAGAGAGATTATTGGACGCATATGGCGTGGGGGAAAAGGTGGGGATGAAATGGATTAATACAGGGAGGTGGTGATCACAAGAGGAATGTTACCCACGTCCATAACAGCCAGTCAACTTCACTGTCCTTAATTGCTGTGGTTCTCTGTTTTCTGCTCTTCTTAATCATTTTCTTCACTTTATTCATTATATATAATATGTTCTGGGACCACGATCTCCTTTTCTCGTGCATGCCTTCATTTGGAAGTTACTGCAGAAATTGACTTCTGGTGCTACTTGGGTTCATTAGTCGTACTGAAATGTGAATGTCCCAAATATAAATGTTAGATAATTGTAGAGAGTGGTGAATATGATGATACTTTAAAAATTAAGAATGACAGCAAATTTCCTCATCATCATCTGGCGTCTTTCTGTTTTTAAAAGGATTTGTTAGAAAGTGAAAGATATATTTCATCATGCAGCGAGGTAATCTGGACTTTAGTTTAGCTTTAGTCAAGCATAGACAGTTGTTCACTCTTCGGATTCGCTGATTTGGTTTAAAGGGTCTTCTTCTTCATACATGGAAATCTCTAACAAGAGGCTCACATTCGTTCGAAAAACCTCGATCATTTCACTAAAGAAAATCTTCCTCTGCTCGAGTATAAAAATTTCAATATACTATGAATCTGTACTACCAATGTCAGAAATAACAACTTTGAAGGCTAGCTAGTAACAAATGTTAGCAATAAGCAAAAGTAAAATGAAGAACTAAAATGGGATAAAACAGGGCTAGTCACGCCCTAAGACACTTCTTCCCTTAAGATTTAACAACCTCCACTTCTTGTTCACTTAAGAAGTATACACAAATGACCTCAGCTTTACACACTCTGTCGCATTCCAAGCTTATTGTACTAAGCAACCTTAGCTAGCACATTCACTAAGTATTGGCCTCTCAATACCTAGTTATCAAAGTAAGCTTCCCAACTTACTTGTTACAAATCTCACTTATGAATACCCAAGTCACTAACTAGTACACATGAGAGTATTAAAGATGATTGCACTTGAGCTCTTTTCACAGTGTAATTCTTGTGTCTTGAGATTTGGCTCAGCTCCATCTTTTATAGAGGTCAAAACCTTTCTGGCCATTGGAGCAAAACTTCTCAAATCTTTAATGTTCTATGCCTAGTATCTAATGTCTCTGATCTAGACCTTGGTGTTTCCAAAAAAAAGGCTCTTGATTGACGAAAATAATGGATCTTGATTGCTGGTAGATAGAGCTTAATTTGATCTTCGAATATCCCATAATATCAATAAAAATAATTTTCAAATAAACTCAAGATTGATTTAATACAACTTTTCTAAACTGGCATAACCAAATCTTTACAAAATCTTACTTTAAAGGCAAGGATATATTTCATCACAAAATATAATCCATTCAAAAGTAAATAAAGAATGCTTTCCAAATATATTAACCATCAATATATTCTACTGAGATATCAAAGATAAAATAGGATAATATTAAATCTCATTTTGTCCAAAACAATTTTGCTAAGTACCAACAAGGACCAACTAAGTTATGTAATATAACTCAATGTACGCAAATTAAGCTTTTGTCTGTTACTCAAAACCCCTAATGTCGTTGAGTTGTGACTTTGAACCAGTCAATGACATTGTCACTGACATTGAGGGAGTCTTCAATCTCCTCCCCCCCTTTTGATAAAAGACAAAACTTCAATTTGGGAGTCAGGTAAGCATATTAGAGTAGATTATAACAAAGCTAGGCAATATAGTAATAGCAAGACAAAAATTACCTCTAGTCACTTAATTGTGAACACTAGAAGCTTTCAAAGTCTTTGAGATAGACTTTGATCATTCATTATCAACATCCAAGTGAGTCCACACTATTTCTCCCCCTTTTGACTTTCATTAAGAGAGGAAGACTAGCAAAGATGTTTTGCAATCCATTGTTCAAATAATCTAAGCAGCTCAAAAACATTAAGAAAATGAAATTGTTTTGAACAACTAAGAAAAGGAGAGGCTTTAGGCTTTTTTAGTGGAGGATGCATTTGGACGGTGGGCTAGTGCTAGAGCATTTGACCTTGGTTCCTCTACAGTTCCTGGCACACCAATCTCTTCTCAATAGTCTCCCCCTGACACATTTCTGCCTGAGCTATCTTCAAGGTTGTTTCCAAGTGCACCATATTAATCCCAAACTCATCATTAATCACCTTTAACGACCCTTCCTCAACTTTCAGATATGAGATAATACTGTTGATCTTGGAAGCACATCGAGTCAAATCCTCACCAATTCTTTTGAGATTAACCAATGTTCTTTTGATTTCAGCTTGACCAATCTTCAGACTGATAAGCTCCCCCTTATTCTCCTTAATGTCTTCTTTAAAGCAGTTTGACCAGGAAAGAGGAATGATTTCAAGATAAGGTTGAGGCTTAGGGGTTTCAAGGTCATTGGCCATGATCTCCTCCTTATGTTTCCAATGTTCAAAGCAAATGGGTTTGAACTTGAGGCTTTTGGGACTCTTATTGATTGTAGGGATATCAAGGCGGGCTCCCCTCAAGAGAGATAGTGAAGGCCTTGAAGATGTGGGTTAAAAGATTAGAGTAGGGCAAGGGAAAAATCCCTTGATAAATTATTGACGTTAGTCATGTACTTAAGTATAAGTTCTGCAAAATCAATGGAATACCCCTTCATGATATGGTAGAGGGTCTCAGGGAGATTGTCATCAGTTGTCTCCTTGGGTGATCCTTTGGACAGATGGTCCTAACCAAAATATAGTATAGGATCCGCAAGTTAGAGTACAAAGTTGTGTAGGACTAGTTGGTTTTCTTAATTTTGGCAGGTGGGCGTGTTTTTGAAGACAGATCCTGTGGGCTTTCGCTACAGACAATGAGGGAGAAAACTTTGAGGGGTCAGGGTTAAGATTGAAGATCCTATTAATAGAGGCAGTTGTCAAGGTGAGGTGGCATCCTTGACCTTGGTTATGCAGTAAGTTATCTCCCTCCCCTGAGGTTTAACTTTCTCAAAGTTCGCAGAGAACAAACAGCATGGGAATTAAGATTAACTTAGACACTCATGACCAAAGTAGCTGTGGTTTCTTTGATAAACTATGTGACTTTGGCAGTTGTAACCAAGGTTACTGTTTTTGAAACCAGGACTACTGTAGAATTTTTTACGTGATGTTTCTTTAATAAAGCAGTGCTTGTATGACATTTTTTGATTATTTGGGTTAAAACCACGACTTTCCTTATTAAAGAAAATATATTGGGATCAAGTAATTTGTTTGAATTCTCTTGACCCTTAGTAAGTTTTCAAGAGAGATTTGTGACAATCATCACACTTGTTTTGCAAAATATTTTTATCATTCTCAAGGTCATTAATTTTAATGTGTAGATTTTCATAAGATCTCCACAAGTTCTTATTTTCTTTTTTCACGAATTTGTTTTTCTTTCTAAGGGCCTTGATTTTAGATATATGATTTTGTCCATATTTAAAACACTTTAATAGGCCTTGAGCTAGATACTTTTGTGAAAGTAAGAAGATATTCCAATGTTACCTCTTCAGATTTATCACTTTCTTCAGTGTTTTCTCTAGCCATGAACCAGAAATCAAATATTTCTTCATCTTTACTTTCGCTTTCAGAGCTATCATTGTCACTCCATGTTGCAACCATAGGTCTCTTGCCTCCTTTCTTGGACTTCAATCTAGTTCTCTCATTTTTCTTTTTGATGTTCAAACAATCCTTAGTCATGTGACCTGGAAGTCTACATCTATAGCAAGTATTTTGGTTAGTATCAACTTTTGATGCAAATTTACCCACAGAATTTCGTTCATTGCTCTTGGAGGTTGATTCCTTCCAGACTCCTTTGAATTATGGATGTTCTATCATAGCCAATGACTCATCTTCATAATTTTCAGACTCTTCAAGTTCTATCTCAATATTAGTGGACTTCAGTCAATTCCTTGTTGTGGTGTCTGCTCTTTATTTTCTTCCTACAAGTGAATTTCATGAGTTAAAAGTTTTCCAACAAGATCATCTAACTTAAGGATTTTCAGATCTTGTGCTTCTTCAATGGTCGTGATTTTGGGTCCCCATTTGCTTCTTGGAAGACATCACATCACTTTTCTCAGCATCTCCTCATTGGTGTGTGTTTTCTCCAAAGACTTGAGGTTGTTGATTATCTCTGTAAAGCACATATATATGTCCTTTATAGATTCTCCACGCAGTATCTTGAAAAGCTCATACTGATGGACATATATAGAGACTGATTTTGGACTCACAAACTTGACTAGTCCCTTCATAGGTGGGCTCCAATGTGTCCCATACTTCTTTGGCTATATCATATGCTGACACACAATTAAATTTGTTAGAGTCCAAACCACAAAATAAAATTTTCAAGGCTTAATAATTATTGGCCACTTTCTCGGTTTCTTCAAGAGTAAGTTCCGATCTGGGCTTTGGAATAATTTTGTTTTCTTTCTTCACAGTAGGCACAAAGTAGCCTTTAGAGATAATCTTCCAAAGCTCATAATCATGGTCCTTGATGAAAATTTGCATAAGCTGTTTCCAATGAGCAAAGTCAAAATCGCGGAACAAAGGAGGTCTGGTAAAAGAATGCCCTTGATCAATTTCAGCATTATCAGAGGAAGCCATGATCTTTTCCATAAGACAATTTAGTCAATGTGAGTGGGCCTGCTCTGATACCAATTGAAGATCCCAAATATAAATGTTGGATAATTCTAGAGGAGGGTAATTAAATAGGGTGATATCCTAAAAATTAAGAATGTATAAAAATTCAAATGTACTCTGAATCTGTGGTGTCGATGTCAGAGAAAACAATCTTGAAGGTTGGTAACCAATGTCAGAAATAAACAAAACTAAAATGCAGAATTAAAATGGGATAAATACAGAATATGTTTATGATGTTCACCATTTCTGATAGGGCTAGTCACCGTCTAAGACACTTCTTTCCTTAGGATTTAATCACCTCCACTTCTTATTCACTTAAATGATATACACCAATGACTTTGGCTTTACACATTGTTTAGCATTCCAAACCTACTCGACTAAGCAACCTTAGCTAGCACACTCACTAAGTATTAGTCTCTCAAATTCTTAATACCTAGCTACCCAAGTAAGTTCTCCAACTTGTTGCAAATCTCCCTTACCAATATTCAACTCACTAACAAGTACACAAAAGAGTATTAAAGATGATTGCACTTGAGCACTTTTTCACAATGTAGTTCTCATGTCTTGACAATTGGCTCAGTTCTACCTTTTATAGTGTTCAAAACCTTTTTGACCGTTGGAGCAAAACTTGTCAAATCTTCAATGTTCTCTATCTAGTATCCAATGTCTCTAGTCCAAACTTTGGTGTTTCAAAAAAAAAAGGCTCTTAATTGATGAAAATAATAGATCTTGATTGCTGGTAGATAGAGCTTGATCTGATCTCCGAATATACCATGATATCAAAAAAATGACAAATAAACTCAAGATTGATTTACTACAACCTTCATATACTAGGACAACCAAACCTTTACAAAATCTCAATTCAAAGGCACATATATGTTTTATCACCAAATATAATCCATTCAAACATAAATAAAGGATGTTTTTCAAATATATTAAACAACAATATATTCTATTAAAATCTCAAGGATAAAATAGGATAATGTTAGACCTCATTTTATCCAACACGATTCTGCTCAGTACCAAAAACAGAGATTCTCACTTTGACATTGGATTCCTGAAGGACAAGATAAGTTAGTGTAATAGAACTCAATGTACTCAAATTGAGCTTTTATTTTTCACTCAAAACCGAGTACCCAACTAGAATTGTAGGAACCGGAACCAGACCCGAGTCCTAAAATTTGGATCCGGTCCCGGACTAGGTTGGAACCGGGTCTTAGAATTTGGACCTAGTCCCTGTCCGGTTCCGGGTACTTGGTTCCTAGATAAAAAAAAAAAATCATTTTGCCCCTAATAAAATAGGGAAAGTGAGGGATTGAAAGATGTTGAAAACTCATATATGAAGCTAAATTCCTAAAAACCAAATTATATATATGGCTGAATTAAATATGAAATGAGCAATGAATAAGATTCACATACTTTAAAATAAACTCATAGAATCGGAAACAATATTAATCAGAAACCCACAAATCAAGATTACAAAACAAACGACAGGCCTAAAAATTATTTTAATTCACTTGAAATAGAGAGAGATGCATAAAGCGTAAGTTGAGGATAAATTGGAAGCAAAAAAAACAAAGGGTTAAATTGGGTAGTTGAGAGTTTGATTTCGTTACAAAAGATGCATCACTTGAAGAATAAGGATTTACTTTTTATATTTTTTCATCAAAATTCTTTAAATTTTGACGGGGTACTAGGTCCAGATCCGGGTCCGGGTCCAAATTTTCAGGACCCGTGGGTACTAGACCTGGTTATAACCGGGTCCTAAATTTTGGAACTGGTCTAACCGAGTCCGCGTCCGTACCTGCCGTGTCCAAACTGGTTTTGGGTCCGAGACCAGGTACCTAGTTTTTCTGCTCACCCCTAGTTGTGACTTTGATATAATCATTGACATTGCCACTGATATTGTGGGAGTCTTCGCAATAAACTAATCAAGGATTACAATGCTGGATCTTATTTCTATTCAAAAGGGGTTTGAAAGTTATCGGATTTCAAGTGAGCACGCATAGAGTTAGTAGGAGGACACCATTTTTAGTAGTGATTATAATGTTTGGAGTATTTTCTGTCTATTATTTAGAAGTCGGTTTTGTCATTCTTTGATACTTGCCTAAGTTTGATTTTGATTTCATGGTTTGGTTTATTTAAGCAGACTTTACATATGTACATATATCCAGGTGCTTGTTTTGTGTATATCTTACTTTCTGACAATTAACAATCAGATAAAACAAAATTAAGATTTTAATTTAAATTGCATTTATGTATTTATTTATTTATTTACTTTCCAGAGCAACTGCAAGTAGTCCAGTATCCCTTTTATGTAGCTAAGGGCTTATTTGGTGATATTAGCTATGTACACTTTAATATTAGTCTGGATGTTTCGTAAATGGTCATATGAGCCTTTATTGATGGAACTTCTCTTAACTGTACTAGTGGACTCTTGTCATAATCAAAAACTAACATGAACACTTACGTTGCACTTTTGATCATATACACCACTACGTCGCCAGTATAGTCCACAACCTAAAAGGGGAGAGTCAAGTGCGCATTATTTTTTTACGTAATTAGAAAGAAGGGGAAAATGTAAAGTGACGAAACAATTCACAAGCTTTCCTTTTCTTATTTTTATGCTAGAAAATAAAGATATGAGATAAATAAATTACAAATTTGTAAATATTTAGGCTATGTTTGGTAAAATTAGTTGTTCAAGTAGCAGATAGCGGTTCAGGTAGCGGATAACGGTTCAGGTAGCAGATAGCGTTTCTAATTTAGCTGTTAGCAGATAACTGTTTGGATGAGCAATTGAAATAAATGTGTTCGGCAAATTTAGCTATTGGCTCAGCTGATCTATGTAAATTGACATAAAAGGATATAAATTATTTCCAAAGATAAAATTTTCAAAGGGTATTTTTTGGCAAAAAAATATGAAACGCTACTTTCGAATGCAAAACGTTAATACTATTAGCTTTTCAGAAACGCTACTTAAAACACTAAACGCTACTTGAAATGCTAGTCAAAACACTATGTTACCAAACACTAAAAATTACTTAATGAGTATATTGACTAAGTCAAAACGCCCAATGCTACCCAAAACGTTATTGTCGAACACGCCCTTACTTATGTGACCATTGATATTTTAGTTTTCTTATTACATGTTGGAGGAGTAAATGCTCAGAAATTTATATATTCTAAAATGAGAAGGGGTTCTAGAATCTTATAATCATTCTATGTAATAATTATAGTAACTTTTTTTTACCAACCGCTAATATTTTAGTATGATTATAAATTTACCACTAATAATTTTATCACTAATAAAAAAAAATTACAACTCCTTAATGAAATCGTAAGATTGTATACCAATCCAACTCTCAAAAGGACTTGGTAAGCTAAATTAAATATGAATACGTATAAGATCTGTGGCAACATTGGAAGGTTACAACAAGGGGTAGGTAATTGGCCGAGTACTCATAAGATTAAGCGGGTCCGTTCATTTAAAATATGATTAATAAAGGCTCATGTCCATAATTAATGAATCAAGTCAACAGTGGGACCGCACATTAAAGCATATTAAGAGGTCGGATTGGCCTATTAACGACGTGTTTAGAAATCTGTTACTTTTTCAGCCTACTTGTCACACTAATTTATATACTACAATTAGTTAAGCTTATCATCAACGTTTTATACATAATAGTAGTTATTATATATAAAGTTTTTTGTGCAAGTTTGTTCCATTTTAAAATGAGTTAAAAGTGGATCACTGATAGGCCGACTGTTAGAGTATAAACCTATTCTCTGGGACTTAAATTATCAGTTTAAACTTTGGGTTGAATGAGTTCCTGAACATAGTGTTAGAGCATTTTTAAGCAAGAGATCTTGAATTTGAATCTCAGCAGCCCAATATTTATTGTGCAAGGTATGGAGGGGTCTTTGCAGGATCTACGCTTTAAACCTAAAGAGCATTCGCGTGAGGGGACGTGTTAAAACATAAACCTATTTCATAGGCCTTTAATTTAATTATCAGCTTAAGTTCTTGATGAAGTTGGCTCTTCAACATCGGCCATACCTGACCCATTTATATACATACAAAGTCTGACCTAGCCAAAATCGTTAGCGAGCTAGGCATGGCCTAACCTGACTCACTTTGTAAACGGACAACTCTAATTCAACCCGATCCAATCCATTGTCCACATCTAGTTATAACACAGAACGAAAAGTGTAGATTTCTTTTTTCAATAATTAGGGTGACGGTTCATTTGTAACACGTGTCAAAAGAAATGTCACCTAAACGGGCACAAATGGCTCTTCACACGTCATAAGGTTTTCTACCTTCTAATAAAAAATTTTAAAAAATCTTAAAAAAACATAATCTACCGAAGGCTTTGTTTTTTTCAACTTATTTTTTGAAAAATAAGTTTAAATAAGTTAAGCTCAAATAAAGACCTTACTCTCTTCAACTTATTTTTGAAAAATAAGTTTAGATAAATTCAGTAAATAAGGCTCTATTATCTTTGATTATTTTGTTTGAACTTATTTTGAACCAAGCTTATCTAAACTTATTCTTCAAAAAATAAGTCGAAGAGAGTAGGAATTAAGTTCATAATAAATTCAGTATAAGGCTCTATTTTTTTCAACTTAATTTGTCTAAACTTATTCTAAATTTAATTTATCTAAATTTGTTCTGAACTTATTTACAGAATTATTTTGAACTTATTAAAAACAAATTCATGAACTTAGGTCCTGTTCTCTTCGACTTATTTTCGAAGAACTTATCAGTTCAAAATAAATTCAGAATAAGGCTTTATTCTCTTTAACATATTTTTTAAAAATCAAGATCTAAATCTCTTTGATTTATTTTGCCTGAATTTATTCTAACACTACATTTGCAATCTGCAGAAAGAGAAAAGAAAGAATTGATATGAATAATTAAATTCGAGCCGATTCATCAGACCCAAATCAAAAACCCTGGCGAATTGTTCATACACATATTAAAAACTCGAACGTATAAACACAAACAAATTTTCCTTGGGAAGCAACATCGAGGACGAAACATTAATTAAACAGATGAAGTGAATCCAAATTCCAAACAAAAAACAACCGGAGATGGATGATTGTTGACTCCGAAATAGATTAACCCAGGTTGGAAAGATCCGATCCATTTACGCAGAACGCAGTAAATGTTGGTTAATTGGCAGAAAGAAGAAGCCACGTTTCGGTTGGGGAGGAGCTCCAGTACCCAATGAGCACACAGATAGGGATCGATAGGGTGAAGGGCGTTGGCTTGCCGTTGCCCTCCTTCTCAAATCTCAATCTCATTTCTCTCTCCTCTCCTCTCCTCTCCTCTGTGAGCCAAGAGGGATGGTCGTCAGACCCTGAACAAGTCTCTCTCTCTCTCTCCCTCTCTCTCTCCCTCTGTCTGTCTGTGAAAATCATACAGCTGTGGTATGTGAACATAACTATGGAAATGGCAGCGGCGTGCAGCTACTTGCTCCCCACGCAATCATTATTTCCTCCTACGAATAGGAATAGGATCTCTGGCTCTCTGCTCTATGCCAATTTTTTTATTTTTTGAAATATCTTAAGTATCTTTTCCATTTAGTTTTACTGAATTTATTTTATTAATTAAATTGAGTGTATTTTTATTGAACTCAACCTTGTTTTTACTAATGGAGAACGTGCTTAAACCTCAGAAACAGGTTGTAAATTTTTTTTACTCTTTATTGGTAATTAATTTTTTTTTAGTGAAGTCAACCCAACGCACTAGCCCATATCACAAGGGTACCCAGTAGATCTTGAACAGATCAGATGTAAGGGGATGTCAAAGACCAGATCAAGACCTAGGACCACCATCCGCCCATACACAACTCGCAAGGCACAAAGCCAAAGTTGTGCCCCAGGCTCGAACCCGGGTGGGTGGGGGGGAGGAAAGTGGTGTGTGTAGCCCATACACAACTTATTAAAAAAGGGCAGCCCGGTGCACAAGCATTTCATGTTCACGCAAGGTCCGAAGAAGAGCCGCACCCCAAGGGGTGAATTGTAGATAGTCTAACCTGACTTTGTTAGTGAATGATTTCACGGCTCGAATCCGTGACCTTTTGGTCACACGGAGACAACCGTACTATTGCTTCAAAGTTTCCCTTCCCATACACAGCTAATTCTTATTGGTAATTAATGTACCTCGAAAGGAGATATGAAATGAGTTTACAAACAACCATTACATATTAACCCAACATACAAGATTATTTGAACTCTTACAGACATTTCCAACTCTAAATACACTTCATAATAAAACCATATAAGCACAATCATAATTGATACAGCGTTGATAAAAATAAGAGTACTGCTACTACAAATGTAGACTAAAAATTAACACTAAGCATTGAAACGTGATGACCCAACAAACATACACAATATGCAGTACTCGTTACCATACTGTTTGAATTTTGAATACATGCCCACCTTCGATGACTAAGGGTCTGTTCTTTTCGTTAGAAAATATGAGTTGAAAAATGGATGAAGTTGGTTAAGATTGATTGAAATATGTTAAAATTCATATTTTTTGTTGAAGCGGGTTGAAGTGGATTGAAGTTGGAAGAATTTGTATCTTTTTATTTTTATATGATGGATTGAAGTTGGTATTTTTTTTTATTTTTGAAGTGGGTTGAAGTTGAAAATTTTTTATTATAGTAGGTTGAAATGGATTGAAGTTGATAAATTAAAATTTACCAACAAAAAGAACAAGCCGTAAAGCACTCACTCGTTGATCAAGTTCTATTTAGCAATACAATTACCATTAAGGCGTGATTTCAAGTCTAATATTACTAGTGTATAACCCGCACATTGCACGGGTATGTGTTGAAATTTTATAATCTTATTATTATTATTTTCTAAATATTTGCAATCTTATTGCCAATTTTAATTAGAAGTACTAATATATGTATTACTATTGGTACTAGTAATATGTATATAAAGTATTTTCTTTTTGACATATTATTTGGATTGACAACTATATTTTGTGGTGGGTATTATTTTTTAGGTAAGAAGAGAACAATTCTTACACTGGATGCTTTTAAATTTTTTTTAAAAAAAAAAGAGGGAAAAGAGGGTGAAGCAGTTAGTGTCAAATGGTATGAATATAATATGATTATATATGTAACTTTGAAGTACATAAATGCATTTATCATATATGATTTGATGTTCTTATATCTTATATTTCTCTTTTATTTGGTAAAAGGACCTTTAAAAAATGATACTTATTTTATAAATATAATAGGATCATTGGACACTTATATGTAATCATGAGATGTATTTTACAAATATATCCATATGGACTACATCCCGAGTGTGTGGCCATATCACAAAGGACGAGATCAAGGAGGCCTTAAAGAAGATGACAAATGAGAGGACAGAGGGTCCGGATCAAATACTGGTCGAAGTATGGAAGTGTTTGGGTGAAGAAGGATTAGAGTGGCTAACGGAGCTTTTCAATGTTATTTTGAGGACCGCTGATATGCCCAGAGAATGGAGATCTAGTACAGTCATCCCTCTGTACAAAAACAAAGAGGATATTCAAGATTGTAATAATTTTAGGGGTATTAAGTTACTCAACTACACTATGAAGTTATGGGAGAGGGTGATTGAGAGAAGGCTGCGAAAGGACGTCTCGATTTCTGATAATCAATTTGGTTTTATGTCAGGCAGGTCGACCATAAAGGCGATTTACCTCGTTAGAAAGCTCATGAGTTTGTACAGAGATAGAAAGGTGGATCTTCATATGGTGTTCGTTGACCTGGAAAAAGCTTATGATAGAGTTTCACATGAAGTGTTATGGAGCTGCTTGGAAAAGAAAGGAGTGTCGCCTTTGTATATTCGAGTTATTGAGGATATGTATGAGGGAGGTCGGACGAGTGTTAGGACGCTGGGAGGGGTATCCAATGACTTCGCCGTTGGTATGAGTCTACATCAGGGTTCCGCCTTAAGCCATTTTATTTTCACCTTAGTCATGGATGAACTCACAAGAGGGATTCAAGATGAGTTATCATAGTGTATGCCTTTTGCAGATGACATTGTTCTTATCGATGAGACCAGTCAGGGAGTTAATGATAAGTTGGAGCGACGGAGGCATACGCTGGAAGCTAGAGGTTTTAGAGTTAGTAGATCGAAAACGGAATACCTCCATTGTTGTTTTAGTGGAAGGATAGAGGCGGGGGGAGAAGTCACCCTAGATGGGAGGTCGATAGCTAAGGTCAATAAGTTTAAGTATCTTGGCTCGATCATTTAGCAGAATGAGGATATTGACGAGAATATTAACCAGCGAATAAAAGTGGGCTGGCAAAAATGGAAGTTTGCCTCAAGTGTGCTGTGTGATAAGAGGGTGCCCCTAGGATTGAAAGGCAAAATCTATCGAATGGTAGTTAGACCAACTGTTCTTTATGAAAGGCAAAGGTTGATGGTAGCTGAGATAAGGATGGTTAGGTGGATGTGTGGTTTTACGAGATTAGGCAGAATTAGGAATTGAGTAACCAGAGACTTAGCTAAAGTAGCTCCCATAGAAGATAAAATGAGGGAATCAAGACTCCGTTGATTTGGCTCTGTGAAAAAGAGAAGTGTGGACGCTTCAGTGAGGAGATGTGAGTTGATCGACATCCCCGGGGGTAAGAGAGGGTGTAACACCCCCAACCCTAAGGCCAGGAGTGTTACCATTTTCTTTAAATCTTGGGACAAAACGGACAGAATTTTCCCTGAAAACTTATCATTTCCCAGACTTAAAACCTTACATTAAATTCCCTGCACTGAAAGTAACAATAAAACCTGACTCAATGGCCACCCGTCGGAGTCACAGCTCTACGGGCTACCCACCCGGAGCACCACAATCAATGCAGTTCAGTAAACAAATGAACAATGAAAGGTACAGTCTTGGCAACTTAGATGGTGGCTCATACAGCCATACAGAACGACTCTACATGATATGCAAACCAAGCACACAAGAACTTAATTTACAATCATTACATTATAAAACACTTTGTAACTCACATACAAGCACATCACTTTACTTCTAGGGTAGCAATGACTCCCTTTCGGCTTACTTCAGAAACCTGGAGGGCAACAATGACAGATGGAATGAGCAATAATCACACAGTGGATAACCCCCACCCCTAAAACAATATTTTCAATACAATAATAACTTACAACCGTTGTTCGTAAATTCTCCCCTTGTGAAAGGCTCACCTATCGTACAGTATGTTTCCCCCTCATAATGCGAGAGAAATTAACATTTGCACCAACAGCTTAAACTTAAGAATAGCTATACTCGATGAACTTTCCATAAGTCACTCATATAAACTCATAAACTTAATAAAACAATGGGGTTGAACCCATGAACACTCTTGCTGAAATCCCTGTTACAAAAGGCTCCTCCATCACTAAAACCTTATACGTGATGATGCTCAATACATTAGCGAAGTTGGTTTTAGTTCATATAATGTAAATCGTACATAATCGTTAAGATGTCATTAAAGATGCTGTCAGGTACTAAGCTATATGAATTTAGCAATGCCACTAAAACAACCATCATGTTCAATGCGATACAATCCTTACTATACCACACAGTAGCTGGTCATATGCAAGAATAGATTTCTGTGAGAAAACATAGAATGATAACCATAAAATGAGGCATATAACTACGTCATGCGATTAGTAAACTATTTACTAATAATATAGCAAAATGACCTTTGAACTTCACATGCTTGTTTATTAAAAGTATAACGTTTCGTAAACCATCATAGGAATTGGGAGTCTCCTTTGACCATGTTTCTCTACCCGTCTGTGGGGCTTTATAACGCATGACTCTATTGCATATTAGCAGAGTTATGAAACATGTAACTTCAATTTATGCCTACTGGCAAAATTATGAAACATTGAACTTTGAATCCTCTACTTACTGGCATGAAATACTGAGCTTTAAATCCTCTGCTTACTGACAGAGAAATGAAATATTGAGCTTTGAATTCTCTACCTACTGGTAGAGAAATGAAATACTAAACTTTGAATTCTCTGCCTTCTGGCAGAGAAATGAAATACTGAGTTTTGTATTCTCTGCCTACTGGCAGAGAAATGAAATACTGAGTTTTGAATTCCCTGCCTACTGGCAGAGAAATGAAATACTGAGCTTTAAATTCCCTGCCTACTGACAGAGAAATGAAATACTGAGTTTTGAAACATATAAGTTGAAGTTACATGTAAACTTCTAGGGAGGTACTGGGCTGGTTAAGCTAAAAATACAAATAATGCGATGCAACCCATGCTCATTACTTAATTTCTTTTTTTTT
>JACYFF010003369.1:76369267-76411231 GCA_017589665.1 Selenicereus undatus
TATATAATCGTTAAACGTTATAAAACCGAAGTCCTCATATAATCAATAAATTTCTTAGCATCGATAATTTATCTATGTATATATATTCGATAAACTATGTATAAATTTCATATAATCGATAACTGTATATAATCGATAACCTTGTTCAGGTATCGTTTGGTTCATGCCACGGTATCCTCAAATCACTAAATATCAATTCCAATTCAACCTGAGCAAGCTATAAACGATAAACTTGCATTTAAATTAACGATAAACAAGAGGGAGAGAGAATCCACCTCGAATCCAAGCTGAATGACCCGTTTTGGGGTTCGATTCGGGTCGTCTCGGTGCGGGCTCGAGTAGCCGGTTGGCTGCCCCACT
This sequence comes from Selenicereus undatus, assembly GCA_017589665.1. Taxonomy (NCBI): domain Eukaryota; kingdom Viridiplantae; phylum Streptophyta; class Magnoliopsida; order Caryophyllales; family Cactaceae; genus Selenicereus; species Selenicereus undatus. The sequence continues at coordinate 76,369,628 of JACYFF010003369.1, forward strand.
GAACCCGTTGCTGTCTCCTCCTCCTCCGCCGTTTTTGCTCATCGCCAGTGACCCTGGTGGCGCCACTGTGGACAGGTTTTGCCGGTGCCGCCCTCCCCTCTCGCTGTCGCTGACCCTCTCTCTCTCTCTGTGGCTCGCTCAGACGATGGCCGACTGGGGCGTGGGACGGCCAGGTGACGTCGGCCGGTCGCTGGTGGCCACCGCAGCCCCACCTTTTCTCTCTCTCTCTGCGTTGGCTGTGGGTCGACGGGGCAGGGGTCGAAGAACCCCCCTTGCTCTCCCGATCCTTCCTCTTGAAGGAAAAGGGGGCTTCGGCCCCTTAAATTTTTATTTTATTTTATTTTATTTTTATTCTTTTATATATATATATATATATATATATATATATTTATTTTTCTTTCTTTCTTTTGTCCGCCGGTTAAAAAAAAACAACCGCCTGTTGTGCCATAAATTCAATCCTCAAATCTTAGTCCGTAACCGTTAATTTAATCTTCGGCTGGTTTAGTCGCCGTTTGATTATATTAAGGTTCGATTCAATAAATTGTAGGATCATTCCCAAGGTCTGACGTTCTAGTCGTATTCGGGAATCTTTAATGGTATATTATAACGGTACAAATCGGCTTAACGGAGTGGATGAAATCCCGGGTGTTACAGAGGGAGGGGTAGACCTAAGAAGAGTTTGGACGAGGTGATTAGAGAGGACTTGAAAGTTGTGAATTTGACGGAAGACCTGACTTAGGATAGGAGGTTGTGGCGAGATAGGATTAAGATCTTAGATCGCAGAGAGTTGACTTCGTAGTTGTCCTTTGGCTGCAATGGCTTAGTGCTAGTAGGAGTTTGTCATGCTCATATGCAGGTTGTTCTTCATTCTGGAAAGGGACAGCGTCTGCTTACCTCATATTGTTAAGGTATGATTCCATCATCTACTATATTGTTCTTGTGTTTGTTAGCTTCGGCATCTTGTCCTTTGATGTATCTTAGTCAGCCCTTGCTTGTGGCCCTAATTTTCCTCAGTAAATATTTTCACAAAAGCTTTCTTCTTTAAAACATTTTCACAAAATTCTTTTTTTTGTGGGTATCTTGGAATCGACTTCTCTACAGGTAAAAATTCCTGTAAAGGTAAGGTTGCCTACAGCTAGATCTCCCCAAACCCCGCGAAAGCGGGACCTACACTGGGAGGTGTTGTTGTTGTATCCACATGGACCCCTAATTAAATTGTAGCATTTTAGGAATCGACGCATAAACTTATATTAAAATGATCCTAGCTTTTTTTTAGCAACTAAATACAAATACATAGATACAATCTCTCTCTCTGTCTCTCTCTCTCTGTCTCTCTCTCTCTCTCTCTCTCTCTCTCTATATATATATATAATTTTCTTATTGAGAGACATTTGAATTGCATGTTTTTATCCCCAATTGGAGAAAAAATTGAGAAAAAGAGCTTTGTTAAAAATACGATATGTCCTTTTGGACTTTGAAATTATTAAAATATCAATAAAATCTTCTACAAACTTAGCTTGGAATTTATGAGTATAAATAACCTTGATCACTACATGGACATAATTAGACTACAGCCACAAGACGGAAAATGAAAACATATCATTATAAGAGGAGATAACAAAAGTAGGAACAAATAGAATTTGACTTATTGTTATTTAAGAGATAAAAATAATTTCAACTCACCACTCCTAGAAAAAGAAAAAAGTAGTTATATCTTTACATGCATCAATCAGTACCATCTTTGTGCTAATGTACTTTTTATTCTCTTGATCACTGCATGGACATAATTAGACTACAGCCACAAGAAGGAAAATGAAAACATATCATTATAAGAGGAGATAGCAAAAGTAGAACAAATTGAATTTGACTTATTGTTATTTAAGAGATAAAAATAATTTCAACTCACCACTCCCACAAAAAGGAAAAAACAGTTATATCTTTACATGCATCAATCGGTACCATCTTTGTGCTAATGTGCTTTTCATTCTTTTAACATTTGCTGCAAACATTTCACAAATGTGAGCCTCGAATTTTTTTTAAAAAAAAGGAAAAAAGATTATACATATTTGTCAAATATTGGAAGTAGTAGAAACAAAAATGTCATCGTCTATTGCCAAAAGACAAAAAGGACACATACATTATTGAATTAAATACAACAAAAAATTATAATATTCTTTGCTTAACAAAAAAGGGCAAGACTCAGGAATGTCCTTGGATTATATTATCCTCTTTTGAGTTGAATTTGTGACTGTTAAATTCTATCATTTTGATATTTAGTGACTTTTCAAGTGACGTTTGACTAAGAGGAGTTTTCCATATAGATTACAGAATGTTGAAACCCCTCCCCCCCCCCCCCCCAAAAAGCAACACTTTTTTAATACTTGGAATATGTTTAATGTCCTTTGGCCTGGGAGTTTAGGGGAAGGTCTCTTCAAGCCTACTAATATATAGGGCTGTCAAATAGGTCAAATCGGATTGAGTTCGTGTTCGGATCAAAATTAAATGAGTTGGAGACCTCCCGACCTGAACCTGACTTATTTAATAAATGGGTTGAACAATCCAACCTGAAAATGTTTAATTATTAAATGGGTCAACCTGATTCTGACCCAATTACCCGTTTAAGTTAAGCGGGTCAGAATTAGGTACCATTTACTTGTTTACCCGTTTAACCCAATTAATTTCTAAACCTTAGCTGTTAATTTAACTCAATTCAATAACTATTTGTTAGTGTAATAGGTGAAATCTTTAAGACGATTACTGGAGAACTGAATCTAATCCCCCCATTGACTTTGAGCTTCTTATGTATATCCAACCCCACCCGCCTTTCTTTTTGTAACCAAGTAGAAGGCCCTAGTAAACCAGACAAGAACACGGTCAGAAATGCTCAACTGTAATTTACATAAAAGAAAACAATGAGTTAAGAACTGTCTGAAAGTCAGGTTAAGGCGGCCAGGGCGCAAAAGTGTTTCTTCCAGCAACATCCCGGGAGCAGAATTTGGTATAATAGAAGCAAAAACATGGAAAACATGCCTAGATTTACCCCCAAAAATCAAGACATCTCCTGATTCTAGAACCAGCTTGGTCCCCATAAAGGAACTCGACAAGGCATCGTGCCGTGGACCGTGGTTGTCGACTCTTGGTGTTGAGGTTGTAACAATCCTTGACTTGGTGGCTGCCGACTTGGACTAGAGACTGTCACTGCTATGGAGGCTCGTAAGCAACGATCAGTCACAATTCAAAGGTCTGGGCAGAGACTGAGAGTTTGAGAATTTAAGAGTGTGAGTAAGAGACTGAGAGTTTGAGAGATTCAGAGAGAGAGACCTGAGAGGGTGAGCCGTGAGGTTTGCGAATCTGCAATTAGGCTTCAGAGGTTGAGGCGTAACAGGCGTTGAGGTCTACTACTCTGCTGTGGAGGGAGCTGCGTCTGCCTCTGAGTCTGCCATATGCGTTTGAGAGAGCAAGCTGTGAGAGTTCTAGAGAGAGAAAGAGAGAGACACTGAGTCTGCCATATGCATTTGAGAGCCGTTGAATAACTCAGAGTGTCTAAAGTTTGAGTGAGAGAGAGAAATGAGAGGCTGAGGCGTGCGTTGAGGGAGCTGCATGCCATATATAGCTAGGGTTTAAAACTTTAAATGGTCATTTTACTCACAGCTTAGGGTTTTTCGGTTCCTCAAAAATCAAAATGAAAAATTTTAGTTCCACTTCCCTCGCAAATAAACAGGTTATTAACCCATTTAATTAAACGAGCTAAATAGGATTTTTTTCGTGTCGAAAATTTCAAATTGAACCTAACTCGTTTAATTAAACGGGTTAATCGTATCGACCCATTTAATTAAAAGGGTTGAAAATCTTTACCCAAACCCACCTAATTTCGTATTCAGTTTAGGTCGGTAATCGTTTCGGGTCGGCTTTTGACTGCCCTATTAATATATTTGGATAATAAATGGTGACAATTGAAATATCAAACTATTCAACTTATTATGGGTGTTTCCATTAATTTATTATAATTATAAATACAATTTATATTTATAATCTTTCTTTATTTTAAATTTGTAACCATTAAAACAATAATTGAATAAATAAACAATCATTTAATATTGATACTTGAATGTAAGTAATAAAATATAACCATTATTAATTAATTAAAATTTTTTTTCATTGACATCATTATGTTAAATTATAACTATTCAATTAATTGAATAAAGAAATAATTGATGTAAATGTAAGACAATTAATAGGAGACAATCAATAGGAATATGCCATTTGTCAAAACACCATCAACCTATTCAACCCATTCAATTTTATATTATATATATGATATATGATGATATATGATATATGATATATGATATGATATATGAAGATTTGTTATTTTGTCTAAATATCCCGTAACTTTTTAAAATATGGAGATTCAGGGAAATGTTAGTCAAATCTCATGCTTGCTGGACTTGCACTGACAAATGACAATGCAGGAGATCAAGTTAAACCCATAGTTCTGAATGGGCCTCTTTTTTTTGGGGGGGGGGGGCCCGCCCACTTAAGCACTTTTCTTATGCTTCAATTTTCAAGCGTATGCTCCAACTTTGACAAATCAAAAGCCCATTTTCTCCCCAATTGCATCTGTCCTCAGTCGGCCTATTCTTGTTCTCCCTGTCTGCGAGACTGAGAGAGGGGTTGCAGAAGAAGGGTTTTGGTTGGGATCCTGGATCGGAATATCATACGCTATTTGAAGAAAGAGATGGGAAGAACAACCGTGGCTTTAATCGTGGGTTTATGGGTGATTCCCATTTCGATCCTTGTCAATCGCATTGTGCCTGAACCTTACATGGTAAATACCCCAATTCCCATCTCTCTATATGCCCTAAAATCGATGTTTGTTGCTAAACAATTACTTGCTTTTTGATGGGTAGGACGAGATATTTCACATCCCACAAGCCCAGCAATACTGCAATGGCAATTTCAAGAGCTGGGATCCCATGATTACGACCCCCCCTGGCTTGTATGTTTGCTGTTTTACTTATTTATTATGTGATGGGTCTTCTTTATTTTATTATTTTTCCTCTTAAATTTGATTTTTGGCTCAATTCCTGCCATCTTTCTAAGTGCCCGGAACTGGAATTTGTACTGGGTCGATTTTCTTCCATTTGATTGCGAAATTGGTAGCTTTCCATTTACCTAATGATGCAATTGGGTGTAACTATGTGCTAAGAATTAACAGCTGTTCATTTTTTAGTCAATGGACTAGGGAAGCAGGATACTGAATTTCTAAGCTTAGGTTTATATGCTTGCTTGAGATGCTGTCTGATTGCATAATGTAGTGAGGATTTAACTGAAACTAATACTATACGATGAACAAGGTTTGCTCAACTCTTGCTGTGCGTATTTGTAGCAGTAGCTGAGGGGTCTCTGTGTTCCATACAGAATGGAAAACTAGTGAAGGCTCATTTGATGTTGTGTGTCTGTCCTTGAACACTGCCGACATAGGTATATATAGTGTGAATTGGGCATGGAATTAGGTTTTCTGGCAAATGATAAAAAGGGGTTCATGGTAATTGTTTTAGCTTCTGAATAGTAGACACTGTGTTCAACATTGTGGGTAATATGTCATTTTGGGAAATGTGGTTATCGAGTTGTGTGTTGAGGAAAACACCGTATTGGTCGGATTGATTTGTATATATTCTTTGTTCACCTTGCCTTCTTGGCTGGGGCCAACTCTCAAAAGTATGAAATGCTGCAAATCATGTAAAGTGCATCCACAGATCGATGCAGAGCTTTAATTGATGATGTCGCCTGGTGTGGATCCCTCATCCCACCATTGGCGAGGGACTTGGATCCTGATGTAGATCTTTAGTTCCTTTGCGCCCTTAAAATAATTTGTTATTTGCTGATTTGCAGAGCTATTAGCCTTGTACTGATGGCACAGCCAAGTGCTTGGCGTACAAGTCAAGTCTCTGGAGAGTTCTAGAATGTACCAAGATTCTCCTGAATGCTCTGGAACCCTCTAAAATATGCTAAAACGTTCTAAACTATTCTCGAACCTTTTGAAGCGCTCTATAATCTTCTAGATTGTCTAGAACGTTCTAGAGTGTCTAGGACCTTTTGGAGTATTCTAGAACCTTCTAGTATGCGAATATTCTCGCATACTCTCTAGAATGTTTCACACAATTCTATATACGTGTAGAATCTTAGATATTTATATTTAGTATTCTAGATGCGTAATATTAGCCGTTGGATCAAATAGATCTTCATTATCTGTTGAGGAGGTGAATGTGTATATATAATCTCAAGGGGGCTCATTTGTGCATCAAACATTTCTAAGTACAATACAAGGCGTTCACCCAAACTTCCTTGTGTCCACTTTCTTACTAATTTCCTTTGAGTGTGTGTGCTTACTTAACTTCTCAAAGTCGTACTTTTTAAGACTTACTAGCAAACCAGAGAAGGGTTTTCGGGTGAGTTTGCTAGCGTCGCACGGGTTTGAGTTCGTGTGAATTATCAACCCATGACATTGGGTTTTGGGGTGTAAAATAATGTAACTAGATTTCACTTTCAAATCTCTTGTGCCATGTCTGACCTGTCTGCTGGATGCTGAACGAAGCCAAACCAGTTTGATGGCGGTGAAATGTCGACTTGAAGCTAGGTGCTATTTACACACAGACACACAGACACAGAGAGGGAGAGAGAGACAGAGAGAGAGAGATTTATGTTTGAGTTGCTATTTTCTAACTTTATGAGGTATATACTACACATAATACACTTGTACAAGTTACTCGTTGGGGAAGATTATCAGCAGAGATAAAATATGATTCAACTCTTCTAGTTTTGAAAGTGGTGTCTACAAGAATGTAATTTTAGGAAACAGTAATAAAATGTTGATATAAGAAGTATTCTTGTGATGCCAAAAGAATCTCATAAGGGACCGCTTTCATTGCTAGATGCTGGCTGATGGATAAAGAAATGAGGTAGCGATAATTTAGTGTCATGAAGTTGTTTTGGATTTGCCCATTTCATTGTAGCAGGGGCGTGTGCTTTCTTTCTTCCTTTTTTTCTTTGAATTGATGCACTTATAGTGATTGTCGCAATATTACAACCATTGTAAATGGACCAATCTTAGCCATACACACGTCTAATGCAAATCTAGAGCACACGTTATTTTATGTCTCAATTAAGTAAGAAAGTAACTTTTTTAAGTGGAAAAAAAATTATAAAATGGAAAGAATATAATTAATATTGGATTTGTTTGGGTTGAATCATTAAAGCAATTTTTTCCTCTTCGTGAAAAAAGAAATTGCAGCAACAGTGGACAAAAACTTAATAACCTAACCAAAAAAATGATGTAACGTTTTTCCTTCCCCAAGGCACGACCCTCATCAAACCTCCATTATTTCCGTCTCTGTTGTTCGTGTTTCTGGCCCAAGATTTTGCTGGTTCCCTCCTGGTGTTCTCATTTTAGGTGTGGGCCGATGCAATTCATCATAAGGGCTGGTAGCTTCAAATCTCTGTAGGGGTAATGCAGCGATCCATAATAGTCTAGGTGATGGTTATCTTGCATAAGGGGTAAATGAACCAGACCTAGAGTCTTTGGTGACAGACCAGGTGAAAAAGTCACTGGCATTGGGCACCATCCATGAGATGTACATTTTGTCCTTGCCACCTCTGAAGATGGAGGAGATCTTTTTTTGGGGGGGGGGGGGGCAAGCTTTGGCCTTTTGTCAGAAACAACGGACCCGGTGAGAGAAATAATGGAAGTGGGGTTGGGAGGAGAGCCAAAAACTACGAAGAGTTGTAATTCTTTTTCATTGGTTTTAATTTCTTTCTTTTCATGAATAGGAAACTGGTTTAATTGTTTAATCCAAAGTCCAAACAATTGCTTCTTAATATTTATCTCATTTTATTATCTTTTCCGTTAAAAATTATTTTCTTATTTAATTGGGAGCAATATAATGAACCATCAGGATTTGTCATTAACAAGTGTATGGCTAAAATTAATCTAATTAAAGTGGTTGTCATATGGCGACAACCACTATAACTTTTTGCTTTTTTTTGTTTGGGGGGTGGGGCTGGTGTTAGGGCGCTTGTTCTTCCCTTTTGTCTCATAATTCTCCACATGCAGAAGATGCGTTAATGTCTGTCTATCAGGATATGTTTCTCTTCTAGCTCACCTCATAAGTAACGCAACCAATCATCTTGATGCAACCTAATTTCCTGGACAAGTTATTTGAAATAGAAATGTAAGATGAAGTTGATAGTGTAATTGAACACCTTTGCAGGTACTATCTTTCACTTGCACATATTGCTTCTTTGTTTCCAGGCACGCTTTTGCTGCAGCAGATTATGTCATTTTCAGATCTATGTTCTACTGCAATCCTTCGCTGTGTCAATGGTGTTTTAGCTGTTTTATGCAGCATTCTTGTCTATGAGACTATCACAGAGTTATGGCCTGCCCTCGACAGAAAAAGAGCAACACTTTATGCAGTCATTGTTTCGTTGTACCCTCTGCATTGGTTCTTCACTTACCTTTATTACACTGATGTGGCATCCCTGACTCTGTTCCTTGCTATGTACCTGATGTCTCTTAAGAAGAGATATCTTTTGAGTGCTTTGGTGAGACATAGCTTTAAATTTTATCTTTTGGCGTACTACTTGTTCTCACAACTAGATATATTAATAAGGACTTATATTTTCGTACCACCAGTAACTCTCCTTTGTTCTCCTTCATGCAGCTTGGTGCCTTGGCAGTATGCATTAGACAAACAAACATCATATGGATGTTTTTTGTGGCATGTACTAGTGTAATAGATTTAATAATGAACCATCACAGACATAGGGGGAATGTATGGAAATCTAATGTGACTGTTGGTGAGAAGACTGTGATTTCTCCTGAGGAGGATTTTTCAGGAAATCCAGGATTCAGAAGGCGAAAGGGGAAGAGTGCTGTAGATGATCTCACTCAGGTGGTTCCTAGTGAGACTGTGATTTCAAGATCTCAGCCGTCAGGTTTTCTTCTGGTTTTTTTTTCCCACTTTTGCTGCTTATTGTTGCCAGAAACAGTCAGTTTTTGAACATAATCATTGCTGGGTTGCTGCCACCATAAGGGTTAAGAAGCTATTACCTTATCCACTCCAGCTCACCCTCCCCCTCCCCCCGGCACATCCCAGGATTCTCCAATCCAGCCTAATCTTAGATCTCTGTCCTTTTTCTTTTTCTTTTCCTTTTTTTGGTTGGAGGAGTTCGGGGGGTTGATGTGTGCTTGAAATGGAGGATGCTAGGAACATAGAGGTCAGTTGGCTAACCATGGGCGACTGGAACACTGGCTTGCATCTGTTTGATTTCTCTTCATGTGCGATGCACTATTCACCAGAGACTATAGCTATCTAGCATGGGGAAAGCAAATGTCAAGGAAAGGGGAACTGGGAAACAAACTTGTTAGAAGAGAGATTTTATTCTGGAGGAGGCAACCACTATGGCTTTTAGCTATCCATTTCGAAAGTTTTGTTGCAGCTGGTAATCATAACAAGGAGCTCGGGAGGGGAAGGGGAATATTGGAAAGCCAAGAGCACTGGGAAGAGGGGCAATATGGAACTTGTTACCGATTGTGGATGTGGCCCATGTGGGATAGACAGTGAGAAATTAGTGCTGGAATGGGAGAGGTGAGAATCAGAAGTTACCAAGGCAGGTATGATCAAGTATCAAGAGAAGGTTGGAGGATGGGAGTTCTGACAATAGGGTTAGTTAGTGCATATGATTATTTGCTTTTGTAGTTTCCTTTGTCAAAAGATTAGCTCCTTTATGCTTGGCCAAGCTCATGTGTGGCATATGCAGTTGTTTTTGCTTGGTAGATCCACTCTTCTCTCATTGATGGATGTTAACATCATTGTTCTGCAGGACTGATTGATGAGATTCAGCTCATTCTTATACAAGTATGGCATTTAAAATGGGAGCTTTTGGCTTGCTTTAGTCCTTTCCTTGTGGTGCTTGGAGCCTTTGTTGCTTTTGTTTATTGGAATGGAAGTATAGTTCTCGGTAACAGCCTTCTTTTTTCTTATTTTTTTCCCTTTCCGTTTTGTCTTTGTACTAAGATGCACAAAGTTTTTCTCTTACTGAACTTGATTCACGCTCCCACATTGCCTTATTGCATCGTTTCTTTGAATTGTAGGAGCGAAGGAAGCCCATGCAGTGTCTCCACATTTTGCCCAGATTTGGTATTTTGCTGTTGTTTCAGCAATGTTTACTGCTCCATTTCACTTCACTTTAGGCCGTGCTGTTTCTCTGCTGCGATCATTCTGGAAGAATAGGCTAATTAGTTTTGCCTTTGTATTTGGTGCTTTTGCTGCTGGTCTGCTTTCTGTGCATTTCTTCAGGTCAGCAAACAATACTGATTTATATATGATTGGGAAATGCTCGTAGAATAAAGTTCCTATAATGATTCCTTTCTGAATGATGTTTCCTTTCTTCCATTTAGATGTTTTGTTGCAAAAGCTTCTGATCCTGCATTATGCAGGTGAATATGTCTTGTTAGTGTGTCCAGCATTTTGCTGGTATATGATTATCACTAGCCTTGGGAAACTTTTCATCTATTTTTATTGCTTTGTTTTTTGTCAGTGTTATAATTGGACTTCGCCATAACTATATGATATCCAAGATAGCCTAGTTATTGGACTTGATTGATTTTCTATATATTGTTTTCCTTTAGCCAAAAATGAAGGGATCAAGTATCCATATTCACGTAAAGCACGCGAAATGTCTGCTTGGATGAAATAAAGAGCCAATCTCTTGCTGATGCACCCATGGAATCAGTAGTGGTTAAATCAAGAACTTTGCCATCCTCCTTTCTTAATGTCAATTAGGCTTGGGTCACAGAGTATATTTCCGCAAACAGAAAGCAAAACATTGCTGATTTACGTGGTTACTTTGAAGCCAAATAATTAGTCACTAGTGGTGTGCTGACATTGACAAAACTTTACCGATTGTGCAGTATAGCTCATCCTTATCTTCTAGCTGACAATCGGCACTATCCATTTTACATCTGGCGGAAGGTCATCAAGGCTCACTGGGCAGTGACATATCTTCTGGTCCCACTGTATGTCTACTCATGGATATCAATCTTGGAAATTTTAGGTGAGTATAAAACCAACCAGTTTCTGAGCTTTAAGCCTTCCTTTGTGGGTGTCTTTTTTCTGAAACGGTCTTACCTTACATTTTCATTGTCAGGGAAGACTAAGAGTAGGATCTGGGTGCTGGCCTATTTCTTGGCCTCTGCTGCAATGCTTGTGCCTGCTCCATTAGTCGAGTTCAGATACTATACAATACCATTCTTCATCTTTATGCTAAATTGTGCAAACTTTGAAATTCGTAAGTGGCTTCTTATGGGGATTCTTTTTGTCGGTATCAATATCTTCACCTTGTGGATGTTCTTGTTTCGGCCTTTCCACTGGTACCACGAGCCTGGTGTTCAGAGGTTTATATGGTAGCCAGATGGCAGATTTGTCATTCATCTTCTTTGGACTTCTTGGCTATGATTCAAAATCCTACCGAGTTGCAAACTGACTTCACATTCCTTTTGAGATTTCCTCGGCCTTCTTCAGCAGAACCACACTGGGTTTGTTATGGCTGCTTGAGATTTGCTCAGGAAACCACCTGTATAGGGAAAATTGGGAGGGAGGGCTCGGATTCTTGAATTTGCTAGAGGAAAGCAAAGCAAACGAAATGAAACGAACGATTTCCCTAAAATCCCAATTAGACTTTTTTTTCCCCTTGTATTTTTGGTGGGAGAGTTGTAAGATGTGTGCATTTGTACCGCTAATTACAGATAGGTTGTTCCATTCGACCTAAAGAGCATTGTTTGCCTACTCATATATGAACCAGAGAGTCATCAAAATTCCCTTCCTACACTACAGAAATCTTGACACCTATGGGGGGCTTCAATCGTCATGCTAATGATGTTGTATTCTTTCCTTTCTCATTTGGTCCGTCTTTTGGCCTTTCTTTTTGTTGATAGATACTGTTATCAAATGTTAAATTGCCCTTTGTAATGCATTGGTCTTTTTATTTAGGAATTGTCAATTTCAGACAACAGAAATTGCCTGAAGCTGGGCTTTTGTTTCCTAGCACTGTCTTGTAAGTTTTCATGAACCAATCAAGCAATAAATGTGATAAGTGAATGAATAGTTTAGAGATATTGTAGTATGATGACTACAATCCTTCTTATTGTAGGAGGCTAGGAGCATTTCTGTGGAGCTGTCAGGAGCATTTTCAATTAAACCCTTTTCAAATTGTCAACTGGTTCATGTCTCCTCCAATTCCTATGTCATATTTCAAGGAGCAGCTACCCTAAAAGTCATATAAATAAGTGCATATTAAAATTTGTCTATATGATACGAACACATTTACAAAATATCACGCGACTAGTGGGATTAAATACTCCAATGAGTATAGTAGAGCTTCTCTCTCCGCGCCGGGGGGGGGGGCCGAAAAAAGTCACGAAGTCTCTTGCAAAGTCTCTTGCAAATCCGAGTTTTTTGGTTGTTACCTTGAGAAGTTGTCGCCCTACTGGAGCAAGATCTATTGGATTTGTTGCTAGTCATCCGAGGTTTGCTTGAAGGGAAAGATACGAGAAAGCGCAGTGAAGAGAGGCCATATCTATGGAGCCTCCCTTATAGATAAGCTATTTTGTGGGATCCAAAATTTAAAATCATTAATTGTTCGTTTCTAACTTCTAAGCGCAACGACTTGCTTCTACCAGTGTGAGTCACACTTTTACCGAGTTTAAAAAAGATTCAGACATAGGCGACCTTATCTATATAAAGATTACTATACATACAAAGACTCATCTTAGACAAAACTATTTCACAAAATTTTATGATGAGATGATAATGTCACGTTGATTTATTATAAGAATGCTCACCAAAACCTATTAAATGTTCATATTAATTGAGCTATGAACAAAGAGTTATACACATAAGTTCAAATGAGGTTCCAACCCAAAATCAATTGACAATGGTTAGAGTAACTCATATGTTTATAAACATTCTCAAACACTTTAATTTTATCAATGTGGGACAACATCCACTTTCATACTTCGACAGAACCTTTGCAAATTGTAAACTGCTTGGTTCCGCTCTGTTCTTTTGCATCACGCCAATATCTTTGAGAATCAAAGTTATTCCCTCAAACCCTCACTTATTTGCTCTACGTGTACGTGTGCTGCTTTATTCCTTTCTTATCCTTCCATGGACGTACTTCTATATGGGATTCCCTCACTTATATATATGCATCAAGTTATCAAGTTGGTTGGATCTTAATTCTATACAAGTGAATGATTGTATACTTTGGGGATAATAATTTTTTTTCCCCCAATCTTCCATATTTTGTGAGTCTCGAGGCTACAATTTGGAGGGCAAGAAGTTTTATCATCGTAAATTTTGAGTCTATAAGCCTTACCATGGTGATATAAACATGGGGTAAACAATACAGAAGACCAATTACCCACTATCTATTGACTCATACATGCATTTTGTACAATATTCAACGAGTAAGATCTTCAACAAGTAGATGTTAATATTTTTGTTGGTGGTGGAGTGAGCCCCAGTTTTTGAATGTTGTGTTTGTACTTTTCTTTAATGTCGTCCCTTTTTCTGGATAGAAGAGGTAGGAGATCTATCAATATTTCACGTCATTCAACCAGTAGAATTAGAGCCCTATGAAAAGTGTTAATAATAAACCTACGTATGTGCAAGGCTTAAGGTAAGGATCACCAATCTACTGCATCCTTTCAATTAGGTGGGGGGTGATGTTGATGCTTGAACCTAATGATGTTTAATGAAAAGTGTTAATAATAAATCTCTATACATCCAAGGCTTAAGGCTCACCAATCTACTATTGTGATTATTGATCAGTGTTATAAATACCTTACTGTACCATTCGATATTGGCCGAAACGTACCGTACGACTTAAGAAATGGTACAAACTATTGTCTGGTATACCGCTATGTCCCGTCAAATACTGAGTGGTACCGGTATTTTCAGTTAAATATCCCCCGGTACACTAAAATTTCAACGTTTTTGTACTTTAATTTTTAAAAATTTTTGAAATGCAAAACGGTATGAGTCAGGTACAACGGTATATAAATCCGGTATGTCTCATTCTAGTGAAAAAAACCGATACGATTACCGGTACAATATTTATAACTTTGTTATTGATACTTAAGCAATTATGATACCTAATTTGATGTAATATAATGTAATTAACTTTGTAATGCAATCATGATTATATAGTTTTTGGTAATCATAATTACAAAGTTGTTGTTATTTACAATGCTTTCTTACAACCAAACAAGATAACACAAACACAATTACAAACTTATCGGTATTATAATGTCATTTACATTCAACCAAACATTACGTAAAGTATGAGAACGAAATGCAATATCTCCTCAAGAATGTAATCTTGCTTTTAGGATGGTGATCATTAATATCACTCAATGTAATTCTACCTCAATGAATTTAAACAGTCAACATTTCACTAATCTTATTCTTAATAAAGTTATTCAAAATTGTTATAAAAGCTTTGTAAAGTAATTAAGTGGCAATGTAAATGTGATATTCATGCTTAATTTTCCTGCTTTTTTTTTCTTTATGAGATTTTAATTTATTTAATAATAGGGGTACTAATTATTGTACACAACCATACAATTTGCAATTAATTGAAACCATGAAGACCAACAACTAGTAGTTGGGGGGGTATGACAAAGCACTCAATCAAGTAAGCTTATATTATTATTCTTTTTTTTTTTCCTCTGCACAATCAAGTAAGATATCTTAAGCACTACTAATTGTCATTAGGTAAGAAGATATGACTAACTAAATAAGGCAATTAGTTGGGCATTATCATAGAAAGATCCAATATGATTACTTGCTTGAAAATTCAGTATGTTACCAGCTACATATGTGGCTGAAAGTTTGGGTGAAAGACTAATGGATATGATGATGCTTGTTGAATAAGCTGTTCCCCATAATCAAACAATAATAAATCCAAGGTGGGGAGAGAAGATGCATGGTTAAACAATAATATTTCTTTTTTTAAAGTAGAAAAATTGGTATCTTTAATTTTAATAAACTTACCTTTGTGTTCATTCACACCCCCCCCCCAAATGAAATAATTTTATGAATTATTTCTTGAAAATATTTTTTGTTTTTTGATGAATTATTATCTAAACCAAAAGTATGTGTGTAGAGTATTAAACAATTTTTTTTATGAAATGTCATTAGTGAATTCAATTTTTCCTAGTGAATCACTTAAGTGTTTTAATTAAGTCAGACATTTTTTTTAATATTAGTGTGAGATATTAGATGAACGCAACCCCAACCCAATTTTTTTTTTATTTAAAAGAAATAGATAAGCAAGTAAGGACGTTCTTTCCATCTGAAAAAAAGAAAGAGAAAAAATATTTAGTTCACGTATAATACAGATATAGAATATTATCTCATCATCTAATTACTATGCGAATTCTGAAGGCACAAATCCCTATGGGAAGGTAATAGGTGTTGGATTTCATACAACCTTCCCTTGATTGTATGCTTCCTTTCTTTGATCTCCAGACTTGTTATTTAGTTCAGTGGATCCAGACATTTAGGATAGGGGTATTCATAAATTAATATCGTTACTAATATATACTATTTTATTTTTTTTAGAGGTGTCCATAAACCAACATCATTACTAAATTAACATATTTTAAAATAGAATTTTTTTTTTTTTTGGAACTTAGGGGTGTCCATGGACACCCCTAGACACAACATGGATCCACCAGTGATTTAGTTAATAAACTATTGGATGTAGGCCTTGATCTATTTACCTTATTTTTTAAGCACAAGTTTAGTTTTGTTCAATTAAATTCAGAAAAAATAAACTTAGTTTGTTTTAATTTAATTCAGTTTAGCAAAAAATAAGTTTGCTTTCATTCATTTCAACAAAACAAAGTTTAGTTCAGCTCGGTTCAATTGAATTCAGCAAAATTCGTTTGAAAAGAACAAGATTTCAAGTCAGGTCCTACATACCCCATTTTTTAAAACGAACAAATGACCCATGTTGTTATCAACTAAATATAATATTCTTTATAATTATAATATAGCTTATATTGACTTATTTGTGATTCTTTTTTTTTTTTTAAGTTAAGAGGCAAGAAAGTACTCAGCTTGGTGAGTGGTTACCAGCCACCAAGGCTAGAGGCAGAGGCTAAACGGGGCCCCCTAAATGCGTGACGATGTCGGTGAATCTGTAGCCCGGTAGCAAACAAAACACTTGTCCTCTTGCTTTTTTTTCTCTGTCTATGGTTGCGAGTTGCGACATTATTCTGACGGCCTTTTCTTTTTGTTTTCCTTTTTTATAATCAAACATACTACTATGACTATTTAAGCTTAGGTTGCCTAATTTAACTAGTCTACATACCAAGCCTATCACATAGTACATACCCAAGGGGCCCTAAATAAAATAAGCTTCCTCAAAATTCGCATTGTTTATCTTTAATTTTACCATTAGTTTACTTGATGAAGTAATTAAAAATTTATTATTATTTTATCTATGTCACAATTAATGTCACCTTTGAAATTATAGTTACAGTATAAGTAATATTGAATGCGAATGAAATCTATTATAAAAATTAATAGAAGTTTTCAAAGTTTAAATTAGCATTGATTAGTTATATATATATTAAATATGAATGGAAGCTAACTTTTATTGAATTTGGCATTTTATTTAAAATAAAAAAAGGAAAATTAAAACTAATACTATTGAAGTACTCATATTATGTCCGTATAAAAAGCATATGAAAATCTATATAAAAGTTTAGTAGATCAAAATGGCCAAAGTAGTATACTAATCAGTGTGGAAGAGAGTACTTGGTGACATTCTCTTTTGTGTGTGTGTGTGTGTGTGTGTTTTGTGTCAAGGCTGATAAAAATAAATCAATAAATTACCTCAAATTGATGAATAACAAGGAAGTTGAAAACATACAAATATTGGGTTAAGCTTTAGGTTACAGGCACACAATATAATTGAGATTTGTGCTCAAGTGATTTTGAGGAGGCTATGATAGAGAGATATTGTCTTATAATCTCCTAATTATAGACCCTAGGAAAAGCAGAGAATCAATCCCTCATATTTTCTTGTTATGTTAAAGGCTATCATTCTTGCCTTTTGATATGTTACTTTGTTGTTTGTGTTGATCCCATGACAAGAAAGAATGAAGCTAGTTAGGTCATAGCCTTGAGCCATATAAGATCCATGATCATAATTATTTATATTTTATTAATTAAACCCTACTATCACTACCTCCATGAGGTAACTGATCACATCTAGTAACTGCAGGAAAATGCTGTTATTTTGAACATATTACACGGATCCATAATATTTCTATTTTGGGTCTGTTCTTTTCGTGGGTAAATTACATATATGAAATGAAAATGAATGGAGCGAAGTGGGAAGGAATAGAATGAATTGGGGATGAGTGATTTTTCCCCCCTATAGCAAGAGGAAAGAATTCAATTGAGTGAAAAGCAGTGGAAATGAATGAAATGGAGTGGAAGAAAGATATAATTATTGATATCAAAGTATGGAAATGAGCAGGAGGGAATGGGAGGAGTGAGAAAGAATATAAAAGAGTGGGAATGAGTGATATTTATCTTTAAGGAGTGGAAAGAAATGAAAAAGAATATAAGAATGGGAGAAAATAGATTGATAGTGGGAGCCAAAATTTATCTACAAAAAGAACAAGCCTTTGAACATAATATAAAGAGGTAGACAACGAGTTGGATATTTATTAAATGAAATAAATCACAATATTTATAAGAGAGTCAATAAAGTGTTTGATTAGTGATAATAATTAAAGTCAATAATAGATTATCTCATTTAGAACACTAGTCTGGACCCGTGCTTTGCACGGAGTAAGTTCAAATAAACATTTTGTAAATATGTTATCGAAATAATAAACGAATAGTTATGGTAGATATGATTAATATTATAATTTAGAAGAAATAATGGAAAAACTCAATGAAAAAGTTAAGTATACAAAAACTTCGTGCATAACTAATGAGATTAATATTTGAAAACTATATAATTGTGAAAAAAGTCTATATAAGTATGGTGGAAACAATAGATAGTGAATTTGTTACAAAACATGCTAAATAGAGTGATGATAAGTCAATTTATGACGTTAACGACCAAAAGTCCATATCCTCTTCTTGTTGGTGAGTAAAAATTTATGAAGTCGTTAATTCTCTAGTGAAGTTAGGTAGAAACTATTTTAAAGTCTGTTTAATTTTAGTTTCGCATGTAACACAAATAAAATTTGTCTTTCAACGAAAATAATTTGAACATTATATTTATGCTATTATATAACTTTCTTGGCTATTTAAAGTGGTTCATGAGGGGGTGCTAATATAATTATGTATTCACAGTTTGTACATTTGGTTTTTAGGTCAACGTAATAGTTTCATGGGTTTTGAGATAAACTTCCAATGCCCTTATATTGTCTTGCAAGAGAAGGGTTGAGTTCAAATTTGTGAGTTGAGATATTTCTTAGTTTGAAGTATTATGATGTTTTGGGGCATTTTATTTTAAACGGCAAAAGATTAATTATAATTTTAGGTGTTTTATCAAGAGAATTTGATTATTGGATTTGTATGGTTTAAAAGAAAAAAAATTTATTTTATTTTTTCTTATGCGTTAAATAGATTAGATTTTGGTCAATTTGTTTGAAACGTTAAAATATTAATTATACTTTTAAGATTTATATGAATTAAATATAATCATAAGATATGTATGCTTTAAAAGAAAAATAAAATATTTCGTTTATTTTCTTATGTTAAATAGATTATATTAAATGTGAAAGAAATTCAGCTTCACGGGCCTAATATGATGATCGTGTTTTATTTTTAATTTTTTTATATTTCACGTTCAACCCTTGCAGTATGCTATATTATGTTTACAATATGTAATTTTTTAGCACAATCCTTACATATATATGATCATAATTAATATTGACTATGTTATCAAATTCAAAGAGAAAGATAACAACGACGATAATGACAATGACGACAACAACAATAATAGTGATAATGGAAATAATTATGGAAATCATATTTATATTTCCATTATCTCTAGTAATACTTGCTCCATGTATATTTGCATCAAAAAAAGACAAAATAATAATAATAATCATGGAAATCAAAAATGTTTATTATTTCTACATAAATGTGTGTATTATATTATGTGTTAATAATAAGGTGTCACATAAGGTTTTATGGCTTCTTCAGTAATTATAATTCAGTTTTCTTAAGTTAAAACTCCTAAAATATGAACTTATTCTATAATAATGAAATAATAAAAAAAAATTATATCCATTATAATCTCATAATCTCTCTTTGATAATTAGATGACCATAATTAATATTGACTATGTTATCAAATTCAAAGAAGAAGATAACATTGCCGATATCGACAATGACGACAACAACAATAGTAATAATGAAAATAATCATGAAAATCGTATTTATTATTCTATTATCTCTAATAATACATGCTCAAATTTATATTTGTATTGAAAAATACAAAATATTAATAATAATGATGGAAATCAAAAACGTTTTGGTCCATATGAGCTACAAAGGGCAATTCAATATAATGAAGGAGGGGCGAATAGAACTTGAGACCTAATATGTCCAGTAAAGAGTACAATACAATGAGGGAGGGGGGAATCGAACCTGAGACCTAATGTACCAAGTGTTCAGTAAAGAGTACAATAAAATGAGGAAGGGGGAAATCGAACCTGAGACCTAATGCACCCAGCAAAAATGGAGAGATTGACGGTTATCAAGATAAATTCAGATGCTGAGATTGCCTAAGATTTTGATCAACGGTTGTAAAGCTTGGATTAATGAGAAACTTGGATTGAGGGAGAGAAGTATTTTTAGGCATCCACCCATTCTAGCATTTCTAAGATAAAGATATTATAAAAACATGTTGGGTCAATCCATTAACAACAGTTGAAAGTCTCAAATTCTTTATTAACTTGACATCATAATAGTTTACACCCTAAATTTGTCGAGCTTACCACCAATAATTTATATAATAATAATTGTTATTATTTTTATATAAAGACTTTTTGTGGTTGCATTTTAAAATTGAATAGAATTTTTCTATCCTACTCATTGATTTTTACATAAAAATTCAAATCATTTGATTAATAATAGAACCCGAGCTACTTTATTAATGGTCAAACTATTACTAATTCTATATACAGTTATCAAATGTAATGAACGAAGGGATCTACTATGGCATTCATGAATTATGAAAGGGAGAAGCTTTTTGACAGGGTGAAAGAAAGAAAGACAGAGAGGGATAATTGAACATCAGTGCATTACTAATCAATATCATTGGTGCTATTGCGGCCGAGATTAGTGGCAATGATTTAAAAATACTAATTTTTAGAGGAGATCATCTTACATAAAAATTATAGTGAAACTGGTTCTTTTAGGGATGACATTTTTGAGATTTTACAGTGATTAATAATGTATTTTAGAATGATTTTTAAATTGACTAGTGACTAATAAATTATTTAGATGTGATTGCAATAACAGTCACCTCTAAATAAACTATTCGCCACCCTAATTAATTATTAATAATTAATATAAAAATATTCATTTTATTAAGTTACGTGAGATTACCTCATAAGATTTTTACTTTTAAAAAAGGGAATGAAAAATAAAGGTGAGGAATGGCTGTGCAAAGTGGTTAAGTGGTAACACAGCATTGGCAAGAAGTCATAGCCCAAACGCGCGCTCTCTCTCTCTCTCTCTCTCCCCAGTAGGAAGTATTTTGTTTTATTTTATTTTATTTTTGATGTCAGAAGAATGAAATATTTTACTGGAAAAAAACGGGACATGCATCGTTTAGACGTCATTGAATTAATAACGAAATCATTTTATTTGGCTCCTAACAAATATTTGACCATCAACTGTTGATAATGTCCTGTCCTTACATTCCTCTGAAAATATGTTTTTTTTTTTTTAAAAAAAAAAACTGGAATTCGAAATATTAGCTTGGAAACATCTGTATCCCATGTTCCTCCATGTTCATCTTCAACTACACTTTCAATGGTAAGCTTTAGATTTTAATATTTCCAGGCCAAATTACGTTGCATCAATGTATGTCTACATTATAGTTAAGGTGTATTAGTAATTCGAAATTATTTGCGTTATATTAAATTTTATTTGTATACTTTAGTCTCGAAGTAGGTGTTGCTTTGACTTTAAAGGATAGCTGGTATTTGTAGGGTTGTAAAATTTATCAGTTGTATTTATTTAAGTCACTTTTTTTTATGTGTCTTTATCATATAGAAAAGTTAAATCTTAGCTCAAATGACAAAACAAATGTTGAACTTTATTTTCCGTACATCTGTTTCGAATATTATTGAAAAAAACCCTCTAAATCATAATTAAAAATTCCTGTATTAGGAGGTAATATCTAGTAGATGATAATTCTTTCTAATTTTTAAAAATCAATAATGCATCATATATTTTTAAAATGTATGTATAGCATGATAAAAAAAATGTGTAGACAATCGTGGGCCTAATTAATTAACTGTCTTCTTGATATGTTGATTCATCTCTGTCATTGATTATCCAAATATGTAAAATAAAATGGATATTGATCATATGTAGAACTCAGAAAAATGTGAGTCCTAATTAATCACTAATTTGATTTATTGCTATTTTTACCTCATAGTTTTTGGTTTTTTATACATAACTTGATAAGAGCCAAACAAGTAAAGGGAAATTACCCAAAGCATTTTCCTATTCTCAAAAGTGGGCAAACAAATTAATTTTTCAATTGTTAGAGACTTCCTTAATTGTTAAATATTTTCTTTGAGGCTCTGTTTGGTCCTTAAAAATTTGATGGAAAGAAAAGTTAAATGGAAAAAAAAGTGAAGGAAAAAAAAAGGAGAAAATTAATTTTTTCTCTTATTTTGATTGAGGAAAAAATACAAGAATTTGGATAAGAAATTTGAATATTGATGAACTAATTGAATCCTATTGATGTCATCTAAGCAATGCGAGATTGGAGGATGATGAAAATTTTCTTAAAACTTTCCTGACAATTTTATGAAGAAAATTTTATCACTTGTTTCTAGCAATTTTTTCACCTAACTTTCCTCCATTTTTTTTTTTTGGTGATTTTTTCTAAACCAAACACAAGAAAAAAAGTAACTTTTCCAAAAAAAATTTCTTTCTACCAAATTTTTCAAGATTTAAACGGAGCCTAAAGAGAAAAGAACTTGAGTCGTAACTTCGCCCTAGAGTTGCACTTTAAAATTTCAATATCGTCAGATATTCTCTAGAGGGGATACTCACTCAAAAAACGCCTACACTTAAGAATCCTTACACAAGTTATTTTAACAAGATACTCTTATCACTATTCATAAAAGAAAGAAATCACTCATATATGAGACATAAAACACTTACTAAACTAAATGATCATTAAGATCATATTGATCACCAACTCTAGGTAATTTTGCACCTCCTAAAAAAAGCATATTTGGAAGAGGGGTTCAACTGTGTTCTTCAAATTTGAGACCACTTTTTGATTTGAGAAGCCCTTTCTTTTACCTAATAAGCTTTATTCGATTGCTCAAAAAATGGATGGAGGAAAGAAGGGAATCAAAGAATAAGAATTTTTGGTGTTGTCTTTTGCACAAAAGCTGCACCCAATACTACAATTTAAAAAGAAGGGGAATAACGGTGAGAAGTCATTGCTCACCTTTCCCTTGAAAATTGATATTTCATGTGTTATCATACATCCTATAGCTACGTCGAAGAAGAGTTGGCCGTGTGGCCAACACTCCACATGTCCTCCTCCCCCTCCCCCTCCCCCTCAAACCCAGGTTCAAATATGGGAGGTATAATTCTGTCTTTGTGCAATTGTGTGCGGGAGGTTTGTGGGTCTGGACTTTAATCTGGACCTTGACATTCTCCTTTCTCTGGCCCGTTCAAGTCCACTGGGTATTCCTGAAATAGGGACCAGTTAGTTGGACCCGCTTACTCTTATAAAAAATAAATAAATACATCCTATAACTACATTATTGGACCAATACAATATGGAATATGGACCCTTCTATACCTTGGTTGAGGCTATTTGGCTTCAAGCTTCTTCCATTGTGCAAAATACTTTGTCACTATTAATATGCTTAAAAGGGGCTCCTAACGTTCCATTAATTTTCAATTAGCATGAAATCAAATAGTTTATTTGTCTCTAGTTTGGTTTCTTCTTCTTCTTTTTTTTTTTGTTCGTAGGAGCTATAAAGAGCAATATAATACAATTACAATACAATGAAGACGGAGGGAATTAAACATGTGACCTAATGTATCCAGTACCTCAGTCTTTACCACCAGGCTAAGATTTCATTGGTGGTTTAGTTTTTTCTTTGAGTTTATGCTTCCAAAAACCTTGTACTTGCACTTCATTTTCTATTTAACTTCACCAACATTAGATCAACCTTAAGGCAATTACTATGTCATAAATTCCACATACATTTTGTAATTACTACAACTAAGCTCGAATACTACATTTTCTAATATTTATGTGGACACTTTAATCTTTTTAATGGATGATTATGCCAATGTTAATATATGTGAAATTTGCAAATAACATACACCATGGTATCTTATCTTGAATCCATTTGTGCGTTCATCTATAACAATAGTGAAAAGAAATAAGCCTAGAAATAATTCCTAATGGAGTCCAATATCAATAAGAAAGTCATGTGTCCACTCCTATGGTCTTGACACTCATCTTTATTACTTAAATTGTACGTATCTTTATGAACTCAAATATGCGTAGCTGACACTTGCTTCTTCTCTAAGCATCTCCTCAACACCTCATGCAGTATTCTATCACATGCTTTTTTCTAAGTCTATGAACACGATGGGAAGGTCCTTTTTCCTATTCTTATATAATTCCATGAGCTTTCTTTGGAGATAACTGCTTCTATAATCGGTTTACCTGGTATAAAGCCGCAAACTAGTAATTCTCTTAGATTGAAATTTCTTTCCCCAATCTCCTTTCGATCACCCTTTCTCATAACTCCATATTGTGACTGAAGCATCCTTATATTTCCATAACTATTACAATTTCGAACATCACCCTTATTCTTGTAGATTGGGATGACTGTACTAGTTGTCCATTCACAAGGCATCTTTGCAGCCTTAAAAATAATATTAGATAGCTCTGCTGATCACTTTAGTCCCACTTCTCCTAAACATTTTCAAATTTTCACAAGAATACCTTATGAGTCCACACCCTTTCCAATCTTCATCTTCTTTAGCACCTCTTTATTCCATCTTCGCTGACAGGTAGTAGAACCGATAGTTTTGTTGCCTCTCATGACCACCTCGCTAACTCTTCTAGAAATTCTCAATCCTTTCACTATTGGAGATACCATATAAATTTTCTCCTCTGCTATTGGAAAAAAGAAGTCACCTTTTTTTTTTTAGTCAATTACAACAACAACAACAACAAACTCCCAAAGTGGGTCCCGCTTTCGCGGGGTCTGGGAAGATCCAGCTGTAGGCAACCTTACCTCTACCGGTATTCCTACCCATAGAGAGGTTGATTCTTTTTCTTTTTTTTAGTCAATTACAAACAATACAATTCATATATGTGAAATTTATTGCATTAGCTAGCAATATGACTTTATGAGCCACTTAACAACCAACATTATAACTACTCAAATAGACTTAGTACTCCCTTGCTAGCTTTATTAATCAATTAATTAATTGGATATTTTTTTAGGAAAAAAATTACAAGATATTATCGACGAGGAATTAATATCATTTATTCATAGGACTGCCATACCCATTTGAATTGTCCTCCCCCCCTCCCTTTGATTACATATCTGCTGTCAAAAATTACTATAATTATTGGCTTAGGTAGGAGCTAAACCTATGCAATTAGTTACGGAAGAGATGACCAATATAATGGTTGTGGAAGATAAGTAATTAATAGTACATAGTTGCTCCTGCTTTTGTCAAATAACTTGGCCGTATTCAGCAACAACATTTTGAGTAATATTTAGTGTTTTGACAAAATAATATACTAATTAGTCAATTTTTAGTATTCGATAAACTAGTGTTTAGACTGGCATTTCAAGTAATATTTAGCATGTCAAGCGATGTTTTTGAAAAGTTAATAATATCAGTTTTGGCATTCAAAAGTAGTGTTTCACATTTCTTGGCCATAAAATACCCTTTGAAAATTTTATCTTTGAAAATTATCTACAATCTTTTATGCTAATTTACATTAATTCAGCTAACCCAACAACTAATTAAATTTATTGAAAACATTTGCTACAACCGCTCATCTAAACAGCTATTAATTTCACTAGCAGTTAAATTAAAAGCGTTCTTCACAACTTAAATAGCTTTCCGCTATCTGAATAACTAAATTTGCCGAACATGTGTATTGGGATAAAACAAATCACAAATGTCTAGCACTCGAGCCTAACTTATTTTACTCATCAGTAACCTTGTTTGATAATTAATTAGTTAAGTTAAGCCGTGGCTTGTTATAATGTTATTAATTTCATCCTAGCTAGGTTTAGAAAGTTTCCAACTACTAGTTAAATTTACATATCAAGTAAAATGGATATTTTTAATATATAGATTCAGTAGTATATATGTATAAAAGAAATATGATACATATTTTAATATTTTACAACCACGTATCTTGTTTATTGTCTATATATTTCTTGCAAGTACTCTTGATTCCTGAAATAAGACATATAGTAGTTATTTGCCTCAAATTTATTAGACCTTCTTTTTTGCTAACAGTTGAATCTAGCAATGCTTAATGCAACGTTTATTCTGCTATAAAGAAGAAGAAATAAGAGCGCATCCATTCAAAGATTGTGCCTTCATTCAGCGAGTTTGGACCGAGACTTCCCAAGGACTCCGAGAACAAGGCAGCACACATATTACCTTTGAACAATTTTTGAGGGATTGGATCCTATATATCTACAAAATTGATAAAAAGGAGACACTGCCGGTAAGATGATTTTTATGTTCAATTTAAACTTTATGGGTTCTCAAGAGCAAATTCAATTTGGAAATGGAAATAAGAATTCAGAGAGTACTTTACGAGCCACCCTTATTAGAAGAGCCAACCAATAATTATAGAGCCACAACCCCCAACGTCAACCAACCCCAACGACACCTTTATGCCTAGTGTTAGGGGGAGTATCACATAACGCCAGAGACATCAGTCGTAGTAGGGGGTGGGGGGCATGGAAGCAAAAAGGGCTAAGAGGTGGAATAGGAGTGATTATCTATCATAACTATATATGAAGGATAGCTTGCCTATTCCTACCCGTTCTAGCTGAGAGTGCATTCACCATAGAACTCATAGCATTGAACAAGCTTTCAAGATAGTATATGTCAATGGATGAACAAAAGTGGATATACGGAGCTGAGTGTGCACTAAAAGGAGTGTTGAGTGTCTCAACTCAAGCAACAACTATTGCCTATTGTAAGACATATTGTCCATGATTTAGACCTAGACAAATTTTTAAAGTGGCTAGATGATTAGCTCAAGAAGCACACAAACAAATTGTATATATTAGCTCCTAAGAGAAATATTTTACACTAATTAACACATGTATTATCTGCTGATCAAAAAGAAAAACCGATAAAAATATTGTAATAGTTAACTGACGTAAAATAAAATTCAAATACCACAAACTCTACTTCCGTATAAATTATTTGAAAATGAACTGGAAATTATCCACTATGTGAATTAAAATCTCAACCAATATCCCATTGCTATTCACACCACCAACCAAAAAAAAAAAGAGGGGTGACCCCTACCCTAGTTTTAGTAGTTTACCATTGACAATTATAATGCATAATAATGGCTGGCAGAATCTAAATTATTTGACAATTCACCTATCAAGCTATAAGATATAATTTCTTAATGATTGTCGTGATCAATCAAACATATTGGCAAGAAAACTGGAAAAAAAAAAAGAAAAAAGAAGAAAGATATGCATGTTTGAATCATTTCCAATACCAATTAACAATTGTCAAAACGCAACGCTTCAATGATTGTTATAAAGCTATAATACTATACTATAATACAATGCAATATAGTATAATATAATGCTAACAACTGACCAGAAATCCCCCAAGAAAACGTAGTCCTTGATTGTTTAATATAATGGTTAGATTGACCATGCATGAAAAACCCATATCATGAGAGGAAAGGGGAAGGCAAATAAAATAAATATCCTATTAAGATTTAATTTTTGTATCTTGTGTACTCGATTTGGATTATGTTTTTTGGTTGTTAATTTTTGTGTATTGTTATGGAATTGTTGGTGCATAAGGGAGCGAGTTATTTTAACATAATTTTTTTTAATGTAAAATGAGATACAGATATTAATGTAGGTAAAATTCAAATTTAAGTATTTGATAATATGTTTTATGAGATGCTAAAAGGCTGGTGTGTATGTCAATTCTCTCTTATACTATTAGTCGTACTTTTTTCCAAAAAAAAATTCAACTAGTAATTAATTGCTAATGAGGTTATTTTTTATATGAACATTAGTTTGATCGAATAAGCAAAGTATAACAAAAAAAAATAAATTTTTTTGACAAAATTGAACACAACTCTTCAAATAAATTCCTATTTTAAGTAAATAATTTTAAATATAAATAAATTTATGGTCATCTATAATAATATATATTTCATGTCGAAACTCAAATATAATTTACGTCGTTATATTATGTTTTTATGTTTATGTCAATATTGTGTTTGTAAGATATTTATAAATTTTGTATATTGGTAGTATCATTAAAAAATATATATTTTTTCATAACTAAAATAAATGAATGTTGTAGAAAATCTATGAGATGTAAGAAGATGTATGAAGATGTAAGGAGTTGTAACGAGATGTAAGAAGATGTAATGAGATGTAAAGATTATGTTAAGGATGTAAGAAATTGTAAGAAGTTGTAAGAAGCTGTAAGAAGATGTAAGAAGCTGTAAGAAAATGTAAGCTCTCAACTAAATTCTAAAAAATGCAAAATAAAATAGGGTCTTAATCATCATACAATTAACTTAAATCATCATTGCTTAAAATGGAAAAACCTTGGCTTATTGCTTAAACAAAACTACAAAAATTACAAATAATAGAACCCAACCAAAATTTGGCACGTAAAAATTTGCTCTTGTTTTTTTTTTTTTTTTGCGCCCCAAAAAAAAGTTTCCAAATGAGAGGAAACACACAAGGACAGGCTGGAAGCATCCAAACACCAAACCCCACCTTCCCATAATTTCTTATTTGGCCCTCCCCATAAAGTTGTATGCATTTTTTTAAAAATTATTTTCCCCAACTTTATCTCTCTTCTCCTCTTAAATCCAAATCCATCCTCATTCCCAGAACCTGAAAGGAGGAGTTCAAAGGGAAAAAAAAAGAAGAGAAAACAAGTGGTATAAAAAAGCATGGGGGAAAAATGGATTCCCAATTTTATTCCCCTTTTCCCTCTCTCCCCTTTCTTCTTCCCTCCACCTTTACTTCTTCCTTTCCTTGTTGCCTCTGTTAAGCATCTTTAGTCTTTCACCTCTCCACTACTTTTGTTATCTTTCCCAAACTTCCTTCTTCTTCTTTTTTTTAATCTGGGGTTATTTCTTCTCCAATTTTCTCATCTTCAACCCTCCAATGCCTGGTATATAACTCTCACTTCCTTGGCTGAACCCCAACTTCTCTTTCTGCTGGGTGTTGATATTAGTCCCCCCCTTTTTTTTTTGTTTATTTTTGCTTTGCATTGTTTGTTTGATCATAAAGTTTGCATCTTTTTTGTGGTCAATTGGGTTTTACTTTCAATTTTTTTTCCTTACCTAAATTTGATCAAAGTTAAAGATTTCATCCTTTTCTGGTGGGATTCCGCACTCTTTTAGTGACCCAGAAGGGGATTGATTCTTCTCCCTTGGGAGTTAGTTTTTGCTGGTTTAATCTGCTGAAAATGTTTCTCTTTGCAATTTGAGAGTTGCAAAAGGAGAAATCCCTTTGTTTTTTCATCCATTTTCTTGGGGTGTTGTTTTGTGTGTTGTTTGCTGATTCAATGGGACTGTGTCATGCCAAACCCATTGAAATCCCTGAAACCCACTTTGAATCCCATGTAATTAGTGGGGATAACCAACCCATATCATCAACTACTGAAGGGGGAAAAACCCCACAATTTCCCTTTTATAGCCCAAGTCCATTACCAAGTGGGTTTAAGAATTCTCCTGCAAATTCCAGTGTAACATCAACCCCTCTTAGGTTCTTTAAGAAGCCATTTCCACCCCCATCACCAGCAAAGCACATCAGGGCATTGCTTGCCAGGAGACATGGGTCAATCAAGCCTAATGAGGCCTCAATTCCTGAAGGAAGTGAGTGTGATATTGGGTTGGATAAGAATTTTGGGTTTCCTAAGCAGTTTGAGAATCACTATGAGCTTGGTGAGGAAGTGGGGAGGGGCCATTTTGGGTTTACTTGCTCTGCCAAAGGGAAGAGAGGTAGCTTGAAAGGACAGGATGTTGCTGTCAAAGTCATCCCCAAGGCAAAGGTGTGGCTTACAGTTCATTGGTTCTTATTACTATTTGATCCATTGCTGTTCATGTTGTCTTATCATGTGTCTTAACTGGAATTGGAATGTAGTTTTATTGTCAAGTGGAGGTTCTTATGGATTGCCTTCATTGAGTGTGAAAGTATGAGTCCTGTATATTTTCTGACTTCATGGTTTTGGATCATTTCTTTCATTGTTGCCACGTGAATATGCTATGGATTAAAGTGCAGATTCAATGCTCCGTCCTGTAGTCCAGTTGGATCCTCAAGGAATAGTCTTATGGAAAATGATGTGTGAGGAGGGAATGTTTTTTGGTACATGTAGATTTTGTCCTCTATTTTTTGGAGGCTTATCGATCTTTATTTTGTTTTGGCATTCTGTAGCATGCATATATGCCATTTGATAGCTCCTCGGTACAATTGGTGATTTAGGCCAAGACATGGTGCTTGATCGTTAGTCCTTACAGTTATCTGTTAGTGCATCATCAATTAATCATCGTTCGATATCCTTTTCCTCCAGTGGGAAAATTTGTCGTTTCATATTGTGGAATTTTGGCCTTCTGTCTCAAGAAAAGTTTCTTCTTCTGCCAGATGACAACAGCAATTGCAATTGAGGATGTTCAAAGAGAAGTCAAAATATTGAGGGCACTTACGGGCCATAAGAACCTAGTGCAGTTCTATGAGGCTTACGAAGATGGTGACAATGTTTATGTTGTGATGGAGTAAGTTTAGTGGCATGCTTTTAGCTCTCAGTATGATACAGTTTGTTCTATGATACCCTTATTCTTCTTCTTTTTAGTGTGCATAATGTTTGCGTGGCTTGATCCACATCTCTGTTTGTGTAGTTCTAATTTCAAAGGATGGATGATGAGCACAGGAATCAACCTCATTCTCGTATCAGTGAATGAACATTTCTTTGTTCTTATCATTCTTCCTCTAGTGAATTTGATTGATTTGCTGCCACATAATACATTTGCTATGCACTTTGTGAGCATTTGAGATTAAGATTTCCTGATGACTCTTTCATTCAATTGGAGCACACATCAGCTGCTGTTGATGAGGAATTCAAAAGGATTTTTCGCTTCATGTTTAATAAATAGTAGTAGAAGGAATACATCAACAATTTTTTGTTGTAATAAGCTATTAGCTGCACTAATTCTCGTGTTTGTTATTTGAGACTTACCGTTTTCTCCTTTGGGATCCTGTAGGCTGTGCAAAGGTGGTGAATTGTTAGATCGAATTCTTGCAAGGTATTCATATGAATCACAAACATGCAGATTCCCCCCCCCCCCCCGAAATGCATGAAAAATTATTGGCAACAGAAATGGCTGAATTTGGCTGCTGGACTTTAGGGGTGGAAAATTCTCAGAAGAAGATGCGAAGGTTGTCATGGTCCAGATTTTGAGTGTGGTTGCCTATTGTCATCTTCAAGGTGTAGTTCACCGGGACCTCAAGCCAGAGGTAATTGACTATAATTCCTATCCTTTGCATAAGTTGGCAACTTGAAACAGGGTCTGCTTTGTTTGCATAGATCTTGTAACCCAATGAGAGCTTCGTAACTGGATAGCCATGATGAATATTAGTGAATGGTTACGACAAATATCCCCCCCGGCCCAACCCCCAAAAAAGAGCAGAAAATGCAATATCAGCCCTCTTTTCTCAAATTAGGCTGTGTTCGACAACAGCATTTTGGGTAGCGTTTAGTGTTTTGACCAAGTCAATACACTAATTAGTTAATTTTTAGTGTTCGGTAAACTAGTATTTTTGATTAGCATTTCAAGTAGCGTTTATCGTTTTAAACAATGTTTTTGAAAAGCTAATGGTATTAACGTTTGACATTTAAAAGTAGCGTTTTATATTTTTTAGCCAAAAGATATCCTTTAAAAATTTTATTTTTGGAAATTATTTATATCCTTTTATATCAATTTACATTAATCAGCTTGCATAACAGCTAAATTTACCTAACATATTAGTTTTAACCGCTCATCTAAACAGCTATCTGCTAATTGCTAAATTAGAAACGTTATCCGTTATCGAAACAGCCATCCGCTAACTAAACTAACTAAACTGCTATCCGCTACCTAAACAGCTAATTTTGCCGAACAAGGCCTTAATCTCAATGTGGCAATCCTGTGGTGTTTGTTTCTCTAAAACCTTGAAATTTAAACCCTGGCTGGACTTCCTATTTGTCCCTTGGTCCTGATTCTTCAGGTTTCCATTGCAGAACTTTCTTTTTACTTCCAAAGAGGACAATTCCCCTCTCAAGGCCATTGACTTTGGACTCTCCGATTATGTAAAGCCAGGTAAGCTTACCTATCGATTCATGCCAACCTTTTTCTTTTCTTTTTTTACAGGGTGGAGATGTACTTGAGCTTATTTTTGTTGATGCAGATGAAAGATTAAATGATATTGTAGGAAGTGCTTATTATGTAGCTCCTGAAGTTCTCCATAGATCATATGGGACTGAGGCAGACATGTGGAGTATCGGGGTAATTGCTTATATTCTTCTATGTGGAAGCCGGCCTTTCTGGGCTCGCACAGAATCTGGAATCTTTCGGGCTGTTCTAAAGGCTGAACCTAGTTTTGATGAAGTCCCTTGGCCATCTTTATCTCCTGATGCTGTGGACTTTGTCAAGAGATTGTTGAACAAGGATTATCGGAAGAGACTAACCGCTGCACAGGCACTAAGTAAGTGTGGGAGATCCTGACATGGAAGAATCTAGAACTGTTGTACCCTGCTTTTCCTCAACATTTGCCTGTTGAAGCTTCCAGATGCTGGTTAAGCCCTAACACTTGGTCACATTTCTGTTCATGTAGGTCATCCATGGCTTTCCCGTTTTCAAGACATAAAGATCCCTCAGGACATGATAATATACAGGCTTGTAAGAGCTTATACATGCTCAACATCCCTACGGAAAGCAGCTCTTGGGGTATGCCAATATGTTATGCCTTCTTGAGTGGATTTTTATGTGGGTTAAATTGTGAAAAAGTCAGATTCCTCAAAGTCAAGATCAAGTTTTTCACTGAAGATTAGGGATGTTCTACCAGTGAGTGCACCCTCTTTCGACCTTGAGGTTGAGGGTCAATTATCCTCTGACACAACCCCTTGGATGTACCCCCCCCCCCCCCCCCAAAAAAAAAGAGAGAAGGGCCTATACTCCTGGTTTGGGCCCAATATTCTGCTGGGTTAGAAGGGTCATGCTGACATGTACAAGAAAACAAAAAAGGGGAGGAGAATTAGGCTTTCGTAAATTGATTAAAATTACCCACTGTTGACAGGCTCTTGCAAGGACATTGACTGTGCCGCAGCTGGCTTATCTGAAGGAACAATTTCAGATGCTAAGTCCAAGCAAAAATGGTTACGTATCCATGCAAAACTACAAAACGGTAAGCTCTGAGTCCGATGACTTCTTTATTCTTTCCTGTTCTAGAGTCCCTCTTAACATTTGCCCAATCATGTAGGCCATATTGAGGAGCTTCACAGATGCTATGAGGGATTCTCGGGTTATTGAATTTGTCAATACGGTTTGTGCTTGTTTATCTATTCCTCTTTGCTTCCTTGCTTTACGCCCTCAAAGTTGTTGGTGAGTTAAAATGATTAGGTCATATGATAACTCTGCAGGTTAGCGCTCTCCAATACCGGAAAATGGATTTTGAAGAATTTTGTGCTGCATCCATAAGTGTGCATCAACTAGAAGCAATGGATACATGGGAGCAACATGCACGGTGTGCTTATGAACTCTTTGAGAAGGATGGGAACAGACCAATAATGATTGAAGAATTGGCCTCGGTAATATTCTCAACTGTTTCCATTAATTTGCACAAACAAAGAAATACACGAGGCGTGCTAGGAGATGAACATAGCTGCTGCTAGCAGTGGCTTCAGACAGTTCCATACCATTCCTCACCTAAATTTTCATGAGAAATTTCTTAACGAATTTCCTCTGGTTGCTCAGTGGACATAGTTTCAAATGAGTGTTGGTATGACCACTTTATTGAAGTATAGACGCTTCTAGTGTTGGAAAGTTTGAATGTAGATCCAATAGAAATGAGTATACCGTAGTTACCGACACTCATTTGGGAGCAGGCACACTGACCAACACCCTGGGGGTAACGTCCTTGGTTTTCTTGCTGCCCTCTCTTGGGGCAGTCAAAGTACAAATGTACTCATTGCTGGCATAGGAAACTGTGAGTGGTCCTGGCATAATCACATTGCTGCACTGCCAGCTCTGACAATATGTTTGGGAGGCCAGTCCCTGGACCATAATAATGAATGATGATAAGCCACATGATCTCTTTTCACGTTCTTGATGATCTGTGTAATATGATCTTA
This sequence comes from Selenicereus undatus, assembly GCA_017589665.1. NCBI lineage: Eukaryota > Viridiplantae > Streptophyta > Magnoliopsida > Caryophyllales > Cactaceae > Selenicereus > Selenicereus undatus. Next base: position 76,403,610 of record JACYFF010003369.1, read on the forward strand.
ATCTAGAGGCCTAATTAGAAATTACACCTTGTATCAGTACTATAATTGACTACCAAAGTGATCCACATTCCTGGTAATTATACGTTGGACCACCAAACTACACGCTACAAAGCCAGTAATATACAAATGTAAGGTTTCTGCCTCCTAGTTATCAGGTTCCCATTATGAGCCCAGCTATTGCACTTTATTAACAGGCAGTTAGGAAATCTTTTTTGGCCTTCATAGGCCATTATGGTGGTCATCACCCTAACAGATGCAAGTATTATGTTTCGTGTTGTGAGAAGTTCAGTAATCCAGTGGAGTCTGAGCTTGGAACAGTAAGATGAAACAGCCTACCCTACTAAAATGTAGAGTCTGGTTCTTGGAGTGAGGATTTTACTCCTTACAAATCCAGTGAAGTTCCCTGTTCACCTTTGTGGGCCTGCCATTTCCCCAGGTTGTAGAGGTCCAGAAATATGCTATCAGAGAGATTGTATCTGATGTGTTGGATATCAATCTTAAAGAAATAGAGGAAAGTTTAGCAAGATATTGCAGTCCATGATAATCCCATACTAAAAGGAGTATCCATTATGTACAATTTTAATTGCATGGATTGTGTACATATTTCAATATTGAAGATATTCGGTCGGTGAAAAATTGCAAGCAATGGCGATTTTGCTGTCTATGGCACTTACAACTCCCCTCCTCTGAACCAGGAACTTGGACTGAGCCCGTCAGTGCCTGTGCATGTGGTTCTGCAAGACTGGATTAGACACTCAGATGGGAAGCTGAGCTTTCTCGGGTTTGTCAGACTTCTTCATGGTCTCTCTTCTCGTGCATTTCACAAGGCATGACCGCGCTTCTGGCTTTATTATGGTGGCTAAAGTTTATCATCTTTCCTTAAGATGAAAATCTCCCCAGCAATGTCTCTTCCATGTCAATCCTTATATGTGATAACCTCATAATGAGGCTCTGCAGTGATTTCTTGCAGTGCTGACTGAATCAGTATATCCCCCCTTCCCTGAAATTATTTTTTTCAGTTTTTCCTTTTCTCTTTTTTTTTTAAATTTTATATAAAGTGCTTGTTCTAGGTGTTAGTGTTTGTTGGCACTGCAAAGTAGAGAATTTGTACAGATGACATTTAGAGTTTTAGAGTGGCAAATGGCTGAAATCTAGATCAAGTTTTTGTTATTTCTTAGATTACACTTGACACCCCCGCGGGGGGGAAAAAGGGGGTCTCTGGTCTAAGCTTAGCCTGAGGAATTGAAAAAAATCTGGATCTTCTGTGGTAGTATTTCATAGAGGTAAACCGTAACTTTGATAATGTATGGTCAGCTATGATCAGGTTTGAGCATCTTTTTTTCTGGGTATGAAACAGTCCAAGGAAACAGAGGATGAGTTTTTTGTTTGACAAATGGACTGGACTTTGTTCTGTTGCTTTTTCAAATAAACTTATCATTGAGCAATTCAAAGGCTACAACCCCCCCCCCCACCACCAAACCCCTTTTCCCCACCACAAAAAAAAAGAGGAACATTGACAAAACAATCTGCACAATAACACATTACACATGCCAGCTGGTGCAGAACATGTGTCCCTGGACATTCCCTTTGGATGTACGACATGCTAAGTTGCCAACATTCATGGCCCCTTACAAGGTTTTGTCCTTTCCAACTGCCCTTGGGCAAGTGAGATCGTCTCTGGTTTGCCAACCATGCTGCCCCTTTAAAATCCAAGACTTGACCAATTGCACCTAATTAACCAAGAGATGGACACAAACCACCTAGCAAGAGGCTTATGTGCTAAGGAGCTTCAACATATACAAAGTAGGGCTGTCAAAAGTTAACCAGACACGATTATCGATCCGAACCGAATACAAAATTAGATGGGTTTGGATAAAGATTTTCAAACCGTTTAATTAAATAGATTAGGTTCAGGTTGACATTTTCGATACAAAAAAATACATATTTAACTCGTTTAATTAAACGAGTTAATAGGTCAACCTGTTTAACCCGTTTAATTACAACCCATCTAACCCGTTTAACCCGCTTATTTGGGGGAAACTTAAATTTTAGAATTTTTCATGTTGGGGAACCGGGAAACCCTAGTTTATTTATTTATTTAGCTAAACGTAACTAACCATTTGAACCCTAGCTATATAAGAAAGTAATGAAGGCAGACGCTCAGTCTCTCACACTCTCAAACTCTCAGTCTCTCACACTCTCAGCGGCTCCACCGCAGTGACAGCACCAAGTCGACACCAAGTCCTCCTTCCCTTCTCTACTCGGCTACTTTCACACTCTCGCCTCCACAACAACAAGTCGACAACTGTTACAACCTCAGCACCAAGTGGATTAGTCGACAACCACGGCACGATATTTTTTTTTTTTGCGATGGATTTTTGCTTTGATTTTCAAGCCTTTATTGTCGAGCGAATGTTGATCTCATCTGTCTGAAATTGCTTGTGATTTTTTAAGTTATTTGTTGTGGGAATATCTGAAATTTCTTGTGATTTTTCAAGTTATTTGTTGTAGGAATGTCAAATTGTCAATCAACAAATTTGTGATTTTTTAGGGAGATTGAAGTCTGAAATTGCTTGTGATTTCTTCGTTCTTTTGATTGAAGTCTGAAATTGCTTGTGATTTGTTGTGGGAATGTCGATCTCATCACTCTTTGTTCTTTAGATCTGACTGTCTCGGTCTCTTTCTCTTGCTCTGTCTCTATTTCTCTTTGCCTCTCTTTGTCGATCTAACTATCTCGCTCTCTTTGTTCTTTAGATCTGACTAAAATTGCTAATTGCAAGTTAAAGGCCTTCATCCTACAACCATCATCAGTAAGGTCGTTCTTTAACTTGAACTTATGAATTTGGTGATGTAATAACTTTTGAACATGGGCTTGTTCGTTTGTACTTGATTTGGGTGTTTGATATGGTTTGTTGAACTTTCGGTGTTGAACTTGGAACTTTAGGTGTTAATTTAGTCATCGTGAATGGCTGGTAAACGTGTAAGCAGGTTGGCTTTCCCATGAATTGCAGGCTGAAATGCCCATGAATGTTGCAGGTTGATTGTTGCTAGTTGTGCAGGTTGTATTCAATGCAAGTAAGTAGGTACCTGATTCTGACCCGTTTAATTTAAACGGGTAATTGGTTCACCATCAGGTTGACCCATTTAATATTTAAACGGTTTCAGGTTGGATTTTTCAATCCGTTTATTAAATAAGACAGGTTCAGATCAGGGGGTCTCCAACTCGTTTAACTTCGATCCGAACAAGAATCCGACTCGACTTGACTTATTTGACAGCCCTGATACAAAGTACTCCAACATCTCCAGTAAATTCATTTTACTTTTGCTAATTAAAAAAAATTCCTTGTCAGTGGTGTTTTTTTTCTTTTCAAAATCAAGCTGAAATTAATTTCTATTTTTTTTGGAAGACAAAAAAATTTTAGCAAGTGAATTTTGTAGGGTAATTAAAAAGATATTAAAAGCAACATAGGAAAATTTATCACTTAAATAAACAACTATGTAATATAAGGGTGTGTTTGGTAGGGGGGAAAATTATTTTTCCAAAAAATGATTTTCCTATTTTACGCCGTTTGGTAAAACAAGGAGGGAAAAATCATTTTCAGGAGAAAATCATTTTATCCCTTTTGAAGAAAATTGTTTTCCCTTGAAAAAGTAGGGAAAACGATTTTCCAAATCCAATTTTGTCTCTCGTTCTATTTTCTTTTAATTGTGCCTAGAATCACTCTATTTTCATTCTCATTTTGTCTCTCATTCTTCCCCTCTTCTTTATGCATCATGTTCATCGATAATTTCCATGGTTAATCTCTGTAATTATTTATTGAGTTTTCTGATCTTGTTACAGTTGCCCTTTTGAAGAACTTCGCAATCTGAGACACCCATCGTCTCTCCGTTCGTCATTTTCTTTAATCTGGATTTAATATCACTCAAAATCAACTCGGTAATCCTTGAAAATAGTGAAAAAATTGAGATTCATTAACGTTGACTCTCTCTTTTGCTGTGTTTGTTATTGGGTATATTTCTTACTTGTAACGCCCCGCCCGAAGGGGCAGGCGCGTCACCGCCATGAATGTTCAATTAAGAACACTCACAAGGCTCTCTAAACTTTTTAACCTTAATAAACCTGATCATAAGAGATAGCAGCGGAAGCTCTTATAGAAATCTAACTGAAGTTCAGAAAGGTCAATCTAAAACATACATCACATACATACTTAAACCGTATCCCCAATATTCTTACATATATCCAAATCAAAATACAGAACTGTATTTACTAGACGTAATCCATAACATATACATACAACGAGCCCTCCAGGTCCAAATGAGTTCTTTTAATGCTCCTATGGTCCCTCCTCGCTTTCAAAACCTGAAAAATGGTGAGGTCATGAGCTCCCCGAGCCCAGTGAATAACCCTTACCTTCCCCGTTATTACACTTTGCACATTAACCGATTAGCACATAAACACACAGTACACAACATCTCATATATCATATGGAGGGCGATAAGGGGACACGCGTATCTTTCAAAAATTAAAAAAAATGCACTTATATCGTTCATATTTAATATGGTCATAAATATCACAAACACACACACATTTCTGTTATGAGGTAGGCAATTAGATTAATTTAGCCGCACATGTCCCATACCAGGTACGTTTCAAGGACTCACGCTTACACTTGAGCCCTCGAACAAGCTTTGCTGTTAGTTTATTCACTAAACTAACCATGATTGTCCCATACCAATCATGTCTTTTGGGCTCATAGTCCTCACTGGAGTCCAAAAGAAAGTAAAACCTGCTAAACAACCTAACGGTCCGCACATAACCACAATTGGCACACGCATCAAAGCAACTTTATCACAAAAGTTCACATACTAACCATAAGTACATAACATGTGTCTTACAACATCAAAACCAAATCCAAACGAAACCCAATTTCATATCATATCCAAAGTCCAAAAATCCAAGCCAAAGCCGATTTCACAACACATCACACATTCTTAACTGAATACAAAACTTTTAGTTTAGGGGAAATCAACTCATGACTCACATAAAGAACCATCACAAACACAAGGGTCACAAACACATCCTGGTGGACCGGGCGATGCCCACTCAAGGTACCAACCAGGGACCCAACGCTCTAAAGTACGTAGATGCCCTCAAATCACAAACTGAGGAGTCACATTCACATTCTGGAGAACCAGGGACCCACACAGCTCCCAAATAACACAAACTGAGGAGTCAATTGGCGAACCGGGCAGTGCCCACTCAAGGTACCAACTAACGACTCACACAGCTCCAAACACAAAGACAACTACTTCTATGGCCATAGCTCTAGAACGCTCTGTAATAGCCTCAGACAAGACACGAATCTTTTTCCCCAAAAACATAACTTAGTGAAATCATATATTCAAAGAAATTCAATTCCACAATTTGAACAAAAGCATAATCGAAACAAAGCATAATTTCATTCAAATTACTTGTCACAAGTGTCCAATACTTCATCACACAATCAAAATATTTAGGAGGCTCAACAATGGCATTGCCATATCGAATTTACAGATTAAACATATAAATAATCCATAAGTACACTAAACAAAATTCATAACTCACAGCATACACATTCAATCTTCACCAAACTTTGCAGGAAATTGAAAAATAACATATAGATTCTAACATATTAATTGCATGATTTTTGTCCAGGTCAATCATTCCCAGAAATTCAAAACAGTCCGCCAACAGAATCAAAAGTCTGCGAATTAAACTCAAAATTTCATAACTTTTAGCACACACCACCAAAATTCACAAAAGTTTACAAGAAATCACCCCACATCATGAGGAAGCTGCAGTAATAATTTTATAATTTTTCTCCAAACAAATCCTTCAAACTAATTAAAACAGTAACCGAAACCATGCATCCAAAACAGGGCAGTCCCAATCGAAAATTCATAAATTCTAAAATACACACCCAAAATTCATGAAAATTTACAGGAATTTTCCATTCATACTCATAAATTTACAGTAAAAATTTCATAAGTTTTAGACAATCCAATAGCTCAAAATAATTCAAACAGAATCTGAATTTCTGCACTCAACAACAGGGCAGTTTCACTCTAAAATTCATAACTTATAAAATACACATCTACAATTCATGAAACTTTACCAGAAGTTGCCTAATATCTTGGGTAACCTACAGTAAAAATTTCAGAAGTTTTAGTGCATCCAATAATTCCCAGAAAATCCGACAGTAGCACGTTATTAGCAAAATCCGAAAATCCACCCTATTTTTTCTCTACCATATTATTCAACCAAATACAGATAACCAATCCAAAAATCCATAGTTTCAATTCACAACATTCATAGAATTCAAAAATCGCAAATAAACATACAACTTTTAAGGGTGGGTTTCTAACAATTGAATTTATGGTTTTAATCTACTAAGCTTTAAAACATCAAATTCATAACTTCAATTGATTCCCAAATTCGAATCCTAAATCCACAAATTAATCTTTCCCTATTCAATTTTAGGTTGAGAAAGACAAAAATTACTCACCTTAATCTGCAAATCGAAACTAAAAATCAAACTCCTCTTCTCCTCCTTCTTCTTCTTCCTCCTCTTTTTCTTCTCCTTTTCTTCTTCTTCTTTTCTTCTTTTCCTTCTCTGCCCGTGCGTGTGTGTTTTGAAGAAAAAAAACAAACCCCACCCCCCTTTTATAAATGGTCAAACCGACTTTGACCAGTAAAAAGTTGATTTTTTATTATTATTATTTTTTTTTTTGAAAACCAAAATCTTAGCATTGTTTCCCAACATAATCATAGATATGTATATCAAAGTAAAACACTTAAAATACATAAATATAAAACACGTATTCACATAGTAATCCAAATTTGTAACTGAAATTTTTGAGGCGTTACATTACTGATGTTTTGGGTTTGATTTTGAAGAGGAAAGAGAAACAGAATTCGTTGGTTGGGTCGGGTCAAATTAGTGAGTAGGGAAGGGAGTTGATGATAAAATGAAATGAAGTGAGGACGGGAGGTTCATTCTATCATATAGCAAAAAAGGAAGTGGAAAGAAAATTATTTTTCATTCTACCAAACAGCTGAAAATGTAAGTGAAAAATTATTTTTCTTGAAAAAATATTTTTCATGGAAAATGATTTTCTGAAAAAATGATTCCCCTCCCCCTACCAAACACACCCTAAATATAGTATCATCCACGAATCAATAAAAAAGGCACATGTAGATGCATTTGGATCGTCGAATATCGAAGGATAATATATAATTGAGCTAACAAAGAAGGAAGTATATTGCTAGCAAACATAACAGTCTATGAAATTGAAAATAGGACGACTCATAAGGCTACAAGTGTTTAGGATCCTCTTTTTCATTTTCTTGCACTTGTTGTTAATGTATGTAGAACATGATTTTCTTTCAATGGGATATTAAGGGTCTGTTCTATTCGCCTTATTTTGTCTGAACTTATTCTGAATTAAACTTATCTTAACTTATTCTGAAGTTTATTTACAAAACTTATTCTGAACTATTCTGGACTGAACTTATTTGAACTTATTTTGAAATTATTTACTAAAATTATTATTCTGAACTTTCTGAACTGAACTTATCTGAA